>CP060303.1:0-600000 GCA_014826065.1 Anthracocystis panici-leucophaei
TAACCCTAACCCTAACCCTAACCCTAACCCTAACCCTAACCCTAACCCTAACCCTAACCCTAACCCTAACCCTAACCCTAACCCTAACCCTAACCCTAACCCTAACCCTAACCCTAACCCTAACCCTAACCCTAACCCTAACCCTAACCCTAACCCTAACCCTAACCCTAACCCTAACCCTAACCCTAACCCTAACCCTACCCTAACCCAAACCCTAACCCAACCCCTAACCCCTAACCCTAAGGTGTGTACAGTCACTGGCTGACTCTGTCTCTGTCTCTGACTGCTCTCACTGGCTGACTGTCACACTGAAAAAGTTGCATTGGACCATTGGGCACTACAGCAGTGTGAGCACATGTCTCAATTTCCTTGAATTTTGACATGTCTGACCACAAACAATTTCAAACCATAGCAGCACTGGACCAGTCTCTTTGGCACTGACCACAAGCCTCCCTCCACCTGGCCTGATGTGTCCATTTGGCAGTGTGGTCGTGGCTGTCGCCTGCCCCGCCGGAACCTTATCCTAGGGCTAGGGTTGGGGTAAGGCGCCGAAGCAGCCTGTGCTGCCACCTTGGGCAAATCCTCCTCGGTGATGCCAATGTCGTTCAATGAGAGTGGCACACCCGTTTGGTTGGTCAAGGTGGCACGCAGATGTTGGGCGATGGACAGCCCGTCTTGCGTGTCGAACGCTTGACCAAACCACGCCTTCTGTGCCGCAGTCAAGCTGCCATAGTTGTAGAGCAGCGTGAAGGGCAACAGAATCGCATGCGTCTCGGCATGAGGTGTGTTGAGCATGCCGCCCAAGGTATGGCACAATTTGTGATGCAGCCCCATGTGGACAGCGCCCAGAACGGTACCACAGAGCCAGCTGGCTTCCAGAGCATCGGCACGAACATCGAGCATGGCTTCGCTGTCGTCCTGGCTGGTCTTTTGCAGTGTTTCAAGAGCTGTCAGCATGGAACGGATTCCTCGTACGGCAAACATGTCGGTGATGGGCGTAGCATCAGTGGCACTGGAGCGAAGTGAGAAGGGTAAGAGAGAGTCAGCGTGCTGTCGGAGTGGCTGAGAAAAGGGGGCCTTGCGTACTCACTAGAGTCCTTCGAATGCGTGTGCAATTGCATTGATACCGGAAGTGCAGGTCATGGTTGCAGGCAAGGTCAAGGTCAAGCCCACATCGTAGATGATGGTTCCAGGGAGGATGTCCTTTGCTCTTTACCGTGGTTTTCTTGTTGTTCTCGGTTTGTCCGACAACAGAAGTAGCCTCTGAGCCAGCGTACGTGGTCGGCACCACGATCTGCGGCATACCACGTCAGCTACCTCAACTCACCCACTGGACTTACAATTATCCGGCCATCAGTGATGAGGGGTTCCAAGTGGAAATGCAAGCGAGGCGTAGGGCCGGGATTAACTTGAAAGAAGAAAGAGTCAAGACAAACGCTCTCGGCAAGTTATAAGAACCCCGCTGACATCGTCCCTCCGCATCTCCCTCTGGATCCAAACGACCACTGCACATATCAACATCAACATGTCTACTGAGCAGGTTCCTCTATCCGGTCTTCCCGCCGGCACGCGCCCTGACAAGGCCATCCGCAACAACGGCCCCGTCGAACTGGCTCTCGAACGTTGGCGCATCGTCGAGCTGGCGCAAGGATGGCCACTGTACCACGACGCACGTGAATGGGAGAACTTCGGCTCGATCTTCCATCCTGATGGCGCCTACGTATACACCACCTGGACCGGCAAGACGCACATCGACGACTTCATCCAAGCCAGCAAAGCCAGCATGGAGGCTGGCGCCTTTATCATGCACCGCATCCATGGAACTTCGGTCGACATCCTCGACAACCGTGCCATCTGCAAGATGAAGGCCACCATCACCCAACGCTTTTCCTTGGATGGTATCGAGGTGGATGCAGAGTCCGATTGCCGCTTCTGCTTCTTCTTTGAAAAGTACACCGCTGCCGACGGTACCGCCAGTTGGGGTGCGAAGCTCGTCCGCCACTGGTACGAGAAGGACAAGCTTATCCCCGTCGACCCTCGCAAGGTGCCCGAGTTGGATGACGAGCTGCTGGCCACCTTCCCCAGTGGTTACCGTTACCTGGGGTACTGCCAGGAAATCTCGATGAAGGGCAAGACTGACTCGCCGCTCAAGGTGAAACGTGATATGCCTGGTCATCGTGGCCCGGAACACGATGCGCTGCTGCGTGCCGCCAAGACATGGCTCGATGGTGGCCTGCTTGATGATCTCAAGTGAGCGTTCCACGTCAACCAATATTCTTCACTTTCTGTATATACCCGTACATGCTTTTGTTCGGTTAACTTTAGCATCTTCTATAAACTCTTGCTTGTGCGTGTTTGTGCGTGTTTGTGGGTGCGTGGGTCAGGTTCGGTCTTCGAAAGGCAGAAGATCAATAACAGCTTTAAGCTTGAGGCTCAAAATTCTTCCCACACGATTCTCACCGTCTCATTTTCAGCAGCACATTGTCATCGAGCAAAGCAACGTCACCCGGAATGAACCTTCAGCGAGACAACTTGCAGATTTCGGAAGCTCCTGATCGCCCTTCATCAGAGCTTTACGGGAAAGAAGTAGACTACAGATAGCCTTGAAAGCAGCAACGGCATTCACAGACAAAGCTCACATGTATGATGGGTAGCAAGGCTTACATTGTTGTTACACAGAAATAATACGAAGCAAAATAAAGGTCGCGAAATTGGGACAAAAATAATGGGAGTGAGCGACTGACGATCTTTGCTATGGAAGAAGTTACTCCCAAGATCAAACCTCTCGATTGCGGCCGACAGCGGGCAAGTCTAAATAGCTCATGAGATCGGCATAGCTAAAGATACTCGAGCTCTTGGAGCAAAGCAGAACGACGGCGGCGATGAGCAGCACAGGGATCCAGAACCACACGAGCATGGCATCGTCCCGCAGCTGCAACTGACCCTTGCGACGGCGTGCGACAGCCGTGGATGAGCTATGCGCAGGCGCCTTGCCCTTTCCGCTGCCACCAGCAGACGAACCCGGCTTGGGGGTCTGTGTGGCTGCCAAAGTTGATGCAGTTGCAAAAACCTCGCTACTGGTGTGAGCCGGACGACGTCGGGCCGAGGGTCTGCGCGAAGGACCAGCTGTGGGTGTGCTGGACTCGGAAGGCGTATCAGCAGCAACGACGGTGGCTGGTGCGGCTGTCTCCCTGGCTGGACGCTTTGCAGTGTCGTGTTCTTCCGATGCAGTAACCGACTCGTAAGCAGGTGGCGGGGTGTGCAGCGGGTTCAAGCCCCAGGCGCCCTCCTCAACAATGTTCTTCCACAGCGTGAGGAGACGGCCGCGGTCGTCGTGTTCCCAACCTTGTTGGATGGGCGCGTCGCTGGCACGAGTCTTGCCCTTGTCGTCTGCAGCTCCTTTGGCATCGGCGTGTTGGCCATCGATGTCGTCGCTCCGCTGAGCGCCGGACCACGGCATGAACCCGGGGGAGGGAAGACCGAGGTGGAAAACGCTAATGGTTGGCATAGCCGGCATGGCCGGCATAGCTGGCATGTGAAGTTGAGCAAACTTGTGCGCTACCGTCTGTGGTAAGAATGCTCGATTCATCCAGTCAGCGCCAGTGTCGCCAGCTTTCGTCAACCACGACTTGTTATCGGCAGAGTCCTGAGCGGTCGTTTCCTTTGCCGAGATCTTCTTCACATCGGCTTGCATGGTCGAATCCCGAGCGAGGAGAGCGTCAGCAGCTTTGAGGCGAGCTTTCTCATCAATGACAGGAGCTGGAAGTTCCGACAGGGCCTCGCGAGCTTCCAAATCGTCAGCTGCAGCCGATGGCTCGAGACGGCCGGATCCCTGCTCCCCTTCATCACCACTGACTGAGTAGCTGTCGTCGCTGTACTCGTCAAAGCTGGTGCTGACATTGTCATCGTCGACATCAGACTGGCTGGGCTCGCTGCTGAGCTCGTCAGAGACAATGTCCTCCGCGTCATCGTCATAGAAGAGGTTGTTGGCGGCGTGAGAGGTGAGGCGACGAGTCTGCCAGTGTCCTGTGCGTGCAGTGTTGTCGAGCACCATCTCGACGTCTACCTGATCATGGTTGCGGGCCAAGTCGATGGCGTAGAGACCGTTGGCGTCGGCGACATCGTCACGCGCGCCAGCTCGGAGGAGCCTGCGCGCGATGGTGAGTCGACCATGGATGGCGGCAAAGTGAAGGGCGGTAACGCCATTGCGGTCGCGCGCGTCGAGTGGACAACCTCGGCTGATGAGTGCATCCACGAGCCTGTGGAAACCCATGAGCGTGGCGAGATGGAGCAACGTGTGTCCCTGCTTGTTCGCCAGACGAATAGCGTCGGTGCGAGGTTCTGCGTGCTCAATGTCGCTCACATTGGCATCGAGAAGCGAGAGGAATTGCACTAGGGTATCCTGGAAGTTGGAGCTCTGCGAACGGCTGGTGAAAAGGCCGGCGATAGCTTCGCGAGCATCTGCATGGCCAACGCCGCCGCTGGCACCTCCGTTGCCAAAGGAGGGAGGCATGCCGGGCTGCTGACCGCCGCCAGAGCCGACGACGCGCATGGCGACTTCTCGAGCAGAGCGCATCTGTCCGGTCATTTGCAGACCGACAACCTGCAGCGCCAGCTCCATCAGCGCACGATCGGTGGTGTCGATGTACGTGAAGAGCTGCAAGGGACCGTTGGCCGGAGGCGGCTGAGCCACCTGTCCGGCGCCTTTCACGCTGACCACGACAGGACCTGGGCTCGAACTCGGCGGCAACAGACACACGAGCGTGTTGCTGGCCCACACCTTGGTGTTGGCGGCTGGCACGTCACCGAAGATGCAAGTGATGCCTTCAGTGAAGTTTTCTCCCAGCACAGTGACCTCGATGCCTCCACTGGTAGGTCCTTCGCCTGGAATGAGCTTGGAGATCTTGGGCAGAGGCGCTTGCTCGATGTGATGGTTCGGTCCAGACGGTGGACCCTGTACGAAGCCAGGGTTGGGCGTGGTCGGGCCAGAGTTGGGTCGCAGATGGGGAGGGAGCGCTGCAGCAGCAGCCATCGCCATGAGCTGAGCAAAGTCAACGCCGCTCGAGACGCCCGCCTGAGCGTTTCGGAAGAATTGCTCGAGATCGAATCCAGGCAAGCTGGCGAGGTTGGTCTGCAGAGAAGTTGGTGAGAGCGAACCTTGTGCAAGTTGAGCCTGCAATTGTGGTGGCATCTGCTGAGGCATCTGCGGCAATGCCAGAGGTTGCTGAGGCATGGCGTTGACCTGCTGCAATGGCTGCGACGACCCGCCACCCATCAAGCTGGGAGGAGCGGGAGATCCGCCGATGCTCGAAGCATCACCAGGGGTCTTTGCGCCTGTGCTAGTGCTGTTGCTGCGGTCGAGGCCATTCATCGTTGTACCTGCGTTGGCGAAGGCGCTCCAGAAATCAGACGTGCTAAAGTCAACGCCGTTGCTAGCCGGAACAGGCGAGGTGGCGGAAACAGATGGCGTGTTCTGACCAGTTCCAGAATACGGCGTCATGTTGAGATCCTTGCCAGAAGTGTTACGCCGGCGTCGGTTACCGTCATAAGGCTTGGAGCGTTCTTTCTTGGGCTTGGTCGGCGCTTCGGTGCTGACGCTGCCGTTAGGGGTGGCGCTGCCGCTAGTAGAGGTGGCGCTACTTGCCTGATCGTCGTGCTGATGCGAGTGATGAGAGGCGATGTTCCTTGGACTTGCGCCGTTGACCTGCTTGATCACCCCGAGCGAAGCGGGTGCCGCGGGCGAGGCCGCGTTGGACGCGGCATTGGCAGCAGCAGCCGCCTGAGCCGCCTGCGCAGCCTGACCCATCGACTTGTGGTCATCGGTGATCATGATCGGTGGAGTCGAGCCAGTGGCGATCAAACGTCCCTGCCAATCTCGCATGGTGAAAATGACGCAAAACCCAACCTTCTCTTTATGATGACGGCAGTAGCAAGTGATACGAGTGGGAAGCACCGCCTCGCCCTCCTCAAAGTCGACAAAGTCACCGCAGTTGAAGAGGACGACGCGCTTCTTTTCCTCTTCCTCCATGCGTGCCTGCGTCCTTTCGATGGCATCGGCAGCGGATGGATCGATGCCTAGGCTCCTCATCTCTTCTTGGGTAGGCTGACTTTCGGCAGACGTCTTGGGGTCCTTCTTGCGATGGGCACGCTTGCGCTCTCGTTGACGACAGCCCTTGCAAACGTGGACGCGGTCATGGGGCGGTGTTGCGTTGACGACAGTGGCATCGACAAAGAGCGTCTTCTCGGGAGGGACGTCGGTCTTTTGATACTTTTTCGATTTGCGCTTGGTGCCGCTGAGAGGTGGAAGTTTGATGTGCGTGAAAGATCCTATGCGTTCCCATCCACCGGCAGGACTGGTCTTGGGCTGGACGAGCTCGATCCTCATGCGGATCTGGGTTTCAACACGCGACTTGGCACCGTGCATGGGAACACCGTTGATGTGAACTTGAAGATCTTTGAGTCCTTCGCGGTTAGGACGGACGACTTCAAATGCCGAGTAGCCGAGGTCAGCATCAAGGTTGTTGCTATGCACTGCCGTCTGCGAACCCATTCGTCGTGACGCCGCTGAGCCTGGCAGCTTTTTGGGCTCGGAGGACTCGCCCGAGTTGCGACGCGATGATGAAGCGCTGGCACTGGCGTTGACGTTGCCCTTGGGTGTGCGAGGAACAGCCGCTTTCATTGGCGCTGATGGTGGCATCATGCCTGAAGATGATGATGCAGGAATGTTCATGACAGCAAAGGCATGGCCGTTGGCTCCGTTTGCGGGGAAGGGCTCGGACTTGACAGCGGGCGATCCAAATGAGCCTGCTTGCACGAACGAGTCAAACATGGCTTCATCGTTATCGCTCGTCTTGCCTGCCCAAGCGAGAGGACCGTCCGAGTCCTCGCCGCTACCGGCCATACTGTCTGTGCTCGCATTCGTTGAAGGATCGTGAGGGACCGAGCCGGTCTTGCGATCGGAGCCGCTAGGACTGTCGTTGCTCATAGCCTGTGAGGCGCCGGAAAAGCTGGCCATGGCAGTGTGAGAAGATGCAGGCGACTGGACGGAATGAGGCGAAAAGCCGTAGTCTGTGCTGGCAGTCGAGTCCATGTCCATAGAGAGATCGGCGTCGTTCTGCACTCCGAGATTGGTGAAGTTGTTGTCCCAGCCTGCAAAGTTCATGACCTCGAAATCAGATTTGTCGACAGAACCGACGGTGAGACCGGAACCAAAGGGCTGAGGATGTTCGCCCCAGATGCTGGGCGAAAAGGCGTTGGCAGAAGCGGTGCCGGCGGGGCCCGCAGCAGCGGCAGCGGCAGCGATGTCGGCTGCGCGACGATGAGCCGGGCTGGAGCGAGCTCTCGTCTTGGTTGCCGTCTTGGTTGCCGCCTCGTCGTCGCCTGTAGAGTCACTGGAGGTGGGGCTACTAGTGCTGGTCAAACTCGGAGGTGATGTCGAATGTGGGTCCGAAGGGGCGTGGAAGTGGGTGGTGGGTTTGGGAGGGTTGACGAAGCTGGTAGGCATTGCCGTCTTGGATCTTCGGTTCCTAGTGCAAGACAATGTGTGGATGTCGAGCAATGCGATGAAGCAGATAGACGTCTATGGTGATGTATCGCTAGACGGTGCTTCAGGTTGGCAAGGGTCGAATTACAGTCCAGAAAGAACGATTATCTAAAGGTACGCTGCTCTTTCGGTGTGTATGTTGGATGTATGGGCTACGACTGGTCTAGATGTAGAAGAAGCGCGATGACTAGATGTGGTTGATGAGCATCGCCCTATGTTGGTGGTGGCGAGGTTTGGCGCCGTCGGCACCTTCTTTATTGCAAGAGTCTCTAGGTGCAGCAGTGTCGACAAGATCAACTGGTTGGGTGTGCTGAGTCGACGTGCGGCTGCCGGGCAGTGACGGTGAAGGAGGTCGAAGACGAAAGCGAGAAATGTAAGGATATCTAGTGACTTCGATGGTATCAGTGATGGTGACGAAGCAAGAAAGGAATTGACGAAAGCCTCTTTGGATGGCAGCGACGCGACACCGAAATCTGCAATCGAAGGCCAAAAGGAAGTGTGCAAATTGGACTGAGCTCGAGGACACGCAGCAGCAGCAGCAGCAAGCGAAAAGAGAGAGAGAGAGAGAGCGAGCGAGCGAGAGCGTAGTCAAAGGAGAAAAAAGCCTTGCTTGCCTGCCTTGGACCTGCCGCTGCCTGAGTGCTGCTCTACAGTAACTACCAGCCACCTTTTTTTTTTTTTCGCTGGACCACACGCTCGGCAGTTCCTCTTTTTTGTCGATTTTATTTTTATTTTCCTCAAGCAATACAAATTGGCGCAACCTCGGTGGCTGGTGGAAACGTGGCTTGAAGACAACAGCGTTGCGGGTCAATAGGCTTTGTCACTCGAATTGTATTCAACCTCGAGCGTGATTTTGAAGCAAAAATAAAGATAAAATACAAACTTGCTCCCAAGAAAGGGCCGCCGTGTGCTGCCAGCTTGCGTGTTGTAACCTAAATCTACTGTAGAACCCTGCCTCGATCTTCGCTCGTTCCTTCCAAGACCACAAGGAGATCCCTATCATCAAAGCGTGCACCATACAAAGAATGGGCCAGGCTATCTACAGCAAGGTTTCGGGATAGGCGATCGAACTGAGAGCTTTGTGAAGAGCGAGCGATACAGGCAGAATTTGCGAACTTTTAGGCGCTCGGTGCAACGGCAAAGGGTCGCTTAGAATTGCGGGACTCGCTATCGGTCCTGCAGAAAGAGGCCTGCCGGCTGGAACACACACACACAGAGAGAGAGAGAGAGAGAGAGAGAGAGTTGTCGCTTCATCACGCCGCACCACACCACGGGAGCGGGACGTTGATATTGCCAAGATGACCCGGGACGCCGCATGCTTCCTGACAACCAGATAGAATATGGAAACGCAGAGATAAGCGATGTAATGTTCGAGCATGTCGAATCTCATACCGACAGCAGACATCTGGCGAAAGAGCAAAAAGACGAGTGATTGCTTTGCGTATCAGCAAGTCTCCGCTTCTGACTGACAACCAAACCCATTCTCGCTGTCGCATTCGTCATCGCCTTTGGAAGCCACCAGCCTGCGTGTAGTTGCAGCATCGACCGTGGGGAAGCAGCTGCCAAAGCAGAGAACTGTATATGACTGTAGCTTCCAAAGGCGGTGCAGAAGGGATTTGCTTCTTGCTGCTTCTTGCTGCTGCTGCTGCATGCTGTTTCGGAAAGCTTTTCCGTCGAAATGGAAACAACGCCTCGTTCTTCCGTCTGGCGCAAACTTTGGGGCAAGGCGCCTACGACCGAAATGTTGGGTTGTGGCTTTTTTCCTTCCTCCTCGCCTTCCTCGTTGGCCGACTTAACACACCGAGGATCGGCCGCTTTCGTTATCATGCAGGGTCCGACGAGCAAAGTCCACAGAGTTGCGGGGTCCTCCATTGTCTCGTCTGACTCTGACAGCAACGGAAAGCACCGCCGAAAGCAATTCGCCTAGAGCCAAGTTCTCGACGCCATCTCCGGGGTTCCACCGAGGGAGTCCCTGATAGTCGAGAGAAAACGAATGATGGGTTTTGGTGGCGTCGTGAGAGTCGGAAATATTTTGCCTATCATGTTTCTATCACGGCCTCGCCGAAGAGCGTCTACGGAACTCTGAACGCGCTTCCTTTTTGCAGTGTTAGGACACGGACACAGGTGAGCGGAGCGAATCGGCACCTCTCCGCATGCACTGGTACGCCCGATTCCAGTTCGGGCCTCCATACTGCTCTTCTCTATAAAACTGCGGCACGCCCGATCCATGTCACAAACAATGTTGCGCGCCGGTTGACAGAGACTCACGGTCTTGCGTCGAATCTCTCGGTGGTTCTTATCCGACATCCACCAACTTATAGACAGACAGCTCAAACGCAGCAAGACATGGATGAAATCAAAGCGTGCGATGGGACAGAGACAGAAGCTAAAGATACAAAGTCGTAACGGTACAAAGTCATACAAAAGGGCAAAAGAACGGATCGAATAGGAAGCGCACCGAAGCTGAAAGGAGGTATCGGAGCTGGGATTGAAAACCAGCAGGAGAGGGCACTCTTAGACACCCGTTCGTGTCAGAGCTTTGCGCTGGTTCGAGAAGCGAATCACGTCGCGCTTCTCGAGGATGAACAGCGTCCTCTCGAGCGCATGGTTGGTGTAACCTTGGCTCTCGACAAACTCGTGACGCAGCTTGGCGTAACTTGTGCTCCATCCAATGGGCAACCTCCTTCGGATCTCGCGTTCCAGCTTTTGGCATTCCTCAGCGAGCTCGCCTCGGGTCATGCCTTCAACGTTGCCTGCTTGAACCGCGTCCATGGTCGAAGAGCGGAACAGACGCATGGCTTCGTCCACGTGCTCCTCACCCACTGTTGGCGAGAGGGTCATCTTGGCCAATGACTCTGAAATACGCACAATGGCTTCCAGCTGACGCACCGTGATCGGAATCGAAGAACGCTCGTCGTTGTCACGCTCCACCTGGGCCACTTGCTTACGAAGTGCCACAAAGTGCGACGACAGCTTCTCTGCAGCTTCAGGCGAGAGACGAGGTGCACAGCGTGCCTTGCAGAACGAAACGTATCGCTTCATCTGCTCAATGTCAAACTCGCCAATGGCTGTCGCATCGTTGGCGCGGTTCATGTGGATGTTCATGACGTGCTTGGCCATGGTGCGATCTCGCTGCTCGTTGTGTTCGTCCTTGACAATGAAGATCATGTCGAAACGCGACAAAACGGTAGTCTGGAAATCAATGTTCTCGCCTGGCGACTTCATGTCGTCGTAGCGACCAAAGATCGGGTTGGCTGCTGCCAACACCGATGTTCGTGTGTTGAGGATCGTCGTAATACCGGCCTTGGCGATCGAGATGGTCTGCTGCTCCATCGATTCGTGGATGGCCACACGGTCCTCGTCACGCATCTTGTCAAACTCGTCGATACACACCACACCGCCGTCCGCAAGCACCATGGCACCGCCCTCGAGGTAGAATTCGCGCGACTGAGGATCACGCTGTACGGACGCGGTCAAACCGGCTGCAGACGAACCTTTGCCGGAAGTGTAGACAGCGATCGGCGACACTTTTTCGACAAACTTGAGCAGCTGCGACTTGGCAGTACCGGGATCACCGAGCATGAGCACGTTGATGTCGCCTCGCAGGCGCATGCCGTCCGGCAACACCTTTTTCGAGCCACCGAACAATAGACAGGCAATCGACTTCTTGATGTCTTGATTGCCAAAGATACTTGGTGCAATGCTTGCCGAGAACTTTTCGTACAGGTCCTTGGTCCTTGAAAGACGAGCAAACTCTTCCTCCTCCTCGGCTGAAAAGATGCGAGCCATGCCACGTCCACCTGCGCCTTCGGCGTCGATCTCGAGACCGACGACTCGCAAGTAGGGCGTACGCAGAGCGATGGCACCTGTCTTGGTACCCTTACCACCCTTGGCACTGGAAAAAGTCGAGTAGATGCCCGTAGCGATGATACGCGAGCCTGGAACAACACGTCCACAGAGAGCACGATCCACCGACATGAGCATGTGACGAGGCAGTTCACCGACAGGTACCATGTCTGGAGCCTCCTGCAGCTTGACCGTCTGGTTGTCGACGAAGCGGCACTTGTCATGGAGGATGACGAAAGGATCTGTGGAACATCCAGGTGCAGTGGGGTCCATCTTTGGCGAGTCACAGTACCGTGGCAAAGTGAAGCCGCCGAAGCCCGAGACGATGGGAAGAGTTTTGGCGGCACGGCAGTCTCTGCACATGATCTGGAGGTGTGTGGCGCGCGAAGAGAGGGTGGTGGTGCCGATGACGATACCCGGAACTCGAACGAGGTGCGAGATGCTGTCGGCGTGCAGATCACGCATGGGTGTAAGGTTGGCGTGACTACGAAGGGTGACTTGGCAGTCGGGTGCCTCTGGACGCTGCTCGTCGCGAGTGATGACAGGGTACAGGATCGCACGTGCTGCACGCTTCACAGCCGATTCGAAGAGTGGGAGAATGTCTGTAGGAGTGTCGCGGAGCGCTTGGGCGAGATCGTTGCTCCATAGCTGGACGTGCTCGAGTTGCACCTCGAGGACATATTGCTTGGCTAGGAGATTGGCACGAAGACGATCACGGTAGATATAGTCGCTGCCTGTGCGGAACGTCTGAACAAAGTTGAAGAGAGTCTGCTCGGTCTGAGCAGGAGCATCGGGAGCGCGAGATGCTTCGGATCCTGCCAGAGCTTGTGCCGAGTAGAGACGTCCAGAGTCGAAGCCCGACATGGTTGCCTATGTAGTAGATATGAAGATCGAGCAAGGATGTTGTTGTTCTGCGTGATCGCTTGTGTTTCTTGTGATTGATGTGTACGAACTGCGGGATGCGTGCAAATGGCCGTTGTGATGATCAAGGTATGTGCGCTTGCGTGGGTAATGTGTATGTATAGGAAGGTACGATGGAAGCCAAGGTCAGCGAGCGAGGATGGTGATGAAAGAGGAAGGACAGTTGGGTCAGGACGAGATTGCAGACCCAGTGTTGACCAGCTTCCTGCGCTCTTTTTCCTCAAAGCAGCTGCGGCCGAGAAGCTGAGCTTTGCCTGACTCTGTTGTTTGGCAGCGAGAAGCACAAAGGCGCGCTTTGCTTGAATCAATGAACACGACGAGCCTCTCATCGACCGCGACGCGTCTCGTCTGTCATTTACGCCACGACCCTTTTTCCATTGGGCACAGCAAGCTCAAGCCTGCGCCCGCGCTAGAGACAGACGCGTTCTGGTCTCTCTTGCGCCTTTCTGCTTCTCGCCCGAAATGCATCTTCGGTGTCTCAGTCGGTTTCTTGGCTTGTTCAAAATCAAGCAGAGGAAAGTTGTAGCAGGGCAAGTAGATGTCAACTAGGCATGAACGATAGTGATGCTAGTTTGCGATAGCACGGGTAACAAAAGAAAGTGTCGCTGGGACAAACAGAAATGACCGCCATCGACAGCAGTGTCGCTTCGAGTTGTATACAGTGGGTATATAGGGAGAGGGAGAGTGGCCCATGAACGTGAATCTGGATGTGAGAGAACATGTGTAGAGTGCCTTTGTAGGTTGGGACTATCAAGGTTCGGCCAAATGACTCAAGCGGGCAAGCAGCTCACCCGAAAGGCATCGCAGCTTCAAGCAACGCACATAGGCGCCCTTCTCGGCTTCAAACATGGCCGAGTAATTCTTGGCCGCATTCTGGAATGCCGAGATCTGGCGGATCACTTCAGCGATGCTGCGGAACTTGTGTACGTTGATCAGCGGCTCGAGCTGCACGCCAGGAGGAAGTGGAGCCAGTTCAGAGAAGGCATTGGAATCGATTGGATGCAATCGAATCTTGCCGTCTTGCATCGAAGTAGTCGTGGCGGCCATGGTTGGCGACGTCGGGTCCAGGAACGTCGGCATCGCGTCGAACTGCATGAGGTCCGAGACGTACAGACCGAAGAAGGGTATGCAGCCCCGACTGGGACCAGGCTTGCCCGTGTCAGCGCCGCCGCCGTCGCCAGCGTTGCTCTCGGCCACCTGCAACATGGCGTTACGAAGATGACGGAAATTGTGTCGAGGCCCCACAAACGAGTTGAGGTCGCGCCACATGCGCATTTCATAGTAGCCGACCCGGTTCCACGTGCGACGCAGCCTTTCGACCCAAGGCGTACTGAGACCAAAGATGATCTGCGCCAGCGACGCAAAGTTGGACTGCAGGTAGCACTTCCAAGCGACTCGAATCAGCTTGCAGATCACGGCCGCACGCTCGTCGATGTTTTGCGTCAGAACCACTTCGCTGGCCACCCAGTTGGCTGTGAGGTTGAAGCGCGCAACAATGGCTTCCACGGCGCGCTCTTGGTGCAGCTCGCCGAGGCGCTGCGCATCGAGACGATCGCGTACTCTGTCGCGGTAGAAGGCCTCCCAGTCGGTCACCTCGGCGCCAAAGCAACGCTCACGCCATCTGCTGGAGGCAAGCTCGTCCCACGATACAGAACGCAGCAACTCGGCCTCGATCAGACACATCTGACGTGCCACCGACTCGGAACGGTAAGACAGAAGGAAAGAACGATGAACCGGAGGGGCCAAGCCGCGCTTGGGGGATACGAGCAGGCTCGGTGCAAGCCGCGGGACCTGCACAGGGTTAGCAGACTGATTCGCAGGATCCGCTGCATTGAATCGCTGCAAAGGCGCTGTTGTGTGGCCTGCGGTGCGCTTCGCATCGAGCTGCTGCGTCGCACGCGTGGAGAGGTGCCTGCTGTGATCACCCGAATCCGAGGTGTCGCTGTTGTCTCGGAGATCCAAGAACGACGATTGGACCTTGAGTTTCTGGTGTTGTGCCGCAGGCGGCTGAGGATACGTCGACCGATGTAGCTCATCAGCGGAACGATCGCAAGGGTGAATGGAAGCGTTGGAAGCATCGTCCTCGACGTCGGCGAGCGAACCACCTGTGAGGGAGGAAGACAGCGTACGATCTGCCTTGGAGCGTGCAGATGACTGGCTGCGACGCTTTTCATCCTCCTTATCGCTGTCCTCGGCGGCGTCCGTCTTGGCATTGCGGGCCATGGATCGTTGCCAGAGGCGTTCGACACGCTTGGCTTTCGCCTTCTGACGATCTTCGTCAATGATACCTTCGAGTCGACGCAGGGCAGCTTCGACATCACCAGGCTCTTCGTCGTCGCTCTCGATGTCGTCCAAACGGAAGCCCTTGACCAGCTCGTAGCCTTGCAATGCCTCGTCCGGATCCAGCATCTCGGATTGCACGGTAGTGATGATCTGCGGTGCCGGCTGCAAAGCTGAGTTTGTGGATCCAAACTGTTCAGAGACGAATAGCGCACTGTCGACGCTGACACCTCGAGCATGACCCATTGCGAACGAGCCCATCTGGACATGGCGCGTAGTGGTGGGTTGCCGGAAGGCCGAAGATGCCATCGAATCGATGCTTGCGCGTCCAAGAGGTGCCTGCTGTGGCTCGAGATCCCTGATCGTGTTGGCTTGGCGCAAATCTCTAGCACCGGGCAGACGGCGTAAAGCTTTGCGGACTGCGAAATCGTCCTCGTCGCTGGAAAGATCGATGTCGTCAATTTGCACGATGCGCGGGGCACCATTGCTCAGGATCGAGTCGCGAATCGATGGCCGGAAGTGCACGGAGCTTTTGGCGGCGCGGGCATTGTCTTCGGAATCACGACCAGCGGGCATTCGCGATACGGAGCGCAGCGTCTGTTCGCTAGCGGCGTGATGGAGATGCTCTTCAGCTGACGGCCTAGGTCTGGCAAGGGAGTCCAGAGGTCGGATGCAAGCCGAGTCAAGACCGAGGAGGTCTCGATTATGCGATGCGATGGAGGACCCGTCGGGGTCACGCGCATCCTCGCCCATTCCAATTCCGAGTCCTTGAGCGTTTGCGTAATCGTGCGAGCTATGCTTGTCCGAGAGGCGAGCAAGGTCGATAGAGCTCGCTGGCGTAGATCGGTTGGTGGATGCACCTGCGAGGCTTGGGGTCTCTTCCTGTCCGGTGCTATCCTCGGACGCCTGACTCGTCAAAGCCTCTTCCTCTTCCTCGTTGACCTCATCGGTACGCGAAAGAGGACGTTGACGAGGCATCCTCGAATTGCGTGGAGCCGACAAGGACGGTTGCCTCGCTTCGTCAACGGCAAAGTACTGCAAAAGGCTGTCAAGGCCTCCCTTGACAAAGAGGAGGTCACTGCACTCTTCAGCATCGGGGTCGAGCTCGTGGTGGCCGTCCAAGCCCAAACCTCGGCTGCCAAGCGCACGCTTGAACTTGGAAATGCGATTTACGGTCTGAGCAAGGGCACGGGAAAAGGCGCTCGAGCCATGCGAACCATGTGGCAGCGGAGAAGGTGACCCAAACGGACCAGGAGCTGACGGCGTGGAACGTGCAGAGGACATTGGAACTGGTGCCAGGGTGTGACGGTGCGACACGAGTACCGACTCTGCTGCTGCCTTCTGCGCTGCAGCACGCGTAGCATCCGAGACGTCGGCGCGTGTTCCTTGTGGAGAAGAGTGTTGACCGTGACCCGACGAAGGGGACCTGACGTGAGGCGAATCATGTGAGCTCTGGTCCTCAGCGAAGTCCAAGTTGACATCTTCTGCGATCGACGACGCTGAACCAGAGCTTGTCATGCCAGGCTCACCGCTGGATGCGGAGCTGGAAGTGGTGACCACGCTGGGCCCAGAGTCGTGGGAGGACGAGTCAAGTGTGGAGATGCTGTCGGTCTTTGGACGTGCAGCAGCACGTGCAGCTGGACTGTTGGTCAGGCGGCCAGCATCATTCAAAAGGAGGCCACCTACGCCGGAGTGCGAGTACGTCTCCTTGATCGCTCTGACGACCTTGCGCAGGCTGTTGACAATGTTGAGATCTGCGGGCCGAGCACCGACGCGTTCGTCCTTGGCGACAGTATTGAGCCATGTAGCAAGACGCCCCCGCAAAGCACGGCTGGGGAGGAAGTCAAAGTCAAAGTGGTGCTGGAGCCAATGCTTGATGACGACGTAGGTACGAACTCGAACGATGCGGCGACGCGCTTCATCCTCGGCTGAACTGGGATCGCACAAGGCCCACTCGAAGCGAAGGATGAGCAGCTCGAGCAGCTCGGAAGGAGTCATGAACTCGCGATACGTGTAGAAGAAGTCATCTCGGAGGGTGAGGTCAATCTCGGCAGTGAGTTCGGCGATGAGGCGCGCTGCAGATGCGGCCAGCAACGTGGCCTTGCCAGGTGGTTGACTGGATGCCATCACGTCGTTTGACTTCTCGGAAGCTGGACTGCTGAATGGATTGTCGTGAGAAGGACTGGCACCTGCTGCGGTCGCATCGCTAAACGGCAGCTGACTGCGACGCTTCGGTCGCTTGGTTGAATTTCCTGGAGAGCCAATGGATGAGGAACCAGGCTCGACAGGCTGCTCTGTGTCGGTCTGACCGATGCGATTGCTGACGACAAAGGTGCCGTCGTTTCTGATGCTCTTGACAGCCCAAATAGCGAATCTGGGATCATCGCCAGGGGCAGCAGATGTCGGCAAAACCTGAGCTTGCGCCGTGGAGGCATGAGGATCAGCTGGATCTGTGGCGGACGAGGAACCACGCAATCCTACCCGTTGATGCTGGAGTTGCTGTGGAGGTGTCAATGAAGGTCGTCGGTAGCACTGTAGCACGTCAAAGACGAGCATCTTTGCAGGGTCTGCGTTGGCGCTCGCAGCTTCTCGGCGCAGGAAGGGCTGCAGATCGGTCGGATAGCGATCGATTGGGATGTGCTTCTCCTCGTCGCCGCGAGCGGTCATGTCGGATGCATTGGATTCGAACGACTGTGCCTCTCTGAGTTGATGAATACGCGGTGAATTGGAAAAGCTCGAATCAAAGCTGATTTTGGGCAGACGCAGCTCTGGAGGGTGGTTCTGGCGAGACGGTATGTCAAGGGATACGTTTGAAGAGCTGCTGGAAGATCTGCGACGTCGTGACTGAGGTTGCGGTGCATTGCGCGCTGGGCCCCACGCGTCGGCTTGGCCAAGTCCAAGAACAGCGCCGAGCACGTCGCCTTCCTGGATGTGGTCTGCGCCACGACGATTGGCGTGCGGACCACTGACGGGCGTGCTGCCAGTGCGAGCCATGCTGACACTCCCGACGGAAGCTGCTCGAGACGTGTACAGATGGGCGTCGGGCTGTTGCGATGAGGTGAATCTGGGAGAAGACACTAGCGGCAGGGCAGGAGCGGGCATGACCGAGTGGCCGAGCGATTGTTGCGCTGATGTCGAGCCGTTGCCATCGGTGGCGCTGCTCGATGTTGCCGCATCCGCTCCATTGAAGTTGAAAGGAGCCAAGGTAGCTGATGCTTTGCGACGGAGAACAGGTATTGATTTGGAGTGCTTCAGACTGAGGTTGCCTGTCTTGCGGAACAGGCTATTGGTCAGATTGAGTTTGGGAGCAGGCTGCAAAGAGTCGGTTGAATCAGGCTCGGGTTGGGACAAGATGGCACCTGACGAGCTGGAGCGAGGCATTGCCTCACGCTGTGATGCTGCGGAGAGACTAGTGTCGGTTGTGCCGAAATCTGACTTGGTCGATGCAGCTGACGAACGCGAGCAGAATCGGAAGACGATCCGACCTGTATCGAGACATGACGCTGTGATGCGAAAAGCAGTTTCGGTGCCAAAGTCGTGGTCGACGGGGTATTTTGCGGGTTGAGTGGTGACCGCAACGCGAATGCCTTCCAAAAGCTCAATAGGGATCTGATGCTGGATGGCGAGGATGCGGACTGCATTCCAGTTGGTCGTTTCTACGTCGAGAGGTGCGACATCGCTGGATGGTGATATCGGCACCGCCAAAGATGATGCAATATTCGAGGCATCCATGACTGTGTGATAGTCCGATGTACAGAAGATGTGGCCTTTGATCAAGTCGCTTGATTTCAGATCTACCAGCTGAACTGCGAAAACTCGTGTGCCGGGTTAGCACGTGAATCAGCTTCGCTTCACGCACATGCTGTGTACAGAGATGTAGTCGTGACGATGGCGAAGGCGCGAGTGTGCGCTGGTGTCTGTCAAGATATGAAGGACTGCTGCAAGATGAGACTGGCGCAGAGGGTGTCGAAGCGGAGAAAAAAAAGTTGTTCGTGAAAAGGTCGTGAAAGAGAGCCGTGCACCTGAGGAGATGATTGAGGGCGTGCGTGCGGGTGGCCAAATATATCTGAATGGGGTTGAGTATAAAGGACAAGAATGAAGATGAAGGAAGGAAGATGGAAGATGGAGGCTCAAAGATCAAGGATGGAAAGAGGTGTCGTAGGAAAGTGAAGAGCGCTTCAAGAGAGAAAAATGCAGCTCGAGCGCTAAATTGGCGTGATTTTGACAGGCAGCAGCAGCAGCAGCAGCCAAAGTTCTTGAGACACTCTTCCCACGTCGTCGCGCTAACTTATCGTCCCTTCCCACAGGCAATGCGCCACCAAAACCTCCCTTTTTCCCGTGTGGCCCCTCTCTCGCGATGCGCCCGATTCGCTTAAACAAAAGCCTTAAAATGTCCAATGAATCTGACTGAGGCTACAAACGTGTGACTGTCGTGGCGCGTGTGAATCGTGGGCTCTCGAGCAAGTGACAGAAGTAAGTTAGACCAAGAGAGCCGTCCTCAGTGATGCGTTTTTGCTCCCCCTTTAGCCTGCACTCGTGGCCCATAGCTCGTGGCGGCGACGTGCGCATGATGAATTCAGGGTCTCTGTTGCTTGCGATGATGACCGTGGTGAGCGGCCCCGTGCGGACGGTCCGAACTGTGCGGATTTGGGGCTTAATTTGATCGAGGCTTGTCGATTTCGACGTCGTCGATCAAGCCTGCGACTAAGTCAATGCAAAAAGCTTCGAGTCCCGCAAGGTGCCGACGGTGCCTTGACCCTAACGGGTAGACTTGTTTTGGCACGGCGCTTATCCCGAACGGCTACTTGTGTCCCGCCGTGGCTGCTATATCGGACCGAGTCACATATTTTCCGATACGGGCTAACCGCACACAACCAGGGCTTACGTGCTTTGCGGTCCAGGCCGCACGCTCGCAACTCGGCTCGACTTGGACCGATTCACAAACACTTTTCCATCTGACGTATCGATGAGGTGACAATTCGTTCAAAAGTTGCAAATGGAGTACAAGGGTGACGACAGCGGTGGTATGGATCAGGCCAGGGGCGTTCAGGCAGGGGCGGCAATGTGTACTGTGCGTGATAGGGAAAAAAAAAAAAAAAAAAAAAAAAAAAAAGAGAAGGACCTGAGAGTCTGGGTGAGAGGAGGGATCGAAGTGTTGGTCCTGGAAGCTGGGTCAGCGAGGAGCGACATCCCGTATCGCTTGAGCAAAAGAGTCGCAGATCTCGCAGCGAGCTCGGATGATTTGTTGGCGGGATCTTCGCGGGGCAAAGCCAATCAATGTTCGTGAAGCGACAGTATCAACTGAGACACATCAGCTACCAGTGAACATCAGATCCGTCCATCCGGCGTCCGTGCAGAGACGTTTCCCTACGTGCGTCATCGCGATTTTGGCGAATCGCAACGCTGCAAGTCCTTAACACCGGATCGCCGTCCTCTCTGCAGGTGCCACCGTCCGATAGTGGAGAAAGCGAACTTGCCTACATGGCAAGCTCCGCCTGTAGCGCACGTAGTTCGGCATCGTCGTCGTCTTCCACCACGGCTTGTTTGCGCTCCGGACCATTCGAAATGCGTGATGGCCCTGCCAATGTGGCCACGGCGGGCGTGTGAAGAGGCACAGAGTCGGCGCCCACCAATCGTTCGTTGAGTTCGTCCTGTTCGAGTTCCTCCAGCTCGTTGTTCAGCTCTTCTTCGTCAATGTCGTGGCCCATGCCCACAGGGTTGGAGATGGCATCCGAGATCTCGTTGGTGAGGTCCATCTGTTCCCGAATCGAGTCCATGGTGGCATCGACCTTGTCAATGTTCCTGTTTCGAGGATGGAGTGCATGTTTGAAAAGTTGTCAGTGAGCTGTTGCGTCCGGAGCGCAGTGATGCAGAAAGAATACGTACAAGCTGCCATGGATCGTCTTGAGAGCATCTGCACCCTTGCGCATCGCCGTCATGGTCTCGAGGTTCATGTTTGCGCTCTCGATGGCGTTGACCTGGGTCTCCAGCGTCATCCTTGTACCTGCAAGGCGATCGAGCTCATTTTCATATACCTTTTTCTGCCGCAGTGCCGCTTGCGCCGCTGTCGAGCGAAGGAAAGATACGATGGATGGTGAACGGGTCAGTAAATAGATCAACAGGACGACATCGACGAAGGATGGACAACACACCTCGCTTATTTGTGGTAACATTTGCTTTTGCCTTTTTCAGTTCATCCTCGATCTTCTTGTTGAGATGCTCCTCCTTCTTCTCGAGCATGAGCAGCTGTTGTCGCAATCCGACGATCGCATCTCTAGCCGAGTTCTTGTTCTCCTTCTTTCCGAAGAAGTTCATCCAGCTCGACATGTTGGTAAGATTGTGAAGAGAGTAGGTCACCGAAAAGTGTGTGGGGAAGTCTACGATCAGGGCTGTGCGTCTATCGGATCGAGCTTGGCCTATCACCTAATCTGTCAATGGCAAGGTAGACTTTGCGAGTTGGGATCGCAAAGGCTTCACCGCGGGATGGTATGAGGTAGTGGATGACGTGTATCGTCGGCGCTGATAAGGATTGTCGAATAGAGAAGCCAAAGAGCTAAGGCAGGCCGCGCGCAGAGTTGAGCAGGATGAAATGATGTAGTCGGATGCTCGAATGTATGGGCCCGGGGCTTTCGAGAGTCCTGTCGAAGCCGTAGCAATGGAAAGATGGCTGGATGGAGATGATGGTGGTGATAGAGACGGGTCCACGATTATGTGGAGAGACAACAAACACAAACTGACGATGCTTGTGTCTGCGCTCAGATCCTATGCTCAACACGGGCAGCTGGCTCAGCGAGCGACCCTTTTCGACTTTGCCGATCTGTCCAGACTCAAAGACTGAAAAAGGGCTCTCAGTCGAACCGATTCCGGTCGAAATCTGATTTTTCTGGCATCTTGCGACTCACGCCTCTCCCTTCAAAGCTTGTCAGCTGTAGACGCGCAGGAAATTGCAACGCACGATGATGTCGATCTCACACGGTGCGATTTTCTAAGCCTTGTGAGATCGCAACGACGCGACAAGGGCTCGTGGCTCGCCGGCTTTCAGAACGGCGTTGCTCGGCGTCACCGATGAACGCAAGCCACTGGTTTGTCGATATTGCTTCCGCTTCGAAGCGGATCATTCCGAGTAGCAGAGAATCATCTCAGCGGGCTCAGACACATTCTCGCCTCTCAGTCAGACAGGAGCCAACCTCATACGGAAGGCAACGTCTCGCCTATAAAGGCATCAGCATCAACGTTGTCAAGCTACCTGACCCAATTCAATTCGACAATGAGCTTTCCATCTTCCTCCCGCATCACAACAAGACAAGCGCCGCTCCTGCGCCGTGGCCTAGCCACCGAAGCGGTGCGACCACTCATCGCCTCGCTTCCCTCTCGGTCACGATATCCACCCAAGCAACCGGAGCTCACAGTCGACCATCTCGTCGTAGGCGGAGGCGTCGTAGGGCTCTCGATTGCATCAGCACTTGCGGCTCGTTGGCCCGAGAAGACAACCTACCTCGTAGAGCGCAACAAATCCTTTGGCGAAGAAACAAGCTCTCGTAACAGCGAAGTGATCCATGCGGGCCTCTACTACCCTGCCGACTCGCTCAAGACACGGCTATGCTTGCGTGGTCGCGAGCTCATGTACCAACGATGTCAGGAGCACTCCATCCCGCACAAGCAGACAAAGAAGCTCGTCATTGGTGCCGACTTTTCAAAAGCATATCTCAAAAAGCTTCAATCGCACTGCGATGCTCTCGGTCCACTGGTGCCGCCAACACGACTCATCACCGGTCAAGAAGCCCGCGAGCTCGAACCTAACCTGTCCGACAACATCGCTTGGGCATTGCTTTCCGAGCGTACCGGTATCGTGAGCAGTCACGAGCTCATGGCCAGCCTCGAACAGGATCTTCTCGATGCCGACAATGCAGAGATTGTCTACGACACCAAAGTCGTTCGAATCGACCCGAACCATCCTGACCGCAGTGCTGTCAACTCCAAGCGTGGCTCCGACGGTTCACAAGACGGCTGGATCGTCCAAACCCTTACCTCGGATGATGGCAGCTCTTCCGCCAGCGACGCAGACGCGCTGCTCACCAAAGTGGTCATCAACGCTTCCGGACTCAACGCACCCATGGTGCTCAACTCTCTCCTCTCTGATCTCGGCGGTCCTTCAAAAGACGCCATCCCAATGTGGCACTCCAAAGGCAACTACGCTTCCTACAAAGGTCGTGGAGCCGAGGGCATCCAACACCTCATCTACCCTTGCCCGGATACACGCAACAAAGGCACCCACGCACACACCTCGCTCGGCACACATCTCACCCTCGATCTCGACGGCAACGTCCGTTTCGGCCCTGATACAGAATGGATCTCTCCACCTCCCTCCGGAGACGCAATCGACTTTTGGAAACGCTCGCTCGTCGTCGACGACGCCCGCGTCGAAAGCATGTACGCCTCCATCACCGAATACCTGCCCAACATTGACAAAACTGGTTTGGCACCCGACTACGCCGGAATCCGACCCAAGTTGATCGGTCCCGACACAAAGGCGTTTATGGATTTCCAGTTCCTCTGGCACAACTCGACCAATCTGGCGGCTCAGAGGCTGTGGCAGCGCGCACCGGGTTTGCCTGCTCAGAGCACGAGCTGCATCTCACCAGCGAAGGAGAGCGTGGAGAAGATGGAGGGCGGCGCAATGATCAGTTTGTTAGGCATCGAGAGTCCCGGTCTCACTTCGAGCTTGGCGATTGGCGAAATGGTGAGGGAGATGATCGCTACTCAATGTTATAGCGAGCATCCCACTCGTCAAGCTAGCCGCAACAAGGGCGCGAGGAATGAGGAACACGCACATCGCGTAGATGCATGGGCATAGACTGTGTGAATGGAATCGAAACTCAAGCCGCGCTCTTGTCTTTTGAATAATGACTGCCTGTAAACTGCTGTTTGTGACCCTTACTCGAGAAAACGCTTCAGAGTGAGGCACTGTCTCGCAGTTCCAAGTCGAACGCAGCAGAGTGCTACCATGGCATAAATCTTCATGAATCAAGCTGTATAAAGTGGAGATGCACAATAAAGTACAACAGGGAATGCTGCGACAGTCCTTTCGAAGAATGAAACCTTCGTTTTTTGATTCCAGCCGGTCGATCGCTGAATCGACGCATTTACTCGAGCTCGACAGTGCCACCCGCAGCCTCGATAGCAGTCTTGAGCTTCTCGGCGTCCTCCTTGTTAAGGCCCTCCTTGAGAACTTGAGGTGTAGACTCGACGAACTTTTTGGCCTCGACGAGGTTCCTGTTGCAGTGCAAAGAAGTAATCCAGAATGTAAGTCAGTATGCGTGCTCCCTATCTATGTTCCGATGCTGCTGAGACAGGCTGTAAAGCAGCTCAAAAAAGTCCGCAATCGTTTCTTTCGGGGTTGCAACATACATATTCGAATTGGCAGCCTTAACCTCCCTGATAACCTTGGCTTTCGCCGTCGGGTCCTTCAAACCCGTCAACTTGAGCGTAAACACCGTCTTCTCCTTGGGCTTTGCCGCTTCTTCCGCCGCCTCCTCTGCCGCACCGGCACCGGCGGCACCGGCAGCCGGAGCAGCAGCAGCAGCAGCAGGAGAAGCAGCAGGCATGGCGATTTCGGTAATGTTCAACCTCGTCTTCAGATGCGAAACCAAATCCGCGGCTTCGAGCAACGTGAGTTTTTCAATCTGATCAACGATGGTGGAAATTTTAGCGTCTACAGGTGCAGCAGGTGCAGCAGGTACAGCAGCGGAAGCATTGCGAACAACGACGGTGCTGGAAACCGATCGAACGGCCAAAGGTGCGATACGACGGATGTTGGATCGAAGAAGAGTGCGAGAGGACGAAGCGACAGCGCTTCCGATTGTCGACAACATGTTGACTGCGTTGAGATGGCCAGTGTAGGATGGTGACACGGCGGGACGATGATGATGGTGATGTCAAAGACAAAGTCGAGGGTTACGATGATGATGATGATGAGCAAGCCGCCAAATGGAAAATCGCGCCAAAAGTCGGGTGTCAGACAGTCCCATTTTGCAGATTTTCTTCTCGACTTTCTTCTTAGCCTCTGGTCACGCTCCTTTGGCCACACAAGGAACCACTTTATCGCACGATAAGTCGTTTTACCGCACTCACGCTCTTGCCTTCAGCTGTGATAGCCATATGGAAACCACTCAATCCTTTTCTCTTCTCAAAGCTCACTCATTGATGGCAGATCACAAACAGCATACTAGACATATGGGCGTGAAAGAACTTGCATTTCGTTCAAACACTAAGAGGCGTAAGAGCCCACCGAGCAACCACCGGTCAGACTGGAAACAAACAGACACGAAAGCGAGTTGCTGTGGAAAGCAAACTTAAGCAGCGACGCCAACAGCACGACCAGCAGCGGGAGCAGCAACAGTAGGAGCAGCGGCAGTAGCAAAGCCATTGGCGCGAACATCAGCCTTGAGCTCGTCCAGGCCGAGCAGCTTGTCGGTCCACAGAGGGTTCTCGCGAGCCGTCTGCTCAGAAGCCTTGAACAGATCGGCAAGGGCGTCTTGACCCTCGGGAGCAGCACGCAGATCGTCGACGGTGCGCAGACCCAGCTCCTTCCAGATCTGAGTGAGAGCGTAGACCAGGTGGTCGACGTCGGCCGAAGTGTGTCCCGGAGTGGGCGTAACACGCAGCCTCTCGAGACCACGAGCGACGGTGGGGAAGTTGATGGGCTGCACGTAGCATCCGTACTCCTCCAAGAGCATGTCGGAAGCGGCCTTGGCCTTGGAGGCGTCGCCCACCAGCACGGGCACAATGTGCGAAGGGTTGTGCTGGAGCGGAATGCCAGCAGCAATGAGCTTGTCCTTGGTCTCACGCGTGCGCACCTGCTGGAGGATGCGCGAGTCGTTGGACTGCATCAGCACCTGGATGGCCGTGTTGGCACCGGTGAGCACGGCAGGAGGAAGAGTGGTCGAAAAGATGAACTGAGGAGCAAAGCATCGGATCAGATCGACGAAGCGGTTGGAGCCGGCAATGTAACCGCCGACGTTGCCGTAAGCCTTGCCGAGCGTACCGGTGATGATGTCGATGCGGTCCATGATGGTGCCCTTGAGCAGACCGGGCTGATGACCCTGAGCGACCTGCACATCCCAGTCGAGATGCTCGGCAACACCGGCACCGCGAGGGCCGTACATGCCAACGGCGTGAACCTCATCGAGGAAAGTGATGGCGCCGTACTTTTCGGCGAGCTCGATCGTCTTTTCGATGGGGCCCACGGTACCGCACATGGAATAGACCGATTCAAAGGCAATGATCTTGGGAACCTCGACGGGGATGGCCTCGAGTTTGGCCTCGAGGTCGGCCATGTCGTTGTGCTTGTAGATGATCTTTTTAGCACCGGAATGCTTGATGCCTTGGATCATGGAAGCGTGGTTGCTGGAATCGGAGAGGATGACGCAATTGGGCAGCTTGGAGCCCAAGATGGTGAGCGTGGCATCGTTGGCGGCGTAGCAGGAACCAAAGACGAGGGCGGCGTCCTTGCGGTGGAGCTGAGCCAAGGTCTGCTCGATGGTCTCGACGTGTCGGTTGTGACCGGCAATGTTACGAGTACCACCGGCACCGGCGCCGTACTTGTCGAGCGTGTCCTTCATGGCCTCGAGCACGGCAGGGTGGCGGCTCATGTTCTGGTAGTCGTTGGCGCACCAGACGGTGATTTCGTCGGCTTCGGCAGACAGATGACCCTTGGGAGCTTTGCCGGCGAGACGGTTGATGTTGTTAAAGTAACGGTAGGACTTGTCGGCATGCTTGGCCTGAAGCTGATCGTGGTAGAACTGCTCGTAGTGGAAGCCAGGCCGGTTGTAAGGCTCAGGTTCGGGGTGGACGCCGAGACCAGAACCAGGGGTGCGGACCTGCTTGTTCTTGATGCTCTTCCTTCGCTGGTGCTGGGGCAGCGAATCGGCGGCAGCGGCAGCGGCGGCCACCTCGGCTAGCTTACGAGCGTGAGGACACTTTTCGACGTTGGCCTGGTCGGCGATGCTGATGCCCTCCTTGGCGTGAAGGCGTTCGATGTCGTCGGGCTGGGCGAAGGAAGCACGGGCAGCCTCGGAGCGCGAGACGTACGAACGGATCTGCTGAGCGGCGCCTCCAGTCATCATCTGGTTGGAGAAGGGGCAGCCTCCACCACCAGCGGCAGTGGCGGCGGTAACGACAGCAGCAGCAGGGCGAGCAGCGTTGGCGAAGAAGGAGCTGCCGGAAGCGCCAAAAGTCGGGGTAAAAGTGTTGGCAGCGGCGCCGCTGGTCTGCTCAGCCTGGATGGCGAGGCTCTGGCTCATGACGGGGCACTGCTGAGCCTGAGAGATGAGACGAGTAGGCGTGGTCGACATTTGACGAAGCTGAAGCATCGAGACGCGACCCATGTACGGGCAGGCCTGACGAATCTGCCTGAGAGGGCAAAGAGTCCGATCCATGATGAAGCAGCCAAAAGGTTGGATCGAAGACAGAAGAGATGGTGTTGGTTGTTGGCTGTTGGAAGTAGGGTCAAGATATACGCAGATCTGCTGAGGGAGGAGCAAGTACGTATGGAGATGGGTGAGGAAGGAAAGGAAGCGTCAAAGTAACGAATGTCGATGGACCAAATGTGACTTGTCAAAGCGGACAAAAGCAAGGCTTCGGATTGGCCGACATTGCGTTGCAGCGGGTCAAGCGGTCAAGCGGCGATCAGCAAGCGCTGGCTGAGAGACAGACAAAATAAAAAAGCTTGCCTTCTGAAGCCCACTCTTTTCCTGAAATCGGGGCAGTAACATTAAAAAGGCCCAGAATTTTGTGACTTGCCTCACCTGCCTTTTGCAATCTTGCGCCGCCACCACTTATTTTTTTTACACCAGTGAAAAGCCGCCTTTCCTTCCTCAGTCGCCTCGTCGTGACTCAAATACAGTAACTTACAGTAAATCTGTCTTGTGCGTTCCTCTCTTCCAAAATTTGGGACCCTTTTCCGTCTTAGGCAAGCCGCCGCTTGACCCCTCATTCCTTCATGCTTGACCCTGCTGATGCGGGTCACGAGGCTTGTAAAGGAGATTCCCGGTCAGCGTCGGAAGCCCTTCCTAAGCATCATCGCTTAGCTTCTTGCACCATTTGTCAACCATCACGTCTTATCTCTACGAGATCACATAGGCGACACACTGTTGCAATCTGTTCGCCTTGTGCCAACGCATGCTGGCTGAAGGAGCTCGATCGATATCAGGGTTTGAGCATCAGGTTCACTTGTCACTCGTCACAAACGAGGCTGAGACTAGGCGCAGCACTCTGTGCAGCAAAAACACGGTCTAACGTGCGAACGCCCTCGTTCCCGCTTGCTCGCTCGCTCGCTCGCTCTGCTGAACGTAGCTAACGTACGAGTCGTCTCAACAAGAAAAATCGCGATATTGTTTTTGTAATTGGCGGTATAACACTTGCATTCCGAAAAATCTTCCTTCCACATCCTCACCATCGTATCGCTCAAGCAGACCCTGTCTCTTATGATACTGACCACGCTGGATCGCTGCGGATATCAAGTTTGTATGTTTCCGGCATAGATTAAGTATGAGTGGTGTGTGCTCGTTCTGCTTTCATTCAGCACTGACCACGGGCTTGAAGGCTGGGTCAGCGCGAACATGGATCCTGCCATGATTAGAGCGACTAGATTGCGGTCGTCGTCGTCCCAGTCTAGGCCTCGCCGGCTTCCTTGGGCTTTGAAATGACCTGGATGCCACCTGTGACATCGCCACAATACAAGCGTCATGTGAGACGTGGGCAAAAAGCAGATATCGTTATCGTCAGCGGACATCTCCCCGAAATCATCTCCACAACAGCATTGTACTTACGGTGCAAAGCAAGAAGAGTATCTCTAGCAGGCTGTTCACCCTCAGCAGGCGTCCTTTCGATTCTAAACTCGGCATCCACCAACACCCTGTAACCCTTCTTGATGTTCTTCATCCTCTCAACACCTCGCTCGCCAAACACGTAAAAGCGGTGGTACGACGTGGTGGTGGGAGCGCGTTCGCCGTCCTCGGCAGGTCCAGTGGGCGGATCAGAGGTGGCGACAGTGTAACGAACGTAGTCCTTGCCGTTCTTGGTCGACTTGAGTTCCGGATCCGCAGCGAGGCGGCCGAGAACCTGCATACGAGCCAGATCGTTGCGAACCGCCGAGGTGGACAGCATACGTGCGCCCGAGACCAGGGTTTGTCTTGTAGTGGATTTGAGTGCCAACATTGTGTATATCGTTTTGCCTCGTATCGGATTGATGGTGATGGGGAAGTTGGGATACCAACACGCATCCGTCTCCAAGCTCTGGATTTTAAAGCTCTCTCTACGTCAAAAAGGTTTCTCCGTGTTGCACTGTCCATCCGCCACTCTCTCTCATCATAGCGTGTGCGCGCGCGCTTTGGCCTAAGGGAAGGCCGCTGCACACTGCGATTCCGCATTTGTGAGCTTTTCCTCGACACGCGTCCCAAAAGTCAGGGCAGGCACTTGGCTCTGCAATTTAGACCTTGCTAGACGCGTCTCTGCCAACGGAACGCAGAAGCTCAGCTGCGCGTCCTCTCGGCACCAACATCTGAGGATACCATCTCAGCAGTATGTACGTACACAATTACAAACCGGCTTATCACTCTTTACCTTCCTTACTTTGCGTACAGTCAGCTATTATGCAATTAATTGCGTGTCTATTCCCCAAATATTAGCCAGGATACAAGTGCAATAAAGTGTGAAAGCAAGAGATTTACTCCAGCTATCACCACCACACATTGCGAGAACCAGAAGCTTGCGAGCTCGTCGATCTTGCCGGTGAAGGAGGCGGTTGCAGTTCCGATCGACCAGTCTGCCTCACAGTCGATCCACTGTCATGATCGTCCACTTTGATGCTCAGCTTTGCAGGAGAAGCCGTATCACCCTCGCTGCTGCTCCTCGTCTGCGCATCGTGTTGCTCTTGCAGCGCAGACAAGTTCGGTAGCTCGGCAGATGATGTCCACGGACTCAACCTTTGCTGATCGTGTGGCTGTTGTGGATCAGGCATGTCGAGCCAGTCCACGTCGTCGTCCGATGCAGCAGCTTCCCCGATGGACTCGTTGTCGTCGTCGTCTTCTTCGATTGGAAACCTCCTATTCCCTCGCGCAAAACGTTGCTGATACTGCCGCTCCCGCTCATCCAGCGCCTCCCTCAACCTCGCCATCTCGGCCGCTGATGGCGTATACGCAGCTCCATATCTACCTGGATTTGTGGACGACGTTCTCGTCGCTCGAATGTCGGGCGACCTGCCATCGTGTGGCGAAAAGGTAATGTCGCTAGACCCAGGAGACAAGGCTCCTCCACCGCCATTACCGCTGCTCAGCACCGAAGACGTATCGAACTGCGACTCTTCCTCGGCAATATCCGACAACCCTTCTGGTCTGAGCGTGTGGTAGTGAGCCAGTCCGTAGAAACCGGGGTCCATCGGGATGGCGTCGTCGGCGTACGACACGGGACCACCAAAGTAAGCATCACGGTCCAGTTCTTGCGGTGAAGGTGCGCCCACGTCATATTCGTCATCGTGCGAGTTATAGCCCGTCCCTGGTGAATCGGGTCGTGAAGGCGGAGCACTCATATCTGATTCCGCTTCGAGATCGGCCAATGATCGGCCTGCCATAGAGCCTCCTAAAGTCTGAGGGATGTTTGGACGCGCGTTCGCCGCTGACGATGTACGATGAGACGATGCCGTCGACGCTTGGCGTTGCTGAGGCCTGTTCTGCTGGTTCCAGTTCGAAGCAGCAGGCTGTGCTGAGTGGTGCAGATGCACAGACTCCATCGTCGTCGGAGCACTTTCTCGGCTCCCGGGAGCACCACTTCCACCTAGTCCTAGCCCGACGCGGTGGACAAGCTCATCATGGCCGATGCTCTCGCGCTCCATGTCGCTGTCCAGTGGCGTCCCCATCCCTGTCGACGGCGTCGACGTTGGTTGAGTCCAAACGGTCTCGTGAGGGTAGACACCTTCCAATCCAAGCTCGTTCCTCTCGCCGGCATCCCACCCTTCCGACTCTGTATAACTCGAGCCGAACGGATAATCGTTATCTTCTCCATCGCCTCGTGAGCTGATGTCGCTCGGCATCGATCCGGCGGGCGACACAGCATTCAGATGAGGCGGAGAATTAGTAGCTGTGGAAAGATACCGCTGTTCGTGGATGCCTGACAGCTGCACAGCCAGAGGCACGATGGGCGAAGATGGTGTCGGCGGTACCGTGGACGCGGGACTAGGAGCAGGCTCGGCGATGAAGCGTGCGATGATCTCCAGTCCTTTCTCCCGCTCCATTTCTGATCCAGCGAGATACATTGACACAAACGGCCAGGCGTGGACGCCGCCAGGACCGTGCTCGACTGCAGTGCAGAGCCAGTCCGCGGCGTTTTCGAGCGACTCTGGCGTCGACCTGTGCGGCGATCTTGATGCTGCTCGCCTCTCCTGCAGAGACTGACCACTTGTATGCGAGGCAGCAGCTCCCGTTATACGTTGAGAAGGGTCCACGTCTTGACCTGGCTTGTCATCGTGGAGTGGATCTACGGCGTGGCGACCGTTGCGTCTAGACTGAGACTGTCGCACATGATCGATCCACGCCTCGATGTCATCAGCAAGTCGCTCGCGGTCACCCCACACCACCAGCATTCCGCGTCGTAAAGAGATCCGACTCCAGTCGCCAATGGCGGGATTCACGAGCTTGCTGGTCTCTAACAAGGTCTTTGCATTTTCAAAATCTGAGTCTTCCGGGCCGCGGTTCGCCTTTTCTCGCTGCTCGTCCTGTGGCTGATCGTCCCAGATTGGAATGTACAGGTCGGAAGTGCTCGGCACGGCATCCGTCTTACGCTCTGCTGACGGAAAGATGGGGTCGAGTGCACCTAGGACGGATGGACGGTTGTGCTTGATCTGGTTGAAAGCATTCGAGTTGGGGCTCGTCCTAGGAGAAGAAGTAGCTGTCTTAGCGGGGCTAGCGCGGTTCAGCAGTGGCTCTGTGAGCATGCTATGCGCTGCTCGAGCTACACGTTGAGAAGGCAATAGAAGCGTGCGAAGGATGGCGAGCGGTGCGGTCACACTCAGCGATGACGCTTTTGATTCGGCTGATTTGGCTGGTCTTGTACCCTTGTCGTCTTCATCACCAGCAAGCACTGCGCACATGTGTGCTACCCAGCCCATCGGTCCCCTCGCCCTGCGCGGCGTCTTGAGAACACCGGCATAGAGCTGTGCAAAGTGCATGAGTGCTTCAGCAGCAACGTAGTCCCACTCGTGCTGTCCGATCGCTTCAGTCCAAGCGGAAACGCGCATGCTGAGGGAGTCGGCTTTGTGATCCGAGTGGGTGCAGTTGTCAGCACTTGAACGCGGATGCGAATGTTTGGACGACGCAGGAGCTGCCGCTGCAGCCTCGCGCAGATGCGAAAAGGCCAACGAGGCCGACGGACGCAGATCTGCCCAGGGACTGATCAAGACGGCCTTACCGGGCATCGGTAGCGCACTCCAGTCCCTCTCAGCAAGCCTAGCATCACTGCGAGCCTGTCCGTCCAGACAAAGTAGCATGGCCATGGCCAAGTTGCCGCCTGCACTGTCGCCTGCGATGGTGATGGACGCAGGATCGACACCTTCAACCTCGATCAGATGGGCATAGCATCTGAGACACTGCAGCAAGGGACCGGGAAAGCGTGAAGTGGGACCTAGATCGTACTCGACCGCCACGCAGCGGGCGTCGTTGTCGCGGTCTTCGAGAGCGCAGACTTTTGTGATGATCCGGATGAGTGCTTCAGCATAGAAAGCGACCGAGCCGAGCGAGAATCCGCCTCCGTGCAAGTACAACAGCGTCGAAGCTGACTTGGAGGATGGATCGGAGCGGCGTACATCGACGGGGACGTGCGCATCTGCGCCGATCCAAAAGGCACGAAAGCCTGGCCGGGTATAGTGCTGGGACCCATTTGGACTGGGCTTTGGCTTGGACTTGTCGGATGGAGCTGCAGTACCAGCAGCGCTTCGCAAGGGATCTGACTTTACGGCTGGGCGAGATTGTGCAGTTGCAGGCGGTGAAGACGTCGACTCGCTGGTAAATTCGCGTACGATTCCTGCTGCTCCACCTCCCGTCCTCCATCGAACGAGCGGACCGATGGTCTCTTCTGCAAAGAGGACGCGTGGCACAAGGTGTGGGAAGCTGGTACAAGCGAAACGGACGAGTAGCAGGGTAAGATGGTGGAAGGGCGACAACTGCGCATCGTCGTCGAACGCTTCCTGCGATGTAGTCTCTTCGTCGGAGGAGGAGGTGACGACTGTCGTGAAGGCTGTGCGACTCGATTGTGTGCGATGGGCTGGAACGAGGTCATCGACTGCTGCTCGAGACCTGCGAGAAGGGTCGTCGGACACGCGCGAATCGGAGTGGAGGGTGGCTGACGTGGTGAGTGGCGGATACCAGCCAAACTGGCTCGATGCAGGTCGACTGAGAGACCATCGCTGGTAGAAGTCAAAGGGCAGACGCGTGCAAACATAGGTGAATGCTTTGAATGCGACGTCGACCAGCTCAGCAATGCCGCATGTCCTCAAAAGATTGACGGCATAGAAGAAGGCAACGACGACCAGATCAGAAAAGTAGAGACCGCCGAGCAAAGGCTTTTGAGCGCGCGACCGCTTGCGTGTTCGACTGTGCTCATCGCGATAAGGATCTATGGATGATGCGGATGTCAAAGTCGGATACGGCGCGGTGAGATCGCTAGAGCGGGTCGACTTGGATCTGCCTCTTGCTTGATGCGAAGAGTGCGAAGTCGATGCAGCAGCAGAGCGTCGAAATGGGCCGAGGCCTGGCGATGAGCGTGAGGCGGAAGAGGAGTTAGAGTTGGTGGTGCTGTATCGGTGGGAGGAAGAGACGGCGCTCTCGAAACTTTGGCGCCGCGCTTGCTGGCCTTTGGAGCGGGCGCTGGCTCCAGAAGATTTGCTTATGGACCTGGCATGGTCTGGTTTGGGGTAACTTGATGCTTTCAAGGTGGAAGTAGAAGAAGCAGGCGAAGCGGAGGGTGAAACAGCACGAGGTGAAGGGTCAGCCTTGACCTTGTTGGTTGCTGGGCGCAGAATGTCGAGCATGATGGCGGTGATGGCGGTGATGACTCTAGGTGTGCGGCTGAGCTTGTTCAGCTTAGGTGGAACAAGTTGTGGCGACAACGGCCATCTTTGTTCGCTAGCACGGAGCTACAAAGCGCTGCGGTGATGTTGATTGCTCTGACGGGTAAGAAGCTACAGTAGTCGGCGACCGACGTTAAAACTCGTTGTGCGTGCGGTTACCTCAGATGGACCTCCTCGAGAACCGTGCAAGCAGCTAGGACGCTCGGTACAATTTGGCAATACGACGAAGCCAAGTGGGAAAGATGTTGTGATGGTGGTCGATGAAGGAGTCGCTAGAAGGCCTTGCCGGTGGGTGAAGATGATTGTCACTTTTGTCACTGTGCCGTGTGTGTGCGTTGTTTCATTCTCGGTCTAGAATCACTGTATCTGATCAATCACAGAACATTTGTGCTGAGTTATGAGGCTCGTGCGCTCCAAAATGAGTTCACAAAAAACGCTTCCAACCACACATGCACGACAAGCAACCCTGCATCGGATCCTGAGCGGGAGAGCCGCTGCTGCTGCTGCTGCCTTGCTGCTGCCTTTGCTTGCCGTCTTCTGCGACATGAAAATCGAGAAACGTGACAACTGCAGGGCCTGTCTCTTTTTTTTTTTTTTTTTTTTTTTTTTCACGCTCTAAATCCGTTCAAATGGTGGAGGCTGCTGTAATGCTGTTCACGTCTAAAATGGCTCAAACGTCTTTTGCTCAAGCTGTGACTTGACCGTTGGACAGCATCACCATGGACGATCAGAAGAGTTGCGACACCGTCTGCAGAAAGGCGTCGAGGGCATTGGATCATCAAAAAGACGTAAAGATTAAGCCATGCATACATATATACACATAAGATCGAGCTGCGCAATCAGCCGAGAGACAAGACGAAACTGAATGCGGTGGTCAAAGACCTGGTATAAGAAGAGATGAGGCGAAGATAGAGATGTGTCGTGTGTAAAGAGTATGCAGGTGTTATCGTGGTGAGAGATCATTTAGACGCAAGATGGATCGCAGGGGTATTGACGTCCTCCTCGTCATGGTCCTCGTCATCGAGCACAAACACGGGAGAAGCCTCGGCAGTGGGCTCCACATTGCTCGACACGACACTGGCGCGCATGTGCCTTGGCTCACGCTCTTCTCGCGCCTCCGACACCTCGAGACGAAGAGCGTTGGAGCCTGAGCCTGAGCTCACCAGCGGGACCTCTTGCTGCTCTACAAGAGTGCGCCTCACTTCGCGGCGCACCGCCCAGCCCTTGAGCATCATGAGTGTCGTAGTCCAGCAGAACAGCAACGCTACGATGGCAACCGCAACATTGAGAATGGCCATAAAGTCGCCATAGCCACTGCGCATCGCAGCAAACGACACCTCTTCGCTGCTCAGCATGAACACCAGTCCACCACAGCAGAGCGAGAAGGCCGCAAGTGCCTCGGTTGGCGGACGAGACGGCAGTACCGATGCAGAAGGAGGTCGCAGCCACAGCAAAAAGTAGGTGAGGCAGCGCAGCAATGCGAATCCTGCCAGCAGCTGACCCCACAGCATATGAATCTCGACCTCGTATTGGTAGTCCTGGTGGTGAGCTGCCATGGCGACACCCGTTACGCCAATCACGAGTGCTGGGAAAGGGTTGAAAGATGCCGAGTACGATGCCGGCTGTGTCTGCGCCTCGACCAGCATGTCCAGATCACCATCTGCTTCGCTGTAGTTGCTACTGGCGCTGTGCATGCCTCGGTGCGATTGATGACTGCTGCTGCTGCCACCGCTGAGACGATGACGACGTCGAGCTTCCCGTAGAGGTACAGCCGCCACATGGTGATAAGCGATCGGGAACGACAGCAGGTTGCGAATCGTCTTGGTCTCGAGTAGCATTCCCATCAGACCTGCGAACCAGAACATGACGGCAATCGAAATGTGTTGGATCTGCTTGATCGTATATGGATCGCCGGGAGCAGCACCAAAGCGCTCCATCCATGTGTTGCTGGCACCATAGATAAAGATGACGAGGCACTCGACAAACTCGGCGCTGGGCATGCTCCGTCGCCATTTTGAGAGTTTGACGTGGTTTCTGGCGCCTTGTGCGCTGGGTCGCTTGTTCCATGCCCATCCACAATCCGCATAGGCTCCAAGATATCGTCCAAAGGTGAGCAGGCCAAACCAGAAAAAGATGCCGCCCTTGATGCCGTGAGCCAAACACACGTTCTTGTAGCCACCACGGCATGAGCCCGTGTACATGGCCAGCCCGGTGTACGAAGTAGCAAAGGCCAGAATGGGCAATGAGCGAGCCGCCACCACACGTGTGTACCGTGCAATGGTTCGAACAGTGTCTAGACGGCTAGAGCGAGGCAAAGAGATGGTTGCCATGTCGTCGATTTGGGCACTTTGGGGTGAGGTCGCCGAGTCGTCGTGGGTCTGCTTGTTCCAGAGAGCGATCGATTTGCGGTTGAAGGCAGGCAGCAGTGTCGAGTCGCCACCAAAGAGCGAGTTGCGAGGTGTGTTGCAAGCCGTGGTGGTAGGCGATGCCACCATAACGTTGTCCTGTCCAGTGAGGCTGTTGTTTCGCTGCTGCTGTTCGGCACCGCTGACTGCCGTACTGCCGCTGCCGACCCAGTTAACAGGCCCAACGAGCAATTCGGCGCTAGCACCGTGTGCAGTCGTGTCTGCGTGCTCGTCAAAGTGAACTCGGTGCGGCGAACCAGACCCGGATCCGTTACGAGAGCTGCTAGGGCTACGCATCGAAGACAGACGTTGTCGCATGTGCTTTTCCAAGTCAAGTTCCTGGGCATCGCTCTGTGCTTCTTCGGAAAGCATGGCCTCTTCCTCCAAAGCATCGTAGCTTTCACTCTTCTGCGCATGATATTGGTGGCGGCCAAGCATGGTACCAATGACATCCTTCCACGATCGATGGGTGCCGTTGAATTCAGCGCTGTTGGTTGGAAGCCAATTTCCGCTGTTCGACTGCTTCTTCGACCTCAGAGCGGAGACAGCAGACCAAATCTGACCAATGAGCCGGAAGACGTCGCTGCCAAGGGTGATAAGCGAGATCCAAAAGATAGCCCGTCCCATCGAGCCGTGGGAATTGTCGGGGTAGAGTCGAGGCGTCAATGCCTTGTAAATGACGGAAAGGAACATGGATCCGCCAAGCATGGCCAGGTAGAGTAGGGAGACGAAAGGAGCCAGCGTTGAATGAGCAGCGCGGAGCACAAGCGCCATGGGCAGGAGCACGAAGCAGCTGAGTACGGCAGTGACCACGTGGAGGATCAACAGGCCACGATGACGGCTGAGCTGATCATCCTGCATCGCTGGCAAGCGCGAGGCAATGTCGGCAGCAATAGCTTGTCGCTGCTCGGGATCCTGTTCGTCCAAGAACTTTCTCCAGCGTCCGTCGACGACGCCCATCTTTGGCTTCCCTGCCAGAACGTCGGCGTCGGCGATGAATCTCCGCAACTCGGCGAGTGAGCCAAGACCGTAGCCAAAGTCCCACTCGATATAGCTGAGTGGGTCAGGACCATGTGCGCGGAAGAGAAGGGTCTCGTTGAGCTTTTCAAGCACGGGACCAGATCCATGCGAATGGCCGTGCCCCTTGTGTGCATGCCATACGGGAAGATCCCTCAGATCAGAACCAGCGACTGCGGCATCGGGAATCGAAAAGGGCGAAGGACCAGTAGCCTCCATGCCGTCGTGAGCGTGTTCGTCTTCGTCTTCGTCTTCGTGTACGTTTGCTTCCATGTGTTGATGTGATGAGCCAGCATGAGTTGCTTCTTGCATGTGCTCGTGACTGTTCGCATCGCCGTGCTGGTGATCTTCCGCCATCTCGGTGTGTTGAACGGGAACAGTCGATTGTTGAGCCAGATCGTGTTCATGCACCTGCTCGTCTTGCTCATCTTCGCCTTCATCTTCGTGGTCCCCATGTCTCCCAAAGATAGAGACAGTGGCCGATGTTGATTGTGTCCGAGTGGCCAGCTGCGGAGAGATGAGTGATGCATCGCGAGCGACCTGGATTGAAGCAGCGGAAGCCGCCGATGTCAAGCAGAGTGTGGCTAGCAATAGAAGAAAAGACAGCGACTGAGCGCGCCCTTTTGAAGAAGGTATTGAGCTTAGGAGCTGCATGTTGGCTGTCGATTGTGGCTTTGACTCAGCACCGTCGTTAAGCTTGGGCAAGTGTCGTGTGATTACGTGTGTCTGGCTCGAAAGCATCCGATTCGGAGTAGGTTCCGATAGTAGTGGTGCACCCAACTTTGTTGCTCTGTGATGATCCTGTCGGGAGTTCCGAGAGTATAATGGGGCGGCGAGGCGGAACGAGGAGGAGCTCGTTGTGAACGGAGAGGTGATGATGGTGGTGGTCGAGAAGCAACCGATAGCAACGAACGCCAATCGCAAAGTCTAAGGACAGCGAGTCATGGACGCTTCGAGAAACGACAAAGGGTTGGGTGCCGGCAATAAAGACGATGACGAACAGGGTCCTTCTTTTATACATCCGGCACGGCACGAAACAAAGGAAAAATTTAGAGTTGGCGGAGCACCCGAAGCGACACGCACCGTCAGCTTTGCTTTGATTATGCCAAGACCTGAGTCTCTCTTCACTCAAATTGCTCTCACGATGTCAACCGAAGCCGACGGAAGCAGCGTCGTCTCTCGAATCAGAGTCGGAGTCAGCCATGTCATGCCAGATCGCTGTGGACAGGCCTCTCTGCATGACACACAAGGTCATTAGGACAGAGACGAGGACGGAGGACGAGAACGAGGACGAGGACGAGGCTGCGATTCCCTCCACTCGGAAGGTTTGATCCGCGGATGATGAAGCGAGGAAAGCTGTCGCTCTCTTTCTCTCAACCAACCTTGATTTCGACAAGCATCCTCAATCCCACTTGACGCAACCGGATGGAGGAAATAAGCAACCGAACCCTGCTTTTCTCGTTACCGTTGCCTTCTTTTGCTGCCGAAGTTCAGTCTCTTGCGCCCGAGAGTCCCACCATCAGCAGCAACAGTAAGCACCAACATGTCAAAGAAAAAGGAAAAGGTCGGGAACAGAACGACAGAACCACTGAGAGTAAGCAGATTTCCGCTGAGGTAGGACGTAGATCGAAAAATTATGCTTAACCGGACAGCTGCAGGCTGTCATCATCGCTTTTGAGCTCACATTCCCTTCTTCCGGTTTTGTTCAAAAAATTATATTTTTATTTTCTTACAATTTTCATTTTTGGCAATGGTTAGTCGGGATTTCCACGGAGCGTCCGTCGGCTGTGCCTTCTTCTATAGCCAGTCAAGCAGTCAGTCTCGAAAGCAAACAGGATCAAAAAGGACAAAGGATTCGTTTCGCGATGCACACAGTTACCCACAACTTGAAAGCTGAAGGTACTTTACTGTACACGACTCAGCCACGAGCAACCGAGGCGGATGGATGTCTTGCCGGCTCTCTGGATTTCTGCTATCTCCGTATGTTCGACAAGGTTCGGTTCATGCTAAAACTCTCGCTTCGATCTTGACCCCGAATCGGATCCAACATCGACCCACCACCAAGCATGAAAAGCGCAGCCTCGCCCATTTCGCTTTTGTTTTCTCGTCCCTTGCTGGATGCCATGCACTTACTTGCAGCATGCGAGTTGGTTTCACCTGGCGATCTTCGCGCCCAGACACTAAGGTTAACCGATGACATGCTTGTCTGGTGAATCATGGGTAAACTTGCCTATCCGCGATCTCCTCGAGCGAAAACTCTTCTCAGCGGTACAGATGACTAAAAGCCGGAATGTCACCCGATATCGCCGACTTTCAGTTTTGTAAAGCAATCTGTCACGGCATGCCAGTACAAGGCTTTCATACGACCCTGTTCTGCACCTTGGTCAGTGAATGAGCGTTGGATGTGTGGGCACCGTCGTCATCAGATCCCGAAGCACAGGCCGATTCACAGTCAGATTCGCGATCGCAGAGACCATGGCTCTCAACTCGACTCGACGTGGGTTTTGCATGAAAAATGGTGGAGAGGCTCGTTTTCGGAACGTAACTCCCGAACAAGCAAAAACCTTAGCTCTTGCATCTCTCGACTCGACTCGATCTTTGACTTCTCCTCGTGATACAGTCTTGGCAATCCGACGGAACTGTATGGAAGCATTTCAGGAACACATGAACAACGGCGTTGATTGCTTGCTTGGCTCATAAAAAAAGGGGGAGATCCTATCCTGCGTCATGGACCAGTATCGGGCCTACTCGGCTCGCGGAGGAGTGCGGGGTCGCATCGACGTCGATGGCCATCCATTGTCGCTCACACTCACCCTGCGACCGCGATCGTGATGCTGCTGCTGACGAGGCACTGATCTTCGCAAATCGGGCTCTCCAAGTCTAGCATCGGTCCCGCTCTCTTGATTGCTCCGATAGCATGAACGATTCGGGCTCCCCCAAGGTCGAGCTTGTCGCCGTTGACCTCCTGCATTCTCCAAAAGACTTGAAGGGTCGGCCCCAGCTGAAGCCAAGTGCTCCAGGGCGCGTTCTACAGCATTCCTTCGTGTCGCCGGGCTGCCCCTTGAAGGAGTCTGGCCCCATCTCCTACCCCTTCGTGGAGTCTGCTCCAACGGCGGCGGCGGCGGCGATCTAGTCTCAGCTCTAAACAGTGAATCGTCAATGCCACGCTGATCAGACGTGTCCGTCCAGCTCGGCCTTCTCGGTAACGAGGCTGTCGCTGCCGACCGCCACGAGGCTCGGTCGTCACCATCATCACATCGAATATCAAATGTCCGCACGGCTTCGTCTCGGCCACGGATCCACGAATCGCCTCCCCTGCGCGGTGACCTACGCGGGTAATGGACAACGTCGTTGTTGGGGCGAGGCGAAGCAGATCGGCTACGACGGCTTGATGACGCTGCTCGACGTGACTGGCGTTCTTGAACCCGAGGAGGAGCGGAGGTTGCCATATTGCCGCTGCCTGGCCTGTTTGCGCCTCTGGATGCTGGAGAAGTCGATGAAGCATTGGCGGCATGCGCATTCCTTTTGCGGATCTCGGGCGGATTATGCTGATCATTCGCAGTCCTGTTCGCTTTGCCCTTTCCCTTGCCTGGACGTCGTGCTGCCGTGCCTGCGGCTGGCGCCGCGCTGGGCGCCGTCGATGTTGAAGCCGATGCCGATGCTGCTTCTGTTTCTGCTGCTTCTGTTTCTGCTGTTTCTGCTGCTGCTGCTTCCGCCCTTCTCTTGGCCGCTGCCCGTTGAGCCTTGTTCTTCCGCTTCGTGCGTGGCTGCTCGTTAGCTTGGATGGGTTGCGTCTGAGACCGACTTGCACTTCCATTTGCCTGAGCTCTGCCACGATTGTGAGGGGCTGTAGGGGTCGGAGGGATCGGTGCTGTCGCCGAGCGCGGAGTCACTCCATCATCCTTCTTGTTGGGGAAGAAGAATTTGAACGGCTATTTGATCTTCTCGCCACGTTCCCGCGCAGTGCGCAGGACACCGGCTACGCGCGAGATCAATGCAGCCGCCATTCTGCCACGCAAGAAGTTGCCTGTGATACCAGTGTCGCCGTAGTTGTCAATCAAGAGCTGAAAGATTCGGTATTGTTCCTCGGTGTACTTGCGAGTGTAGTAGATGGTTTCCGAGCCGATGATCTCGTTGAGTTTCTCAAACATGAGGCGGTGCGTCTTGGGGTCCCAGCGCTCCTTGGAAGAGACAGGGAGGCCGTTTGGACCGATGACGGTGCGAACACTAGCCGAGGTAGCAGTCACGTCCTGAATCGATGCGGAGCGGCGGCCTTCGCTGGAAGATGAGGAGGAGGACGATGACGACGAAGACGAGGAGGACGTGTCACCTGTACTCGAGCTCTCGTTTGAGGATGTACTGGAGATAGAGCTTGCTCGTCCGCGGCCGTTGCGTGTGGATGTCGGCCCTCGTTGAGTGCGGGAGATTGGTGCAGGTCCGGAAGACGCAGTGGTTGTGATCTGCGACGTTGACGATGCAGGCGTGTCCAATTGAGGCGTATCCCGCTTTCCAATAATCGTGCGAGCTGGAGCACTCGTCAAGGGTGTCACAGCTGGCGAGACAATAGATGAAGGCGCTGCGATTGGCAAGATATGCTCGAGCACCTTGGCCACAATCACCCCATTTTCAGCCACGACGTCCTGGAAAGCCGAAGGATGAAGCTCCCAGAGGTCCTCACCATCACTGACGTATAGCTGTACACTGCTTGGATCGCCGTTGAAGCGACCTGCAGCGACCGCTTTGGCATCGTCAAAGTCGGTGACCGAGACGAGGACCTTGCCATGCGGGCCAAGATCGAGCTTGATCCTGCTCCGCGACATGCTGTTGGATCGGAGCCACTGAGTTGGACAGAAAGCCACCCTGAGCACCTCTACGGAGTCATCGTGGCCGGAGTATGGCTTGAGCTTTGCACAGTTGTGATTGATATGAACAGGACAGGTGGATGGCGACGATCGCCTCGACGGTATGTGGGAAAGAACATCGTTTGAGCTAGTCAACTTTTTTATTTATTTTTATTTATTATTTTTATTTATTTTTTACTTCTCTCCCTTCCCTCTCTTCTCTGCTCGAAGTCGAGTTCAGGGTTCAGAATTGTGGAGGCATTTTTTTTCCCTTGATTTTTGGCGCTCCTTTTTCTCGGTCGATTTTCGATGATGCATTTTTTTTAAAAATATTTTTCGAGACGAAACCTAGCATCTCGCTGACGGTCCCAAGTCGCATGGCAGATTGGCAGGAGATCGACATGGATCGTGCAAGCGTATACTCATCGAGAAAAGGTGTGAGAAAGCTGAGAATCCTTGCAACCAGCGCCAAGCACGAAGGAATTATTCATGGTAGGGCAGTGAGGCGGCTGAGCGTTTAAATCTTTATAAATGTTTGATCTCGATCGGCTGACAACGTTCCCAAAAAAAGCCGCCTGCTGAGAGAGCACGACGCGAACGGAAAGCATGAGCTGCCAAGAAGCCTTGAGCTTCAGCGTCTCGAAGAGTTTGTTTTTGCCCAAAGAAAAATCACTAAAAAAATCTCAAAAAAAAAAAAAAAAAAACCCAGAAAGGATGGAATTCGGAAAATGAGTTGTCAAAGAGTGGGGACAGAGAGGCGCTACAGTAAATTTACAGCAGCAAAGAACCCTGCAGTCTAGGAGTTTGGACTTCCATCACATCCATCGACGTTCGGATTTGCCGTCGGCATCATCCACCATCCAACCAGCATCCAGTCATCACCGTTTCTCACGCCACGGAGCAGTACACTTGGATCGATCGGCTGGGCCCGTTTCCTGCTGCAAGATCCTGTATCTTCACAGCTGTCACCAACGCGAATCGCCTGGCTTCGGTTCCGAAACATCGTTTTTCCAAGGCCGCAACTTCCCTCCCAGCTTCGAGCTCAGCAACCATTGGCACCACCACCGCGATCACCCCTATCGTAAGCGACGGACAGAAGGATCTCGCCCAAGCTCTTCGCCGCATTCGATTTCGTCTGCCGTATCTCCCCTCGATCTGCCTTCATAGCATCGTTGACCCTCCATCCACCGCCTAGCAAGGCCGTCGCATTTCACTCATGTCTTTCGTCACCAACCGCCACTCTTGACTGGAAGAGCAACAGATCACGCCACGACGACGACTGCTGCAGCTCCAATAATGGCCGATACAGCATCAGCCGCGGCCACGCAGCCGTCGTCGCCGGCACGCAGGGCGTCACCTTCGGGCATTGAAAACCTGAATCCAGTAGCATCCACATCGGCGCATACACTCGATACCGTCTCTGCTCCCGCTGCTGCGATACCCACTTCACCATCTACCAAAGGCGATGGCGCGAGTGTTGCTGCTGCTGCTGCTTCGATAGCGCCACCTGTGACCGAACAGCAGACTGCCGAACAAGTCAACAGCATCGATGCAGTACCACCATTTGCGTCGAATACAGATGCGACGATAAGCTCATCCATGCCTGCATCCTTACAAGCGGCGACGGCAGGGCTCAACGAAGAGGATGCCAAGCTTCTCGCGTCGCTAGCAGAGGGTAACGGTCTTTTGTCGCATCTCTCCAACCTCGCCGCCCAGAATGCTAGCTCGGATCAGCTCATCAATGCCTATGGCGATCTCATGCTCGATCCTTCCTCCAACTCCTTGCCTTCAGCCCATCCAGCTTTTGTTGCTGCCCAGCAAGCGTTCCAAGGCGCTGTCGATCTCAACGAGGCGCTCACACGTCAGGATATGGACTGGGATGACGAAGCGTTTGACGATCTCGAACCCGAAGACGAGGATGAAGATCAAGGTCCCATTCAGGCTTATGCCAAGCTCGAATTCCCCGGCTTTTCCTACTACATTCAGACGCTCGACGTCACCATCGGTCGTCGACCCGGTCAATTGCAGTCTGACCAGCGTCCCGGTGCATTGCCGCCACAACTGCCCAATGCAGCTTCGGGTCTATCTCAAGCTCACATCACCTCCGAGTCCAAGACGGAAGGCGACGTTGACGTCGATCTCGGCCCGCTCAAGTCCATCTCGAGGCTCCACGCACGCATCTTCTACTACACAGGTCCCATTCATCCTCCCAACTCGGCTCTCCTCAATGGCACTCCCGCGCACAGTCGAGCTCCAAGTGGCAACGGCTCTGCTCCGTACCGCATCACTTCGCCCACCGCCCTCAGCCGCGTCAATGGCTCCCACCTTTCCGGCACAGACGGTGCTGTTGCTCAGGATCCTTACAACATCTCCCACATGGGAGCAAGCGCAGGCACAAACCCGGAACAAGGGGAAGGTCAATTCGTCTTGATGGTCGTCGGTCGCAACGGCGCGTTTGTGGATGACGTCTGGGTCGAAAAGGGCGGCATCGTCGTACTAGGCAAGCGCACCAAGATCCAAATCGCAGAACGTGTCTTTTACTTTGTGCTCCCACCGCCTCCAGGTGCCGCATCCTACAGCATCGATGGCGATAGTCAACGCGCACACGACTCCGAGTCCGACTCGCTCTCTGATCTCAGCAGTGAGGAAGCAGGGGATGAGGACGATGACGATGACGAGGAAGACGACGAGGAAGACGAGGAAGACGAAGAGGCAGCTAGCTCGTCTAGTTCTGTCTCGAACGACGAGAGTGGCGATGACGAATACGAGGGTTACGAGGAGCATCAACAAGATGGTACCGCAGCCAAAGGTCGTAGAAAGTCTTCAGCAGCTACTAGCAAGGGCGACATCGATCCAGCCAGTCGCGATGACAAGCCCAAACGAAGGCTCGTGCTCAAACCCAAGTCCAAGATCGGCAAAGCATCTGCCAGTGCTGCCGCACAAGACTCTGCTGCTGCTGCTGCTGCTGCTGCCGCTGCTGACGAGGACATGGAAGACCAGCACGACCCACTGCCAGCAGCAAAGGCAAAAGCGCAGGGCAAAGCACATGCCAAAGGCAAGGCGTCTTCCAAGACCACCGCAGCCGCTCTCGCCAATAGAGCTGCAGGCAAGGGCAAGGGCAAGGGAGCTGCACGTGGCAAAATGCCCAGCAAAGGTCCTGTTCCACAGATACGACCCGATGGAGACGACAGCGACAGTCTCGGCACGCCAAGCGCAGGAGAGCAGAGCAGCGAAGAGGAGCAGGACGATGGCATCACGACTCCGCCACCGCCTGCAGCCGGAAAACGCCCGGCGAAGGGTGCCAAGGGTCAGAGAAGCACCAAGGGTGTCAAAGCAGCTAAGGCCAACAAGTCTGGGGACACAACACAGGCTTCAGGTGGGGAGGGAGCATCCGCAGCTGCAACCTGGACAGGTTCCCCTGTCAAGAAAGAGTCGCCCACACCTTCGTGGGCGATGGGCGCAGGGGTTGCAGGACGCAAGAGGAAGAGAGGCGAGCCGGCCACCGATGAAGAGCCTGCGCTCAAAGTCGGCACCCCAATCGGCATCGAAGCTCTTGATGCAGCCAAGCGCGCCAAGGCAGCCAAGGCTCGAGCCGATGCCTCTTCGCGCTCTGCCTCTACCAGTCCCAAGAAGAGCAAGACTGGTGCCGGTTCGACAGCGTCCCCTACCGACAGCTCGACGACGACCGTCGCACCTGCAACAAAGGCGGCCCAAGCGGTGGATGATGACGTTGTCATGTTGGATGTCAAGCCTGCCGCGACCAAGCCCTCTTCATCCCCTGGCAAAGCAGCTTCGAAGGCAATCACTACCACATCGTCCTCGAAAGCGGCCGCAGCGTCAGGATCCTCCAAGCCAGCAACATCAACGGCCACTGCTGTGCCCTCGCCATTACCAGCCATTGCTCCTGCTACACCGAATTCCGCTAATGCAAGCGCTGCCGACACTTCGGCAGGGGCGACCTCCAAAGCGGGTCAAAAGGGTACCGACAAGTCCGCGCCAACTTTGAGCACGCCAGCCAAAGCGAAACCTGCCAAACCAAAGGCGGCCAAGCCCAAGAAGAAGAAGGGTGCGGCAGCAGACGATGCGCCTCCAACCCCATCTGGCCGTGCTGCTCCATCGACGTCAGCAGCGACAGGAGGCGTCGCAGGTAGCCCAACGACGGCCTTCCCAGGCCCGTCCGGTGGGCAGAGCGTGGCTCCCACGTCCATGCCTTACGATCCCAACTCGGCCTCGGCAGCTTCGGCCATCATCGCTGCTGCCAATGCCGTGTCGGGCTCGATGCCTGGGTACGGCCCACCTTCCGCTCAAGCGTTGCCGCATGCTGTCGGGCAGATGCCGTCGCCGCTGCCCATGATCCCTTCGGCTGCTTCCGGACGTGGTGGGCCCAGCGCTTCAACACAGATGGCTCCGTATCCGAACATGTCGATGCCGCCTGCTATGACATCCTTGCCCGCTCCCATTTCGACGCCTGCTCCGGCTTCCACGGCCGCATCGGGCTCGGATCCTTCCTCGTGGCCCACGACGGCCAGCATCATCGCCTCAGCAGCCAGTCTTGCCAACGCACAAGCCAAGCAGAATCAGAAGGCAGCTGGGACCGCCGCTGGAGGCAGTACACCGGGCAGCACGACTGCAGCACCGACCAAGAATGCCACCCCAGCACCGGCTACACCCATCGCCAAGCCCCCACCGGGACCCGAAGATAAGCCAGATTTGTCCAACATTGAGCTCATCTCGCAGGCGCTTCGTTCGGAACACTGCGCCAAGAAGGGCGGCAAGCTTACTCTGCAAGAGGTATACGAATGGATCGCCAACCGTTGGATCTGGTTCAAGCGCAACGGCAGACATACAGGTCGAGACTGGCAAAGCTCCATCCGTCATGCGATCGGTTCGTCGCGCGACTTTACCCGAATCCCTCGCAGATCCGACGAACCAGGCAAAGGCATCTTTTACACAATGTCAGACTCGAAGCTGGCTGAGCAGCATCGTGCCAACCTGGCCAAGCAGAAGGAGGAGGCGGCAAAAGCAGCAGCCGCAGGAACGACTCCCGCGGTTGGTAATGGCGGACCTGCGGGAATACCTGCTCCTGGTGGGGCGCCTGTATCTGCTGGCTCACTGCCTCAAGGTGCTGGCGCCGTTGCGAATGCAGGCAATCCTGCATCAGCCGCAACGGCAGCCGGCGCAGCAGCGGCGGCCGGAACACCTGGCTCGTTGCCCGCCATCCGCATTCCGCTTATTATCGGCACGCCTCCCTCTTCCGCTGTCGCATCGGCGTCTGACAAGCCAAAGGCAGCTCCGGGTACGATCGAGTCGCTGCTCGAGACACCGCCCATCGTACATCACGATGGCAAGCTCTACCTGAGCCCACAGGTTTTCGGCCATCTCAACGCAGGACAGCTGGCGCAGATCGAAGGATTGGGAGCGCAGCAGGCCCTGCAGGTGCTGCAAGCGTATCTGGTGACCCATTTGAAGGAACGTATGAGACAACAGCAGGCAGCAACCCAGAAGGAGGCCAGTCCTGCAGTCAGCAAAGCCACACCTGGTGCAACTCCGGCAACGCCCAAAGCAACAACGGCGCCAGCTTCTACTGCCAAGTCGGCCGCTACTGCTTCCCCTGCACCAGCCACGTCCTCGTCCGCCGCGAAGGCAGGCGTTGCCGGACTCAATGGCTCTGCATCGCCCACCAAGCCGGCAGCGTCTCCAGCACCTACGAGCGCCATCAACACGGCTGCGCCGCCAACGACGTCGCTGCCTAAGCCTCCTGGATCTGCAACGTCGCTGCACCCAATGACGACGCTTCCCAAGCCGGTGTTGCCTGCGCCTGTCAAGCCGTCGATTCCAAGCAGCTCTCAGAGCGGAAAGGCAAACGCACCAAGCACGACGATGCCTGTCGCGGCTAATGCACCGCAGAACGCCAAGCCTGTCGCCAGCACCAGCGCTAAAGGAGCCGATGCAGTTGGTGCGCCATCTTCTGCGCCATCCGTTGCACCAGCAAAGGCCCCTGTCCTTCCAAGCACGCCGCTACGAACTTCTGTACCCGCTGGAGCCGCCGCCGCAGGCAAGTCTAGCACACCAGGCCCTTCTAGCGCTGCTAGCACCAACCAGGCTACATCACCGACAAAGCCGAACGAGGCTGAGCCAGCGGCGACGTCGTCCACCTCAACGCAGAAAGCGGCCTCGCCAGTCAAGCAAGTCACTCCGGCCGCAGCGGAGACCATCACCGCGGTCGGCAATGGAGCAAGCAAGCCAGCTACGACTAGTGTAGCCGGACCCAGCGCTCCCAGCGCTTCCAGTGGATCCACGCCCACTTCGACATCCGCATCCGCGTCCGCGTCTAGCTCTGCACCCGCCGCCTCGACATCGACAACCACCGACAGCGAAGATCCGCTCTCTGCGCTGTCTGCTCTTGCAGCACACCCAGAAGCCGCGGCACTTATTGCCCTTTTGCGCAAGCAGCAGCAAGAGAGCGGAGCCAGTGGAGGCAAACAGCTAGCCAAGTTGACGCCTAGTCAGTTGCAACTGCTTCAGATGGCGAACAAGCTGGCGGCCCAGCAAGGCAAGAAAGGAGGGAGCGGCAAGAAGAAGAAAAAGGCGTCGACTGGTACAGGCACTCGAGAAGGGACAGCGACCCCTGGACCAAGCGGGCGAGAGTCCTCGGTGGCACCGTCAGGGCCGAGTCCATCGCCTGGTCCCAAGGCGAGTTGAAATGGAAGCAAGCGAGCCTTTCGTGAGGGCAAATTGCAGCAATGCACTGCGGACTGGTCAGGAAGGAAGGAATAGAAGAGGAGGAAGAGCAGGAAGCAGCTGAAGGTGATGCTATCGTCGAAGTTGATCGTTGTTTTGTATCATCATCGTGCTCGAGGGAATCGTAGGAATGGTCATCTGAGTCACACGATTGCCGGCAAGGAAATGCAACATCACACACTGTGAGACAAGCTGTGAAAGGGTGATAACCATTACTGAACTGTGGATCCGTGCTGTGCTGGGCTCGGCGCGTTTATGATCTTGCCCAAGCAGGAGCTTCATTAGCAAGGAAGTGGGCTTCCTCTTTTGTCGTTTCCCTTCCCATGTCTTTATTTCTATGACAGAATCTGCCAAATCTAGCAACGACGTCTCTGTGTTCCTTTGCGAAGCTGAGGAAGGGGTCTCCCAGCCACTGTCCCAACTCGATGGCTCTGTCCTGGTCCGCCAAGCTTTCCGAATGACCAAAGGGAAGGTAAAAGAAGATGGACAATGACTGATCGACTGATTTATCCAGCCCGTGACTGATTGCGATATCTGTCCACTTCTTTGCTAGTGCGTCTGACTGATACTGTTGAGCCGAACCGCGGAAGGCGTTTCTCGGATACTGGTCGAGTAGGAGGATCATGCCCAGATGCTGTTCTGCCAACAAGCTTTCAGCAGTGACTGCGCTTGAAGAAGAAGGGATGTTGGGAGTGATACGCTCAGCATGCACTTGCGGGTAGATCTTGGAGTAGCGTTGTACAAGCTGGCTGTCAAACTCGTCACTCTTGGCAAAGTAACGATCAGGACCGGCAGCTTTCCAGAAGAGAGCCATGTCGATCAATGCTCCCACACCGGCGGAAAAAGTGGGTGGCGGTGTGCGAAGGATCTCTTCGAATGTTCGGCCGACGAGGCTGGCTGCTGTTGAGGTCATGTTGCGATCCTTGATCCCGACGATCGGCAGTCTAAGACGATGGATGCCAGTGGTGACGAGGAGGAGACTAAGTTAGAGAGAGCATACAGTACACAAGCCGGGGATACGTAGGACAAGCTCATCGTGCATCGTTCAAGGTGGAGGCGGGGATTGGATTTTGTGCAATTCTGTTAGGCCTATATTTCACACAATCTAAGGGGAAAAAAAGATTCAGGGTTCACGAAGGTTGAACGAGATTCTACACTTGCAGCTTTCGACATTCCGCACAAAGGGCTTTCATACGTTCTCACCATCATCCATATCAGTATCGTCTCGGTCCATCACACTATCCTCCATCGATAGATCTCCAGCACCTGACCGTCTGCTGCTGCTGGAATTGCGTTCGATACTGCTCCGTTTCACCACCGCATTGACGGCCTGCTAAGCAGTGCTATCCACCACACCATCCGCTGGATCGGATCCCGTAGAGGCTCAGCTCTACGCAAAATCTATCGTCGCGATGGCTCCCAACAGGGGCATCGCTGCCCACTTTGCCGCATCAAAGGCTAGTATCAGTCGCGCCAACCGATCGGTCAAGTCGAAACCTGTCAAAGATGTTGCCACACCAGCCGCAACAGCAGATGTCGTGTCACAAACTCCCTCGCAGCCATCAGCATCCACAATTACCAATAGCGATAACACTGTTTCAGCACCGGACACCACAGCTCCGAAGCCACCGTCGCCAAAGAAGTTGACACCGAGAAGGAAAACGCGCACATGTCTAAGGACACCAGATGAAGGCGAGGTGGATCAAATCATGGCTGAGAACGAGAGTCTGCTTCAATCCAGTTTTTCAGCTAGACTTGCTTCTCCTTCGTCGTCGTCTAGGCATGTTGATGAGCCAGTGTCACTCCTCGGTACACCTCCCACGACTCCACGCGCTTCCGGCCCCTCGCACTCCTCGCCGATCTCGGTTCGCACCGATCCAGATACGAACAAGATGTACCTCATGCTTTCCAGATCCCCTTCCAAAGCCTCGACTTCTGCGACACGCGCTGATGCCGTTGCAACCTCTTCCAGCCCTTCAAAGCGAAAGATGGCGACACCACCAAAGTCAACTTCTCCCACCAAGACGCCTCGTACGCTCGACGCTACTCCACGTCGCCTTATCACCGGCGAGGAGGAAACGCTCGGTACAGAAGAAGAAGATGGCCTTGTCCTCACACCAGGTCGAGCTAAAGGAACCAGAGTCACGCTTGGCTCTCCCAGCAAAAGTCCGCTGCTCTCCAAGCTGGACAACACGCCAAAGGGACAGGCACTTCGACGCATCGTAGACGAGGATGATGTAGGCTACCTCACGCCAAGGAGTGTAAGGCAGAAACCGAAAGGGTTGCCTCTTCCGCCGTTGGCGACGCAGAATGCAGCTGCTATCTTTCGCGGTGCGCAATTGCCGGCTTCTTCGAGTGCTCCGAGCCTTCTTCAACCGAAGGGTGTCCTGGCTTCGTCCTCCGCAACCGCATCCGGTCTGTCGCATAGCGAGATTGATGCTGGCAGCGCCACATTGGCGGAAGAAGACGAGGCCAAGCTACCGCAGCCAAAGCACCAGCTTTCGTCCGACCTCGCGCTTCCATCCTTCTATTCGAGCTTGATGTCCCTTCACGTGGCATTGGAACACGCTCTCGTTGTTCATCTCGCCACCGCTGGCTGTGCCAGTGCCACTTTAGAATCTTCCACTCAGTCTTCCGACGACGACAACTCCGATACTGACCAGCCCACGGAAAGAAAACGCACAAAAACAGTCCGCCTTCCCAACCTCATCTCTTACACCGCTCTACGACCACTCGTCGAGCGATCCGGTGGTCGACGCTTGGGACCGACCGAACTCAAGCGTCTAGCTAGCGTCTGGGTTGATTTCCAGCGGTCCACGCAATCGAACAAAGAGGAAGAGGAAGAAGTCCGAGGCCTAGGATTCATCATCACCAAAACCCGGAGCATGGATGCACGCACCGGCCGAAGAGCCCTCGATTGGGGGATCGGGATTGAGCTCGAGATCAAACGTACTGTTCGCGAGCGTACACCTCCCACACAAGTCAATTTCGGTGGTGTGGAAGTACAGGCTTCGCCCGTCTTACCGGCTGAAGGGTTTGATGAGAGCGTCAAAGGCACTCCGAAGATGCCTTCGACGCGATTTACCACTCCTCCGCCGTCTTCCGAGCGAAAAGTACTGCGATCGCCGTACGTCGGCCAACATTCGTCATCGCCACTTGTCTCCTCGCCGAGGAGGAAACAACGAGCAACATCGCCAACCCTGTCAGCCTCGCCAAAGACGAGAAGCAGCGCCGGAGCAGCAAAAGCGAGAGAAGGAATGTCGGTAGTCGCCATGTGGAACAACGGGTTGGAAACGCGCAAGGCCGAAGTGGGTAGGAGGTTGAGAGAGCGTTGTGCGAGATACCATCAACTTTGGTTGGATGAGAGGGATTTCCGTTCCGACTCCTGCTGCGAAGGGGGGAGTGAAATTGGAGGTGTTGGATGTGGAGCCGGTTACGCCGTCGCGCCGGAAGCAGCAGATGGTTGGGTTGGGTATTGTGTCTGCGGTTGATAGCGATGGTGAGGATGACGATGGTCAAGTTCCTTCTTCGCCGTCGCTTCCAAGAGAAGCAATGATGGGCGCTGGAGGGCTTTTGACGCCCTCCGCTACACGGTCTGGTGGACGAAGAGTCGGCAAGCGAATGTTCCATATGGATCCTAGCGAGCTCGACCGCGACGGACTCATCTCTTCGGGCGAAGATGACGATGACGACGGCTTGACAGCTTCAGCGCTTCGCGAGGATGGCCAAGGCAAACAGACGCTCATCGACGAAGTTTCGACAAGTGTCGTGCGTGGGTCCAAGTCGATGCCTCAGCTGCGCTCCACCACCAGCAACGCAACGACAGTAAACGAAAAAGATCCCAGCTCGCTGCCTGCCGAAGGATCACTCTTACACACCTGGCATCCAGACTTCCCCCTCGACGACCCGCGCATCGTCCGTCCCATCCCATTCGCCACGCTTCCCTCCCTCACTCCAACCCTAGCCACCCCACACCGAAACAAACCCAACCTGGATCCACTTCTCACCCCGCAAAAACCCATCAAATACATCTCCACCGTTCCCCTCGCCACTCCTCCCGCCCCTCCTCCCACCACAGGTCTGACACTTCGCGAACGCATCGCAGCCAAAGAACAACTCCGTCGAACCTCTTCCCTACCCTCCATCCCCGGTTCTTCAATGACATCCATGCAAGCCCTCTCCCAACGCGCCCTCGTCTCACGCTTACCCGAACTCTGCTCCATCCTCTTCATGCTCTTCTCCAACGGCACAACACTCTCATCTACCGGAATTACACGTTCACCAACGATCCCGATGCAAGACCTGCTGACAAAGCTCGCGAAAAGCGTCAAGATTCAACTCAGCTCGAGAGAGTGCAGAGCGGCAATCGATGTACTGGAAAAGATTGCACCCGGGTTTCTGGTGGTTATCTGTCCGTCGGATGGTGGTGCGGGCGGGAAGGAGTATGTGAGGTTGGGTAATAATGGGGATACGGGAGCTCTGTGGCGGTTGAACGAGGTACACGCGAGGATTGCTGCTGAGCTGAATGGGAAGTGATAAGGACAAGGAAATGGAACACGAGCACAGCATGGACTTCAACATCATTCGATCAAGCATACAATCAACGACTCTTGCAATACTATACAACATTTTCATCACAGATCCCTGAGACCCTATGTCGTTTTCATTCACGAAAAAAAAGAGAATGAGACCCGACGTCGAGATCGATCATCGACGCTTGTAGATGCAAGGCTTGAGCAACGTCTTGCCGTGCGCGGCTAACTCGTCGAGCGACGTGTTGTGTGGATCGAGCTCGCTGTCGTTGGTCAGCGAAGAGAGCGAGGAGACGTGAGCTTGTTGAGAAAGCTTGACAAATTCAAAGAGGACGAAGTGGGTGTTGCTTGCGTCCTACGAGAGGAGGAAAGAGGGCGGAAAGATGAGTTCAGAGTCGGTAAAAAGCAAATGAAAAGCGGCGGTGAGATTGAGAGCAATGGAAACGCACCTTGTGTTCAAGGCTGAACTCGAGCATCTTGACAATTCGAACAAACGCATCAAATCCATCGGCGAATCTGCTGGATACTTCGGCGATGATCAGCTCGCCACTGTCGACATTCACAATGAAGAGAGAAGACAGCAAGGTCAGTACATCCGACTTGTCTATCAGATCGTCTCGAGTATCATTGACTCACCCTGTACGTAATACCCTCTTGGCCTCCAAAAGCATATGAATCCAGTTGGTGCCCATCAAGCTCAGACAGAAGACCGCCACGTCGGCTACACCATCGGCGCTACCCTCTGGTCTAGCCTTCAGCGAGAGAGGATCCGCTTGGTCAAAGAAGCCTGGCAAAGGCAACCCACCAATCGCAGCTGTATCCTGCTTTCTCACCCACCCGTCGCTCGTCGTGACCAGATCGTAGCACAACACCTTGACACCTTTGGGGACCAGCTTTTTGGCCAAACCGCCTTCTCCTGCGCCCAAATCCACAACCAAGGCGCCAGGTGTGAAGCGAGCTTTTCCTGCACCTCCTGCCGCAGCAGGCTTAGCAGCTTTGTTCTTTCCCTTGCCTTTACCAGTGCCGGTGGAGAGTGAAGGATCGAAAAGCTCGACAATGCGATCGAGCGGGTTCTTGGGCCAAGATCGCACCTGCTCGCGGAAACCTTGGTGATACTCGTCAAACATGGCGGGTGCCGCATCGATCATGCGAACAGCTTCGTCGGAAGCAGTGGTGTAAAGCTTTTCGTTGATGGTGCGGAATCGCGAGCCGGACAGCTTGGAAAGCATTTGCGCTTGGAGCGGTGTCAATGCGCTTGCATCGCTGCTCTTGCCTGTGTGGCTGCTCGAAGGAGGTTGTGAAGAAGTTTTTGAAGGTGATGGTTTTGATGGTGTGGTGTTCGAAGCAGCCGGCGTTGTGGCTGCGACTTTAGCGGAGGCCTCTTCGCCAACATCGTCATTGTTGCTCGCTGACTGCTCTTGCTCCTGCTCTTGAGCCTTGAGCTGCTTGTTGATCTTTTTGCGCTGTGTCTTGCTGAGCTTCGACAGGTCAATAGTCTCTCCATCCACGACCACAATGCGAGGCTGGTTCTGAGCAGCTCTCTGTGCTTCGATACCTTTGGCAGCGAATGGATCCTTCTTTGCTGGTTTGCCATTCGCAGCAGTGGATGATGAGCTGACTTTTGCGTTCGACTGTTTGGCTTTCTTCTTGGCGCCGATAGCATCTGCTCTGCTGGTCTCTTCATCCTCCGAATCCGAGCCAGCTTTTGCTTTTGGCTCGTCGTCTTGCCATCGTTTGCGTTTTGCTGTGAGTGCACCTTTGAGACGCCGATCGGCTGCACTGCGTGGCTTGCCACTGCCGGTAATGTCGTTACCCGCTTTCTGTTTGGGCGTTGCTCCGACTCCGAGGTTAGCTTGTCGTGGACGAGCGGTCGGCTGGTGTTGTGGTGCGCTAGACGAGGCGGAAGAAGGAGAAGAAGTAGAAGGCCCATTCAAGCCTGGCAGCTTGGAAAGGATGCTATCTGCCAAAGCAGAGCGTTTGAGCTCGAGCTGAGCTTGTAGCTGGTCCAGATCGAGAGCATCCGACATGTTTCTGGCTGTGACGATCGAGAGGTGAGGGTGACAGTGGAAGGGTGAGAAAGGTGACTAGATCAAAGAGCGAAATCGCAAACTTCTTCTACGCCAAAAATTAAACAAAAAAGTTCAGAAAGGCGACAAGAGCGTGGCATGAGAGCCGCGGGAAGCAACTCCGCGGGTGATCCGAATCGCAGGCAAAAGCGAAGCAAGCCACGCTTTACCTCGTTGCGCTTATCCGTGCCCTTTCCTCTGTCACATGCGCTCATCGCTTTCATGCATGCAGCTTGACTGCTACTTGTTCGCTTCGTAACATCACCCATTCCGCAGTCGGGCGCTGCTCGGATCCACTTCCGCACAAAGCTTTCCGGACGTCTTTTTTTTTTCCCCCAAAGTCACGCGCAAGTGATTGGAAAGTGCAGTCGCCTCTTTCTTTCCGACAACCACTTTCTCACGCCATTTGGCACGCTCTCACGATGTATGACGGAGCTGCCGATGCTTACGGCTCTCGAGCAGGATCGAGCTCTTTACCAGCATCGCCGTCGCCGTCGCAGCCTCTTCCGCAAAAGAGGACTAAAGTGAGCTGCTTTCCTTGTCGACAGCGCAAGTCGAAATGCGATCATGCTCGTCCATGCTCGTCGTGCCTTCTCAGAGGTACTGCGCAGCAATGTGCAGATCCGAACAGCGGTGGTGGTGCTGCTGCTGCTACCACTTCCTCGACATCTACTCGTCCTACAGCCGCAGCCGGTCTTGGCTCCGATGCAGGCCACTCGACAGCCACCCCGAATCAGCCTCGATCTTTGACAGCATCCGCGTCCATGCCTGTAGGCCTCAACGAATTCGCAGCGGCGTACTCGTCACGCACACCAGTAGCAGAGCGACTCGATGGACCACAACGAAAGAGGAAGTGCACTGAAGCCCCTCCATCTCGGTTTCAAGACAAGCAACCCACGCTATCCGGCGACACCCCTGAGCAGGGCATCCAGAACGAGGTACAGCGCATCAAGCAGTCTATGGCCCGTCTCGAGACTTTGCTGAGCCAACATACCTCCCAAGATCCTACCGCAAACGACCTTGCTTCAGCTCCTACGACCCATGCTACACACGACTATCAACTCGATCCTGCTCAGGACCTTCCAGGCGAGACGGATCCTCCTTCACGCGAGGATCGCCAACGATGGCAACATCTCCGCTCTATCTTGCCACCTCTCATCGATACCCACCGCATGATGCATTACATGCTCACCGAAGGCGACTGGCTCATGACGTGCACTCAAGCCCCTCGCTTCGTTGCATTCTGGAAGCACGCTTTCGAGCGACAAGCCATCTCGGACATCTTTGCCGTCCAAGTGCTCGCCCTCGTCGCCCTGTCGGCAGTCCTTCTCTCCGACAATCCTCAACGTACGATTCAGTTTGCCGTTCCCATCCGCTCGCTTCACACCATCCTTGCAAAGGAAGTTGTCAGCATCATCGAGTCCATGCCTGCTCTCCGCTCCGGACGAACCGAGGCCGAAACATGCGATTACATCGAAATGATGCTCAACACCAGTCTCTACTTTCGCTGCATCGGCAAGGATGTCAGACATGGCAGGTACCTCGAGCGAGCCATCTCCGTCGTTGTGCGCGCCGGCTTTGACAATGAGCTCCGTCCCTCATGGATAGGCCTCACTCAAGATCAAGTCGAGCGCAGAAGAAGGATCTTGATCGAGCTTGCCCTATCCACCAAATGGTTTGCCTTCCACTGCCGAGCTGACCTCGCTCCTCTGCGCGTCACCACCTTCAACTTTGGTCTTGCCCATCTTGAACAAGTCGCTCAGCTCCCTTCGCTCCAAGCATGGCCGCATTCCGACCAAATTGCACGCACCAGAGCTGCGCCTCTCAAAGCAGCTGAACCATCCTTTGCCTGGCGCAACAAGTCAGAAAGAGAGCGTCAAACGGTCCGCGACTTCATCCTCATCTCAAGTTCCCTCACCGACGAGATCCCGCCCGTAGTCGACCTTGTCAGCAAGACCGAGTCGCGGCTCTTGCACCCTGAAACACTCACAAAGTGTACAAAGGAAGAGATGCGTGATATGGCCAGACAGACACGTCAGATCTTGGCGCGTTTGGAAGAGTGGCACACCGTCATTCTGCCAAGAGCGGGCGTAGGCTACGATCGAGCTGTGGACGCCAACATCATCTCAGCCAACCCGGTCGAAGCCAAGACCATGGCTACCATCCTCATGCTCAACTTTGCTGGATTTTACATGAACGCCATCGTCTGTCGTGCCTGGCTCTTGATGTTTGATCGACTGCAAAGCTTGATTGATGCGCGCCAAAACAATGACGACGAGTACGAAAAGGCAACCACGCTCAGCTCGGACTTTTTGGCGCATCTCAAACAGAGAACCATCGATGATCGACAGCATGCCAATGCAGCCTGGCTTCCTCCGACGTTTTTGAGCGAAGTTCAGGCTGCGACGGTGCAAAATGGCCGACGATGTATTCGTAGCCTGGTTGTGATTCGAAAGCTGCAATCTCTGCCGTCGTCGCAATTCTTTGTTGGATGGACGAGTCAGGCGCACATGCAGGTTGCCGTCAATTTGGCTATACCATTGGTTCGATCGCATCATCGGCAACACCATGGACACGCCGATCGCGCCGATTCCGGCTATGGGGATGCAAGCCTTGACTCGCTGCGTCGAGACGTCGTGACCATCTTGGAAGCCATGAGCCAGCTGTCCAACAACTACATGGCACATCGCACAGCCAAGGTGCTTAATCGCGCGTTGCGGTTCGGCGGCATTGAACGACCCGTGGTGTACGCGGACGACAATGCAGACGCTGTCGAGGATCCATGGTGGGCCGAAGAGCATGCGACGTCGAGTGCCACAATCGGACAGATGCAGAACGCAGCTGAAGGCTTGGCGCTGCTGTCGGCTGCGTCGAGTACAAGGACGGCGAGCGACAGTGCAGCGTCGAGAGACGGCGGAAGCAGAGAAGGGAGCGACTCGAGTTCTCCTGGCGTGTCCAAGCTTGCGTGGGAGTCGAGTTCGCGTGGGTTTTGGACTGGTCACAGTCAATCGGTGGCGTTGCAGAACTCATCTGTACCAGCATCGTATCCGACGATGTCAGCTGGCGTCCCGAGTGCAGCAGCAGCGGCGCCAGTACTTGCGGTTTTCAGCGCAGCCGATGGCATGGCGAGAGAGCCCATGTGGTGGGAAGCGCGGGCGCCAGTGGAGAACTCACTCAGAGGTCCTGTTGGTGTTGGCATGGATGCCCATATAGGCGACTCGTCGGTGATGGGACACCATGCCCAGCAGCCACAGCAGCCACAGCAACACCACATGACTGACTCGCAGCTGCTCGACGAACTTCTCAATCTCGATACGTCGTTCTGGCAGTTTCTTGTTGAAGGCGCTGGTAACGGTGATACGAGCACAGCATCGAACAGCGTGCGGGCGTGAAAACTCCAGTTGATCAACTTGATTGCATTCAATCCGTATAGCTCAAAAAAATTGTCACTACTTGGCTTTGAAGATCTCGTAGACTGTGCGATGAAGAGGCATCGAAGAAAGTAAGCTCAACAGCACGTTAGAAGGAGACGAGGGCGAGCATCAATTTTGAGAGCGACAACTTACCAACCGTGACGCCGTCGCTTAATACTTGAAGCTTTCCTTTACCGACAAAGATGGTGCGGTTGACCCAGGCGTGTTTGGAGGTGGCTGGTGCTTCGAATACGGGTGTAGTCTGTGTAAAATGGCCAAAGAAGAATTGGTAAGAGGCTGCAAGATGTTGAATGAGTATGATGGGTGTCGTCTCTACTCACCAGGAGATAACCGTCATCGAAGTTGGTCGATTTGGCGGAAGCGTCGCCGCCCAGGACTGCAAGGTAACAAGACTCGTCATTTGATCAGCTTACTTTGTATTATCCACAGCAGCGCCTGCTCTATTCACTCACTTTTGGCAACAGCCGGTGTTACTTCGAGCTGACCGTAGTATTGAATGTAGATGGTCTCGTTCTCAGGTGTAATGGCATGAACACGAACGTCGAGCTTTCCCCAACCATCTTTGACGATAGCATAGTCACCACCAGGTGTGACTTTTGCCTCGATGTCTTTGCCCGTCAGCGTTCCTCCCAGCACAGGGATGTAGGCTGTCAAGAGCAGCAAAGTCAGATCAGCTAATGGGTTCTTGAACAACAGCCCGACTGAAGCCTGAAATCTATGGTACATACAACGATCGCCCACAGGAGTACCTGGAATAAGGTGACCCGGCGAAATGGGCAGCTTGAGCGTAAAAGCGTGTTCGAGGTTGATGCTTGGAATCGACATGGTTCACGGAGCTACGGAGGTGAATAGCAAGGAGCGGGGTGAAGATGATGATGAGAAGAGCGAGGAGATTCAATGCATTCTTGTACGTACTTGTACTCGAACCGCTGCGGTCTATGTTACGAGAAGCAAGTCATTCTCAGGGTCCATTTCTGCTCAGCTGCCTTGCTCTGCTCGCCTGACAAGTAAAGCTTCTCGTGACCTGTGCTACCTTCCAAGTGATGCTACCGAGCATCGAAGCACGCTAAGGCCGCATGGTGAGGCTGCTCCGGGCTGGCATCAAGCCGCGGTTGTCAAAGCTGCCTAACGCAATGCAGCGCAATGCTGTTGTCTGTGCGTCGTCACCGGCGCTTATCTAGCCCGATTCCAGCGTCCAAGCTCACTCCCCGATTGGATATCCTGAACTGCGCGCTCGGGATGCGATGATGCGATGATGCGGTGAATGGAGAATGACGGCAGCGCTGAGTCAACCTCATCCTTCACTCTTTCTTCTACATATACACGTAAGACATCGCAGACAATGCATTCGAGCATCTTGGTCTGATCGTCATCCAATACACACCGTAGCCGAAGGTGGCCCTTTACCCTTGGGCGGTAAACATTGGCATGCATTGACGGACATCCTTCCAGCTCGATCTTCTGCCTCCACTTGGGGTTATCTTGGGTCCGCCCCCTCTCCGCTACCACCACCTTCATCAGAGCCTCTCGACGGTTCATGCTTAGATTCGTACGCAGCATCCGTCCATTCTTGCTTTCAAATTTCCAGCCTAACTACTCGACTCGAATCGATTTTCAACCCCAAGTGTTTCGACACTTTCACATCTCCTCGCCCAACATGGTCAAGAACGACCAAGATGTCATCAAGGAGTTCAACGAGCTGGTCAACATGACCGCTTCTGAACTCGAAAAGTGGCTCAAGTCCGACGACTCCACCTCTTCCGGCTGGACCAACGGCGACTCTGGCGAAACCGTCGGCCACAACTCTGGCACCAAGATCGTCGACATCCTCAAGCGCAACCCGGACAAGAAGAAGGACAAGTACACCGACGAAGACATCAAGCACATGCGCAAAGTCGTCAGCTACAACAAGAGGCACCTTGCTCAGGAACAGCATCTCAAAGAGAAAAAGTCCAAGGAGGAGCTCCAAAGACCAAGAGCTACAAGAGCTTGAAGAGTGAGTACTTTGCGATCCTCCTTTGCCCCTTTGCCCCTTTCGTTTCCATAGTCCCCTCCCCCCTTTTTTGGGCCATCATTGGCTCGTTCCCATTCCCCACCTCGTGAGTAGAGAGACGAGGAGAGGATCCTTCTTGCAGCCCAGACATCACCTACTGCATTGGAGTCCGATGCCAGCGTCGTCATTCGGCAACAACGGCCGCAAACACATCTTCGACCACCTTACGACGACAATTCGTTCTGACAACAAAACCCCACGCCATCCTTACTACAACATAGACGGCCAGCCCGACACTTCTGCGCCAGCCTCTTCATTTCGATCCGACGTCGCGCTGCCAACCGCACTCAACCTTGGCAAAATCGGCACCTCTGCCACCGCCGCTTCCACAGCAGCAGCCTCGGCCACCACCTCTCGACAAGTCAATTCGGCAGAGTACCTCGACGCTTTGGAGGAAGGCGTTAACAAGACGATCGATGCAGAGATTGAGACTTTGGTTTCGAGCTACAAGGAGCTCGTGTCGCTCGCTACGGTAAGCTGTCACCGCGAAGGGAACCGATTCGTGTCTTGCATAAGAGGGTGTACTGATGAACAACGATGTATGGACGACAGATTGCGGATAAGGACAAGTATCGCGTAGCTCAGGAAGCTTTTCAGACCGAAGCAAGAGCCGATATTGTGGTACGTTGTGCATGCAATCATCCGGTATACCTTTCTACTGGTCAGAGCGGCAACCCGCTGACTCTTTACATCTCGCTCCTCCCTTGATTCGCTCTGTAGGTCCGATCGACACAAACCCTCTCCCTCCTATCTGAAGCACTCAAACTCTCGCTACTGCTCTCCAAATCACCCGACCCCGCCCTCAACGACGAAGCCATCGAGCTCATACAGAGCACGGAAGCAGAGAAGCTAAGATGCGCTCTGTTGCTGGGCGAGGTTATGGGCTTGGACATTGGCAAGGCGGAAGAGCTGGTTGGGGAGATGGATCGCTCGTATTTGAAGAAAGCTTCGACGAGGTTTGCAGCTCAAGGTGCTGCGTCGGTAGCACCGTCAGGTGGATCCGATGGAAGACAAGAGATGGACGATTTGGAGGATGACGAGATGGAGGATGTTTCCGCTGGTTGAGGCGGTTGCCTTTGGGCGGCAGATTGTTGAACGCACATTGCAAGATGTTTCGGGCTTGAAACAAGCGAGTCCGCCCTGGACAGTCGCTCGAGCAATCGCAACGTCGTGGTGTCGATTATCATCAAGCTTCAGCGCTAGCCCTCAAACACTGCAAGCCATCAAGAAAGGCGTTTGGCCCCTTCTCAGCGAAACGGGCCGCACTTTGGAGCTACACACCAGCGAACCGCCAGCGATCAACCATCGCAGCACCAAGGCCATCGACTACAATCCGGGCCTCGGCCTGTCCAGCACAACCCTCGAGCGAGACCTTTCTGGGTCTCTCTCTCTCTCTCTCTCTCTCTCTCTCTCTCTCTCTCTCTCTCTCTCTCTCTCCTACTTTTGCAACGTTTGCTCGATTCCCCCCTCTTTTGGTCGTGGTCCGCGTCTTCAGTGCGTTCTTGGGTTTCTCCGCTAACACTGTTGCTTTTGCCATTTCGCTCACCAGACTGGGGACATGATCCTCTTAAGGCCTAAGCACAGCGCTCTGGAACGAAGGTGCAGAGTTTCGAGCAGCAGATGCTTCGGACCTCATCTCGAACGTTATTCGCGGCGACGTAAGGCTCACTCTGTGCGGCTGCATCGAATCGTCTTGCGAAAGCTGCTCTGTACTTGTCATCCCACAAGGACGTCGTTACGATGATCCAGAGATTGCATCTCGATGTTTGTTGTTGCGGCTTGCAATGCGAATTGATTCTCCCAATGAAGACAACGTGAAATGGTTCCAAACCTACTGTTTGAGTGAGACCCAACACAACAGCCGACCCTCAAAACCAAGGTTCAAACGACCAAAACTCCTGATGCGTCCCTCTCGGCTCTCCCTTTTCCTCTGCCTCTTTGCCTTCCCACTTACTCTCCTGCAACTGTCCCGTATGCATCCGAACCAGCTGATCCGCGGTCAACCTCCATACACTCTCCTCCTTGCTCCACCCTTCCCCCGACATTCCTTGCAACTTTGACTGGTGATCGGCATACCGCTGCTCAAACATGTACGGCGAACGGACGGCTTTCGGCAGGTGCTCGTCGACGTTTGCACGTGCTTCCGTGAACATTGTGCCCCAGTCGAGGACGGATTGTTGAGCGGAATAGTTGAGCGGTGTGAGTGGGGGACGACCTCGACAGATGTAGTAGTAGAGGTATTGCGAGATGAGGGCGCGGAGGAACGGGAGGTGGAAGGAGGGTGGGAGGGTGGTGAGGAAGAGAGGTGTGAATAGGTGTGCGTTGTTGAGGTGCATTCTGTACGCGAATCGAAGGAAGAGAGGAGAGTGTGAGTATGCAAAGCGATCCAGAGAGTGGGGAGGAACTTACAAGAAGAAATCATGCTTATACGCTTTCCCACCCGCTTGTTTAGCAACACTTCCAAGCAACAGCGCCGACACCAACGCCAACTCAACCATACCCTCTTCAACGTCGCCATTCCACCCATCAACGTACGACTGGATAACACCCTTACCAGACCCGCTTTCAAACGGTCCATCCGGCAAACTGGCTTCCTCCTCCCCCAACCGCAAAACTTTAACGCTCAACCTCTCATCCCTCTGTACATCCCCCACCAACTCCAACAACTCCTTCTTCCCTCCCTTTCCTCCCTCAACCACCCATCGATAGTCAAACAACCACCCGTGCGCGTCACTCGTAGCACACGCCATCGCCAACGCCTCTGCCGCCACTGCCTCCAGTCACCACTCCAACGCATAGCCGTAGTGGATCAACGCGTGCAACACTCCACCGTAGAAGCGCGCGCGATCATGTTGGCGCCGTTCTGATTCGCTTCAGCGCTAAAGATGTACTTTTCCAACGCCGCCTGGAAGCCGAGGTGCTAAAGTTGGGCATCGAAAAAGTGTAAATAGCTCCAAAAGTAGCGCGCATTTCCGAGATGCTCTGTCCAGTTCGCAGTGTTGATCTTTTCGATCGGTTTCCCGCGATCTGAAGTAGCATCAGGGGAGACGTAAGGATCGTAATGTGCGCGATCGTTGAGTGAGAAGCTACCCAGGTAGTGTGCGATCTGATACTCGTCATGGCAAGAAAGTCGGGTAGGTTCAGCAGAGAGTGTGGTAGCGGCAAGAAGCTGGTGGATCGAGTGGTTGTGCATGCCGCGCGTGTTGAAGAAGCAGTGGTGCGAAACGTGGTTAGCCGAGAGGAGGTGGGAGAGGAGGGAGAGAGTGGTGGGAAGGATGTAAGGGTTGAGCTCGGTGATGGAGGTTTGGGTGAGGTTGAAGGTTGGAGCGCGAGGAGGTGTGACGGTGTCTGAAGACATGTTGGAGGTTGTGGTGGTGGTATGGAAGAGCGATCGATTGATGGTGGATTGATGTGGCTGTATGCGATGCTTCGGTGCGACTCGATTGAAGATGGCGAGACGAGCGGTTCGACTGATCGCTGACGTTGATGGGCGGGCTAGCATTGGCACTTTTGGACCAGATACCTTGAGTTGACGTCGGAATGCAAGTCTTAGGTGCTGTTGGTGGTAACACCGATGGGCTTCAACGCACACCTTATATCATACAGCTTTTGCACGCTGACTGAGGCACGAGGAGCAGCGCATTGACTCCAAGTATGGAGGAAATGCACCACACCATGCCCAACCAAACCCCGCGCATCCGCGGCGCAATTCAACGTGACGTCTCGCCTTCCGCACACACTCACACACCGGCAAAGCAAAAACAAACGATGCAATGAGAATTGGCAAGTCTGCGCACACTGGGCGACTGCATGGGAAGACCGGGAACAAAAGAGCGTAAGAGAAAAAAAACAGGGTGACAAAAAAAAAACTACTCCATGTTTGGATGGTGATGACCAGCAGCACCGGACTTGCTCCTCCTTACCACACACCTCAACCCATCCCCTTTGGCAGACTTTTGTTTTCACATCTTACTAAACGTCATCTCATGCAATATACCCGTATCCAAACTACTGAAAACCCTAAACACTCCCTTGGTAACATCTATCCAATCCGCGCTGCACCCAGCACAGCGGTCGACCACCGTCACCACCGCATGGTTCCCATGTTTGTCGCTGATGCGGATACGGTCGCCGCAGCTGAAGGGTGAAGCGTTGGAGATGGCTGCAGTCATGCTGGTGTCGGTGGGGGTGGGTGCTCCTGGACAAGCTGGGTTGAGCAGTTGGTCTCCAAAGTAGAACGTCACTTTGCCGTTGGATGTGCTTTGACGGGATGATTTGCTGTGGTGTCGACTACGCGCTTGGACAGGGGCGGTTTGAGATGTAGCAGGCAAATGTTGCTGTTCAGGCGTACCGATGTAGTGCGGAGGAGAAGAGCCAAAGTGGACTGGTCCGGGAGTGCCAATCTTGTGGTGAGGTTGCTTGGACAGGTGTTCGTTAGAAGGAGTGCCGATGTGGTTGTGCGCCGGCTTGGAGAGGTGTTGACCAGATCGAGTTCCAATATGGTTGTGAACCGGCTTTGCAAGGTGTTCCCCAGACGGAGCACTAGCAAGATCACGCTGGTAAACAGCTTCGGCAGCTACACCGCTAAACAGCATAGCAAACACCGTAGCTGCGACCAACAGCAGTGATGTGGATCGCATCATGACTTCTCGAAACTTGAACGGTCGTGAGAAAGAAGGGAAGAGATGGGAAAGGAAATGCTGATGCGAATGCTGAGATGCTGAGATGATGGGATTCTGTAATGCAGGTGATGCTGGGACGCCAGTGAACACGAAAGAGACGGTAGAGAAGGAGAGCCGTGTTCTTGAGGGAGAGAAAAAAAGGGGGGTTGGGTTGGGTTGGGTTGGGTTGACAACGAACATACAACCCACCCACACGTTCAGGAGGTTTGCATGTATATATATCACCTGCGAAACACCAGCTCAACCCATCCCGCCGGCTCTTTTCGAGAATAAGAACCTCTCTCAACGCTTGAACAAGCAACATGCAGGGGTGTGTGTGTGTGTGTGTTCAAAACAATGTCGCGCTCCAGGGCTGTCACACGTCACCCCGACAAAAAGCTGCAAACCAATGGACTATATCCTTCCCCTTCCTCCTTCCCCTTCCTCCTTTCCCCTTTCCCACCTGCAGCCGGTCTTCATCGTTGCCGCCAAGTCAGGCTGCACCAATCAGCTCCCCGTCCAGGCCGCGTAACTGTAGTGGGTGCGCGCGGTAAGTATGCATAGCCACACACCCCGGAAACTAGCGCGCGGGGACGGCGTGATTTTTATGTGGCTGTGAAACGCGAGCACGACGTTGCGAAGCACTCTTGCTCCTTTTTTTCACATTGCTCGTCTCTGATGGAGAGTGTTCGGAGGGATCTGTTCCGCCGGCTCATAAGCGGTGTTTCAATCAAAGCCCAGAGCAAGGTTGCACAAAGGGCGAGCCAAGGGAGGGGTCCGTGTAAGGCGTGTACAGAGTTATGCAAGGGGGCTCTCTCGAATTTTTCACCCCACTTCTAAACGCAAACGGGGGGTGCATAACAAGATCGTCTCTAACGCATGTCAAGAACCCCCTCCCCAACCCACAACCTCAACCTCGCTCAGCCAAGAGCCAGCAGCACTGCCGATCCATCTTGTAGCAAAACGGTCGCACCGGGCCGATTCTCAGAAGTCAAAAAAAAAAAAAAAAAAAAACTGATATGTTTCAATCCACCGCCGAAATGTTTTCCAAATCCCGTCGAAGCCGCTGGCATAAACAGCTGTTCGCTTCGTGCCAGCTGCCTCAAAACATCTACTCTGTCGCGCTCTTACCAAAGCTCAAAGTAACTCAAAATGCGATGGAGATCGCCTCATCGAACAAAGATGCGCGCTACGGACGATCGCCGTCAAGGTAGCAGAAAGTTCGACCTCACCTTCCATCTTCATCTCAGGAGAAAGAGGGCTCGCACTCAAGCCGCCTTTATTTCCCCAAAGACGTTTCGGGATCCGTTCGAGCAAGCTTCCATTTCGTTTATAGACATTCGAAAATATATACAAGTACATCACCGCTAAGGCCGCTCTTCAACGCCCGCACCCGATCAAAGCAGTTCGATCCTCCTTGAGCGAATACAAAAACACCCTTCCACATCCTACCGTGTTGATCGCCGAATTGCTTGCATCCGGGAAAGCAAATGCGATTGCCCTCCCCTTGATCAGTCGAGCATACTCCCTCTCGTCGGCAGACAGCGTTTCGAGGAAAGCGCGGAACATGTATGCGCCTTCGTCCTCGGAAGGGTCTCCGCCCGCGTCTCCATTGCCATAACCTCTCTCGCCGTGACTGCCAAGACACGCAGTGAGCGCTGCAGCAAGGCGGTCAAAGTTGGCTCCGGTGAAATCCACCGCCAAGATGGGCACATTGCCCGATTGCAGTTGGTCGGCAAACTTCGAGACCTGACGTGAAGCTTTGTCCAGCACCAACTGACGTGAAGACGGTTTGGGTCGATTCTGTTGACTCTTGTCGCCCTTTTTCGATCGTTCAATTGGTCTTTCGGGCAAAAGCATCTCGCGTTCGCGCACCGTGATCGTCGCAGAAGGCATCACTTCGTGGCCACTGTAGCTACGTGAGAAGCCGCCATGCTGGTGGTGATGGTGCATGCCGGTCGCAGAACCGGAAGCGCCTGAGGCAGCAGTAGCTGCACGCATCGAGGCTGCATCAAATGTAGCCGGACCCAAGCGGCCGGCGGTAGTACTGCCGCCTGCCGATCCCGCCACTTGCACATCGACGCTCCTCTGCTTGGCAATACGATCTTGCACGAATCCCACCAATTCATGTCGCGCCACTTCGTACTCGACGCGCTGCAGCACTACCTTGACCTTGAGCACGGGTGATCGAGCCTTTGCAAATACGAGCAACAGAATGCCCTCAGCGCGACACGTTGCTGCGGCTGCTTCGGGCGTGTCGTAGGTCGCGTGCTCGTACTGAAGATCGGCTGCGATGTTGTGCGCCCACAGCTCGCGACAGATCTCCATACGCGTCTCCAGCAGACCAGGCGTTGAAGCAACATAGACATCGCACCGTCTCGGCGTATAGAGGCCAAAGCTGCGCTCTTCTTCCGTCCTCGAGAGCAGCTTGGGCACTTGCACTTCCTGATATTTGGAGAGCCCCAGAGTCAGCTTACCCACCGCCATCTGTACTCCGACACCATGCAGAGGTGCCGATGAAGCTGCGGATGGATTGGCAAAGTGCTTGAGCAGCGCATCGTATCGCCCACCGGCAGCCACTACATCACGTCGTTTGCCTGCTCGTACCACGGTGAAGAGTACACCGCCCTTGTAGAGACTGCTCGATTGCGCCAACAGCGGCGAAAAGAGGAAGCGTCGCTGCACGCCAAAGAACCGCGCCGTGGCCACAACGTCGGAAATCTGTGAGACCGCCTTGGACAGCCTCGTCCGTTGATCCAAAGGGAAAAGACGTTCGAGTCGACGATGCACAGCACCGACCTCATCATTGAGGTTGAATGCTTCAAGCTCTTCAATCGTCGACCGTGGCAGTCCGAGCTGCAACAGCTGTGTTCGAGCACTCTGAATCGTCTTCGAGCCGGCAAGCAGGGCAACGATACCCAAGACAGCAGCGTGGTGCTTGGCAGGGATGCGTTCGAGAATCATCGACAGAACCACTTCGTGATTGATGTGAATCACCCAGTCCTCGCTAGCTACGCCCGGAATCTCGTCAAGCACTTCCTCCACCAACGCCAAAGCCTCTGCTTCAGCTGCCGCCGACTTCTCCGGCGACACAATGTCAAACGATGCAGCCAGCACTGCTCGAGGCTGACCACCCGCCACCACGTTCTCTCGGTAGACGTTGCTGATCTCGTATCGCTTGAAACGTTGGTTGCTGCTGCGAGCAAAGACGCGCGCAAAAGGGACGGTGAGATCGTAGGGAAGATGCACCACTCGTCCTGTGCGGTCTAGCATCTGCACAATCTTTTCGTTGGCAGTGTAGAGACCGTTCGGCGGCACAATCAGCGGCGCGGTAAACTCGACAGCACCGTGTCGGCGAGCCGCGTTCCGAATCAGATCGCACACCACTGTCGTCAACGACGTATCGCGGTCGGTCTCGGCACCAGTGTCAAAAGTAAAGTCGCGCACAAGATCGGCAGCTGTACGGCTGAAGAGCGCATCCATGAGCTGGTGGTTGTAAGCACTGGTAGGGTTCGCCATGAGACGGAGGCACTCCTCGATGTACTCGTCCTCCATTTTGGGGGGAAGCAGATCGCTCTTGAGGATCTCGAGAGGCGAAGGTCTACGGTCTGGGTCATGGTCGAGCATCTGTCGAATCAGTGCAGTCTGCTTTTCGAGCTTGCTATGTGGCCACACCGCCGGCAATCCGATGCTGCGATCCCGCAGCTCTCTGATCAAGAGAATACGCTCCATGCCCGTGCGGTAGACGCGCTGACTTGCCAGCATCTCGAAAAAGATGATGCCGAGCGAGTAAATGTCGACCTTGAAGTTGTACTTGACACCACCCTTGGCCCGGAGTTCTGGAGCTGTGTAGAGGAAAGTGCCGAGATCGCCAGTGAGATCTGTGCTCTCAGCCATCTCGGCAGTGCCATCCACGTTGCCCGCATTGCCGTCCGCAATTTGGAGTGCATTGGTGGCCAAACCAAAGTCGCCAATCTTGACGTCGCCATTGGCGTACATGAGCACATTGGAGGGCTTGAGGTCGCGATGAATGATGCCAAGACTGCTAATGTGGGCGAGCGCTTCGACCATCTGACGCAGAATACGCCATGCTTCGTCTTCGGTCAACCCTTTTTCGATCGCCTCGCGCAAGGTTCGGTTCTCGACAAACTCCATCTGGATGTAGAGCACTCTCTGCACTGGGACGCTACCTGCACGTGGTGCTACACTGACACTCCTCGAGACGGAGCGACCAGCGCGGGAGGCTCGACGTGATGACAAGGGAATGCGACTGAAGTCATCATCGTCTCCGCCAAACTCGTCCTCTGAGCTAGACTCTTCCGAGTCCTCATCGTCGTCGTTCTCGTCTTCCGAGTCATCGTCGCTGTCGTCTGAAGGCGTGCGCAAGGCCAGCAATCCACCCTTTAAGGACGAGTCCGCCTTTGCGCGTGAGGAGATGCCACCGTTGCGCTGATCGATGCTGTCATCGTCGTCTTCGGCAAAGCGGATATCGCTGTAGCTTCCGGTGAGGTTCGAAGAGTTGGCACCGGACGCAAAAGCATCATCATCGTCGTCAAAGTCGGGTACAGCCCGGAAGGAATCGTCGCGACCGTTCTTGGGCCTCTTTGCATTGGTTGAGCGCTGAAAACCGTTTCCGAATGCCGACATGGAAAGATTGGGACCGGATGCGTGCGTCTTGCTCGTGGTCGTATTAGTCTCCAGTGTTTGATTGGAAGTGAAGCCGTCCGTTTCGCTAGCAGCCAACCCGGCGATGGGAAGATGCGTTTCTTCAATCCAGCACGTCGAATAACGCACGATGTGGGGATGATCGAGTCGACTGAGCGCACTGATCTCACGTAGCGTCCTTTCGTCTTCTTCAGGTGAGCTGGAGAGCTTAATCTTCTTGACGGCATAGAAGCGACCGTCGAGGCGATTGCGAGCTTTGACGACGCTGCCAAACGCACCTTTACCGAGGAACTCGACTTCCTCGAAATCGGAAAGGTAGCGAGATGTGGTGGCAGCATGCGCCGCACCTGAACCAGACGGTGTGCGAAAAGGCCAGAGCGATCCAAAGGGCTGGAGACCATCTGGGTCGAGTGGTGTGCCGATCTTGGGACTGGGCGAAGCAAGATGATTGTTGAGCGGATCACTCTGCTTGCGAGCTGTGCCTGGACGAGATGCTGCTTTGATCGCCCTCGCGGCGGTTCCCGCAGCTGGTGTGGATGGCTGCTGTGGGATCTTGGTGCACGAGTCGTCGGCTAGCTCCGTGTCTTCGTACAGGATAAGCTCGTCTAGACGCGAGACGAGGGCAGCAGCAGTGGGACGTTTCTTGGATGATCGCTCCAGCATGAGCAGCAGGAATGCTTGGACATGCGGAGCGAGTGTCTTGCTGCCGCGAACAAGGTGCTCTGGCAGATCGTACTCGATCGCGCAGTCTAGCCCAAACAGCATCTGACAAGCGCAGACGCCTAAATCCCAGATGTCGCGTTTACGGCTGTACGATAGCGGTTGATCAATCGATTCGGGCGACTTCCATGCATCAGGCCGGACGTCTTCCTCGATCGGGCCGACAAGGTCGTTGAGCGGGTTCGACTTGTGCATGTCTTTCAACCGACGAGCATAGCACGCCCCGGCCAGACGGATGGTAGAGGCAACACCCGCCTGTGTTCGCCCTTCGATGAAGATGGAGTCGGCGTTGATACTGCGATGGACGAGGTTGCGAGTGTGCAGAGAGTCGAGTATTTTGAGCAGTGCTAGAAGATAGTAACGGACCCGCTTCCATGGCAGTGAGTCGCACTGCTCGAGCAGATCGCACAAACGGATGCCATCGGTGCGTTCAATAACGACGCTGAGCTTCCAGCCCTGCGGATCGACAGTACGTGTGACGGCACTGGCCAGCACATTGACCAAACCAGGCTCGCGCACCTTGACGAGCTTATCGAATTCGAATTCGACCTCCTCCAGCTTGCGCTTGCCAGCCGAATAGGCATAGTGCTGTGAAGTGATGAGATAGTGCTCGATGATCCAGGAATGCGAAGGAGCGCGCGAGTCGGTGGGTGCATCGTGAGCTGACTCGGCCAGATGGCGCGTCGCAAGTCCAGAATTGCTGAGAACGGGACCGATGCGAAGGACAGAGGTGACACGACCATTGTGCTCGATTGGGTCGAGGAACGTTTCGATTCGCGATGCATCTGTCCAAGAAGCTGCGGCGGCAGATGCGGCGGTAGAGCCAGCAGAAGGCGATGTGGCGGCGCCACTACCTTTGACAGGGCTGAGAGGACCGTGGTGACTAAAATAGCTGCTTTCGCGCTTGCGTTCCTTTTCTTGTCTGAGCAGAGCAGCCTTCTTGTTTGCTTCCTCCTGGATGAGCTGGGCAAGCTGTTTAGAGCGGACGGTCTCGGCTTGTTGCTTGCGAAGGAATTCTTGTTGTTGTTCTGCCATCTGACGCTCTTGCTGCTCTTTGGCGCGCTTTTGCATTTCCTCTTCCAAGCTGAGCGAGGGTGCGCCATCTTTGACCTCTTTGGGGACAGTGTTGTTGGTACTGATAAAATCCTGAGCGGCGGTGATGAGCTCCCAAATCATCTCTGCTCCGAGGAGAGACTTGGCTTTGCGATTGAGCTCATCACCAAGCTTGGCAAGGTGGCTGGTGGACAAGCCCTTATGCCTTGCATCGTTCTGCTTGATGACGATGGTGGGGGTCACGAGCGGATAGTTCTTGGGCAGACGGAAAAGGACATAGGCACAAACGAGAGGCTTGAGACGCTCCTCATCTGGACGTATGACCACCTGAAACTCGTGAAGCTGAGAGGAAGCAGCACCCTTCCACGCCTTTTGCTCGACACGGGCAAAGTCCTGATCGAGAATGGATTCGATAGCCTCGATCTCGGTCTGTTGAAGCTCTACGATCTCTTGAGGAGAGAGAGACGGTGGTGCGGCGCCTTTCGTCATGACGACCCACTAGCTTGATGTGATCATTTGCGATTGAGGGAGTGAGATGCGTTAATATGTGCAGGAAGTCAAAGTCGATGTCGACGTGATTGATGAGCTTTGCCAGCCCAGCAGACGTCAATGATAGCCCTTGGAGCAACCCCACTTGCGTGGAGCTGATTTCAGAGGCTGCTGTTGACAGGCATCTCGTTTGCGAATGGGATGATGGTGGAAAGCTGATCAAGGAGCGACCGTGGCTGAGTCGACGCCGTGTGATGATAGAGGGAGAGTGTGTGACAAAGGCAGTCAAAGGTGATGGTAAAGAGAAGAGTGACCAAACTGAATACAAATCACATCGGACTCTTTCCGGTCAGGTTCACACGATACGCTTCCATCCGCAATATCGCCATCTGCTGCCTTGATTTCTTGCAGCGGCAACTCCGAAGGCTCAGCCAAAAGAAGCGCATGGACGAATTTCCCACCGCTCCACATCCAACACCGAATCCCGAGTTGGAAAGCATTCGCACTTTTCGACAACCATCACCTTCCTCCATCTAGCCCATCTGCGACAAGACAGCAACGCCATCATGTCGTTGTCAGACAAGCGCAAAGCTACATCGGCTGCAGCAGGACCATCGTCAATCTCATCCTCCTCGAAAAGGGTTCGCATCGACGAGCCATCACGGCGACAACGTAAACGCGAAGAGACCGACTTTTTCGACGGTGACCCCGAGATCGAAGAGGAGGACCGTCGTCGTATACGCAAGGACCAAAAGAGCGGCCGCATTGACGATCGAGGCGAGGATCTATCCGAGAGTGACCAGTCGGATGACAACGGTGCCAACCTCTTCAACGCAGACCAGAACGATTCCGACGCAGAAGCGGATGCAGGATCACATCGCAGAAGAGCAGAGAAGAGGAGGAGGGAAGATGCTGCTGGTGCGGCGGAGGATGATGGCGATGAAGACATGTTTGACGTAGGCGATGAGGATGACGAGAAACCAGGCTCCAACAAACCAGGCAAGAAGGGCTCGACGCGCGACAAATTCCTCAAACTGGGCGAATTAGAAGAAGGCCAAGAGTTTGGGTCCAAGAACCGGTCCACACTTGACGCAGAAGATGACGACGCAGAGCTTCTCAGGGGTAGCGGTGATCAGGACGACGATGACCTCGACCCAGATCTAGAGCTCGAAGACGACCAAGACCCGGACGACGATGATCAAAACGAAGACCGCTTCGTTGACCTCAACGCGCTTGCCGAGCGTTCACCGCCCACATCACCCGGCGGCACTCCTCTTTCCACCAGCTCTAGCAAGTCCAGATCCAAGAAGCACAACAAGGTCAAAGCACCAAAGGTGACAGGCTTCAACATGAAACAAGAGATGCGTACGGGAAAATTCGACGCCGATGGCAACTACCACGAGAACCAACGCGATCCACATGCGCAGCACGATGCATGGCTCACCGGCAATTACTCGAAATCCAAGATCCTCGAAGCGCGCAAAGCGCAGCAGAAACGAGAGCAGGAAGCGCGCGACAAGGAGAAAGCGGCACAGCAGGCGGATGGAGACGAGGACGAAGTCAAGATGCGATTGGTCGAGTACATGCATCGAGCAGAGACCGTTCAGAGGACATTGCAGAGGTTGGGCAAGACATCAGCAGAGAAGAGAAAGGAGTTCAAAGCAAAGATGATCGGAGAGGAAGAGGCGAAGCAAGCAGCGTCAGACGTCGAAACAGTCACACATCTCTCTTCCGTGCTCATGTCGCGTTTTGGTCGATTGGATATCTACGATCACACTTATGAACAGCTTTTGCACGATGTTCACAAATCAGGTCTCGTTCGCCAGACGTTTGATCCCGCTGCAAAGTTCGATCCTCTTCCGGCACCAGCTGTCGCATCGAACGGAGACAGTGCACCAGCTGCAGCAGAAGCAGCAAGCGAATGGGAATACCGCTGGACATCGTCCTACCTCGCCGCAGCAGCAAGGGAAGCAGGTACACCTGTCGACCCCGAGATTCAAATCTTTGGACCTTTCAGTCTCGCAGACTTGAAGAGCTGGGCGGAACAAGGATACTTTGGTGATGCGGGAGAACGAATCCTTCTCAGAAAGCGCGATACAAAGGATGCATGGTTGACGTACAACGATGTTGTATTGAGTGGAGAGGAATGAAACGCTAGTTGATGATTCGTCTTTACAGTATTGAGAGAGTTTACATGTGTGAGTGTGGTTCAAGATTCTTTTGGAAGTGCGAGACTGGGGGCGGACATTTGTGTGCTGTGAAAGCATGGAAAGGAACGAGCAGATCCGATCGATTCTGGAGCGGCGCTGTCGCCACTGCCCTTGGTGACCTGAGCGAGAGGCAGAGTCAGGAAAGTTCGCTGAACATTGTTCATTGCCAACTCGAGCTTGGTGGTACATTCTTCGATCATCTTGAACGCCGCTTTGGCCTGGGTGACAGCGAACTGAGCAGAGGTAAAGGCCGCTCCCATCTCAGCAGTCGTAGCCCTGGCGGCATCTTTGAGTTCCTTGACCGGATCGTTATTGGCAGACGCCGATGCCTCCTTGGCGCTAGACTGCTCCTGGACCCCATCAGCTTCGTCGGGTTGCTGTTCGGCTTCGTTCACCAGGTCACTTTGGGCTTCTACGACCAAGACGTCGCTCTGCTCTCCAGCAGGCTGGTTAGTACGTTGAGCGGCGGCGAAGACTTCCTTGAGCGAGGCGATCTCGTCCCGAAGCTGCTTGACAATAAGGGCATTCACGTCACGAAGAGCGTTTTTACGTGCTTTTTCTTCGTTGTAACACTTCTCGAGCCTGTTGCATTCATCGACTATCTCGTTGTGTTTGCTGACCAGACGATGGATTCCATGCTCGAGTGTCCCATACTTCTCATAGTAGCTTTTACACGTGTACACCGGCCCTCCAATCAATCGTATACGATTGAGCCCACACAGCACCCACTTCCTTCCTGGGCAAATCTTCTGCATGTCGAGATGATGTCTTCTGGGAAAGGTGGCTTCTTTTGCGCCGCAGAAGGGTGTTGAAGTGTTCGAAGAGATTGTGTCAGGTGAGAGAGAGGGTAGCGTCTGATGAAGAAAGGATTCGGATGACAACAAAGAGAAGACAGAACGAAGCTGGACAGCCAGCTTATATCTCTTCTCACAAGGCTGCGCAAAGCGCCGGTGAAAATTCTGACAATACGCAGCGACACAAGGTGACAATCCAGAAGAACCGTTTAAGCTTTGCGTTCTCACTTAAAACCACATTGAGAGAGAGCCGCCAAACTTTATTCACCATATCATCTCGGGAGCTTCTCGGAGCTGTGTAGCTCAAGTCACCAGAGATGCGAATTGTTCTGAGAAGAATCAGACAATTCGCCTTCATGCGAGCATTTGATGAAGTTCGCACGGCGCAAGGCTGCTGCGCACACCTCGCATGGAACGATAAGAGAGATGAGTTTGGGATTCAAAGCGAGAGCGGAAAGACAGTGTCAAAACCTTAATCAACGCTTTCTGACAGCGTGTGCGTGTGCGTCTGCGCTGGCACCGACGAGACGGACACCATCGAAAACACCTGCTGCATCTGCCTCATCATCGACTCCAAGTTTGCAGTACCTTGGTTGAGCACCTTTAGAGCAGCGGCTTGTTCTTGTTTCGCTTTCGTGACTGCCTGGTCGGCGGCGAGGAAGGCTGCTTTGATTTCTTGCGCTAGGCCAGCAGCGTCGCCTCCTAGAACGTTGTTTGGGACGTCAGATAATGGCTGCTGCGCAGGAACCCGCTCTGCAACGGTGTTCGCAGTTGATTCAGTCATCACTTGATCTTGTAATTTGTTGTGACTTGCATCGTGTGTTTTGAGAAACTCGGCAGGTTGACCAGAGACAATAGCCTTCTTGAGCAAAGTTATCTCATCTCGCAACTCGTTGTTCTCTGCCTGAACATACTCGATCGCATCGAGGTGCTCCTCGAGGAGCTTGTTGAACACGTTGGCAAATTCCGTGACGACATTCTCTAAGCGTGGGCACTCGTCCCGACACTCATCGCAGGTGTACTGGCCAGGCAAGGAAAGCCCGTTGCAGAGGAAACACTCCTCAGCTGGACCAAGGGATTCCATATTGATCTTTTGTCGCTGATGTGAGGCTGATTATGAGGGCAGATCTTGAGGACGCATTTGGAGGCAGGGACGGTATTGGCTTCGATATGTGTCCACGTCCGCGATCCACGCAGGTCACAGCAAATCTCGCGAGTGCTCTGTTGCCCACCAACACTATGGGTTTCTGCACTGCAAAAGAACAATTGAAATTGAGTCCAGGCACACGAGCATCGCAACCTCAAAGACAGTCGATCCAAAACTTTGATAGAAAGCCGAAAGGGAAGCTTTGCCATTTCAGAACGAGAACATAACGAAAATATACGACGACCATCCACCCTTCTTCCCAGCAATCGTCGCCACACCGTTCGCCGCAGGCATCGCCGACTTCACCTCCGTCTCCGCTGGCGCCGACACCGACAACACCGGCAACAGCGAAAACGCAGCCTGCATCTGCCTCATGAAACATTGCATTTCCTTCATACCGTCCTTCAACTCCTTCGCATCTTGCTCTCTCTTCTTCTCCCCTTCCGTGGTCTTCTTGACTTCCGGACCAGCCAGTGCAACAAAAGCGTCCTTCAGCCTCCTCGTGAAGTTCTCTAACTCGTCTAATGCTTCCCGCATCTCTTGTCTGTGTGCTACTCGGTCTTCTGGGTTCTGCTGTTCAGCATACACCTCAGCCACTTCCTGGTCGAGCGTCTTGACTTCGCCCTTAACGGTCGCTAGGTCCTTGTCGAGTTTGGCAATTCGATCATCACCTTCGACCTTCGTCTCCAGGCTCTTCAGGTAGGACACTTCGTTAGACAGCTCGTTAATGTTATCCTTGAGTCCTTTCAGAGTAGCCGAAGCCTTTGACTGACGATTGGCGAGATTGCTCTTGAGTTCAACGACTTCGTCTTTGAGAGACTTGAGGGCCTGTGCGTTTTCCTTTTGCCCCTTAGCATGGAGAGCCATCATCGCGCGCAAAGTTGGTTCAGCTCTGTGACAGGAGTACTGACAGGTCGAGCAAGTGAAGTCGCCTGAGCTGAAGTGGTCCAGATTTTTGTTGCATAGTCGACAGGTTTTGCCTGGGCGGACGTCGGCGTCCGTCATTGTGTGAGGTAGAAAAGTGAGAGAAGAACAAGTATTTGTGGTGTTGGTGGCAATGGTAGTGGTGGTGAGAAGAAAGCGACAGAGGAATACAAGTGGGGCGAGGCTTTGTATGCGGAGGTGGACAAAGCGGACGACGCTTTGACCTCCTGTGCTTACGCGTTTTCTGGAGTTCACACAAAGTACCTCCCTTCATTCGTGTTTGTAGCAACCACGAGAGGCGTTACTGAAAGTAACATTCGAACCCACGTGGTTCTGACAGCTTTTCTGGAGCCTGTCCGTAGGATACCGAGTAGATCACAATCACGGAATGAAAGCGGCACATACCTTTTGTTGTCAACATGAGGGCAGGATTGCGAAAGAGACATGACCACGAGGCAGATGATGATCGAAGAAGGGAGGATAGTACAGCGAGATGAGCATTGAGGCTGCTCAGTGGAAATGGCGGGGTGAATTTTGCGTACAAGGAGATTGATGAGGTGTGTATCGACGGTAGCGGTGTGCGTAAAGGCGGGCCATGTTGACTGACTTAGTGTGAGAGAGAACAGGATAGACTTGATGCTTCATGTTGATGTTGCGGAAGGGTCGTTGAGTGTCGAGCGGTTGTTCTTCTTGAGGCTCTATCTTTTGCCATGAGAGACGAGAATGGTTTCTTCTCCTTCGTGTGATCGGAGTGTGCCCATCATTCAGAGCCTAGCATCGATATTCTGGACCTCTGCGAGAGCGATTTTAACTTTCTTGGCTGTCGACAGTTTCTGCCTCTCGATTACCCCCTGCCAGAAGTCTTTCAAGCGAAGCACTTCAGATTGCCAACGTCCATGCCTCTCTCGCTCGGTCGGATCTTTCGCTTTCGCAATCAAAGACTCGAAGACAGTGACACAGTCCGTCACCTCGAGCAATCATTTCTTCCAGTTGTGGTTTGCGCCCTCCTCTGCCCAAAAAAGGGTGATCTTTCTCTGCCCAGAGCTTCGAAATGGCTGACCAAGTCTCCGTGCCCTTGACTGCGTCCTGCTGCGCCGTAGCGGGCGACTTGGAAGCGGTAGAATCGGCCATGGTGGCGAAAGCGGGTGTTTGGGAGAGATAAAGTGGGTAGGTGGACGTGCGAGCTGCGAGTGGTAATGCTGAGAGATGAAGTCAGAGCGGTACGGTATGAAGGAGATGGAAGAGGTAGTGGGCGGATGGAAGAATGGAAGGTGGGGCTTCGAATCTCCGCAGGGATTATATACTTTCTAGGGTGCGAATCAGGCTGAGTCGCTCTCTCGGAACAAATGTGTCAAAAGTCTCATCAAAGCTTTCGGAGCGTCTCCCGTCGCAGCCGACTCCCAAACCTTCTTTTCGAGATCACATCGGAGGTCACATCTGCTCAGCCGTTGCCGAAGACACAGGAGAAGTGCTGCTTTATTCCACACACACACACACACACACACACACACACACACGATGAACGGAAAGTGAGTGTGAAGTAAAATTAGAATTTTGACAAGATCACGACGCGAGGTGACAACTCGAAGCGCAGCGCTAAATGAGATTGCGAGAGGCCACGAGGTTGAGAGTGTGAGTATGTGAAAATGTGATAACATGAAAGGATCGGAACCGAGGAAAAGAGCTTTTGAAAAGACTGAAAGAAATCGCAGGACGTCAGATACAGTTTTGCTTCGACGGTTTGTCTCGGTGGATCGAATACTTACCTCGATTAATTCGGACTGGCTAGTCTACCTGCTTAGGCCCGGAAGGTCCTGAAGGAGGAGGAGTGGACTTGGGAAGCTGGGCCAGGAGGCCCTGGATGGCGTTGAGGGCAGTAGCCATCTCGAGCATCGAATAAGGATGCTGCTCTCGAGGCTTCTTCTCAAAGGTGAGCGAGACGATGAAATCGCGGATGGCATCCTCCATCGACACCCGACGGAAGTAGATACAGGATTTGCAGATCAGCTCGTCTTCGTTGGCATACTCGTAGTCCCAGCACTTTTGGTTGCACTCGAGGCACTTCTTCTTGTACTGTCCCTGCGGGCTCGGCTTCATTTTGATTTGTTTTCTTGAGAGCGGTTTGCGACCGAAGAGTGATGGAAAGGAGGAATGATAGTGAGAGGAGAACTTGTGGAGGACTGGACGAGGATGAGGGAAGAAAAAGGAGCTTGGGGCTTGAAGACCAAGTTTATATATCTTGAAGACGACAGGAAAGTTGCAGCCTTCTTTGCGGATTCGAGCACCTTCGTCCCTTTCACCTTGGACTTCATGTGGGACGCTCCTTAATGGCTGAAGTTGAGGATGGTATGAAGAGCGGAACGGGAGCTTATCACGGTGAGCATGGGTCGTATCGAGGTGTAGGTTAGGGTTGTTCCGCTCTGATGTGCAGATCGATGAAGTTGAGCTAAGGAAGTCCGGCGTCGTAGCCAGCGCTCCAAAGTTGATGAGGTCGACGATGGGGCCATGTGTACTTTTCCTTTTGGACTAAACGTTTCATCTCTGCATTCAACATCTCCACAATTTTTGTCAGAGGCTCCAGGACGCTGTCTGTGCCGATTCCCTCATCACCTAGCAGCACCTTGCGCAACTCTGACCAGCGGCTCTCTATTTCCAGGACTCTGTGTTTTATAGACTCGTACTTGATTTGCCAAAAGCGGATGACGCTCTGCCTGAACGCACGCTCCAAAACGGGGCCTTTGTAGAGCGGCAAAATCTGGTTGGAAGACTCTGCGGTAATCGGAGGGATATGGTCGGCAAACAGCAAGCACACAAAGCATCCTTCGTCGTTTGATTTTTTGTCAAGGGATCGGATAACGTTGCACTTTTTGCATAGACGCTCGTCGATGATCGAAGACATGGTCGGATTGGTGGAGTCGACGACTCCAGGGGGATCTTGAGTGGACATGACGTGTATCAGCGATGGATGCTGGATAGAGGAATGAGGGTTGATAACGAGGTTGCGCAGGACGACCACGAAAAGGAGGGATGGGAAGATGAGGCATGCGCATCGAGCTGAGTTTCATACGAGCGTGTTCCCTCCCTCATCATCAGAATGTCACTTTGCTCTCTTTATGCGCCTTCACTGCCTTGTGAGTGTCGATTGCCTCGTTGAGAGTGGCAAGCGCAATGTGATCTTAGAAAGTGCCGTCGCGGCACGGAATCGAGCTTGTTGGACTACGCAGCTCTTTATTTTGTGCGCAGCCAGGAGCAGCATGCAAACGGTAGTCGTCCGACAATCGACCGAGGCACCATGCCTGCATAAGTCCTCGAGGCATCCATTCAATGTTGAGATTTAATGCTTCGCACGCTGCGCAATAGGAAGCGAAGCTGCGGCGAACAACTCCTGAAAGCGCGCTACAACTGCCTCGAGCCTGTTAATCTGGTCTTGCATCTCCTGGAGCTTACTCTGTTGTTCCGATTTGTAAATGCTCTCGCTTTGGCTCTCAAGCTCCACTTGTCGCAACATTCACAGAACTTGAGATGTTCCCCGACGTCTCTGGGACGCTCTGGGCTGGCAGAGTCCATGATGGAGAAGACAGTCTTGGTACGTGTATAGGTGGACGTTTGGAAGGTGAGGTGCGATTGGTCAAAAAAAGTCGCAATGCAGTTGCTGTACTTGTTGGCGAGGGTGTTCGAGTTGGTGGACTTGGAGTCGTTGGACATGAGCTCGAAGTTGAGGGATGTAAAAGGGTCGCAATAAATACCTTTCAGCTCGACCGACCTCCTTCCTGTAACAGAGGATGTCAAGACATTGTTTCCGCAATCGTGAGTTCCGCACTTCCCTTCCGCACTCTTCCGCACTTTGTCTTCCCGCATCACGGCTCTTACAAGGCATTGCAGCTTAACCTTGATCGGCGTTTAGCAATCAAACATAGTTCAACAGAGCGTAGTCGCAACTCTAAATCACACGCTTACACAGCTTCAGGTCGTTTCGAATCCCTTTACATTTTCTCGATCGTGCTAATGAAGGATAGGGCTGAGTCGTATTCTTCCAAACTCTGCTTCAAACGTCGTTCGCTCTGATGGGTCGCAACAGCAACAACACAACAGACTCAAAGTTAGCATCAAGCGTTAAGCCGAACCATGACGAGCATATGAACTTACCTATACCATCAGGTGGCCCACTCGGCGGCAGTTTATCCGCAGCAACGTACACCGCCACCTCATACAAACCCTCACCGTGCTCCTTGATCCATTTCAGATCATCGGGATCTTCAGCGACCTTAACTACAACTCGGATCAATCGACTCGCAAGACCTGATGTCGCTGTTCGAAGTGCTTCGTGGTGTGAGCTCGTGGTGATATCTGCAGCCGCGTTGGCGTCGGGTTTGTGCGTCGCTGCGGGTGTTGAGAGGAGGCGATAGGGGATCTCGTTGGGGACCAGTTGAAAGTCGGAGGTGAAGGGTAAAGTGTTGGGTTGGATAGGTTGATTAAGCGCTAGAGATACGTCGAGGTAGGTGGTGACTGTGTCGTGTGCATACAGCAAAGTGATCTCGGCGATACCCGGTGAATGATTGTCGTGATGGGCATAGGTCAAAGGTACTCGCAGTTGACGAGGTGTGAGGTCGGCACACCAGAATGGAACATGCGATCTAACGTTGCCGACCGGAAGATCTACGTCAGTCACATCTTTGGCAGATGACGATGGTGGCGCAGGGAAAGTGACCTTCCACTTGATCTCGTCACCCCTCGTCGTCGTTCTACCGCCCTCTTGCGGCTCCTGATACAACAGGCGTGGAGCCACCACTTTCGCATCACCACCTTCTTTATTGCCTTGCAACTCTTGCACAGCACTCTCCCTCAACCGCCGAGCATTGTCATTGATGCTCTCGATAGCTCCATCACTGATGCCATCCTGCAAGCACCAATCGATCCACCCTGGTCGACAATGATACCACCAATGCTGTTTTCGCCTTGTTTCGAAGTCTTGCTGAGTCTCTCCCGAGCCGGGCACGGGACCTGATTCAAATTGGATGAGCTCGATATAAACACCGTCAGGAAACACGATGAGTGCGTTTGAAGTTAGCCCATCAGCATGTGTGCCGCCGCGTACGACCTGGAAGCCGAGTTCAGAGAAAACGAGAATGGCATGTTCGAGTGCAGACGTGCGTTGCGAAGAGGCTGTCGATGGGTCATTGACAAGCAAGATAAGGTGGTCCAGCGCCGGTACCAGTGACGAAGAGGCTGCACTCATGGCCTCGCGAGTGGTCGTGTGGGAGACAAATCAGTAGAAGACCGTGAGGTAGGATGGTTGTATTGAGTGAATCTATCGAGGATCCAAGGTTGGAAAGTGATAAGCATGACGAGACCGTGCGCAAATTGACGTTGGCCTGACTCGATGGGCCGAATTGCATGCAAGAGTTTTGGTCAGGGTCCAACCCTTCCTTTCTTGCATTCTTCCACGTTTACCACAGCATACCGTCTCGTCTTGCTTTCAAGCCAAAAGAGCAGCGCAAGATGCCACCGATACCTTTCCAGCCGAGTCATCAGACACCATTCAAGTCGACCTGGTCTTCGTCGCAGCAATCACGCGTTCATCACACGCCGTTCGAAGCAGAAGGAGCTAGCCAAGCTTCGATTTCGATCTCAGACATGGACCCGTCAGAATGGACGTACCACGCGGAAGGCGGTAAAAATGTTCTTCTTTCCTTCAGCCCCTCTGGACGGGTACAAGCTGGACAGAGCCCATTCGCCACGCCGACATGCACGTATGCACTGCGCATTCCCAAGAGCCTTTCCTCGACATCATCCAACGACGATCAGGAGGAAGAAGAAGAAACGGAGCAGTTCACTCGACTCGTTGTAGAACCTCTCATCGGCGACCCTACCGTGCTGCCAAGATGCATCAAGATCCCCATCGTCACCTCTCGAGACAGAGACATCGTTGACACGCTCTCTGCGCGTATCGAGATGCAACGACCTGCCGCTCGTCGTGCTAGCCCGGCTCGAATTCGATCCGAGGCGCTTTCGTGCATCTACGCCGTCGAGGACGTCACTGCACCTGTACTTGCGGTCCCTTCAACCTCGCAGCAAGTGCTGTGTGTCGAGATCAAGCCGAAATGGGGCTTTCTTCCACGCATCGATTCACTGCCACCCAGCTCACCCAATGTCGAGATCAAAGCCAAGTACTCGCGGTACCGCATGCATAGGATAGCTAAGCACGGACAAATGACAAAGAGCAGTTCGAAAAGCTGTACGACCCGCTCGATCTGTACAGCTCCCATGCCGTGAGGAAGCAGAAAGCGGTCAAAGCACTTTGGCAAGATTGGAAGCAGACAGCGGGGAAAACGAATAATCTTCGGTTGTTTTGGAACGGTGCTGTTGTCGATCCGACCGACAATCAGACTCTGGGGGCTGTAGCAAAGTTTCTAGGCGCTGAAGGCGAGACAGAAGAGCAACTGGTCGAAGCGCTGACACAAAAAGTTGTGGACGAGCTATTCGAACCTCGACTGTCCAACCAAAGCATCCTCTCACGCCTCTCACACCTCCAAGCGACACTAGACCCACTCGACGTCGAAGGTCTTGCACAACTGTGGCTCGAGCGTACCCAATCACACACTCTTGGGTCCGCTGAACCTTCGCTTGACCTGCCTGCTTCACTCACGGCTTCTCTCCCCGCCTCTCAACTGCCCGCCGTACTCGAACCGTTCCTCTCGCCGACCGCAGGACAGGTGCAGCTGGAGGCTGCTCTGCAGGCATTCCTCGTTTCGGCGACGTTTAAAGATTGCTCGTTGCTGCTTCGGTTTTCGCAGTCCGACCGGGGTTGGGAGGGTCGAACCAAGTTGGTGGATTTAGACGCTAAACCGTGGAACAAGTTAGGAACGATGCAGAAGACGGATAGCGAAGTGTGTGGTGCGTTTTTAACTTGGTTGGCCGAGGTTGGGGAGCCGGCGCCGGATGCTTCTGTTGCGCCGTAAGACGATGTAATTCCCTTTTTGCACGTGTGCATATGAGTGAGCTATGCTGTATGAATGCATGTCTATTTCTGAGCCGTCTAAAGTTATACAGCTTTCGCATCGTCGCCACTCCGCGCCTGCTGCAAGAAGATCTGCTTCTCCCTCTCCAACGCTTCCTCGCTCGTGCTTTGTCACGCCCGTCAATACACAATTGTCGTCAGCTAACATCCCTCTCTCTCTCTCTCTCTCTTTGACTAGCTTCACAGGTATACTTACTAGACACGCAAGCACTCGCTCAAAGCGCTCTTCTGCTCTCTACAACTCCACAGCATCGAAATCGTACGCGTCTTGGAACACTCGACAAAGGCTTCCATCTGCGTTCGACATTCTTGGAGCGCTTTCGCCTTTTGCTGTTTCATCAGTGTGTCTGCTTCGCGGTTTGAGAGGATGCGTTGTTGCTGCTGCGCTGCCGGTGGTGGCGAGGATGACATGGTGAGAGAGACTCTGTGTGTGTGGTGTTGCAGGTGACGATAGGCGGTGAAAGGAGGTGAGAGAAGAAGAATGTATAGGTAAGAAGGGTTCAATACGAGAAAAAAAAAAAAAAAAAAAAAGTTCCGAGTGTGGAGGTGAAAAGGCGGTCCCTTTCTCGCGCGTAACATGCCAACGCAGCATCCTTCCGCTTCTTACTCTTCCCAGCTCATGCTTTCTAACTTCTGCTTAGCCTCGCACTCGCACTCCTTGTCACCTATCACGCCCGTCTCATCACTCTTTTCGGAGCTCACACAATCCACACAACCCATCATCTTTGTTTGTTTTTCGAGTCAATCCCTGAAATCATTGCATTTTGTCGACAACAGGAGATATACGTATGTGGCTGTGTGTGTGTATGTGTGTGTGTGTGTGTGTGTGTGTGTGTGAAGGGGGCATCATTGTACAGAAGGGAGTAGTAAGTGACGGGTTGCAGAGACGCTAACCCCAGTTTTTTGCGACTTGGAAAGTCAAATAAGGTGTGGAAGAGCACACATCTTGTTGGTGATGCAAGATCGTGCTACAATGCTATGAGAAAAAGAGAAGAAAAAAAAAGAGATGGAAGATGGCGTGGATTGCTTTACACCGAGGCAAGGGGAGCGGGCTCCTTGAATTCAGTGTTGCGGGCCTTGACACCAGCGTCCTCGGCACCGGCGATGGCAGCACCACCGTGAACCTCGAGAAGCTTGTTCAAGTCGTCCTTGGGTGCCTTGAGCACCTTCACCTTGCGAACGTAGACATCCTTGAGGGGGAAGATACCCTGAGTGGCCTTCTCGACCTCACGTCCGATGACCTCGGGGATGAGCTTGGCGACAAACTCGCGCAAGTCGCACGAGTTGGCCTCACGCTGGACGATCTCGAACATCTTTTGACGAATGGCGCGGATGTGCGACGACTTGGCGTAGGTGTTCTTCTTGACCTGGTTGACACGCTTCTTGGTGAAGGCAATGACAAAGACACGGAGGAGGTAACCGTCGGTGGTCTTGACGTCCTGGTGAGCCTCGATGAGCGACTGCCACTTGCGCACGAGCGAGCGCAGCTTGTCCGAGGTGAAGTCCATACCGTAGAAGTTGGTGAGGCAGGTGCGGCCCTGGATGCCGTCGACCTTCAACTTGAACTTGCGGTAAGCCTGCTCGTCGTCCTTGTTGAGGTCGGCGAGCGAAGCCTCGACGATGCGGCCCTTGAGCGAGTCATCGGCGTTCTTGAGACCCTGGGATCGGTTGACAAAGGTCTTGCCGACGTTGCGGTTCTCAAAGAAGGTGGGAGCCTTGATGTCGTACCAGTCCTTGCGGGTGAAGGGGTCGACAGCCCTCTTCTTCTGACCCTTGCCCTTGGAGAGCTTCTTGTTCTTTCCGACAGCTGGAGGAGGGGACAAGACACAAAGAAGTCGGAATTGAGGTTAGTAACGATGTTTGTGAGGATTTGCGGAAGCAGGCGTAGAGTGTTTCATCGGCGCAACTGTTTCGGTGTTGGTGCAATGCGCATCCTGATCGCATCCCGACGGCATCAAAAACAAGCAAAAATGGGAGGCGCTCTGAAACATGTCTGTTCTCGAAGCTGATGTGCATGCAAAACGGGTTGAAGCCTCCATGAGAGCAGATTGTAGAAGTCGGATGTAGGACTACTTTGTCGTTCTGGCCTGGTTGAAAGCAAACACCAAATCCTCGCGCGGTCTTCACTGAGGTTGAAAGTCGCACAGTTGTGACCAAGTTGATGCAGGGATGCTCGTGGCGAGACGGCGGCAGGTCGAGTAGATGGGACTCAGGGCTTCCGCAAATAATGACTGTAGATGTCGCGCCACAATATGGACCTTGATGCGAAAATCAGAATGCCTATGCTCAAGGCTTACGACCGAGCGGGGAATGGTGACATCTCTGCGTGCGAACCAGGCGCTGCTATCGAGTAGCCCGCTTCCATGCCGCTCGTTTATGCCATGCTGCTGCCTTGAGTCTTGGTCCGCAAGTTGTAGGTTTGCGATGAATGATAGCTGCCCGTCCGATGAGATATCGAGCCGCCACTGCGACTTTGCTCGCGATGACGGTGCTGGTGCTGGTGCTAGTGCTAACTGCTATGTGCGATGTCGGTGTTGCAGATGGATCGTCATCGTTGGACGATCTCGGAAGTGAAGCTTGGCCAATCGACTGATATGGTATGAATCTGGACGGCGAAAGTCGGTGATGGTGTATGCTGCTGCTGATTGTGGATGCCAATGTCGTGTGTAGGATGCGATAGGATGGGCGATTTGCAGTTTGCGGTGATCACTTACCCATGATGAATCGATATGTCTTGAGGAAGGATGGATCGGTGAGAGAACGGACGATGTCAAGCTCGAATCTTTGTTGTCCACCGACTCTTCGTTGGCTGGCTGCACTGGGCTACAGCCAACGAATCGACGCCTCTCTGCCTGGCTTTGACTTGCTTGGGAGTTGCGACTCAACCGAAGCTTGCCTCTCGTCGATTCCCTGCCAAGGAGCTGGCCGTCTTTGTGTCAACTACCTTTGGCCAGTCACGAATTTCGAGGATTACAAAATTGGACGCGAGCGTTTCGACGAGAACAATTTTCTATTCAAAAGCCCATCAACGTGACAGGTACTGACTTCGGCCGAGTTTTTCGAATACAATTGGCGCGAAGAATTTTGAAATTCTGCATAGTCTGCGACCAGGCCTTGGTTGAGCTCCAGAGACGCAGCAACGGGTCACGTCTGCAGTTCTGGAAGCCAATTTTGCGTTCGAAATTGACTGGTGAGCAAGCCTCGATTTTCCTCAGCGAGTGAACCAGTTGGCAGAGACTGACCAGCAAGCGCGATCTACACTTCGAGTGAGTGTCTGTGTGTCAATGTGCCAGTGTCGAGAGCAAGCTGGCTGTTGGTCGTTGAGCGAGGCGAGGCGAGTCGCTCGCTGTCCACTGACATCGACTCCGGATCTTCTTGCCATTACGATCCCTCTCCCTCACCAGTCATCACCCGGTGTTTCATCCTCAAGGTAAGTTTTGGCTGCATCACCGAGTCAATCGTTACCACCATCGTCATCGCAGCATCGCCAGCATTCGCATCACCGTACGTACAGTCTTTTCACCAGCAAGGAACAACCAACAGCGGCACCTTTGCAGCCTCTCGCAACACCAACTGCACACCGATCAGCATCATGCGCATATCATCAGCTCATCTATTGCTATCAGGACACATGCGGTATCACTCTGCCTTCGTCGCCGCCGCAAACTGCAGGAGACACCAACAGTAAAACGTCAGACCAGGTCACCCACCCTAGAAGCTTGAACAGGAAAGGATACGGAGTAAGCCTTTGACCAGGGATGGTCGCATATCGCCAGCATCGGACGATCATGTCTTTGCACCTTTGCTAGGCGCTCGTTTGGTACCTATATGTATTCCGGTTCACAGCGCCGTCATACACCGACCACGACTGTCGAAACATCGGTATGCAGTGCAGTCGTGTCGATGCAGCGTCATTTGGATCACCTGCTGCCCTTGGAACATATCATAGGAACAAGGACGACCCTACAATGACATTCGGAGAGGACCTTGGTCCGGTCTGAGAGGGTGCACCAGGCAAAGACGGTGTATTGTCAGCATCCGGTATGCTATTCATACACTCTCAATGACACCAGAGACAAGACTCGACAACTTCGACCTTACGCCGCCGCCTTCACTGCGGCTGTATCTCAGCAGCGACCCACATCCACAAACAGCGGCAAAGCAATGACGATCGACGAACCACATGTGCACATTTTGCTTTGTAGCATGCCATCAGTTGAGCTGACCCGCTCGCCCTTTTTTTTTCCTCGCACAAACAGACTCCGTCCCCTTGATAGTCAACATGGCTTCCGTCCAGCAGAAGATCTTCCGCACGGCCAACGCCCCCACCGGCCCCGCCAACGAGGTCGAGACCGTTGTCGCTCAGGCTCTCCTTGACCTCGAGTCCAACGTGTCTGAGCTCAAGGCTGAACTCTGCCCCCTCCAGATCTCGTGCGCCAAGGAGATCGAGGTCAAGGGCGGCAAGAAGGCCATTGTCATCTTTGTCCCCATGCCCCAGCTCAAGGCTTTCCACAAGATCCAGCAGCGGTAAGTTTTCGACCCAATAACATCGACAATCATACGCAGCAGCAACAGCAGCAACAGACGGAGGGCGACGGGGAAACCTGCAATCAGGAGGCAGACCACTTGCAGCAGGATGAACCAATGTCGATGGAAGCCTCAGGTGGAAGCAGAAGGTGCCAAACAGGGCGAGCAGTCTTTTTCGATGGCTAGGATCAAGCTGAAAAGGAGCGCAAACAAAGAGTTGCGGACGAGATCTGGTGAACCCTTGGAAACTTTTTGCAAGCACCCTGGCAGGCTTGGACGCAGCGCAGGTAGTTGAAGGATGGAACACGACAGACGACTATCGCTTGACCTTGTTGCCGTTGCAGTTGCTGCTATGATGGCACTCGCTGCCTCCCCCTTGGATTCTTCGAGGCAGTGTACTGATCCTTTTGACCCTTGGCTTGGCTCGTTACAGTCTCACCCGTGAGCTCGAGAAGAAGTTCTCGGACCGTCACGTTGTCTTTGTCGGCCAGCGCCGCATCCTCGGCAAGCCCAGCCGTAAGAACCGTAACCAGCAGCCCCGTCCTCACTCGCGCACCCTCACTGCCGTGCACGAGTCGATCCTCGAGGACCTCGTTTACCCCTCGGAGATCACTGGCAAGCGCACGCGTGTGGCCACTGACGGCAGCCGCCTGATCAAGTGCTTCTTGGACTCGAAGGACGCCACCTCGCTCGAGTACAAGCTGGACAGCTTCTCATCGGTGTACAAGAAGCTCACTGGCCGTGACGTTACCTTCATGTTCTCGTCGGACAACTAAGCGTCTCGTCTCGCAGCACTAAACCAGCATCTCTTGTCTTTCCCTTCCTATTCCCTTTCTTTCACCGAGTCTCGAGTCGCAGCATTCTTTCGACTCGTTATGCTCACACACACATATCACCATCACCATCCACCACCCAAAAATGGTTCTGGAGGAGACTCGCATTCTACCGATCGAGATTCCTTCCGTCTAGTCATGTCTCTTCCAAGTTTGTCGCTCGCTTTGCTTGGTTGGCATGACGATTGCATTCTTGTTGATCATCCTTGGCGATGATTGACAGGCTTGCTTCCCTCCTTCTCTTTAAACGTCCTGGCATAAGGGACGTTGTGTACTTGTTGTTCCTCATTGCCTTTTCCCCCTCTTTCACGCACATGCACACAAAGCGACGAAAAAATCGAAACTCTGCTTCTCTAGAATAGTTATGGTCGAGGACGAGTGTGTTGTATGCGGTCTTGAAATGCGTCAGAGTGGAAGTGAGACTAGGATTGAATGCTGAATGGGCTTTCCCCCGGCTTGCCTGGATCGGAACAGTTCCGAGACTGAGCTGCTCGCTGCTCACTGCTCCATTGTTGTGACGAGATCTGTGATCTGCTTTTTCTGTAGGAAATTCGCATTTATGCATATAAAAAAAACTACTGTACCAACAAAGTGAGATCTGAGAACTCGCAGCAGCAGCAGCGGCTGTTCCGTGAATTGTCGGTCGGCAGAACCGTGGCTTATTGTGTGAATGCGCCTCTTGGTCGACGTCTGTCCTTTGTAAAGTCACAAGCTTCGCGATACCGCATCGGAACAGCACACTGCGGCTCTGTCAACTCATACTCGTTCTTCTCAACAATCACATGCAGGTCTAACTTTAGCCAAGGGCGCGAGCGACTGAGCCTTTTGGTGGGCCTCGATTGCTCTGCTCTGCTCTGCTCTGCTTTGGCCTGAAGAGCCATGAGCGGCACACATCCTCTCTGGCCGGACTATGTTCCGAAGCAGCAGCAGCAGCAATCTGCTCAGCATTCGACAGCCATACTCTCCACCACCACGAACACCACCACATTCTCTGCATCAACCCATCATCCCGCTGATCCCACTTCCACTCGTTCATCCTCTTCCTACCGACGCATGGTTGCCAACTTGCATTCAACACCTTCATCTCCCTCATCACACACTTTTCCCCAGCCTCTTGCCAGTTCTGCACGCGATGCATCAATAGACGGGCCCGAGCGCCGCTTCATGCGCACCAGCTTGGACCGCTCTCATTTCCCGTCATCAGCCGCCTCACGACCTACTTCTGTCGCTACTCCGCCTCACTTGGCCTCCACTTCACCATCGATGCACCATGATTCTTTTCCCAGGTCCACCTCGGCCCTCGCTTCGACCTGGTCGCAATCACATGCTTCTCCAGACGCTTTGGCCTCGCAGCACCAGCAACATGGATCCAAGCCACGTCCAAGAGATGAGCAGCATATACTGCGCTCTTCCTCCTCGACTGCTGCCAGTGATCCCATTCGTCGCCTTCCTTCCCCTGCATCTTTCTCCTCGTCATCATCATCCTCCGCCGCACACGGCAATTCATCCACACAGACGGATACCACTGCTCGCGAGAATCGTGCCACACTCCAGCAGCAACAGCAATATCAGCATACCAAAGACGAGTCTTCTTCGTCCTATACCCTACCACAGCTGCCTTCATCCGTTCCGAGTTCGAGCTCTTACAACCGCACCCCCAACTCTGCCCGCCCTGCGCCAACCTCCTTCTCACCTTGGTCGTTCAACTCGCCGCCAAGGTCTGGCTTCAACCCGCAAGCCTCTGATGCCGTATCTCCCCCAGCAAGATCCGATATGAGGCACAACACTGCCGCTTTCAGCCCAGCATCGCCGCCTTCCACCTCGCACCGCGATCCAGGCTATCCAAGGCTCCGCTCCGGTTCCGCTTCCACCTACACTTCTCCTCGTGCAGCCTCTGCTGGCGATGCAGAAGTATCCCTCAACATCTTCGTCTGGTGGCCTTCCACTTCCAAGAGTTCCACTTCCACCTTGGCTCGAGCGCCGCTCTTCCGCGATGCTGCCCATGTCAAGCAAAAGCTCACCATGCGCTCCTCATCCTCACACAGTCGCACATCAGAGCCGAGTCATGAAGCCATCTTTGAGCGCGCATCCTTTGGCTTTCGTACTGGCGGATCTTCCTGGCTGCGCGAGAAACCAAGCAAGGCTCGACTCAATACCCCCTCCTCTTCTGTCGGCTTACTCGGTCAATGGAAGCGCGCCACCCTCCTGGTGCGCGAGAACGGCAGCCTCTCCATCTTTGGCGACGGCAATGCGCTCACCCACTCGCTCTACTGTGGCGCTCTCTCCACGTCTGACGTCCGCCGCGTCGACGATTCGCTCTTTGCCAGACCGCATATCCTCTCCATTCAGCCCAGGCAGGTAAAGGCAAAAGCACAAGTCTCCATCACCACTCGTAAGCAAGAGACGGCATCGCACCAGGAGCGAGCACGCACCTCAGACCCTATCTTCCTCGAGTTCAAAAACGAACAACAGCTGCAATACGTCAGAGCACTGCTCCTCATCTACATCAAGCCCGAGATCTATGGCTCAGCTGCTACCGTCAACTCGGGCGGCTCCCATCGCTTCTTTCGACAACTCGACATCACCATCTCGGACGCCAAAAGCATCATGCCCAAATGGCCCGCAGAGCTCACCGACTCGGCTCCCGAATGCGCCACTTCGCCTCCAACCTCGTCCGGCAGTCATCCGCTCACACCTGCTCTTCCACCCGGCTCGCCTTTGAGCGCAACCGCCGGCTCGGCTCCCACCACACCTGGCGAGCCTCCTCGCTCCCTCTCCCATCAGCTCGCCTCCCTCAGATCCGGGGAACAAGACGATTCGCCAGGCTCGGAACCTCTTACTGAAGATACAATGTCTGGATCGTCGCGTGCAGGTTCGCGGCCCGGCTCGAGACCAAGCTCACGTCTTCGTCACAATGCCAAGCCGTCCGTCAGCAGCTTCCGCCCACACCAGGACTTCGACGACACTGCAGGCAGCGGCTCAAGTCGACCAGCATCGCGTGCTGCTTCTCATTACGACAATTTGTCGCAGATGAGCGACGACGCCAGCTCCAACGGCGGCGAGCCCGCTTCTGGCCCTCTCAGCGGTCATTCCGGCGCCCATCGTTTCGTCAACATCCCAACCTCGGCCAACGAAACCGCTCCCAGCTCTTTTACCTCGGCTGGCGGCGCCTTTTCCTCGAGCTACAATGTCGCATCTCGATCTTCAGCACAGCAGCGAATCAGCGACAAAGACAGGTTCGAAAAGGCCCACTTCGACCGTCACTGCCGCATCCGTCTCGATGGAGAACTCGTCGCTCGCACCAGCCTCTCGCACTCGAGCGACAACGCTTTTGCCGTTGACAAGTTCAAGCTCAAAGACGTAGGCGATGCCAAGTCGCTCGTCATCGAGGTGCTCCATCCTACCCTCAAGACCGGCACCTCTCTCACCAGCTCACCTTTGCAAGCCGGCAGCAAGTACATCTTGCTTGGACTCGTCGAGATCCCTATCGAGACGCTGCGCAGGAATGAGGACATTGAAGGCCGTTTCCCCGTCTGGTCCATCTCGACCTTTCCATCGCTCTCACAGCAGCAGATCGATCAAGACGAATCAAAGATTCCCACCAACTTCCATCGCGGCGTTGTTGGCGAGCTCAGCGTGTCGATTCGCCTTCACGAAGGTGCCGCCATGCCCCTCAGTATGTACGACGAGGTCTATCAGCGCATCCATGCTCCAGATGCACCCCTGATGGTGCGCCAACTCTCCTCCACCATGCGTGAAGATCTCATCATTTCGCACCTCATCCGCATCTATGCAGCCTCGGGCACCATCGCAGAGCGCATCTCTTGCCTCATCAAAGCAGAGAGCGTCAACTGGGGTGACAAGATGGAGCCCGAGCTGCTCTTCCGCGCCAACACGCTTCTCTCCAGGTCGGTCGATCACTTTCAGAGGCTTTTGGCGCTTTCCTGGTTGGACGACTGTCTTGGTCCGACGGTTCGCAAAATCTGTCACGATCCTCTTGCGCCGTCTCGTCCCGACACAGGCATGTCCAGCAGCAGCGCTGGCTCCGCAGGCGGCGACGGGAATTTTGACTTTAGCACTTCAATCCGCTCGCCTCCTTCGCTTCCGCCCAATGCCCTCGATGCCATCCCCGACGGTCCCATGACCACCAATGCCCTTCGCAAACTCAGCGAGAACATGTGGCAGAACATCTATCGCCAGCGCCACGGCTGTCCTCCTGACCTCAGGACGGTCCTCCACCAGATCCGGTGCAAGGTCAATGAGCGTTACCGCAGCTCTAAATCGACCAGACCGGGTATTCAAGGCGTAGGAGCTTTTGTGTTTCTGCGACTGTTTTGTGCTGCCCTCAACGCTCCGCAGCTCTACGGCCTCACCCCGTCTCAGCCTGGTCGCGCCGCGCAAAGAAAGCTCTTGCTGCTCAGCAAAGTGTTGCTCGCCCTCGCTAGCAAGAAGTCGGCATTCGACAAGGACAAGGACTGGGAGCTGGTGCCGCTCAACGACCTTTTGCGCACTTACTCGTCAGCGTACGATGACTACATCAGTGTCGTCTCGACCGAACCACCGACAGCGGTGCCTGTGCAGTTGCTGGGAACGCGCTTGGACGGCGATACTGATCTGCAGGCGGCAGCCTCGCGCCGACTTGGCTCTCTTTCGCCACTCCATCGCGAGGCCATTCCACGCGCTCCTACATGCTCGATCAGCCGCAGGCACTCGCTTCGTTTGTCTGCTTCATTGCTGATGCCGCCCAGGAGCGCGAGCATGAGTCGCAGCAAGATGATTTGCTGGTGGCGTCAGGTGCACGCGAGAGGGAACAAGGCGGCGCCGAGACTGATGCCACTCGGCTCAAGCGGAAGGCGCACGAGTTGATCGACATTTGCTGTCGCATCCAAGACACAGCGGGCATGTGCATCGAGCAAGCCGGCTACGATCCTCGTCCGATCCCTTGGGAGCGATTGCAACGAGTCGCAATGTCACCCACACCCTCGTTCCCAAGCTCGTCTCCGGCAAGAGGCAATCAGGCTGATACATCCGTTGCGTCTTTCTCGTCGACAAACGGTAGTTTGAGTACCTTGGTTGTTGGCGATGGCGATGCCGGTGATGCTTCGCCTAGGTCCTCTATCGGTCGGGCACGAAGTCGCAGAGCCACGGTCAGTGCTGCCAACGCACGTTCGAGGATGGCAGACCCAGCCAGTATCGAGTATGGACGCTCGCCTCTCGAATCTTCACCGAGAGCCGCACGCAGAAAGAGTCTCGGTGTTGCTCGATCTGGTGGCACGTCGTCGCAAGCTGCTTTTGAAGCTTCCAACTCGCCTGGATTTGCATACGACATCATTGGAGCTCGAGACGAAGCAAGCGGATATCCTGGCATTGCAGTGTGCCAATTTGCCAACGCTGGTACCATGCCGTATCGTCCGACTTTTACGAGGCTTGGTGACGACGATGATGGTCACGGCTCGGACGAAGAGCTGCGTGAGGCGTATCGTCAGCTTCGGGCCGAAGAAGAAAGTCAACATTCTGCCTCGCGGATCTCGATGCCATCTGGAATGGCCACGGGCGAGGCTGCATCGGTCGCAGAGTCAAGCTTTTCGGCCGTGGAAGATAACGCCTCTCAGCCTGAATCCAGAGCACAACCGACGAACACGCTGCTAGAAGCTGATGATGGTTCGACGTTTGTATCGGTCCAACCTCGACGTGCGATGGCTGCTGCAGAGCCGGCATCTGCGCGTAGACATTCAACAGACCAGACCGCTTTACCGCGTAACTATTCGATGCCACGATCTTCGATTGACCACCGAAACAGCGCACACCGAGACCGATACGAGAGCTCGGATGGGTTCGAGTCGGCCATCGAGGATGCGTATGCTCGGACGCGAGCCTCGCTTCCACCTTCCGTCTCGATGCCTGTTGTCACGGCGTCTTCAACAGCAGCAGCAGCAGCGCAAGCGCAGTCCGGTACTCAGACGGGCAACAACTACGGTGACGACTCGGGAGCGGTCAAGAAGAAGAAATGGTGGAAGCCCTGAGGCGCTTTACAACGTTTGCAACTGTATCATCTTTCAGAGTCTCTCTAATCACAATCCTCATTGTATCACTGAAGTCGTTGTGTGTAAAGAAGACTGTGCGTGAGTCACAAAGCCAAAGCATGGCAGGCTAGAGAGTACGCCCAATTGTAACTTTAATGAGAAAGATTTTCTCAAAAGAAGACCAAAAAAACAAGGAGGCAAAAAAATGCTCAAAAAGAAGAAACTGCAGCACCTAGGATTCCCGCGTGGTCCCCCACCGCAGTACTGACTAGGCGACACCTTGCTTAACTTCGCAGATCGGACGGGATGCGGTGCTTTCAAGGTTCTATGGCCGCAGATGGTTTACAGATATCAGCAGTAATTTATATATCCGTATGGGCATATCATGTGGACGGGAAGTGGCCGATGGTCGCAGTAAGGTGTAAGCGATTCGAAGTGGGCGATGGAGGGCTGGCAAAAGTGCCGATGAAAAGGGGAGCCTAGAGGCAAGCGATTAGATGTGACCGAGACAATGCTGGCTATTGTACAAAGTGCGTCCATGCATTCTGCTTCAACAGCGACGTTTTATCACCCAACAGCTCATCACCAAAACCCGAGCTGGGTGAAGACGTTGCGCGCCGTGACCTCGGCCATCAACTCTCGTGTCTCTACCACGGTCGAAGCAGCGTGTGGCAGAACCACGACGCGATCTTTCAAATCTTTCGACAGCAACGGATGCTTGGCATCCACATACGGTTCACCTTGAACGGAGTATAACTGACTCGGGATCGCTGCCGAACTACACGCAAGCTTGTCAATCGCATCCGTACCCACGCTGTACGTCGAGGCCACCTTAAACTCGGACCCGACAGTTGCGATTTGGTCGGTTCCAAACCGTACTGCTGGCCATGTGATCGCTGCATTCGCTCCTTCCAGTTGACGCTGAAACCACTGATTCAGCTCGACAAACGAAAGCTTGGCCGGCGGAGCATCTGGCCAAGGTGACGGATGGAAGTCGTTCAAACACTGAAACGATCTTAGGTGCTTGGTGAGCTGCTCGTCCAAGTCGACTCATTGCCTATTTGCCAAGTCGTATGATTTTCTATGATCGCTTGTGGACCGAGCTCTGATGTGCGATTGACGGGATGTGATCACAAGCCTTCCAGAGTCATGTCTGTGCGAGCTTTGACCGAGTAATTTGCCACGCACTTGGATCTGTCAAGCTCCGCGGGATCTCCTTGGAGTGATTATGTTTTGGGTACATGTTGCGTCGTCATCAGTCCACAGCTTTAGAAAAAGTGTTTGATAGGTTTTCCTACCGGCTGCTAGGCGTGTTTGAGGTCCCTAGCGTCGTCGTCTGCACCATTTGAAAGGTCCTTAGAGTGCAACCTGCTATGTCGATACCGGCCACACTAGAGGGGCTTATGATTCAAGCTCGAGGGCGGTACTTTTTGACCGGAAGAGCTCATCGTAGCGTACCCTGACCTACGCCGGTTTTTCGATCTTTCAATCCCCGCTTGAGCTGCGCCCAACGCTCATCTCAAAGCCGTGCTTTTCCGTCTCGTCTGTCACACACTTTGGCTCACTCTCTAGCTCACTTTTGGCGCGGGTATTTCCAGGTCTGACCCTTGATTGCGCCCTGTTGCGTGTCTCAGACATTAACTCTCGCCGTCAGACGACCGCGAATGACAGAGAAGGGCCAACATTTGAAAGCAAGACGGGCTAAATTACCAGCAAACGATCGAATGCACCGCAAGGGGAACAAAGGGAAACAGCTAAGCGCAAATCCAACCCACCCAAGGCTTTGTTCGGTGTGGCTCGGACATGACAGCGGACAAGTGGGAAAATCGAATGAATGAGTAATTTGCGCTGTCCAAAAATGCGCCAAGCATCAGAGGCAACCCGATTTTAGGCTATCCGAGCCGTTGCTGCTGTTTTTCTCCCAGCTCGACCTTGCAAAGCTAGCATTGTCGGACGATGCTTCCATACACATGCTTGCCAAGAACAAAGATGGGAATCGTACGGAGCAAGCCAAGAATGCGTAAGACGACTCTCCTGGCGTAAGTTACTGTACCGCACACGCACAGGGTCGGCAAAGCTGCAGCAGAGTGCATTGAGATTAAATTTATTAAATAGGATATGTATGCCATGCCCTGCAGACACCTTTGCTGCGCTGCCAGCAACCTGGCGCCTCTACAGTATTCCAAGTCTCGGACCACGCGGCGAGGCTGTCGACTGCCAACTCGCTGGCAGCTGTCACCTTCGATCTCGAGGCTCCATCCCTGTTCCTCGCCTCTCTCTCTCTCTCTCTCTCTCTCTCTCTCTCTCTCTCTCTCTCGGCGAACTTTTGCAGGCTGCCCTTTCATCCCGGAACCGCATGGATGACTGCACAGCGAACCACCTTGCAAATGCAAGCCAAGCAAAAGTCTCACGTCGGCAATGCTTCGGTTTGGGTGGACGACGATGACGTGAGACAGCGGATCGCATCGATTGCACAGCATACACCGCGCTACTCACTGATCACTACGCTAGGTTCGAGCTAGAGCTAGAGCTTCGACTCGCCTCGTCTCATTTGCCGCTTGAACTACGCAGCAGAACGGCTGGCGTTCATCTTCCAAAGCTCGAGCTTGAGCATGAGCAAACACTTCAGCCTCCCCCTTTGGCGAGTCAGGCCTTCCAAGTCGGGGCGTAGTAAGAGACATCGCCTCGACTCTCCCTTGTGCCAAGAGACGCAACTTTGATTCCTTGCCTCGCTACTGTACTGCTTCCGCCCCTTGTGTGGACGCGCACCACATTCCCCATTCATATTGTTTCGCCTTTTCATCCCGTCCCTTCCTTTCCTTCCTCTTCCATCTCCTCATCCTCCTCTCCCCCTCTTCTCGTGTGTAGCATCTTGCTTTCTTCATAACGAGCTGGCTCTCGTTTCTTCTTTGATCTTCTTCACCATCATCAATCATCATCGTTGCATTGCATTCATCCATACCTATCTCACCCCCCAACTATCACACCTAATTGTTGCTGTAGCATAACCCGTCTTTCTCTCGACACTTCCAGCGCGCTTTTGCAGGTTGTTCCTTTCAAACAGCACTCGCACATACACACATCTGCTTACTTTCTAAAGATCAAGCCGGCTCTTGTTCTTATCATCCACAATAAACAATGAAGTACCTCTCTGCTCTCGCTCTGGCGTTCGCCGCCTCCATCACCCTTGCTTCTGCTGGTCCGGAAGCCATGGTCGCCATCCCTCCCGGTCAAGGTCGTTCCACCCGTGGTGTTCGATCCGTCATCACCGGTCACAAGATTCGTTCCCATGTTCACCACTCTCGCAGGCAGCAGCGTCACCACGATGAAGAATTGCTTCACGTTGATCGTCGTTTTAACAATGCTACTCTCAACGCCGATGAGCAAGAGGTTGCCGCGATTGCTGCTTCGCACAAGAAGCGCAACACTTGCTCGCCCAAGTCTACCAAGGCTTCGACCAACTACAGCGTCAAGGGTGGTGGTTCGGGTTCCGGGTCTAGCTCGAGTTCCGACTCCAAGTCCAACGCCAGCTCTTCCGGTTCGGCTTCGAGCGCTGCTTCTAGCTCCGGTGCCAGCTCCAGCTCGTCTTCCAACAGCGGCAACGGAAACGGTTCCAACTCGAGCTCCTCCTCCTCCTCCTCCTCCTCGTCGTCGTCGTCGTCGTCGTCCAGCAACTCCAACTCCAACTCGGGCAAAGGTTCTTCCTCCAGCTCTTCTTCCTCGTCGTCGTCTTCCTCTTCGTCGTCCAGCTCTTCCTCGAAATGGAAGCTCGTCAAATCCTACTCCGGCTCCTCCTTTTTCGACGACATGGACTTCTACACAAACGCAGACCCCACCCATGGCTCCGTCACCTACGTCGACCAGAACTCGGCTAAGAACAAAGGCCTCATCTCCACCGGCAACAACCAAGCCACCATGAAGATTACCGCCAACAACGGTTGGGCCCAGTCCGTCCGTATTAGCACCAAGGATTCGTTCACCACCGGCATCTTTGTGCTCGATGCCGAACACATGCCTGTGGGCTGTGGTGTTTGGCCGGCTTGGTGGAGTACGCCGTCCAACCCGGCTGGCGGATGGCCCAACGGCGGAGAGATTGACATTATCGAAGGTGTGAATGACTATTCGTTGAACACGTATTCGATCCACACGACGGGAGGGTGCAGTGTTCCGAGCAAACCAAAGATGCAGGGTAAATTCACGCTGCAGGGCAACAGTGCGACCAACTGCGATTCTAGCGCTACGGGCAACCAGGGTTGTGGAGTCACTTCGACGACGCCTGGAGACTTTGGTGTCAAGTACAACCAGAACGGAGGCGGTATCCATGTCATGTACTGGTCCGAGTCGGATGGTATCTCGACGTACTTTTTCACCAAAGGTTCGGTTCCTGACGACATTACCTCCGGTTCGCCCGATCCGTCCAACTGGGGCACACCTCAAGCCCACTGGCCTGCAACCCAATGCAACATCGGAAACTACTTTTACAACCACGTCGTCGTCTTCACCAACACCGTCTGCGGCGATTGGGCCGGCTCCAGCGCCGTCTGGAACAACGCCATGAACGGTCAGTCTCAGTCGTGTCAAGCTTTGACCGGTTCCAACTCGTGCTCGGCCTACCTCGGCAACAACCCGGACATGAGCGAGGCGTATTGGACCATCAACTCGCTCAAGATTTACCAGACTTCTCGTCGATCTTAGAGGCAGTGCTGGTGGCTGGTACATAAGTGTTTTGGAGGAAACTGCTACACACACATTCACTTTTGTAATCCTTTTGGACTTGTAGGCCCCATCGACGTCTCCAACCTTGATGGTTTCGAGGTGCGTTGTGGGCGCTCTTGTTCTTCCCCCCTTGCTGTTTGAGTTGGGATGAGAGAGCTGGTTTTCTCTCGTCCGACCGCGGCAAAACATTTTCGCAATCAACGTTTTTTTTTTCGAGAGCCATGGTTGGCTTTTGACCCACAACATACTTCTCTCTCCTCCTAGCGCTGTCTGTGCAAAAGGCTATACTTTCGAAGCCCCAAGAAGGAAACACTATGATAACTACAACAGGAATATCAGTCTCGAGCTCTGCATTTGCCCATGACTTTTGCGGTGCCTTCGACTCTCTGATCCGAGTTGGAAGAGCGCTCAACATGATCAAACTCGAGTGGCTCTGGAATGTAGTATTCCAGAGTTCGAGATGACGGACCCGCCACAGCTGACGATCCATCTTTGTCAATGAGGATACGACACTTTCCATCCTTCAGCTCGTACGCATGACCTTTCATGATTGCTCGATCGGCTTCTTCCTTCAGAGTCGACCTTGCAGTACTGCCCTCCACGATCTGACCAAGCACAGCAGTCTCCTGAGCATCGACAATTTCATCCGCATCCATCGCTTGATCCATCGCCCGAGCCAAAGCATCTCCGTCCATGAGTCTGTATGCTTTGTCGACAAGGACTCTGGTGTTTTCTCTCGTGAGCTTGGGAAGCCAGTGAAGATAGCACGGCCGCAGGCGTTCAAAGTTGGCTCTGAGATTTGTGTCGACACCCTTCAGCCGCCAAAAATCGCTAAAGATGGCAGCTTTGATCTCTCCAGGCCTGTCGAATGGGTAATGTGCCATTCTGAACTTCCCATGGCGATCGACGGTTTTGGAACACCAGCGCGGGGTCTTAGTGCCTCGTCGAGGCTTCTCAACTCCTACACCGAAGAATTCAGAAGGCTGTCTTGGGGTTGGTTGCGTCAGCAGGTCCGTCAGCTCTTTGAGTTTGGTCTCGTCGCTGAGAGCTTCCAGATACTCCGAGAGCTTGTTGGGGTGGTTAAGCAGCGCTCCTTGGCCGTGCTGATGAAGCGCAAGGAGATCGTACGTCTCGATTGCTAGATCAAGCTCGCTTGACTCAGAACGTTTGCGTATGGAGCGGAATTCTCCCTTCACTCGGTACTGCAACAACCAACGATCGCCTATCGCAGTCACGCCGATATAGCCCAAGCGCGACTTTGTGCGAGAATTCTGCATGTTGGAGGCCTGATCAACAAGGCAAAGGTTATTTCGACGATGATCGAGTCGTTTGCCATTGATGTGATCAACGACGTGAGTAGGTTGAGCCGAGCAGAGCCACCTCGACAACAGAGCCGTTCTGGCCCGCCTAAAGCAAACAAACACCGTGCTGCTTGCCCAGAAAATGTTCATGCTTCCTCCTCTTGCAGTAATGTTTCGCCAGTCCTCCTCGTCAACAAGGACCTCCTTCTTATCTGTGCCATCTTTTCGTTCTACCACAAAGCATAGGATTCCGTCCTTGTTTCTGTTGACCACAAGCGAGGACTTTGCTGCCATGAATGCCTCCTCTTGCTTGAGCTTGGCCGTCTCACGATCCTCGACCATCTTCGATGCCGCTTTGATTGCGTCAGAACGCTTGGTGTGGGTGCCAACGAGCTGGCAGTCTTCATCATTGCGTGTAATCACAACGTGTGTGCGATTAATGCGCCAGACATGCACCCCATCCCTGCGGACCTGCTCACAGACAACGTGACGAGCTTGATCTGGAAGATCGTTCAAGACTCGTATAACACCATCTAGCTGATCACCGTACTTGAGCCGGCAGAGAAGGTCGTAGCATCGAGCAGCCGTCTCTGGGTCCGGCACTTGGGTCAAAGTGCCCCCAAATGCAACCAAGTATTTCCCTCCCAGGTAAGGTCGTACTCAAAAAAAGCCAGAGGTCGGACGGTCTCTGGTGCGATTGAACTTGTTGAAGTTCCACGAGACCCAATGGAGGTTCGAAGCGAAGTCATCCGTGGTCACATGGTTCCTATGATCGACAAGATGCAGCTTCGAAGGATCAGGTGAAGGAGACTGAGATGCAACAATTCGAGAGATTTGTCTGCCGCCATAGGTCATGACTCGGCGCAGACCATCAACAGATGTGACGTTGACCACCACGGCGGAGTAGGTGGCCATAGCGGCGGGCGAGCTTGTAGCCGGGTCCCTGGCGGAAGAGACAAGAGCAGGCCATTCGACATTCTTGTTGGCAGGCCCAGACGAAGCAGACTTGGCTTTCAGTCGATTGCTGGACCGAGTGGGTAGATCAGCAAAGCTCTCAGATTCTGGAGCGTTGAGATCGCTTGAACTGCTTGTTGGTAGACATTTTGATAAGATTGATGGTTGAAGAGTCAGTTTCGGTGTGGATAGTGTTGTGTGGCAAGGAAACGACGACGACGACGAAGCTCGCTCCTCATTCAGTTCTCTCGTTCTCCCGTCCCGTCCCCTCTTCTCAGCCTCTGCGCGGTCTAGCGAATGCTCAGTTCTCCAAAGTGATCATAGAGAGAAGTATCGGATGTGCCGATAGAAAGCTTAGCGAAAGTAAGCCACAAATTGTAGCCAGGATGGAGCGGTGTAAGAGTGACCATATGGAAATCGGAGGTGCCGACGGATCAAGTACGCCGCTTAGCTACCCTGGCTTTCGAAACTAAGTCGCATTACGTGGTCGCACCGCATGTGGTTCTACTCGTCGTGCTCTCTAAATAGGTCCTGCCTCAATAGCATCACTATTCACCGAGAGACCTAGTCTTCGTCTCATACCATGCCAAGCTGCTCCGATCTGTCGAATTCGGCGGCAGAGCTTTCTCTAGGGCTTCGGAAATTTACATAACGCGTCATCTTCGCGATTCGCGTCTGGGCCCAAAAACCCTTGAAAAGGGAAGAGGTGACTCTATCAGCGGCACACGCATGGATATTCTCGCTTGGTTGAATATGGCAATCGGTAGATAAGTACAAGTCTGCATTGCGAGCAAGTAAGAGAGAGTGAAGGAGACAGAGGAAAAGAGAGAGAATGGAAAAAGGCTGCCTTGCAATCAAGGTGAGGGAGAGAGATGATCGACTCAACGACAGTGGTCCCTTGCTATGCGCGTGAGGGAGAGAGAGAGAGTTCAGCTCAGCGACACTGCGCCGTTGCAATCCAGTTCAGAGAGAGGTCAGCTTAGCGACAGGGCTCCCTTGCAATGCGGGTCAGGGAAAGGGACGACGAACTCAGCGACAGAGCTCCTCTGCGATGCACGAGAGGATGAACGCTGTGCTGAGCGACAGAGCTCCCTTGCAACGCGGGTGGAGAACAAAGATGGTCGCACAGCGACAGTGCTCCTCTGCAAGGATGGCGTACTCAGCGACAGAGCTCCTTGTAGTGCGGAGAGCTCAAGGCGACAGAGATCCACTGCAACGCGGAGGGAAACAGAGTTCAAAGCGACAGAGCCTTTCTGCAAGGACGGCGTTCAAAGCGACAGGGCGCCTCTGCAACGTGTGTGAGAAAGAGACTTCACAATGCAAAAGGCTCTGCTTCAGCGAGGATGAGAAAGAGACTTTACGAACCGAAAGGCCTCCGCTACAACGCACTTTTGAGAGCGAGCTGTGTTGACACGCAACCAATGCAGCTTGAAAAGCGTCTGGTAACGCGCGATATTCACAACCTTGAAATTTGCTATCTCGTCTCAGACCAGTGGTCGCGAACTGTTCTGTATATAAAGATAACCTTTCCATTAAAGCGAGATTGAGATGGTACAAAAGCATGTTCTTTCATGCTACAGCCCTACTCAACAACTTTTTCGCCTTATACCAAGCCCCTCCAGATCGCTTTGACGTCTCCTCGCCCGCCTCCTGCTCGCCGAAGTCATCAATAAGACGCCTACCCGTATCCAAATCAACGTCGTCCAAGCTGACGATCTTCGTCTTGTGCCACCATTTCCAACCAAAGTACAAAACCACCGCGACAGGAATAACGATGTACGCCACAATGATATCAGCTGCCTTCCTAGGGTTCAAGAACGTCGTGTAGCCCTGGAAGAACATGAGCACGATGTTGAGGATGAAGGCTACCCAAGTACCGTACGGAGCCAACCAGGCTCGGAAGGGAAGGTCTTGAAGCGAGTTTCCTTGATGCAACCACGCTGCGCGGAAGCGGATGTGGCAGAAACAGATGATGGCGAAGATGATAAAGGTAGAGACCCCCGAGATGGAAATGATATTAGAAAAGACGGTGGAAGCTCCCGAGTTGATAGAGAGCAACGAGATGAGGGCGACGAGGTTTGATAGCACCAGGGCCGGAATGGGTACTTTGCCCTTGGCGGTAGTCCAACCAAGGATCTTTGGTGCTCGGCCGGTAGCTCCGAGAGACTGCAGTGTACGCGAAGCGATGTAGAGCGACGAATTGCCTGCTGAAATGACGGACAAGATGATAAGAGCATTGATGAGCGATGCGGCTGCACCGATGCCTCCTCTCTTCAGAGCAATGGTGAGAGGCGATGCTGCAGCTTTGCTCGTTGCCGAAACCAGCTGGGAATCGTCAGAGGGAACGTTGAGACCGATGAAAAAGATCGTTCCTAGGTAGAGCACCAGGATTCGGTAAAAGACGGATCGGATCGCAAGAGGCACCGACTTTGCTGGGTTCTTTGCTTCAGCAGCAGTAACGGCTGTAGCTTCCGTGCCTGCGTAAAGAGTAGCGGAGACTACAAGGATCTTGGCGATACCATTGAGCGCGTCGATGCCAGAACCGTTGAAGGGACCGGGGTCTTTGAAGTAGCGGAAGCCGATGTACCCTTGATCGCCTCCTGCACCGCCCACATTGATGACGATACTGAGAACGAAGAACACTGCAATGCCAATGACCTTGATCGTCGCAAGCACGAATTCGACTTCGCCATATGCGAGTACACCGAGCATAGACAGACCCATGAAGATGACCCAGAAAATTGCAATCCAAGCACCCGTGGGAATCACCTGAGCACCGCTCCAGTATTGAATCACAATGGCCACGGCGTTGTACTCGTTGGCCAGCACCGAGATCCAGAGTTCCCAGTAAACCCAACCAGCGACAAAGCCAAGCGCCGGGTCGATCCAACGACCAGCATACTCGATGAAAGAACCTCTGATGGCAAAGATCGTAGTCATTTCTCCCAAAGCTTGCAACACAAAGTAGACAATACCACCAGTGATAGCGAATGCGATCAGCGCTCCGACGGGACCTGCATTGGCGAGTGCTTTACCAGAACCGACGAGAAGACCGGGTCCAATAATGCCGCCGATCGCGATCATGACCATATGACGTGTGTTGAGTGCTCGACGCAGATCTTCCTGCGTCTCGCTTGGCGAGTGTGTAGTAACAGAATGTGGCGATTTCTCGACATCTTCATGACCCGGAGACGACGGTTGTGAGGTTGAAGATGGTGCTTCTTTGAATGCTAATCCTGTTTGTGCGTGTGTGGCGATTGGGTCAGCGGTGCCGCCACCTTGCCCTGCGTATGAGGGCGCGGTCATCTTGTCGTTCAATGTGCGAAACCTTGGCGAGCGAACGGATCGAAGGAAGAGGTGGATGGCAAGGACGATGAAAGGAAGGACGATAAGAAGACAAGAAGGAGCTAAGTTAGCCCAACAACCATCTTGTCATGCAAGCTTGTTCTTTTACCACATGTCAAAACGACATCAAAATTTCAGGGTTTTGCATCTGACGTGATAATGGATTGCCAAGACACTGTACAGTAGGTGCTCGAACACAGCAGAGTTGGTTACCGCTGGTTCATTTGAAGCAGCCCACGCTCTGTGTCCCCTCGCTCAGATTGTGAAAAAAAAAAAAAAAAAAAAGTTCCGCATTCAATACTGTAAAGTCATGCTCAACCTTGCAGCTGAATCAATGCATCTCTTGCGTGCTCATCTCCGCGTAAGACCCACTCGAGCGGACATCGCCACTACCACAAAGAGCATCAATGTGGTGGCGGTACAGTGTTCGCACACACCCTGTTTCCCGATTGGAAGCTCGTTTTTTGTGTAACGTTGCACAGGCGCGAAAAAATGTGTCGGACTTGTCCAATTTGGCGGCAGAGCACACCATGACGCTCGCAGCTGAACCCTGAATCTCATCCCACAGATTGTGATGGAGGGTATCGGCCGATAAGGCGAGGTGATGAGCTTGCAAGGGTCCAAGTTCGCTGAGCTAGCTCGGCTGTCCACGGATACTTGAGGTGAATGCTTCGGCCAGAATTCTTGATACGGTACTTATCAGAGAATCTTGTCGTCCCCTTGTCTACAAGAACTTGGCACCCGAGAATGTAGCTTTCCTTCCTCATCGACGCCGTTCCACCATTGCCAATCTCTTTCAGCAACACCAGTTTGCGAAGCAAGGACAAGATGAGCTTATCTGAGCTGCGTCGCAGAGCGCTCTCGTCAAGAAAGCTTTCCAACGTCTTGACACCGCCAAAGCTATCTTCGACCACACGAACCGTGCTAAGTCTCACCTCGATCTGCGGTGTCACCATCCTCACCACTTTCTTAAACGGTGGACTCACCATCGCATTGCCGTCCATGGCCAAGTCGGTCAACCTACCGCAAGAGTCGATGTCATGGCCTATGTCGATGTTCTCACTTGTCAGCGGTGCGCTGCTGCTCATTGCCGGAGGCATGGCTGACGCTTTTGGAAGAAGACCTGTCTTTTTGCTCGGTATTTCGATTTTTGCTGCCTTGTCAATTACAACCTCGTTCATGACTACGGGAACAGGGCTTATCGGTTGCTGTGCAGCACTTGGCTTTGCCGCTGTTCTACTCATCCCGGTCATTTTGTTATTTGGCTGAAGCATCGCTGTTGTTGTGGCAACCTCGATCGCAGCGGTCCTGCTAGTGTGGGTATCTCCAATGGCTTTGCAGTCTTCAGCCTCGCGCTTGATGACAACAAACGTGTGCTCGACACGCCATACCTCGACCCCATCTGCCCGCACCTGCTCGCAGATAACGTGGCGCGCCTGATCGGGAAGCTGGTTGAGCACACCCTCGACTCGGTCCAGCTGATCGCCGTACCGCAGACTGCACAACAAGTCGTAGAGACGAGCGGCGGATTCAATGTTGGGCATCGTGGTCAGGTTTTGTCCAAACTTTGTATACCACCGGTCTCCACCCCGTTTCCGCACCCCATGAAAGCCAGACACTGTTGGGCTGCGTGTCCGGTTGAACGAATTGAATGCATAAGAGACCCAACAAAGATTTGCCGCAAAGTCGTCAGTAGTGACACGGTTCTTATGGTCGACAATGTGTCGATTTTCCGGGTCTGGAGAGGGAGACTGGGCAGCAACAACACAAGCGAGCCGTTGGCGGTTGCCGATACAGACACGGCCACGCTGGATCGATATTGCTGCGCCAAGCAAGAGAAACTCGTTTCGTGTGTCGATACGGCAGCAGCTGACCTCTCCATTCTTATTGCGAATTTCGTAGGTGGTGATGCCGTCACTGCGTTCAACAATGACCACAGTTGCCTGTGTGCCTGCGACTCTCCTGGGAACGACGTATGGCAGCGTGCCTGAAATTGCGCCAGTCGGGTCCGGCTCGGTTGACAAGGGCTCCGGCGTGCTAGAGCACGGCGGGCCCGGAAAGATTGCCACAGCGGAAGAGGGAGCGGTCGAGGGCAAAAGATGGGCCGCCGAGGTGGTGGTGGTGATGGTAGTGGCGGCGGCAGCAGCAGCGGTGACTTTGGCCACCACAGCTTTGAAGGGGGAGGGGGGAAGGTCGGCGATGGCAGCAGTGGCAGCGGCTGCAACTGCAGCGTAAGATCGCGCATCGGTGCTGGCTGGGAAAGCGGTAGAGGTGGCAGAAGTGGCGGTGACCACAGACTCCACAGCACTCCAGCGAGAGGGCTGAACGGCGTCGATGGCAGCAGCAACAGCAGCTACAGTGTTGGAACGTGCATCAGTGATGGATGCGGAGGCGGCGGTGATTGCAGCAGCGGTGGTTGTAGAGGTAGCGGCGATAGGAGCAGCGGCTGCAAAGATGGTGGTGGCAGAAGCGGTGGGCTGTACTTCCGTGAGCGACTTGACGGGTGCGACAGCAGCGTTGGAGTTGGCGTTGCTGGGGTCAGCTGCAGCGGCATAGGTGACGCCAGGGCGCAGGTTGGCTGCGCGACGCTTTGCTGGTCGAGAGACCGTGCTGCTAGCGTCCGACTCGCTGTCGGATCTAGGCACGTCGACGTAGTCCTCGTCGTCAAAGTTGATGCGCTTGTTGGAGCGCTTTGCAGCTTGGGATAGAGCACGGGTCTGAACCATGTTGTCGAAAAAGCGAGTGTTAATAGATATCGATAGATGATGTTAATGGGACTGGGATGCATTGAGTCTCTCATTCTTGCCTTTAAACTGATCTGGTACAGCTGAGCCTCTTCTAGATGTGCCGTTCATGTCTACGTTCTTCAAGTGTGCTCATCAACAGTCATCATCGGATGTGCCGTTGAGTCAAAGCTTCAAGAGCGCCGCTCCACCCCCTGAAAAAAACCAAAAAGCAACAAAAGTCAGCTGTGGAAATCAGACATGCAAGCCAAGCGTGAGCGATAAAGAGAAGACACTTCAGTTGCAGCAGCTCTTAGGTTTTGGGTGCGATTTCTTAGGTATAAGCAATCATCATGATGCTTTCTGTCAAACGTCCACATGTCGATGCACGTCGACTTTGTCTAAGCTGTCCACTTCCGCTGCCACGCTCTGCATAAGGCGTTGAAAATCGCTTGAACCCTGCATGAGACCTGCGTGGAGCCTAAATTTTCGTTCAATCTCACATCCACGTTTGCAATTCACATCGGAAATGGTCGAGTCATCTCCTTTGTCGGCATCAAGTAGCGCTCCCTTCCGGCTCGATGCTCCATTCCGGCTCGGCGCTCGTTTGCGGCTCAGCGCTTGTTTCCGGCTCAGCGCTTGTTTCCGGCTCAGCGCTCCCTTCCGGCTCGACGCTCCTTTCTGGTTCGGCGCTCCTCTCCGAATCGTAGCTTCACATATGTCGGGATCTTTTCACTTTCGAACAGCGGCGCAGAGTCGAATTGATGTTTGAAGCAAGCCGTGCGGCGTCCCTGTTCGAGTCGGTATCCTGGGCAGTTCGATCCCAGAGGGACCGATCAAGAATCGATCGTTTGCAGCCATCGGAGCAGCACAGCCCATCGGTTTCATCTTTGGTCTCATTCTCGGTGGTCTGCTTGCCAATCAGTGGCGGATCATGTTTTGGATCCTGGGAGCGTGTGCTTTCGGATTTGGAATCTGTGCCTTCCTATCCCTGCCCAACGAAGGAGAGGAGCTGATCAGAACTGCAAACAACTCCAGAGCCACCTCTGTGCTCGATTTGACCGCCAATGCAGCAGCTGTCTCTGTCGAAGGTCGTTCTTCCACCGCAGCAGCTCCTCACGATGTCAACAAGGCAGCTTCGTCGAGCCGTATCGATCTTCCGGCATCTGCCTCAAGCACACCCAGCGTAACACCGCTCGGTCCTGCATCGCACACTAGCATGAGCAGATCGCTTCGCCTCAAGACATTCGACTGGTTTGGTGCCTTCATGTCGACTTCAGGACTCGTCATGCTCACTTTTGCACTTGCTGATGCCGAATCTGCACCAAAGGGTTGGAAGACGGGCTACGTAATTGCATTGCTTCCCACGTCGATCGTACTCCTCGCAGCCTTCCTGTCATGGGAGCGATTCCTCGAACGCAAGCAGCAAACGTACGAAATGGGAGCCTCCAGTGCAGCTACACTCCCACCCCGTCGCAACGCAACATTTTTCAAGGCACCTCCCACAACGCCGCTTCTTCCACCAGCCATCTGGCGAGCCCCTCGATTTGGAGCTGTTCTGCTCGTCATCTTCCTCGCGTGGCTCAGCTTCAACGTTATGTCGTACCTCAGTACGCTCGTGTTGCAAGAAGTGCAGCAGGTTTCGCCCACCCGAACGGCACTCTTCTTCCTTCCAATGGTGGCCACGGGTCTCGCTTTAAATGTGTTTGCGGGATACGTCGTTGGACGGATCTCAGCAGTATGGCTGATTGTAGGCGGTGCTTCAGCTGGGGCTGCAGCCTGCGTGATTCTCGCGGTTGGCGTTGCACCGGATACGACTTACTACAAGGCCATGCTGTGGGTCATGATTCTGCAAGTTGGTCCTGATTGCTTTTCCCCCGCTGGTAGCTTGTACGCTTCCAAATCGGTTGGGAGACAGCATCAAGCGTTGGCTGGGTCGGTGTTCAACACTACCATTCGGTTGGCTTCCTCCTTGGGTTTGGCGATCTCGTCCTCGATCGCCACCTCAGTGACCAAGTCCGCCGTTGCAAAATCTGCCGCGTCACACGCTGCCCGACTGGTCACTCGAGGTGTCGCTTTGCACCCTTCCATGCTACTCACTGGCTCGACGATGATCAAGCGAGCTGCAGGGGCAATCAGTGCGGAGGCGGCTGCAAGATCACCAGAAGCGCTGTTGGAGGGCTACAAAACCGCTTCGTGGTTGTGCTTTGCTTGCTCGGTCTTGTCGATTGTTGTGGCGTTGATCAAGCTTAGATCGATCGGCATTGTGGGTGGGATGGAGGGCAAAGTGGAAGACAGCTCTCGTTCGACAGGCGTACACCCGCAGCAGCAAGGAGAGTATGAGCTCGAGACGGTTGTCGCTCCTCAGGACGTGAAGGGCTCATCGCGTTCAGCTGCTCACTCTAGACGTTGAGAATTTGGGATGAATTAAAAATGCTTCGTCTTGCTTTGCAATAGCATCTTTTCTAGAACCAGTCTTGGCCTGAGCGAGTGCGAAACGTGATGTGATCAGAGATGGAGCTTGAGTGCGGAAGCTGATCTGGACTAAGTAAGTCATCCGCTAGCGCGAAACAGCTTTCGAGGTAGATTGCTGCAACGATGCATTTAATTGCAGAGTATGGCTCAAACTCGTTCTCCTCAAAGAGTCTATGCACACATCCCTCAAGATCAACGAGGGCGCTCAATATTTCCTGTGGATTGCGGAGCAGAACACTCGGTTGTCCGTTGATACGCGGAGAAGAGCCGCAGACTGTATACCATCGCGACGCGTTGCTTCAGACGCTGCACTCGCGTTTCAGAACGCACATTGTACTGTCGAAGCTTGACGAAAGAGTATGACGTTCTGACGTAGTGATCAGCTTCGTTGGTGTTCAAGCCTGAACTTTACTCTCGTACAAATCAGAACAAAGCATTAGATGACGGCAGCTGTACTTCGTGCCACAGGTCTCTCGCTCAGAAGAAGTTGCGACTCATATCAAAGAGGACGCGTGTGATTGAGTCACCTGGCCTGAGTGCGTTTTCCGCGAGACATCGCGATTCGCGTCCCCCTCGAGCCGCGAAATCACTCCTCCGTCTCTGCTCTGTCATTGTGTCTCGCTTTTTTATCACGCTCTATCCCAAGGCTGTCATGAAGCTTCCGAACTCTGTCACTCAGTTGTCAGCGTGGACGAGTAGACTGCGTCTGAGAGCTGCTCGTTGACAAGCTCTAGCTCCTTTTTGACACTTCATTTTCTGCTAGTTGACAAACTTTGTCTTCCACTTGACGCTTTCCTCGCACGCTTTGCCTTGCTCTTCGCACTTCTCTCTTGCTGGGCGACAGACTTCTTCCTCCTCCTCGAAGCCGTCGCTTTCTCGCTCAAACCGTCGATCAATCACACACGCTTCACATTTCAAACAACAACAAATTCATAACGCAAGCATGCCATTCCTCTAACCACAAGTGATGTCCGGATACACATCGAACTTCCTCTGCGTGCTGATCGGGATGTTCCTCCTGGTCTGCTGCACCTCTTCAGGGTCCAAAGTGAAGAACAGCGTATCTTCAGCTTCAGCGAGTTTCGCCTTGACATCACCCAGCGGTCCCACAATGCTGCTATGACCCCAAGCAGGGTACGCTTTTTCCCCTTGGCGCCAGCCATCCTTGTCCGTCAACGCGCCGTCCAATGCCTTTTGGCTCGGACGCGCAGGGCTACACCCGAGCGTATACACCTGATTATCCGTAGCACGAGCCCGCAACAGCAGCTCCCAACTGACAGGGCCGGTGGTAGTATTGAAAGCTCCGGGGTAGATGATACAGCCTGCACCGAGACGACCTGCTATCATGGCTGGTTCAGGGAAACGCAAGTCGTAGCAGATGGCTAGACCGAAACGGCCCAGACTGCAGTCGAAGACGGTAACGCGATCTCCGGCCGAGAGAGTTTCGCTTTCTTGGAAAGTCATCTTGCCGGGAATGTCAATATCGAAGAGATGAAGCTTACGATGAATGCTGATGAGTTGACCCTTCTCGTTGAAGACGCAGGAAGAGTTGTAGATGTTGCCGGTGAGATCGTCTCGTTCAGGTACACTGCCACCAACGAGCACGACGTTGGCTTCACGTGCTGTTTCCGAGAGCATTTTCAGACTTGGCGAGAGTTTTTGGATACGTTCGTCGATGTCGAATGGCTTGCCAATGCCCTTCTCTCGAGCCAATTTCGATTCGGCACTGGGGTCGGTGGATGAATCGATCGTCCAACGAATTTCTTCCTTGCCTTTGCCCATACGTGCAAGCGCGGACGGAAGCGGTTTCTTGATCTTCTGATAGGCGCCGCCAAAGGACTCGGCATACTCGGCAAAATACTTGACGCCGTATGGAGAGTTGAAGCATTCAGGTAGCACCACCATGCCTACGGGTGCCGAGATGGAGGCGGACGAAGATGCGCCCGGTCGAGTAGAAGCTGCGCGGAGAACGGCATCGCGTGCACGTTTGAGGTTGAAGGCCTTGTCGAAGGAAGTCGAGCCGAGCTGCACTAGCGCAACTGTGGCCTTTTGGAGGGAGAGTGCAGGTGCCGTTGACATGATTCTGAAGGGCGTTGCAATGCTTGCTGACGGTGTGAGCGCAAAGGGTCGTACAGAGATGAGTTGTGCGCCAAATATCCTCAAAAGATGGCTCGCGCACGCCGACCAAGACACCGAAAATGGATCGTAAATCCGATTCGACTTTTGATGAAGTGCCGAGATCGCCGATTCAATTGAATTCTTGAAAAGTGTTAGACCTCATCGCTGCAAAAAGCGATTTCAAAAGACTTGCCGCAGCAGCTTCGACTCGGAGCCGAATTTTGCAGAATTCGAAGAGGGAAATCCAAAAGAGACTGGGCGCAGCAGCGGTCAAAAAATTGAGGCAGTGCGGGAAGACGACTCAGAGTGAGAGCAGCGAAAGGCGAGTTTTGTCAAGACCAGCCAGCCCACCAACGCCTTTGCTTCTCTCCTTCACCAGTCACATCCACGACCACCGTCAAGATGAGCAAGATTCAGGTATCAAGCGTGCGTAACACCCTCAAGGAGCTGATCAAGGCTTCTGAGGACAAGCGCCGAAACTTCAACGAGACTGTCGAGCTCCAGATCGGCCTCAAGAACTACGACCCCCAGCGTGACAAGCGTTTCTCGGGTACCGTCAAGCTTCCCCACGTTCCCCGTCCTCGTATGTCGTTGTGCATTCTTGCCGACGCCGCCGATGTCGACCGTGCCAAGCTCATCAACCTCGAGTTCATGACCGTCGAGGACTTGAAGAAGCTCAACAAGAACAAGAAGCTCGTCAAGAAGCTCGCCAAGAAGTACGACGCTTTCCTTGCCTCCGAGGCTCTCATCAAGCAGATCCCTCGTCTGTTGGGCCCCGGTCTCTCCAAGGCCGGCAAGTTCCCCACCCCCGTCTCGCACAACGAGGACCTCGAGAAGAAGGTTACCGAAGTCAAGAGCACCATCAAGTTCCAGCTTAAGAAGGTTCTCTGCCTCGGTGTCGCCATTGGCCACGTTCAGATGACCGACGACCAGCTCCTTGCCAATGTCATGCTCGCCATCAACTTCTTGATCTCGCTGCTCAAGAAGCAGTGGCAGAACATCAAGTCGCTCCACGTCAAGTCCACCATGGGCAAGGTCTATCGTCTCTTCTAAACGGCTCGATCGCCTCCTACCGTGGAGTGGTTCGAGATTTTGTCTCGACGTCCACGCCTCTTTTCCACTTCAAAGGGTTCAGATATCCGCTTGGTCACACGCATCCTACAAAGCATTTACGCACGCTTACACCCAGTTCCATTCGGTTTGCAACTTCCGCAACTTGACTTGGGATGAGGGGAGCTATATCTTGTGACCTTTCCTCATCTTTTCCCTCAATCAAAAGTACCGTTGGAGTCGTAGCCGCCGTTGTCGCTTGATGAGCGATTCGGTTTGGGTTGCACTCTGTTTTCGGATGTCTTTGTTGGTGTGTGTGTGCTTGTTGTGACTAGTCTGTTCTGAGAGTGTGTGCTCGGGTCCGTTGAGATCGAGGCAGTGAGCGATGTGTTGCAATGCATCCACAAGGGACGATGAAGCGCGTCCCCAAAGTCATATGATACACGATGCGCCAGGAAGTGTCAACGACGAGCGGCGGGCTTGACAGAGCTCCGAAACGGTGTGCCTCGGCGTCAGAGCCTCACGCTCACGCTTTGAGTCAAAGGCCAAGAGTCGTCCGCGCTCCATCCTCTGAAGTAGCATCTCCAAACCCCGCTGCTGTCATTCTCGACTGTGTGTTGTGAGCAAAAACATTGAATTGGAGTGGAGATGCAAAGGATAGAATACAATATCATATTATTATTATTTTTTGGAATGCGTTTGTGCAACTAGGAATGAGTAGGATCCTCGTTGGCAACATTGAGCAGCAACGTATCGGCATCGAGCAACACCTTGTTGTTGGAACCGGCTTGCGAAAGAATGGTGGCAATGTCACGAGCAGCTTCGAGCTTACGAAGCTTGAGGAAACCCTTGTTCTTCTTGACGGCCTCACCGATGAGCTCTGCAGATTTGGCCTCACCCTGAGCCTTGACAATGATGGAAGCCTTTTCTTGAATAGCCTGGTCGACCAAAAAGGCGGCACGGAGGGCGGCCTGCTGTGCGATCTGCTTGGCTTCGACGGCGTGCGTGAATTCGGGCGAGAACGAGACGTGCGTGATGGAGACATCGTCGAGCACCAAGTTGAATCGCTGTGCACGAGCGGTCAAGTTGTCTCGCACCAATCTCGAAACCATCTCACGCTGGGTGATGAGCTGCGAAGCGTTGAACTGAGCGACGACCGATTTGAGCACCTCGTTGACAATCGATGGCAAGACACGCTCGTCATAGTCGACACCGAGCTCGCGGTAGATGGTAGGGAGCGCATCGACGCGTGGACGAGAGAGCACACGGCAGGTGAGCGAGACCATCTGCAAATCCTTAGTTCCGGTGAGCGAGGCGATGCTGCGAGGCTTGGCACGGACGTCGTAGTCGATGGGCTTTTCAAACCATGGAATCATGAAATGGGTACCTTCGTTGAAGATGGTGTCCTTGATACCTGACAAACGCGAGTACTTGATGGCTCTGTGACCACCATCGACGTTGAAGAGCGACATATTGACACCGAAACCAAGGGCGACGAGGGCGACAACACCCGCTGATCCTCCCAAAATGTTGGCGAGGTTCGGGGGGCTTCCACGTCCGCCGCCCCCTCCACTGCTGCCACCGCTGCTTCCTCCGGGCTTTCCTGCATTGTTGAATTGTTGCGATGCTTGCTGAGCCTGTTGTCGCAAACGCTCGAGCGTGCGGAAGATGTTCTGAGGTCCGGATCCGCGGTTCATTGTGGAGTAAAAGACGGATTTCCTGAAGTGTTCGATGGTGAATTGTAGGTCGGAACAGTACCGTGATGCTTCCTGCGTAGGTGCTCTGCTGCCAATGCACTTGCTAGCGAAGTGCGACGATGAGGAAGAGCCCAAGGGGTCGTAAGGGCGAGGATGACAAAGGGACAGAGAAGGATTGCAAAGCTGGCAGCTGAGTTGGGCCAAAGTGCGAAAAGTTGTCGAGTTTTGAGGTTGACCAAAGCGTGCGTTTCTCCAAGCGCAAATTGGCTCAGCTCAGCTTTGGGTTGCGATCACCAAATTTATCGCCCGAGTCAAGCAAAAACACGCGAAGAAGACCGGCATTCGCCAAAAGCACAGACACTTGTCAACCATGTCTTTCTTCCTTGTCTCGACACTCACACATCCACCTCATCCAGTCGCTCTCAGCCGGGATATATACTGCCACAATGACGGCACGAGAAGCAAGGACAGTCATCGTCGTGACTGGATCGCATACCATCACAGCCGGATACGGCATCCACGAAATCCTCAAACGTCCATCCATCTCGCTCACGGCGCGTGTAGGTCTACCACGATCCGCTGCATCCACTTGGTCGACATCATCACCTCCCGATTACACGCAGTACCTGGTCGGATCTGCGCTCGATCAAGCAGAACGAAGGGGCGATGATGTTGCCATCTTTTGGCCCATGCGCAAAGGCTACGTCCGCGATTGGCAGCAAATGATCGCGCTCTGGAACTATGTCCTCTTTCACCTCTTGCCGATTCGACGCTCGCACAACGACTCGAATGTGCTCATCAGCTTACCGTTACCCGTCTCTCGAGCCACGCATGCCTATCTCACCCAGATTTTTTTCGAATACTTCAACTCGGCCGCCATTACGATTGCCGAAAAGCCACTGCTCTCCTGTTACGGTGTCGGCACCATGAACGCATGCGTTGTCGATCTGGGCTATGAAAGCTGCGACGTGTCACCTGTCATCGAATGTATGGTTCAGTCAAATGCCAACGTCAAGACGGATGTAGGCGCACGCCATTGCATTCTCTACCTCGCCCACCTTTTGCAACGAGACCAGAGCCTAGTCAAGGCGATTCAAACGCTGCTACGATACACTCGCAAAGCATCGGCAGCTTCGTCGCGACAGAGCGAAGAGGCAGCATTGAGAAGCGCCATCTATGCGCTCGCGAAACAGTTGCTAGAAGAAGGACTGGTGCTAGACGAAGAGGCATTCAAAAAGGGAGCCGGAGGCATGATCTCGGCGGTAGATGGTGAAGACGATGAGGGCAATTTCGACATTGCAGCTGCTCTTGTGGACGGAGCCAAGAAGCATGATGATGATGATGATGATGACGACGACGAGAGGCGCAAGGCCTTGGAAGCAAGTCAAGGCGAAGAGATCGACGAAGCGATTCTGACTTCTATCACGGGCGAGGACGGTCAAGCGGATGGAAGCACGGACGACAAAGCGGTGCTCGTAACATTCAGAGGTCTCAAGCTCAAAGTGGGGCCCGAACGCTTCCGTTTCCTTGAACCGCTATTCCGACCCGAACTGCTCAAGGACGTAGCAGGTGCTTCTGACCTCAGCATTGGAGACGAGCCCTTCGGAGCAGGACCCATGGCTGACTCGTCGAATCACGACAGCTATCCCCTTGCCACCTCATCACCGGACTGGAGTCAAGCCATCCCCTTGCCGCTCGCCATCGCCAACGCCATCTCGCGCGTCGAGGATGTGGACCGTCGACCTCAGCTGTGGGAGAACCTCATCTTTACTGGTCAACCAGCCAAAATCAAGACGATCCAACTCGAAGCCATCTCTGCGCTTTCCGAATTCGTGGCCACGGAACAGACGGAAGCTGCGCAAGTGCTGGCCGAGCCCAACCCGTTGCAAGCCCGCACTGTTCGCGCACTGCGCGTGCCTGACTACTTTTCGGAATTCAAGGAGCGTAATGATCTGGCTCCTTTCCTTGGCGGTACGATCTATGCCAAGTTGGTGTTTGGTGATCCGCAGGCAAAGGCGTTTATCACCAAGCAGAATTACAACGAGGCCGGACCGAACCTGGCGTTTTCGGTCAAGCTCACTGCTTGAGATTGTGTTGCGGTAGAATGTATTTGTAGAGGACATCTTTTGCAATGGTCGCACATCCTGTGTCGCTGTCCTGTTTGTCTGTGTCAACGTCGTGTGTCTACGAAGAAGGATGGCTTGGATGAGTTGAGACCTAACAATTCCAGACCGACGCGCGACACGACACGAGCGCTCCTTGGCCAGGCCCAAAAGTCAGGGTCCAAAGGCGCAGAAGAATGCTGAGCCAAAGGAAAAACCAACACTTTTGGACGAGCTTCAAAGGTGTCATTCTCACAACCAACCACTTTGCACCGACACTTTTGTTTCCCCCAGGCGGTTTTCAGCGACCATTTCGGCAGCTCGACGGTCATGCCTGTATAACTCTCACACCAGCTTAGCAGCAGCAGCATCAGCAGGAATCTCTCGGCTACCGGCTCGACGCGAGACCAACCACCTTGCCCGCCATGGCACTCGATGCTGCAGATGCTCGTTTCATGGACGAGCTCTTTGCCGATCTAGACGCTTCTCATTTCTCAATACCACCGTCTCAGAGTCCTCCCAAGAAGAAGCCGGCAATAGCGCAAAAGACTTCTCCGTCTCCCAACGGATGCAGGCCAAAACACGCTCGATCTCCACTCAAAGACTCGACGCTCTTTCAGTCGCAGACACTCACCGAGCGTGACCTCGACGACTTTTTCAGACCGTTACCAGCTACGCCCACAAGCTCTTTCCGTCGTGTCGTGTCAGCTTCGGGCACCAAACGTCAAAGAATTGAGCAGAAAAGCAACCCTGTAATGCCGCCCTCGATACCGGACAAGCGCATAGCTTCAACTTCCAACCGCATTCAGAACCGCCAAAGATGCAACTATACGCGTGCTCATGTCGTGGCTGTCGTAGAGAGCTCGTACCGAGTGGACACGGACGGTCCAAGTTCTTCAACACGAACGCGTCCAGAAAAGCTCTTGGTGCTCGAAACCGACAAGCGCAGCAGTAATGTCAATCAGATTAGTCCTTCAAAGGGGAACAAGGGAAAAGATACTTCGAGCGAAACGACAGAGACCTTGCTCGCCTCTCTCCGCGACGACTGGATGCAGACCCTGGTATCGGTCGGCAGCATTGTTCACCTTGTAGGTCAATTCGAGGATGAGCCGGTCAAGATTCCGGTGGATCTCAAACAGCAGCGTCGATCAATTAGCGACGCAGCTCAGGACTCGAAACCAAAGCTCGAGGTCGGGATAGAGAAGCTGACGGTCAAGCAAGAAGAGCCTTCCAAAGATCTCAAGGACGAAGACGACGATCTCTGGGACGACTTGGCTTCGATGCCATCGCTATCTCAATGCGCCACACAAGAGCTGCTCGCCTCTGACAACGCACCAACAGCCAAAATCATGATCTTTGCCTCGCGTTCGGCCACCAACAAGGATTCGGAACGGCTCAACCATGCGCTCGACAATCTCTTGGTCGTGCATCCGGATGTTCTCGTTCCAGCCACCAAAGTCGCAGACGTCGCTTCCTGCATTCGAAAACCAATCGTCCAGGATCGACTTCGCGGTGCATCCGACGTAAGCCTTGCTCTTGTCATGGGAAACATGCTCCACGAGTTGTTGCAAGCGTGTCTCACGGCGACGCCGCAGAGTAAAATGCCCGAGGCCGACGAATCGCAAGATGCAAAAGATTTGTCAACAGCTTCGTCTCCCTGGCCGGAACAGTGGCGAGGTATCGGCGACTTCAGCAGGTCCTTTGTCGAGAAGCAGATCGAGATACAGGTGCAATCCAACATCGAAAGCTTGTACGCCATCGAGCTTAGCGCTGACGATGCCATGATCCAATTGCGAGACAAGGCGGCGCCATTTGCTCACTTTGCTCGTACTTTTCTGCTTCAAGAGGACAAGGCGACATTCCATCCTGAAGCGACGTTGCGGGAATCTCGTCTTTCTGCTGCCACGCCGCAGTCGAAAGTGCGTCTCAGACGGATTCTCGACGTTGAAGAAGAGATCTGGAGTCCAGTATACGGTCTCAAGGGTAAAGTCGACGTGTCTGTGGAATGCGACATTCTCGAAAGCCTCGAATCACCATCACCCAAATCGGCTGCAGCTCAGCGAACAGGCGCCTTCTCGCGAGGCGACAAAGAAGCTACATCCAGCGAACACAATCAGCGCGTCACAACATCTGTGGTGCCTCTGGAACTCAAGACTGGCCGCGCAGAGGTGGTATCGACCGAGCACCGTGCTCAAACCATGATGTACACGCTCATGATGTCCGATCGCTACGGCGTGCACGTCAACGATGGTTTGCTGTACTACTCGAAATCTGGCGAATTGCATCGTATTTCGCGAAGCCGCAACGAGGTGCGCAGCCTCATTATTGGTCGCAACGAGTTGGCGCACTATTTGCGTCATGATGCCAATCGGCTGCGCAAATCTCAATCAACAGGATCCGATGAAGAGCCCGTGCCAGTCCTACCTCCGACAATCGACAGCGAACACAAATGCCGACGATGCTACGCCGTCGATGGATGTATGCTGTTTCGCCGCGCTGTGGAGAATGTCGTCGAGCCATCCGAAGCTGAAGTGGGAGACATCGAGGGTCAAAGTGCGCCGCCCAAGACAGGCAACATGCTGTCGAGAAGAACGCCGATCGCCGACGTCTTCGAGCAAAAGACGGATCATCTCTCCGATGTCCATCTCGAATTTTTCCGCAAATGGGACCGGTTGCTCAATCTCGAAGAAGAGGACGCCGTTCGGATCCGTAAAGAGATGTGGACCATGACGGCGGAACAGCGAGAGAAGATAGGCCGATGCTTTGGCAATATGCGACTCGACGTGTCGCTCGAGACTCCTTCGCCCATGACGTCAAACTCGATGCGAAGGGTCGTGCACCGCTTTGTTCGGCACAGCGACCCTACTCAAGGTGCAGAGGCGGGTCTTCTGTCCGGTCACATCACCATCAATGATCCTGTGACGATTTCGATCGAGCCAGACATGCTTTCGGTGGCGCAGGGGTTCGTGGCAAACCTTACACCGACCGGTGTCGAGATCGGACTCGATCATTCGCTCGACGCTGCTATGCAGAGAGCTTTGGTCAAGAGCCAAGCTAGCACGCAGGACGAGCCTTTTGATCTAACGACTGCAGCCGAGCGCACCGTGTTCCGCATCGACAAAGATGAACTGGGCAGTGGGATGGGTCGCATCCGAGCCAACTTGGCGGCATTGTTCCTGACTCCGCAGAGAGGTGGCGATGTGAAACGCCGCGAGCTGGTTGTCGATCTGCGTCCGCCGCGATTTGTCCATGAGGAGCAGCTGCAGGAGCATTTCCCTGCTGGATCGGTGCAGTCACTCCTGACGCAGATTCAAGCCGATCAAAGCCTCAACGACGATCAAAAGCAAGCGATCAAGAAAGTGCTTTGCACACAAGACTACGCCCTCATCCTCGGCATGCCAGGAACCGGCAAAACGACGACGATCGCCAAACTCATCTCGATCCTCGTCCAGCTAGGCAAACGCATCCTACTGACGAGCTATACGCACTCAGCTGTCGACACGATCTTGCGCAAACTTGACGTCAACGAAACGCGGATTCTGCGTCTGGGAAGTCGAGATAAAGTCCACCCGGACGCCCATAGATTCCTTCTCCCCCGCTGTTCGACTCTGGACGAGCTCAAAGAGGCGTTCGAAACGCCCAACGTGGTAGCAGCGACGTGTCTTAGTGTGCACCACACATTCTTCTCTTCCGGGCTGGCCAAGAAGATGCGCGCTCGCAGTGAGGATAGTGACCCGACGTACCTGTTTGATTACTGCATAGTAGACGAAGCGTCTCAGATCACGGTTCCGACGTGTTTGGGGCCGCTGAGGTTTGCGGATAAGTTTGTGCTGGTGGGTGATCATCATCAGCTGCCGCCACTGGTCAGAAATGCAGAGGCGAAGAAGGGAGGGTTGGACGTATCGTTGTTCAAGTTGCTTTCGGAGAAACACGAGGGAGCGATGGTGACGCTAAGAACGCAGTACAGGATGAACGGGGATATTATGCGGCTGTCTAACGAGATGGTTTACAACGGCAAATTGAAGGCGGGGTGCGAGAGCGTCAGGGATGGTGTCCTGCAGCTCGAAACGGTGCAAGCAGAAGAGGAGTGGATGCAGGAGCTGCTGCGACCGGAGTGCAAGGTGAGGTGGTTGGACACGTCCAAACGCTCGCTCGACGAGGTTGGGGAAAGCAAGCACGGCGAACTCGTAAAGAATCACTTTGAAGCCGAATTGGTAGTCCGAATCGCTTCGACGTTGGTGCAAGCCGGTTGCACCCCAAACCAAGTAGCGGTAATCACGCCGTATCGACAGCAGCTGAAACTCATCCGTCAACTCCTACCAACCAACCTCGACGACCTGGAACTGTTGACAGCAGATCAGAGTCAGGGACGAGACAAAGACGTCATCCTTGTCAGCTTTACCCGTGCCAACTACTCGCCGTCTTGCACGACCGAGGGAGAGAACGCTGGTGGTGCGGCTGTAACCGGCGAACTCCTGAACGATCTCCGACGACTCAACGTTACCTTGACACGTGCAAAGAAGAAGCTGGTACTCGTGGGGCACGGTAGCACTCTGGAGGCGTCGGGTGTTGTGAAGCCGCTTTTGGAGTTGGTTAGGCGGTTGGGTTGGGTTTTTGTTTTGTAAAGGAGCAATGTGTTAAGATTGTGATGTGTGATTCGTGTGTATGATTGTGTTGTCGCGGTTTGTGTCTTGTGTGACGGCTTTCTGGGACACCACTTGTTCCATATGCGGCGGCGATCGGCATTTTGTTCACTGTCCACACTCTCGCCCGTGGTTGCCTCCTGACGCCCTTTTGCGGCTCCCTACGACCCGCTTCCCCTTCTGGAAAGAGACTCCATTGCACGTCATCCTCGTGCGCAATCTGATGTCTCATTGTCTTAACGCTTCCTGTTCTATCGACACAGGTCAAAGTGGAAGACTGAACATGAAGACCGGCGTTTAGAGCCCAACGCCATCAAAATTCTGAGGCGTACGTGCGATCCTGCTCCTTGAGAATGTCTGTGATGCTTTTGATCTTGCTCTTGTCGGTGCAGATTTCGAGGTCTTCCGAGAGCTCAACTCCATCCATACCGACCAGCTGACAGGTGACATGTTGCGCCTGGTTCCGGTTGTTCAGTGAAACGCCCTTCACAGCCATCGAGCTAGTTCCTCCATCTGCTCTGCGGTCGGTAGCATGAAAAGCGCTAGTCTACCAAATGCAGGTTAGCTATCGAAGCACTCTCAGTCACAAAAAAAAATTGCAGTCAAAGAAAAACTTTCATTCATCTCTCTCCGTCCCGATACAGACCTTCACTCCTTCTTCTCCTCACCCTCATCCTTCTTCCCCGCCGAATCGCCAAACTTGATACTCTGAGCTCCAAAGGTGAAAGCTCCCGGTTTGGCTGCAGTGCTTGCTGAAAAGTTTGCAAAGTTTCCCCCTCCACTGCTTGGAGAGGAGCCAAAGGAAAACGTTGGTGTGCTAGAGGAAGGTGTTCCGAAAGCAGGCTTGGCGATTGACGTTGAGCCAAACGAAAAGCCTGTTGAAGCTGGTTTGGATGCGGTGGTGCCAAAGCCGCCGAATGCTGGGGTTGAAGAAGCGTCCTTGTTCGAACTGCCGAAAGAAAAGCTCGGCGCCGCAGCAGCGGCAGGTTTCGCCTCTGCAGTTGCTTCAGCAGGCTTCGCGGACGCATGAGGAGTGAACGGCTTCCCACCAAAGCTGAACCCTGATGACGGCAAGTCCAACTTGGGAGCACCTGTCATGTTTCGTGTAGCTTCTGCTTTTGTTGCGTCGTCCGCTCCAGAGGCAGAGGTGGAGAGCGATTTACCGCCAAACGAAAAGCCGCCGGTGGGCAGGCTGAACGTTGGTGGTTTGGCTGCGGGTGTGCTGGACGAGACGGATTTGGTGCCGGTGACTACGATGTCGGATGAGGAGGAAGAAGCGTCATCGTCGGCGTTGATTTCGTCTTCTTCTTCCTCTTCCTCTTCTTCCTCTTCTTCCTCTTCTCCCTCTTCTCCCTCTTCTCCCTCTTCTCCCTCTTCTCCCTCTTCTCCCTCGTCATCATCTCCTTCTTCGTCCTCCTCCTCCTCCTCCTCCTCCTCCTCATCACCATCCTGCTCTGGCTCCTCCTCATCACCCTCTCCATCCTCCTCTGCCTCTTCCGCTACCTTCTTAGCAGCCCCGGACGACGTCCCAAAGGAAAAAGGCGACGTCGCAGCGGGCTTTGCCGCCGTCGACGTACTCTGTGCCGGCTGCGAGGCAGGGATCGAGGAAAAGGAAAACCCAGAACTAGCAGGAGTAGCAGGCTTGCTCGCACTCGATCCGAACGAAAACGAAGGCGTGCTTGCCGTCGTAGCAGGCGCCGTCGTCGAAGGCGTCGATGCGGGCTTGCCGAAGCTGAAGCTTGGAATCGCCGACCCTACAGCCGAAGATGCAGATGCAGCACTCGTTGATGAACCATTCGTAGCAGGTTTGAACGGCGCCGCATTTCCGCTCAAGGTTGCGCTAGTTGCTGCGGGAGCAGAACTTGGTGCAGGGGCGGAAGGCTTCTTCTCCACGCCCTCCCGATGCTTCCTATACTGCCCTGCAAGCGCATCGATGAGCTTGGTCAGATCTGCAAACGGATCCGCATCGAGTTGCTCTTTGGTCTTTTGAGCTAGTGTTGTTTGGAATGACAGATTGAGACCACGAAGAGAACGAAGTTTGTCCTTCTCTGCGCTTGTTGTACCGTTGGCCGAAGATGTGGCGGCTATAGATACGGCAGGGGTGCTAGAGACGGATGGTTTGGCCTGTGTTGATGAGGCTGAAGTGGATGGTGAGGCGGAGGTGGCTGGCGCTCCAAAGGAGAAAGATGGAGTTGAAGCTGTAGATGCAGGAGCAGGAGCAGCAGGTTTAGCCGCACCAAAGCCAGTGAACCCGCTGAAAGGGTTTGCTTTTGCTGGTGGTTGTGACGCTGCGGCACTCGAGCTTGGAGTAGTTGTCGAAGCACCCAAGCTAAATGTCGTTGCCGAGCTAGCGGAGGGTGTCGACGTCGAAGCGCTTCCAAAGCCTCCTTGTCCACCGCCTAGACTGCCGAACGGGTTCCCTCCACCAAAAGATGATGTTGTCGAAGCAGCGCCAAACGAGATCGGACTAGCAGCTGCGGCTGCTGCAGGTGCTGCAGCAGGAGTGCCGGGTGTACCTCGTCTTTTGGGTAACCCCCGAATCACCCTGCCAGCAGCCGGGGTTGCAGGCATCGAACCTGCCTGTGATGGCGAATCGTCATCGGATCCTTCTTCTCCGTCTTCGCGCCTGATTTGCTTTTCCGCTTGACGCTTCATGTTGGTGAAAGAGCTTCGCGGAGTGTGTGTGTGTGTGTGTGTGTGTGTGTGTGTGAGGGTTTTGGTGGTGGTGTGACGGTTGCAAAAGTCGAGCAGTCGAGATGGATGAAGCACGGACGAAACAACAACAAGGGCCGCTTTGACGGGAGGATCGTGAGAAATATTCTTCTTGCGCCTGAGCCATCTGAATTTTGATCTCATCACATATCACCCGATTAGGACCCGATGGTTCAGTGTCCCGCCCAGCTCTATGCTCATCATTGCTCACAAACATCAACAGCGCAAACACTCAATCACATCAATGCAGAGCCGGGTATCAGGCAAATCCATTGATCCTACTGCTTTGCTGCCATCACACCTTGAGAGCGCGCACCGAACTTCCAGCAGCCAACGCGATCCAATCCGAATCATGAGGCGCAAAACCTGACGATCCACTACCTCCTCCAGCACTGCCCGCGGTAAACTCATTCCACTCTTGCACCACGCTCTTGCTCGAGCTAGATCCTCCTCCTCCGAAACCTCCCACTCCCGGCGGAAGACCACCGCCACCTGCGCGCAGCCACGAGACATTGTTGACCATATCCTGGTTCGGCGTCGTATACGCCAAAAAGGGTATCTCGGCGCCAATTCCAATACTGCCTGCAATACTCGCTGTTGGCGCTGGGCTGGCTGTTCCGCCAAAAGACGAGGTAGAATGCGAATACCCCAGCGATCCTGGCGCAGGCGAGGGGGCGTGACCGTTCCTACTGCGTCTACCCTGCGCCGAGGCGGTTCGTAGCGTCGTCGAGGCAAGATCGTATACCAAAACTTGGGCGTCGTCAGCAGCAGAACAGACCATTCCTTTGCTCGGTCCCAATACCCCCGCGCCTATGGAAGGCGGACCCCACGCTATCGCATTGACCGCAGCTGAGTGACCTCTGAGCTCGAGAATTGGCGAGCCAGGTGCGCGCACATCGAGGATCTGTACCGAATCCGACTCGAGATGAAAAGTAGCGAGATAGTTGGCGTCCCACGGATTGAATGCGATACGCAGCAGCGGTGCAGCTGGTACGCTTCGTGTCGATGTCGCCCTCGATGATGTCGACATGCTCGTCCCGGGCCGTGATTCAGTCGCGCCTGGCGCTGTACCCGTCTCGTAGATGATGGTCGAATGTTCCAAACTACGCAGATCAAAGACGCGTACGCTTCCATCCGCACCAACACTAGCAAACACATCCGCCGAACCAGGACACCAATCCACATCATACACTTCTCGATCGTGCGCGATGAGCTGCGTCAATGCGGTACGTGTTGGCAAGTCCCAAATGGTACACGTAGTGTCGATGCTTGAAGTAACAATAAGGTTGGGCGATGGCGTATTCCATGAGAATGAAGTCAAAGGCGCAGGTGGACTCTTTGTGTTTTTGGAATGCGCCAGAACGCTCTTTTCTCGTAATGAAAAGGGAAGTGGTGAGCCTTCGCCCTGTTGAGCTCCTGCTCCTCCTGCGTTCCCGCCAACATAGCTGGACTGATAAGGGCCCGAAAACTCGTTGCGATAGATTTCCCAGATACGCAGACAGTCGGCTGTACTTGCAAGCAATTCTCTATCTGGATAATGATCCGGCAACTCGCCACTTTCTGCTGACATTGAAGACCTCACTTTGGCGCCCCAGCTGCCTCGCTTTGCAAGTTTTGTGGTTGGAGAAGCATATCCTCGCTCGCCCGAGCTTCTTTCCCTTTCCAGCGAAGCATCGCGTCGTTCGCTTGAGGACGCACCAAAGAGTGTCGATGGCTGATATCCTAGTTTCGTTGGTGGATACGGATGCGAAGCATCGGCGAGGAGTGTGAGCGAGGACGAGTCGCGTTGATCAAACCCAAGCACCTGGATGCGATTTGTATACTGCTCTACGAAAGATCCGACAGCAATACGAGCGCTATCTGGTGGACCTGGTGTAGTGGAAGGAGGAGGTGCACTGAACTCGTCTTGACGGCCAAGGGGAGATGGAGAGGAAGGAACGTATCTTGCTGAACCGGATGGATTGCGAAGATGGTATGACGAGGAAGCAGATGTGGATGGATGGTTTGACCAGGCCAGCGCAAACACCGGCCATGGAGCCTTGTATTCTGCTGTAGGTGGCATGATTGAGCGCTCAGACTGATGCGGACGTTCTTGTGAAAGCGGGGGCGATACTGTTGGAGAACTGCTAGCCTGTTACTCGTCGAGTAGACGGCTCGATGAGCGCTGTAGCTCTATGCCGCGAAAAGCAAGCGACCCTTCCAAACCGATCCGTTGAGGTGACTGTAGCTGTCAATGCGCGCGTCTCTCGGGCGTCCTGGATGGATTGCAGAAGATAGGGTTGCAGTCCGATAGCAAGGCGAGATGTGTGTGTGTGTGTGTGTGTGTGTGAGTGTGTGTGAGTGTTGGTCTCGTGAAGGAGACTCGGCCAAACGCACGGACGCGAGACCGCGTGAGTTGATGTTCGGGAAACGGCCAAGAAAATTTCCGGCAGCGAAGAAGCTTTCGAGTCTCTGTCTGCTGTCCTTTTGCTCTTCGCTACTGTACACTCCTCCTCATACAATCACGAAGCAGGGATGAGCGCTTCAGACGCAAACGGCGGCTTGACCGCTGCAACAGGCAATTCAGCAGCAGAAGCTTCGACCTCGGCTCTCCCGACCGATTCAACAGCAGCAGCAACGGAAAGACCGACTGCGGGTTCTTCGCTGTTTGATCCGCTTCACAACGCTCGGAGCAGCTTGCGCAACCAGACGGAAGCTTCCGCTCAACTGCATCCACTCAGCTCTTCGCTTCAGTCCCTTTACTCACCAGCTAATGCTGACGGTCGGCTGTCCCGCGAAGAGTATCGACAGTTGATCGCTCAGATTCGTCACTCTGTCACCCAGTTCGCAGCAACCACACCTGCACTCAAATCAGCTCAAGCTTCGTCAACACAGCAAACGGACGCGAGCACTGCCAATCAGCTGCGCAGATACATGTCACTACTCACGGAAACATCGACACACACTGCCGCTCTTGCGCATTCGATTGCTCCGATCAAGTCGGCCGATCGTGACCGAAAGAGCACGGCGACGACTCAGCCTTCCGCTTCAGTACCGTTCCCAGCGCAGCTGCAGACGGGCATCTTCCGCGTCGGCTCGACTCAACAGCCCACCTCTAATTGGGACTCAGCCCTCGACACACTAGGTGCTCTTTGCGAGACGCTCGATCATACCGCACAAACGCTTGGCCTCGAAACCTTCTCTGAACCATCAGCGGAAGCAACAACAGCGCCGACTGACTCAGCTTCGCACAGCACGCTCACTCATACGCTAACGCTGGGAGCCAAGATCCTGGTCATCGACATCGAATTGCATCTCGTCAAATTCGGCACAAACTTCCGACCAAAGTCAAAGTTGAAGCTTTCTTACGCAACAGACTCTGCAGACTCACAGCAGACTCGCGATCCACGTCTTGGCGCGGTCCTTGAGTGCGATATTCAGCTCGTTGCGCAAAAGCTTTTTGGTCCTGCTTCGTCAAACGGTATTCAGCAAGACAGAATTTCAGTGGCTCAAGCTTTGGCCAATTGGACGTCCAACTTGAACGAGCTGCTTGTCTTGGATGATCTCGAGGCACGAGCAAGTCAAGCCGGCTCAGCAGAATCCAGACCGACGGATCTCTTTGCGGCCATGCAAGAGCTCAGCTCTGCTGTTGTGCGCATTGCCGATGCCGAAGCATCTTCTTCTGCCTCAGAAGCGACGCTGCTCGACCGCGGACATGGATTGCACCGGCTACACTACACAAGACCGTTCTTGCAATCTGTCTTTGCGCGCGATCCGACTTCCAAACGGGACTATACGCTGTCGATTGGCGTTCAAGCGCTGGCCCTTCCTGTTGCTGATCAGCAAGCAGCCGATGTCGCAAAGCCATCATTCCCTTTGTCCCAAGCCGCCGAGGATCTCCTCAAGTCTTCGTCTTCGATCCACTCTCTCGGCTCTGTTCCATCTCCTTTGGACGAGAACAAGCGCGTTCCTCTGCACGTCATCCTTCGACTCTCTCCGCCTGTCGTCGTGACACGACCCACCGCTGCCAAGCTTGCCTCCATCTGCAACTTGAAGAACATTACGCCGCACAACAATAATTCCACTACGACAGCCGCAGTCCCATCGGGAGCAACGTGGTTCGAAGATGTTCTGGCCTCATCATGGGCTCGGCGTCCCAGATCAGAGGAGGCACGTCGGCACTCCAGATGCACTTTTACACTCGCTCAGTCGCTCGAGAGCGTTCGTAGCACCGAATCGCAGGGACTCGTGATTGACTCGCTACCGCTTCTGAGTGCGGCCGCAGCAACAGCGGATGCTATGGATCAAGGAGATGCGTCCAACGCTGGCGCTTCGATTTTGGCGAGAATCTTTGCTGCTATCGAGGTGTTGCGCGACGAGGTCAAGGTGACAGAGCTTATGCATTCGGCCATTGCTTCGAGCGATACCAGTGTAGAGCCTTCAACCGCCAGTCAGGCCAAACAAGACGACCTTTCGCTGGATGACATTCTCGCATCCGGCTCCGAAGAGTCGTCCAGCAACAAGATTGCCGTCACGATTGCGTTCCGTACCCCTGTCCAAGGTGCCACAGAGGAAGCTCGGCAGTCTCTCAGCTTGCAACTCGCCTTCAACGTGCCTTCCGATACCGGCGCCACGGTCGTCTTTGATGCCTCCATCTCACCTTCCAAATCTACCGCACAGACCGGCTGGTTGCTTTCCGCCACAGCCAAGTCGGAAGCCTCCGTCAAAGAAGCCCATCTCGACAGCTCTTCACCGGACGCCCAGTCGATCGCAGCCAAATTGATCGACCTCGAATCGCTCGAAGACGTAGTCATTGATCTCGCCTCTTGGGCGCAAACCCAGCTCGGTGTGTGCCTCACCAAGCCTACGAAGCCTGCATTCGACCCGCTCACTTACGAGCAGCAAAACGTTCATGCGTAAGTGCGTAGACATTGCATTTCTCAAAAGTATCGGACTTTCGTGGTCGATGCTGCCAGTTGCTTAACGTGCACTGACACTTTTGTTGCCTTTACCATGGATATAGAATCTACGAGACGATCGCTCCTCATTTTTCCAATACACGTTACAAGCCGTGGCCGTTGATTCCGGCGTTCTTGAGCACGATTCCAGCAGGCAGCCTGGGTGCTGATTTGGGATGTGGAAATGGAAAGTATTTGCCTATTCGGTCGACGCTTGCTCTTGCATCTGGTGCCACTGCCGACTTGAAGGGACAGGATAGCCTTTTGACGATTGGCGTCGATCGCTCGTCCAATCTCATCAGCTTGGCAAGGGACAACTTCAGAATGCTCGACAGCAACACTGCCAAACCCACCGACGACAAACGACGTCAAGAAGTAGCCGTGGGAGACGCAATTCACTCTTCGTTCCGCACAGGTCTCTTCGATTACGCAATCAGTATAGCAACCATCCACCATTTTTCGACGTGGGAGCGTCGACGTGCCTCGGTCCAGGAACTGATCCGAGTTGTTTCACCCGTAGACCCCGACTCTCGACCCACCGAAGAGGGCGCTCCCACAGATGCGCGGTTGGAAGGCAGCACCGGCCGTGGTCGGTTTATGATCTTTGTATGGGCTCTCGAGCAAAAAGATGAAGGCAAAAGGCAGTTTCAGGAGACCAATCCGCAAGCACTCAAAGAGAAACCAGAGATCCATGATCCGAATCATAGTAAAGCGAAGGACAGGTTGGTTTCGTATAGCGGATTGCAGACGGCAGAGGCGGAAAAGGCGATTACGGATGATCAGGATGTGCTGGTGCCTTGGGTGCTTAGTACCGCCAAGTCGAAGAAGCCCGCCACTGCAGGAAAGGGAAAGAAGTCAAAAGCGGCAAAGACTGAAACAGCAGAGATCGAAGCTGGTCTGGCGTCGGTTACAGTATCACCCTTGTCAGAGGAGAAGAAGCAGGAAGCTGTTGAGGACGCAGCTCGACCAGTCTACAACAGGTACTACCACATGTTTAGATCGGGGGAGCTCGAAGCGCTGGTGGAAGACGCGGCTGCGACCATGCCTGTTCTGCATCGTCGGGAGGAGGTGCGGCCGAGGCGGTTCAAGTGGTGAGAGAAGCAGGGGATGGGAAAGGGTAATTGTGGTGGGGTGTTTGGAGGGTTCAGTGGCGACAGTGATGGCAAGCTTTATATCGTCTACAATGCGTTCCGACTTGTGTGTGCCTCTCCGACGACCCCGTGGGGTTTTTTTTTTTTTTTTTTGAGTTAGCCTCAGGCCTTGGAGTTTCGATCGTAGCCTTTGTCTGACAGTCTGGTGTGTCAAAAAAAAAAGTCTGATTTCGTGGGAAAGTTGCGACGTCAGATGACGTGTGTTCGAAAAACGGTTAAAGGGAACGTCGAACAAGCTTTCCAAGGTCCCACCCCCCAACTTTGTCACGGAAACCGATCAGCCGAGCGATGTTTGACAAGCTAAGTCAGAACAGCACCGTCACTTCCGGAATTGCTGAACGATTGTTCGGGCTTGCAAGTCGACTTTCACCGAACGACGAGTTGGTCATACCACACCACCACACTTTCTCGACTCATACGCTCAACTCGGCTGCAATCATCTCACTTCTCATCATCACACTCGCACTCGCTTTCTAATGTTGATCAAGGGTATGAATATCGAGCCAACCTCTCTCTTGAGGCGCCGTTTTGAGTGAATCAAGTAACATGAAGGAAATTACAGTTCATGAAATCCGTGACTAGAGTGTGATATGTTTTGCGTTAGAAGAAAAAGTGCGTTGAGAATCAACTCTAGGCTGCACTGCTGCATTTAGTACTTCTTCTCGTCGTGAGTAGCAAGCTCGTCCTCCTTGACGGGGGCAACAGCACCCTCAAGGTCAGAGCGACGAGCGCGGATCTCAGCGTTGGCACGGGTGGAAGCGATCGAGGTGGTCTGGGCGTACATCTCGTCGACCTCCTCGAGCGAGAGCAGACGGGTCTCGTAGATGAAAAAGTAGGCAAAGACAGCACAGCCGGCGCAGGTACCGGTCCAGATGAAGAAGACCTTGGGACCAAGACCAGCCCTACCGGGGCCGACGTCGACAAGGTAAGGGGTGGCGTAGCCGATACCAAAGTTCCAGAGCCAGTTGGAGGCAGTGCAGAGCGAGAGAGCCTTGGCACGGATGGCAAGAGGAAAGATCTCACCGCAGACCACCCAAGCGGCGGGGCCCCAGGTCGAGGCGAAACCGGCAATGTAGATGCAGACGAAAGCGACGGCAGTCTTACCACCGGCAGCGTTGGAAGTGGGGACGGCAGTACCGACAACGGCGACAATCAACTCGCAAAGGCACATCCAGACGGCACCCCAGATGAGGAGCTTACGACGACCGAGACGCTCCATCATGTACATGCCTGGGATGGTGGAGACAACGTTGACAACGTTGGAGATGACCGAGAAGATGAAAGGGTTCGAGTTGGGAAGAGCCGACTTGAAGAACTTGGTACCAAAGTAGAAGATAAAGTTGATACCAGTAAGCTGCTGGAAGGCCTGGATAAAGATACCGGTGAAAGAACGGAGAAAGTATTTGCGGTCGTTGTTCTTGAAGCAGTCCAGGTAAGAGCCGGTCGAGTGGGTGAGCTCAATGTCGAGGTTGGTCTGGATGAGCGAGAGCTCGGAGCGGACGATGGGATCATCGACGTCGGTGGAGTTGAGGCGGGCGAGCGACTTGGAAGCACGGTCGTGGTTGCCCTTCTTGACGAGCCAACGGGGCGACTCGGGGAGGATGAGGAAGAAGGTGCAGAGGATGATGGCGAAGGCGAGCTGGATACCGACGGGGATACGCCACGAGCCAGAGTCGGTGCGGTTCTGGGTTCCGTAGGTGGCAAGCGAGGCGCAGAGAAGACCGATGGTGATGGCCCACTGGTAACCGGAAACGACGGCACCACGGATCCAACGAGGAGCCGTCTCGGACTGGTACATGGGGATGATGGTGGAGAGGATACCGACACCGAGACCAGCAACGACACGACCACCGATGAAAACGTCAAGGTCAGTGGTAGCCATCTGCATGACGACACCGACGGTGAAAACGAGGAGAGCGACCTGCATACCCCATCGACGACCGAGAATGTCCGAGATGGGAGCACCAGCCAAGGCACCGACAAAGGTACCAGCGGAAAGAATCGAGACGACGAGCGAGGTGTCGTTGGTGGTCAAGTCGACCTTGCCGTCGGCGAGACGCTGACCAAAGGTCTCCTTGAAGTTGTTCATGACGAGAAGACCAGAGATAGTACCAGTGTCATAACCGAAGAGAACACCACCGAAAGCGGAGGCAGCGGCCACCAGGATAGCGGGAAGCGACTGCCTGACATTGACGGGGCGGGCCACAGGGCCGGTCGAGGTGTAGCCGACATCGGCAACAGCACCTCCAGCCATCTTGAGAAAGGAGAAAGACGAAGAAATAGGGGTAAGAAGGCCTTGAAGAGAGAAGGGAGTAGGGAAAGCGATGAAGCTTGAGGATGGATGAGGGGAAAAAGGATGGGAACGAAGTCGAGCAAGGAAGGGGTTTATGTAGACGACGGGGACAGAGACAAAAGGGAAAGGAGGGTCGAGAATCCAGAAGCGGCGAGGTTGCTAGGAGCAGTGCGGCAGCAGCAGCAGCAGCAAATGGGCGTTTTTGCAAGCGTTGCTCGAGTTGTCGCTGTCCGCTGTGTGACGAGAAAAAAAAAACACAAGCGACCACGAGACGCAAAAAAAGGTGGGTCGTCGTCAAACCGGGCAGAATCCCACTTGCAGAAAGAGAAGAAAAAAAAAAAAAAAGAAAAAACCGGCCAAACATCCAACCAACCCTATGGGACCCCCAAACTCGAGAGACAGACAGACAGACACTGGAGAGAAGCCGGATCTGGAGAAATGAACAAACTAGTGAGTGCCATGAGGACAGCAACACACAGCGGATGCAGGGCTCACGATCGCAGCCGAGGTTTAGTTCAGAAAAAAATAAGAAAAAGAAATTCTCCTTTCTGAGAGTGAGAGGATCCACCAAAATGAAGGCGGGGATGCATTGGCTTGGCTTGCCTGAATTTGCTGGCAACAAGGCACTTGACCCCTCTTGCCTTTTTTTTTTCGTTTGCAAAGCGGGGACCCAGATTATTATTTTTTTTCTTTGCGGCAAGTCTAGATTGATTTCAGTCTCAGCCTTAACTGCGCTTGACCAGAGAGAAAAGTGTTTTGATTGGTCCCTTTCTACGAGACCAGGACGGTCAAGTTCCAGACAGCTTGCTCTTTTTGACTTGCTCTTTACGGTGCTTGATCGGTGGCCAACTTGTCCGTTACTCTATGAACCCACGTCTTGCCCACCCTTTCTGATTGGTCCACGCTCTACACGAACTTCGGTCGTCGCCACCTCCACGCCTCTCTCTCTCTCTCCCTCTCCCTCTTGCGGTGAACAGAAAGGGGCCAATGCAGTGTCGCTATTGTTTTGGCAGTTCAGGGTCAATGTGGGGCCACAATTCTCGCATTTTCTGTCACTCTCTCGTACTCATCCACAGCCCCTCTCTCTCTTTTTGTTGCCTCGCTTCATTTCGGTCGATGACCTGCGAGCTGCGGGGCCCTTTTCAAACTCGGACAACAGCCATTCGTCCGCAAAAGCTTCGACCCCTTCGGTTCCTCCCCCGGCTTGTCGGCAATGACATTTCTCAAAGCGACTTGCTTGGCTCTAGGCTGGTCAGCAGAGATTTGAATGCGACGTTCCTGACTCGTAGCCCCCCCCAAAAAAGAGACAAAAAAAAAATGGCCCGCATGCCTGCAGATGGCATGAATTGTAGCAAGCGAGTCTCCCCGCGTTTCTCACGTCTCTCCGCACGCCACCTTTCTTTCCTTTTTTTGGACCACCTTGCAGCTGGATTTCATCGCAAGAAGCCGTCGCTCGCCGCCACTCGTCGCCGCTGTCGAAGAAACAGAAGCTGTCAAAGGCTAACTTGGATCGAACCGGTCAGTGTCAAAGCGTGTGTGTGTGCTTTGCTCAGCCAGTTGTTGAAGGGTCAGAACAATTGTCAGCCCGGTCAGTTCCAGGCCTCGATTTTCCATTAGCCCTTCAATCGCCTTTCGATTGTCGTTGCGGTCTTGCCTCTTGTTGCCTCGATGCAGCAACATTTTCATGGCTTTGCGCGGGGTGATGCGTGTGTGGATTACACAAGCAAACTCGCTTCTAACAACTGATTGGCTTGCTGGCCCGCTGCGCAGCTACCCCAATCTCTCTCCACAGCAACCACAGTAACCCCTCTGCTGCTGCAGCGTGACAACAATTGCCCAGGTTTCCAAAACTCGCTTGGAACAACGTCGGTCGACCGGAGAATCTTCAGTGTCGGCGTTCGAAAAAGAAAGAGAAAAAAAAACTGTGTCCGCGTCTACCGCGTCTCGCGCAGCGCAGTGTACCAAAAAGTACGCGAATTTGCTGGAAAAAAAAGTGTCTCTCTCTGTCTCTCTCTGTGCCCCGCGGGTTAATTCGTGACAGAAGGAGCCAAGACCGTGTGGTTTGTGAACACGACGGCAAACGAAAACGACGCGACTTGTGTCCGAAGCTGAACCAGAGTCGAAAAGTCAGCCCGAGGCACTCTCTCTCGAACGCATCCATCGGTTGCTCGAAGGCGCAGTCGAACGTGATCGATCCACTGCCAAGCACTATTAACAAGCCTCTCAGCATTTTTTGGCAAGAATCTTGGCCCTCTTTCTCTAATTGAACAAAAGGGCTCCATGGTCATAAGATGACAAGACCAATTGGGGAGAATTTTCGGGATGACAGCTACTGTACAGTATGCAGCATTTTTTTCTTCGACCGGCGAAGAACAGAAACGGAGTTTTTTTCTTCCTTCTCTCCAAATCGGAGAGTTTGTCTGTCGTTTTGAGCTCACCGCAGATCAGACACATCGGACACTTTCGGGGGTTAGCGAGCCTTGCTGACGATCCTTAGCTTGATGTTCCAGATTCACTCTCAGGCACGGATCGCGTGGCAATGGGATCAAGGTGACACTGGAGACAAGCAATCTCATTGGTTCAAGCACCATGCCTTAGGGCCGTCAAAAGCGCAAAACTATCAAGCGAGATCGAGAAAACTAAAACCTGAGCTGCAGGTACGACGGGGGGGTGTGACAAGATCGCCGGTCATACCACACCGCTGACTTTCAGAGTATCGACTCCGTGGGGCCCTTTTTCTCCTCCCTTCTCCAAAACCACAGTTGGACCCCATCCTGCACCATCAAAATCCACCTCCCAATCTCCGACACAATTACGGGGAAAGCCTAGCCACTGTTGCGCGGGGTTCATACGACTGTATCGGGCCCAAGATGGGGCAAAGGAGAGTTCGTCCGAATTTTGCAAGCCACTTGGTAGGAAAAAAGTCGAAATTTTTCGACAGCCCGAGTAGACAGAAGCTGTAAGGATCGGCATGCACGGTAAAAATAAAAATAAAAAGCAAACGAAGATTCAGCGAAGTTCCAACGAAAATTCTCCGTTGATTACAAACTTTTTTCTTCAAATTCCACAGCAGCTCAATCACTAACGTAGAACTCCCGGCGCCTCCTCTCCAGTCGTAGCTTCTTCAGCTGGGATGTGTACGATGGCTCTGTGGAATAGACAATTGCCCCTTTATGACGAGGTGGGGGTGGGTGAGCCAAAAGCATCAAGCAAATGAGTGGGGATCTGTAATTGCTTTGAAATTTTTGTATTCGAAATTTTTCTTTTTTGGTCCGCAAAAGCGGTTTGAATCGGAGAAATTTTTTCCTGCACAACTGCGAGCGACGGATCGAGAAAAACCAATTGGTCCGAAAATGTCACCTTGACAAAGCCGGTTAGCCGGAGGATAGGTCACCCTGTACAGTACACCTTGTGCAATTGTTCGGCGCCGGGAGGAGGCAGGCGAGTCGGATTTGTGTGACAGCGAATCTCGCTACCACCGTTGACACCCTGTCGAGCAGTTTGAATCGGACATGGGGGAGCCTACACGAACCAGGCTAGACTCTCTCGTTCCACTGCCAGCGGGTTCAGGCGGGCAGCGCGCAGCGGAGAGAAAAGAAGAAGAAAATTTCCACTTTTTTTCCCCTCTGCGCAATGCAAAAAGAAGCAATACAGCTTTCGGCTGAACTCCTTTTGTTGAGACCTGGGTGTGAAAAGAAGAAAAAAAAGATTCGCTGCGGTTTACTGCCTCGTTCGCGGTGTGTTTCGTCTTTCTCGCCGTTCCTTTTTGTTCTTCGCGGGCAGTCGGGCGTTCGGGTGGGGGTGCGCCGCGTTGTCCGTTGTCCGTTGTTCCTTTGCGCAGAGGATGGTGGTGTTCTTTCGGCCGCTACATTTCTCTACTCAACTTGGCGGATTGGTTGAACTCTCATTCGTGAGCGCAAGCTTCATTTTACGCTTTATGACAACGGGCGCACAGCATAGAGACTCTTTTTTTTTTTTTTTTTTTTTGTGTGAATGGGCGCAATGGCGGCGCAGATTGCACTTCATTCCTTCCCCCACAGAGGTTGTTCCTGGGAAACCACCTTTGCTCGTCCACCAGCAGGAAAACAAAATTTCATGCGATCACTAAAATTTGTTGGCAACGGTGAGAGCTGCGGTGTGTCAAACGAGCGACCAAGCAGAAAAAAAAATCGGCGAGTTGCGCCTGCCCTCTTTCGACCCCGCACTTTTTTGGTCCTCCGCGCTAAAGTGACACGCGGTAAGAGACCCTTAGGGATGGAAAGTAGATCCGAGTTTGATAAGGAAAAGATCTTGCTTCTTTTACCCCAACCCCAGGGTTTCGGCAGGGTCCTGTGCGTAAAAGTTGGCGATGGCAAAAGATCTGCTACTCGACGTTGTTGGAGTGTGAGGCTGCGCACGGTTTGCGTTCAGAGAGAGAGAGAGAGAGAGAGAGAGAGAGAAGCCCCACCGCACGATCGTATACGGTTCGCGGTTGTCGATTGTCTCTGCGGAGAGTACAATCAGCTTCCCCATGGAGAACGCACAGTCCAACCAACGTTTACGCATTATTTCTACACTACTCGACAAATCAGCCATCTCTATCTTGATCAGCTTCTCGCACAGACACGAAAAGACCATTCGTATGAGCAAAAACAAAGGGCTTACATTCCCAACCATGCTCCAACCCCCCTCCTCGCATCCTGAATACACCGCACCAACCCTCCCGCATCGCCTCCTACCGTCTCATACACAAACGTCCGCCCATCCGCAATCCTCACACTGAAACTTCTACCACTTCTGTACTCCAACCCCGTGAGCAAATTTGGAATTTGTCTGCTGCTTCCGTCCTCTCCTCCTCCTCCTCCTCCTCCTCCTCCTCCTCCCTCCTCCCCTTCCACCCTTTCCGACTCCGCATCACCACCCATCGTCTCGGCCGACTTGGGAATCGCCAGAATCACCTCGCTCTTGACTTTCAACGCCGTGGCGGTCTCCTTGACGCACAGCAGGCGCGGGAAGTCGGTCAGCACCAGTTGTCGTCGTTTGGTAAACATCTTGCCTGTGCCGGTCTTTTTCTGCGCTACGGGCAGGCTGTACAACATGTGCTCTTTAGGCAGGAGCAGGGCTGCCCAGCTTTGTTGTAGCCCAGAACCTCCTGCTGCTGTAGAAGCTTGAATTCCGTTCATACCCTGCATTGAGCGAGAAAACGGTCGTAGTCCCCTGTTCGTCGGCTCGTTACCGCTGACCTCCGTTCCGACAGCCATCGGCTTAGCTGCGTCGATCGACATGCTTGAAAACCTCCTTCTTGGCGCTGTACCGTTTCCCTGCTGCTGTGACCCAGCCACGTTCGGTAGGAAGCGACTCTGAAACCCATCCGCCAACCTCTGCAATCCGCTCTGCCTCTTCGGCACCTCCTCATCTCGCTCTTCCTCGCTCTGACCTTCGTCGTCATCCAAACTCTCCCGAGTCTGAAAATCGATACTCTGCGTATCACCGTTGTACGCCTGCGACTCGTCCGAACTGCCAAATTCCTCGTCAAAGCTGAAATCGCTCTGCTCGAATTGCTCCCTCTGAGGCGCAGTAGGCTGTACCAGTCCCGTTTGGATCTGCGGTACGTCGGTCACCCACAACCGCTCAAAGTCGATGTTGGCAAAGAATCGATGCGATTTGATCTCTTCCGCACTCGGTCGTTGTGCTGGATCCAGCGTCAAGACTCGATCGATCAGATCCTGGGCATCTTCGGGAAAGCCAGAGGGGAAAGAAAACTCCCGATTCTTGACTTTTTGCAACGTTTGATACTCGTTGACGCCCTTAAACGGCGGTCGGCCAGCCAGCAGTTGGAAGAGAACGCATCCAAAAGCCCACCAATCTGCAGGTTTCCCAGCTGGCTGTGCTTTCTCCACCAAGAGTTCCGGTGAGACGTACTCTGCTGTACCGACAAAACTGGCCGCCCGCTGCACTTGGCCGGACGCAGGAGGCGTGTCCACCTTGCCCGCAGTGCCCGCATCCACCTCACCGACAGGATGGACGATCTTGGCACTACCAAAGTCCGTAATCTTGATCCTAAACTTGGCATCCAGCAAGATGTTCTCAGGCTTCACATCCCGATGTACAACTCCCGCAGTATGCATAGCGTCGATCGTGTCCGCCAATTGCGCAGCGTAGAACCGAGCCGATTCGACATCAAAACTTCCGTGCTTTCGAATAAAGTTGAGCAGCTCGCCATTGTTCGCAAGTTCCAGCACAAAGTAGAGCGACTCTCGATCCTGAAACGTCCAAAACAGCGTGACAACGCCCGGATGACGAATCATACGACTGAGCGCTTCCTTTTCGATCGAAACGTACTTTTGCTTACCCTGCTTGAGAATGTGTACCTTGTCGAGCACCTTGATCGCGTATGCTTTGCGACCGGTCAGATCGATCCTGTTGCGTCGTCTCTTTGAGGACTCGGAGCCGACCATGGCAGCAGCGGCCGAGGTCGCATTCGGATCCACTACACCTGGCTCCTTGGGTGAAGGACCCGACAGCAAATCCCAAGCCTCCAACACCGTCGAGTAAGATCCTTCGCCGAGCGTATCGCCAAAGTGGAAATCGTGCGGACCTCTCGCAGACGAGGTTCGCGGAGAAGGCGTCGAGGTGCGCTCCGGGCCGACAACCGGTGCCGAAGAGGGCTGCAGACGTGGGCTTTGGAGGTTCGAGATGGATGCAGGACTTCGGCCGTAGATCGAATCGGTGATACGCGCAGGGCCAACACGGATGGTCTCTGGAGAGCGTGCCAGCTGCGATGCGGGCGAAGCGGAACGTGGTCCAGGAACAGGACGCGCCATAAACGGAAGCGAGGCTCGATTCGGTGGCGACAGTGCCATGAATTGGTCAACTTCGATGCCAGATAACGGACGTGACAAGCTCCCAGCTTGACTGTCTGAAGCAAACATCGCAGTCCGATCTGGCGTATTAACACTGCCGCTGCCACCATCATCGTCTTCTGGAATCACAGCAACGTGAGGTGGAGCTCGTAGACCAGGCTCGACGCCAGGCATCGTACTGCCGGAACTGTTTTTCGAGTGTGTACCAGGCCGATCGTGCGCCGACTCGTGCCAGGCTGCACCTTCTACAGGACTCTGCCCACTTGGCGAGTACGCTCTGCGATCCGAACTCTGGCTACGACGACCTTTGCTGATGGAGCTCTCGCTGTTACGTGCTCGCAGAATCGCAGGTCGTTTCGTGTTGGACCACAATCGTGGCCGCTGGAGCGATTCAGGACGACGCGAGGTGCCACTTGCTGCCGCACCCATAGAGAGCGACGCTTCGCTACCTGCGGCGCTACTCGGTCTTCCAAGTCTCGACAGCGAAGAGTCGCGATAGCGCCTGTTGGACGTACCTTCCTCTGCAATGACGGGCGAATAGCTCGCAGGCACAGACGACGGCTCGCTCGGCGAATCAGGGAGCGACGCGATTCCAGCCTGAGCCTCCATCCGCACCACTTCGGCAGGTGTAGGATACGGTGACACTTGTGCGCTGCTGACCAGCGTGAGACTGAGTTCGACAGCAGGCGAGCGCTGCGATGAAAAAGCCGATGTTGACAGTGTGTAGAGCGCCGGCTCAGCAGCAGGTGCATCGACGGCACTAGGATCGTTGACGAGCAGACCGGGCGATGCGCTGCGGTCGAATGCGTCATTGCTGCTATTGGCACGGAACAGAGGTGGCTTTGTGGTAGCGGATGACCTGCGTCGCGCACGTTGTACCGCCGCCGCTGTGCCTTGAGCGTTCGCAGCACCAGGTGTCAAGTACGGCGACAAGTCGGAAGAGATGCTGCCGCCAACAACACCATCATAGCTGAGCTGTGGCAAAGATGGTGCTTGGCTGTCGATGCCCGCAACGAGGCGACTGTCGTGCGATCCGGAAGTCGAGCTCGAGGGAGCCAAAGCATCGGGCGTGAGCCTGGATGAGGAGTGCGCGTCGTCTGCATATTTTGGAACAAACAAGGGTGCGTTGGTGACTGAGCTCGTCCTAAAGTCGGCTGGGACGGGTGTGAGAAGGGAAGGCAGTGGTGTGCCCGCTGCAGGGCTGACGCTGTGTGGAGCCGACGAGAAATAGCTCGAGCTGCGTGGCAATGGTGTCCTGGTGGGTGGTACGAGATTCACCTCGTCGTCAGAGCTGTCGAGAGGGTTGTAGACTGTGTACTGGTCTGAAGGTGCCGGGCCGAGATTGGTGGTCCTGATGCCGATTCGACCTGCGCCCTTGGCAAACTTTTGACGCAGGACGTCGCGCGAGCGTTTGGCAGGGGATGAAGCGAGCTGTGCTTCATCCAGCGGTAGCTCGAGTAATTCGGGTGATGCTGTCGAGGACGGGCGCGAAGGCTTGTTGGTTCGCATACCTGGACCCACGCGATACATCCAAGCGTCCGAGGCGGGTTTGGGTACGCCCTTGTGTCTGTCAGTTGCAGGTGCCGACGAGCTGAGTGCAGTCGCTTCGGTCGATTGGCCTGCACTAGACGTAGCAACGAGTGAATTGTCGTTTCTCTGCTTTTCGTGTGTGCTGCGACTGTCTGTAGCCGAGAGGGATTGTGAGATCTCCTGGCTGCCAGCTGTATTAGCTTCGAGGGAACCTGCGACTGGGGGCGACGAGATGGCAAGCGAGCCGTAGGGGTTGTTGCGAGCATTGCGACCAGCAAAGCGTGAGCCTAGGCCTCCGAACCCGAGTCTGACGTTGCCGAGAGGAGCTTCGCGAAAAGGGACGGCTTCGAGACTACTGGTGCTATTGACCGAACTGACGGAGCTGACAGACATGGCGCGACCAAGACTGACGCCACCTATGCTAGATGCTGCGCCTTCGCTTGCGTCACCACTGCCGCTGCCACTGCGATTGACGGATGCGATGCTCGAAGACGAAGCGGCAGTGGCATAAGGAGAAGGTCCCGTCCTCTGCGTCCAATTGGTGTGAGGGAGAGAAGAGTTGGAAGACTGGCGAGAACTGGTAGTGGTACCAGAAGGAGCGCGGTTTTGGGAAGCAAATCGCCTTGGCATGGGTCCTGAATCGCTGATCATGGGATCATCGTCATCGTCGTCTGTAGTCATACGATGATGGGAAGCTGAAGCAGCTCTCGAGATGCGATCTTCTGCTTCACTGCCTGCTCTGGAAAGCAGACCCTTTCGAATACGAGTGGTGGAAGCTGAAGACGATGGAGGAGCATTGGAACGGATGCTGCTGACACGGGAGACCGCGGCGCTCGAGGTGGCTGAAGCGGACGTTGGCGCTGAGGGTGCGTGGAGGGGTGTAGGTGCGCTCATTGGTGTGGTATGCGCAGACGGCGAGGCAGGAGTAGGCCCGTTGGCTGTGGCTGTTGTGGACGTTGCCGTTGCTGTCGCTGAAGTGGGATGTGGTTGAATGTTTGGCAGAGGGAAGCCGGTATCCATGGGAGTAGGCGAGGCAAAGATGGTATGGTGGTGGCTTCCGTCTGCTGGTCGCGCTGGACCCGCTGGGCCTGCTGAGCCTGCCTGGACCGTGGAATGAGATGCTTGTTGTTCCGCCATGTTATTCTGCAATGCAATCCTTTGAGGTCGAGAGGACGGGCTGTCAGCCTCTGTGGCTTGCTGTTTCTACGAGCGACACAGCTGCTTGTTAGAGTCCAACAGCATGGTTCTAAATGGCTTGCTACCTTGCGAGTTGGACTGTGGTGGTGATTGAGATGCTAGGGCATGGTGATGGTGTTTGCTGCTTGACATGGATCGGTGTCATGCACGACGCTGTAGGAGGCGCCAACACCGATTCGCAGAGACAGAAAAGTTGGCTTTGACTGCCAAACTGCAGCTAACCTGTCACGCGTTCCTCTCTTTTTTTTTCTTTTTTTTTTTTTTTCTCCTTTTCTGCTTTCACTTTGGCTCGCGTGGAGGTCCGTCCGCCGGTGCTTCAAAGGGTCTAGACTTCGAGTTTATCGGGAAGCAACTGCATTGAATCGGCTCGATCTATATTCACGAAGATAGTTTGACGCCAAGACGTGCGATGCAACCATAAAAAAAGCCGCGAAAAAGAGGCTGCAAAAATCGATGCCTGAGCCTCGAGAAGCCAGGATTTTTGGATTTTTGGTCGGTGGCACGATGTGCTTCAATGCGACGTAACAAGATCGAGCTGTGCGCGAGACGATCGTAGCTGCTGCTTAGCATGCCCACGCTCGCCTCCTGATCTACTGTATGACTGACACACAACGCACAGCCTCGCGTGGACGGCTTTGTCACTTGTCCTTTCCGCCGAAAGGACAATGGATCATGCTTTGCATTCGCTGTGTTGTACAATGTCGCATTCGCTTCGAGTTACAATAACTTGACCCTGAAAATCAACTCGTACGCGGGGAATTGGGCGTCACCTCGTTCGTAGGCTCTATTGTCATGGTGACATCTTGACTATCCAGCTCTGCGCCAATACCCCCTGCTTCTGATTGGTGACGCTGCTCCTCACCCTCAGCACTCGACGACGGCGTAGCAGCATCTGACCGGATCAGCGATAGCAGCTCCGACTCGTAAGTCAAATTGTCGTCTGCAATAGCTGCCTTGATCGTCTCGCCGATCAACCCTTCGATGACTTTCTCCTTCTCTTGCGCGTCGAGACCCGTCTCTTCCTCCGCACGAGCGTAGACCAGCCAGAACACGCCCAGCGACGGATCCTGGGCTCGTCCCATCACTACATCCTCTCGCTCCACTTGTACAGCTCGACCACCGACGATCTTCCACCACGTTCCGCTCGACTGCTGCTTGACCAACGACACGCAGCTGCCTGCTTCCTGATACAATACAGCGCAAAGATCATAAGCAAGCTGCGTCCATTCAGGATTCGATGCTTCGCGTTTGGCTCGTTCGGCAACGAGCGCGCGCTTAGCGTCAATCTGCGCTTGAATCTTGGCGATAAGCTGGTCGGTCGCTGCAATGTCGGCCTGTGTAGCCTCAAGGATCTTGCCGATCTGTGGCCCAGCTTCTGCAAGGGACGCTCCCCGGATCGGATCTGTGCCGTCTGCCGGCGTCGCTACTTGCTCAAAGTAACGCTTGGCGCCCGAAAGCATCTCGCTCAAAGGCCGACCTCCATCACCGACCAGTTTGCGCTTGCGAGCTTCCAGATCTTGTCGCATGGTGTTGAGGCGCATCATCTCGTCATCACGCAGCTCGGCATCAAGGCGAACACCTTGCCTCCGGTCCCACATGAGCGAATCGAGATATAGGCGCTCATTGATGGCGAACGGAGAGGGTCCTCCATCGGCTGTTGGGATTGCGTGGTCGACGCCCATGCTGATGACACTCGCTGTTCGCGTCAGCAACGCTCCTTCGCCGTCAGAGGCCAACGCCGCCCTCAGGCAAGAGTAGGTATCCGGATTGACCGAGTCGTGACGCAGCTGGATGCAGCTCCGTCGCTGCTCGGCTAAGGGCGGGGCTCCCGAACCGTTCGGCATGCTGTTGGTGGGAAGCGATGCCGGGCTGGAAAGAGCTGCGGCTCCACTCGACAGAAAAAGAGCATCGTTCATCCACAACGCATCTGCCTCTACTGGCTCGATTCCTGGCGTCTCGAGGATGGTCTCGCTAAAGGATGCAACATGCTTTGTGAAGCTGTCAACCACAAACTCGTAGAACAAGCTTGCAACTTGATGCGCAGGCGAGCGGTCCGACCCTCTTGCAATCACCTCGCTGGGTGCCAGTGCAGTCACGTCCTTGACCACGCAAAGCGGTCTTTGGGACAGTGTGGCAAATGCAAACAGAGTCTGGATGCGCCGTGACAGATCGATGTGAGAGTCGAGCGTTGGCTGTGCTGCTGCTGGTTCCGTGCTCGGATCCGTCGGCGAGGTGCCTTTCCAATAGTTGGAGAGGTCGGAGCCACGCGTGTCGACGGGTCGAGACGCGAGGTAGGCTGCGCGTACCGGTGGTGCAGCAAACAAGGCTTGTAACAATGCAGCGACGACTTCGAGCGAGGTGAAGGGTGCAGCCATGGCAATGGGTGCTTCATTGGCACGACGGCTCTGCAGATCAGTCTCGAGGTGCTGTGGTAATGCTGGTGTTCGTGCTCCTGATCCAGTGGACTGCATCAAATCGTGATGACTTTGCACGCTGGCCTCGAGTGCCTGTCGCAATTGTTCGTCTTCGGACAAGCCAAAATCCGGCTGCAGTCAAAAAAAAAGTAAGTCGGTGAGAACAGGTCAGAAATATGTCCTCTACATATGCGGTACGAACCAGTTCAGAGTAGCAGCGCGCACCATGTTCCAACTCCAATCCCTCAGAGCACCTTTCCCTTTCGTTCCGCCACGATGCCCGCGTCCTCGTTTGCCATAGGTTCTCTCGTAAGTGATGATTTGTCCCCTTTCAAGCAGTGTCTGTGCCGTGTGGGATGGTTTGGCAACTTTACTGTGGTCTTGCAGGCTATATCCGTGGCCCTGCACCTTCAAATCTCGCTCCTGTGATTCGGTCCGTAGGCGTCTCGCTGGCCTTCGCACTCTTTCCTCGACATAAGATCCGTCGTTGCTCGATGGTTGCTGTTGTCGAGTCTCTAATGCGTCGTTAAACACTGTATCGACGTCTATCTGTTTATCACTGTGCTCCTGGCTGTCCAGTACTGTGGCTGATTTTGCATAACTTACGCCAACTGTGCTTGACGGTGCTGGTGGTCTGCAGGCTTGCTGGGATTGATGATCTTGCAGGGATGCAGCCATGGCTCGTCTGAGATCGTCGTCGGTGTCATTATCGTTTGTGAAATCTATCAAGTCTGATAGGGGTGAGGTGAGGAAAAGGTCAGCCTTGGGTTGCTTTTCTCAGAAGTGAGGGAAGAGGTGCGTACCTTTGTTATCTGAGCCCCAACCACTGCCAGCTGCGGGCGGTGGCCCTGGAGGTGGCGCATATGCAGGATTATTTGGGACATCCCATCCAGCCGCAGCAGACTCAGGTGTGGGCCCTTGAAAGGGAGCGACAGCATTTGAAGAACTTTGTGGATTCGAATTCGCCGGAGGTCTCTGTTGTGCGCAGCAGAAGGAAACCAGAGATCAGCATTAGCCAGGCTAGCTCGTCGTCGGTCAAGGCAGCAAGTGAGGGACAGACACCTACTTCTGGGGGTGGATTGTCAAAGTAGGCATTCATGGCCCGTTCCACATCCCAGTTGGATCTCTCCAATACTGTCTCTGCCTGGTAGTCATTGCAGCCCGTGATGGACGAGACCTGTTGTATCAGAGAGGGTCGGTCGAACATTGTGGGAAGCAAGTCCTCTGCTCGACGCTGTAGAGGTGATGATCACCACGTAGCCGCGAATATGTCGCTGAATGGCCGTAGAAAAGCGTCAGATGCCTCGCGGCAGCCCGTAGCCTTGACAGGAACGACGTTGATGATGATGGTTGCAGAGGTCAAAGGTGGTTCAGCCGGTCAATGCGCAGGTCACACAACCAACACTTTCTTAACAGACATGTGGAGTAAGGGTCGCGTCTTTTATCGGCCGATATCGCGATTCTGAAAGCTTTTCTTCTAGATTCCTCAAAAACGTGTGCTGTTCAAAGACGCTTTGTTTCTATCATTTCTCGACATCATCATCACCATTCCGGTCACACAGACGCACATACCCATCAACAGCCATCATGAGGACAACAGCAGTACAGCTTCTCAAAGTCAAACCGCTTCCGGCCTCGGCAATTCAGTCATTGCGACTGCCACCATCCGCATCCGCTCAGAAAGCCGGTTCCATCACAGCAGCATCGACGAGCTCAAGATCAGCGTCAGCGAATGTAGCAGCTGAGCTCGAGAAGAAAGTTATCGCAGGCCAAGAGCTCGGTAGCAATGTGCGCATCTCGAATCACATCAACAACAAGGACCTTTATTGGAAGGTGAGTGGGCCTTTGCTCGATTGGATCAACGCAGCTTGGTTTGCTCCGTCAATCAGCGATGCAATCTTCCGGGCCTGCGAACTGCTTATGAGCTTGCTGCTTACCTTACACTGTACTGCTATGTTTCTCTCCTTTTTCGCCTGAACAGGTCTCAAAACCCCAGCGCGACGTTCTGAAGAAGCTCTTGCGAGAGGCATGATCTCCCCTCTTCAACCTCGAATCCCAGCATCAACCTGTACTTGTACCGACAATCAAAAAGCATTCTTCTCATTTGACTCGTTCTCACCCACGGCATCGCACAGACACACATATCGAGGCTCGATGCATTAACTTCTGCCTATACAAGCATAGAACCTACGAAAGGGTTGAATATGGACACGTCACGAAACAGGCAGCGTGGTCCAACTGTTGGAACCGAAAGTTGGTGTATGGAAAGACGCAGCTCGCAAGGACGCGGATGAGGCAGCCGAAGCAGCTGAAGTCAAGCTGTCGCACCGAGCATGTGCTTGGTGGCGGTGAGATGAAGCGGGTCTGGATCTGGGCGGAGTGTGTACAGGAGTCAGATTGCAAGGCCCGACCAGACCTGTCGCATTCACCGCAGGCGCGAACTGAGGTGGCGATGCACCAGGCAGCGAGGGCATTGGAGGCGGTGACGATGATGATCTGGTTCCGACGGTGGCAGAGTAGAGACTCTTGGACCTGTTCCTCATGGGATTGCGTGAAGGTCGCAAGGGCGGTGGTGGCTGTGATGGTCGACGGACCTCTTCCATCAGCAACCAATCGAATGAGTTTTGCGACGTCGACACAGGGCCACGATCTCTACTCGAGCGAGGGACTCGCTCCGATCCATGTCCAAGTTCGGCTGTAAGGGAAGCATTCGATTTCTTGCTGGCGTCGCTCTCCATCGTCTTGCTCGGCGGGCGCTTCATTGACGAAGGAAGCAGGAGCTGGAAAGGTTCCACGTGCGTCTCGTGCGATTCAGCTTTAGGTGGCCAGATCGCATCATAAGAGCGATGGTTGCCGCCGCTGTGATAGGAGGCGTCAGTGAGACATTCTCGCAGCGTTGAATCAGCTTGAGTGGAGCTGGCGGACAGCGAGGGAGAGACCATACTCGATCCGCTTTGTGTGCTCTCCGAATCACCGCTCATATTGAGTCGAAGGCCCCTTTGGCTATCGATACGAGATGGGAAAGCAATGATGCTTGCCCTGCGCTGGCTGCCGTTGCTGCTGCTCACCATGCTTGTGGGTGAAGGTGGTGCTTCGACTGGATAGAAGAAGGCATGGTCGGGCATACTCGGCGAGGCGGAAGGGAATCTGGGCGAAGAAGCGACAATCTGACTTCGTGGTAGCTGCGTCTGGTGCTCTACAGACAAGCAGGTGAGGTCAGAGATGCGATCGAGAGCCTCCTTTTTCTGCTGCTGCTGCTGCTGCTGTGTCGAGATGCGCTGACTGTTGCGATTTGATACCAGAGCATCATCCTGCTGATTGGCACCGCCCTGGCTTGGCGCCTTGACAGCCGCCGATGAGTCGTTTCTCGCCTCTCGAGCAAAGAGATCGACAAAGTGATTGGCACACGAGTGCAAATCTTGCTGTATGGCATCGTCGGTGAGCTGATCGGATCGCTGCTTTTTCGAGAAGAGCGACTTGCGTCGTCGCTGAGGAGCGTCTTGACTGAAGCCAGTGCTAGAAGTGGATGCGGTGGTCGTGTTGGACGAACGCCGCCTTGCATCCCAGCTTTGAATCTGGCTCGACACGGAAGGCTGCACAGACAAGAGCTGGTTGCTGAGGCAATAAGGCGATGCGGAGGAAACCCAAGCTTGTTCGAGCGCCTCGTTCAAGTTGAGCGCTGAAATTCGCAGCGCTGTGGACGGCCTGGACTGCGAATCGGTGCCGAATGGTTCGCGAGAGAAGAGATGACGTCCTTTGGATGCAACCGCCGAGAGCGATTGCGGGAGAGATTTGCGTTCGACGGTGGGCATAGTGTAGAGACTGGTCGACGACAGGTTTGGGGAAGGAGGGAATGTTGACGTAGATGGCGGATGATGGTTGTCAATTGTCAACGACCACATCAACATCAACATCAACTTCTCACAAGGTTTTCGGATGGCACCAGGGAAGCTCTACTCAAGAAACAACCAATCCATCATGACGTAGCGCCGTACTAGCCTGCTCAACTCCAAGTTAACTTATCACCTGGGCACGACACTTTGCGAGCATGTCAAGGACAAGATGTGAAAAAGCATTCAAAGGCCGACGCTCTGAGCCGAGAGATGGCGACCGTTGGGTGCCTAATAAACAGGCAAGGAGCAAACAGAGCGTGCTCTTCTAATTGGTACCCATGCCAGGTGAGCATCTGCAGGGGCTTAAATGACAGCTTGACTGACAGTTGCGAGTTCTGGCGGAGAAAGCAAAGGAACCGCAGGACCAGAACCAAGGGCGTGGAGCGAAGCGGACCCAAGATCGAGGAACAATGGCAAAACTGAAGGCCCCGCTGGTACAGTAAGTTAGATTCGGCTACTGTAATCGTTCAGGCGAGCACCAAAGCTGCTGTCAGGGATGGCCTCGTGCACGGTAAATTACAGACAGAGAAGACAAGCAAGCGCAAGCAATGCATGGAACCCTCTCACTTACGACTGTGACTGCGGACAAGACTCAAGCGAAGGTGACGACGCTCGGCTGCTGTTGAAAGGAAAGCAAAGTTGCAATCTACTGTAAGCGCCAGTCAAAGCGTTTATTATAGTCGAGGGTGTGCAACTAACTGCAAGGAGCGCGTGTCGCTTAAAGAGCCCAAAAGGACGCGAGGGAAAGAGACAGCTGCTGTTGGCTGCTGGTTTGCCCCCTGTTTTCTCACCACGATATCGGATCGTTGCCGAGCCGTTCCTTCAACGAGCTAGTCGATCTCTTCAAAACCACTTAGCACGGATCGAACATAGGAGATCGATGCATCTGAAATCGTGATCTTGCAGCATCGAACAGGCGGCGGCTCTTCCGAAGAATCACTTGAACAGCAGCAGCTAACGTTACCTCGACAAGTCCGACGGACCCGACCGAACGGTTGCCTCGCTTTCTTGGCATTTACCGCTGCAAAGCGGCCAAGCCGCATCTCATGTTGACAGAATTGCAGAGTGCAGCTCATTCATGAGATGAAAAGTCGCTTCGGAATGATTCCGACAGCGCAACACTCCGAACAAGCAGCCGGAGTACACTTTTGATGAGTCGGAGCGAATGGTCGGAGATGGTCTGCGTTTGCATTGCATCTGCCTGCGTGCAACCCGAGCGGAGAGCGCATGCTATACGCTTGCTATGCGCAAGTGCCCTCCGTTTTTTTTTTTTTGGTCTTTATGTGAGACCTCCTAGTGCAACTCTTGCAGTTGGTGCAGCGCTTGCAGCTCTAAGTTAACTTAATTTGTCCTTTTTTTCCCCCTGATCGCGTGCTGCCGAAACTGAGTCAAGAAAATTTTGAGGCAAGAGAGCGAGAGAAGAGCGGGCGAGCTGTTGGACCCTCTTTGATGATGATGAAGAAGAAGAAGCAGAGAGCTACAGACGCGGGCGATCCGGCGTCTGAGACCAACACACTCTGCCATCCTTCGGAGGAGCCACGCGGCGTTGGTGTTGCGTTGTTCTTGTTTGCCATACAAATCACATCTTGAGCTTTTTGTCCTGAGATCAGATCTCGACATCTCGGTCAGAGAACCGACGGGTGCAGCCAACCATCTGGCTCAATTAAAAAGATCGACGCTGCCTAGCCGATCCATGAAAAGGTTCACACGAGTTCGCACGAGTCCACACACGAGCTTTCGGTTGTTCCGCCGTCAAGCTCCTTTTTTACCTTGACTCGTATCGAGTTCCGATTGTTGCTGTTTGGTTGCTTTCCAAAACGCGACCTGCTTCTGAGAAAAGTGTGTCTTGTGGCAAGATTCAAGCTTAAAAGGGACAATGCGGCAAACACAGACAGACGCGCGCAGTTGAGTTGCATGTCGCCGGTGGGCAAGGTTTTTGGCTGTTGCTCTCTCTCGATGAAATCTACACTCGATCATCATCTCCACTCTCCACTATCACCATCAGCATCCCCATCACCATCATTGCAGGGCCTCAGCTCTTTGCACACTTCTTCGACTCGCTCCAAACAGCTCGCAGAACGCGCTATCGGCGGCGCAGTTCCATCGCTCCAGATCTGGCACCTGCATTAGTTTCTCGATCCACCGGACCCAAACCCACCAACTACCACCAGACTCTTATAACCTCGCATCCCATACAGTAGATACAGTTCGCATACCCACATCGACCGTCCAAGCGCTTCATTTCACATTTTTGCTCCACTCAAACACTCGGCAGGCAGGCAGGCAGGAGAATCCTCACTCGTTTTAAAGCTGGCATCTTTCGTAGGACTCTACTTCGCCACATCATGCTCCGTGTTCCCAGCACTCCACTCGATCCCTGATCAGCACTGCATCATCCGTGTCGCAACGTATAGCCCCGGGTCTGACGCGCCATGCTGCGCAATCTGTCTACCGACTACGAGGTCAAGCCTTCCACCTCATTTGGCAGCCGCATCGCTCGTTATCGCAGGCCAAGCAACGCATCTTCATCCTCGCCCTCTGCGTATCATCCTTCACCTTCCCCGCGCGAGAACGAGTCGCCCGTATTCCATGCCTCAAAGCAGCACACTTACCTATCGCCAGAAGAGAGGCGCTACCATACCCACGCTGCCTGGTCAGATGCTTCTGCATCTCCAAGATCCAGCAATGCCGCCTCGCCCAGCATCGACTTTGATCGAGACCTTCCTCAACTACCACCCGAGGCACTTGCCGGCCTCAATGCCAATGCAATCACATCTCGCGACCTGGCACGCACCGACGATGAGGTGCGGTCTCGACATCTTTCTCAGTACGAGTCCTTTGCGCCAACGTCCAGTTCCCCAAACCCCAAAGCCGAGAGCGCAAACAACTACTCGGCAGCACTCCGCTTTGCTACTGCGTCCACCTCTGCTGCCGTCTCGGCCGCCGGTCTCGGTCTCAAGAAGCTAGGCAAGAAGGCGTCCGCAGCGCGTTTACGCCGACAGAACGCCGCACAACAAGCCGCTGAGCGCGACGAGAGCTATGCAGCCATGCGCGGCACACGCTCGCCCAACAGCGCAGCTTTCGATACCACCTCTCTCAGTCAAACCGTCGACAGCCGATCCAGCTCAGCATCTAGCCCCGCCCACAATCGTAAGCTCAGCGTCTCCCAAGACTCTTTAGACCAGCCCTTCGTAGACTGCGCCGATCCTGCTATAGGACTGCCCTACGACGTCGCCCACAACGTCCACGTCGATCTCGGACCGCAAGGCTACACAGGTTTGCCTTCCTCTTGGGCCAAGGTCTTGCTTTCCGAGGGCATGGCCCGCCAAGATATCCACGATAACCCTCAAGCTGCAGCCAGACTCGTGCAAGAGCGGACCGCCTATTTCGTTCAGTGTGCAGTCGACAATGGTGGCGATGCGGACGATGCACGCCGCTATCTATCCAACACACTCGCAGCAGATCCAAATCTCAGCGCCATACTCACCTCCGCTCCGTCCTCTCGATCCAAACCTTCACACCGCGATAGCATCCAGTCCAGTGCCAGCAGCTCATACAGCAGCGTCCTCGAGAAAGGCTGGGATCTCAGCTCACCACCCAGAGTAAAACAAATCACCACTCTCTCGCCATCAACCAACAAGAGCAATCTCTTGCCCAACAAAAGTCCGCTCTTGCCCGACTTTGCCGCCGAAGACTACGACGACTGGGCCACTTCTCTACTCAGCTCGATTCCATCTGATGGGAGCGATTCGAAAGGCAACTTGCCGCAAAAGTCCGTGCAAAGCCCTGACCGAACTTCTCGCCGCCGATCAAGATCGCTCAGCAACACGCCCGGCCGCAGCTCTCTCAACGGCCTCGGTATCGGAATCTCCGAGCACGACACTCCGAGGCGTATCATTCAACGCGATCGCGATCTTCGCACTGGCGCAAATGCCACGCCAAAAGCCTCCGAACGCATGCGCGCCTCCATCGGTCTCGACTCGAAAGTGTCTCGCACCTCAAAGTCCACCAGAGGTCCGCTTAGCCAAGGCATCGAGGACGAGGTGCAAGAAAGGATACGACCCAGCCTCGACATGTCGCAAAAGGGCAGCAGCGATCTAGACGACGAAGAGGTTCGACATGTTCAGATTGCACAAGCTGCCATAGCTACCAAGGGCGTCTTGCGACCTGTACGCGCAAGTCAGCTTAGCGCGCGTAAAGTGTCTCCTTCCACAAACAGTCTCAACTTTGGCAGCTTGAGCCCGAGTTCTAGCTCTTCGGACGTGCAGGGTCGTTCGCCACGCTCGCCTTACACTCAGGATGCCACTGGCTCACCTTCATCGCATTCCGACACCAGGATGTCTCGTTGTGCATCGGCCGAGTCATACACCACGGCTGGATCGTATTCCGCACTCTCCTCGCGAGGTAGTTTCTCCAACGCCCCGCACAAGGTCTTCACGGAGGGCCTTTCGAATTTCGTCGATCGCGACATTACAAGCTCGCCACTCGAGACGAGCTCTTCGGGCCACTCATCCATGCGTCTACGAAGTTCAGCTCTCACGGTCGCCACTTTGTCCATGGGGCACAGCAACAGTGCTTACCTTCCTCAACGTTCTTCGCCCTCGCCGAGTCTGTTGATGCGAGACAGTGCATCGTCCGACGTGTCTTGCAAGGATGGCGACTGGCGCACTCGCTCGCCGGCGGTTTCCATCTCTGCATCCGAGTCAGGAGACCGGTCATCTTTGCAGTCAGTGACTCAGTACGCATCTCGAAATGTCAAAAGGGGCCCTTCATCTCTCGACAGCGGTCACGCCGTTGGACATCAGACACAAGACAGTTGGGCGAGCGCGACACCTTCCATCACCTCTTCCGAGGGAAGTCGGAGCGTGTCCAGAGGCTTAGGCCTGCGAGAACGTCGACACGCTCCACCACGCATCTATCCTCCATCCACCTCGATACGATGGGCTCACATTGGTCATCAGGACGACGTCATCAGCCCAGCTGGCTCTTCTGCTTCGAGCAGGCGCACGCAACCGTCGCCCACCATACAAGTGCCTATGCATAGGAAGGCGTCCGCTGAAAGCCTCTCTCGACCTGATCGTAGTCCCATGAGCGACAGTTCGTACGACGATCGACGACAGCAGCCACAGCATCAACGCTCCAGCGACTTGTACCCGGGTCGCGGTGACCGTGCTAGTCTTCGCAGCAGCGGATCCGATGTCCACTCTCCGTCTAGCTTCGAGCATACGGTCTCTCGCGACTCGTTAGGACCTCCACCGCCTCCGCCTCCGAAGCCGACCGTTGTGGTAAGAAAGCAGCCAGAATACATCCTGCCGGGCGCAGATGGCTTCTACACGATGCCCTCGACCTCTGGAGCTGCAGCTCGCAGCGGCGTCGGCAACGTGGGCAACGCGCCTGCACTTGACCTTCTTCGACCGCCGCCGCTCTCGCCACTGTCGCCGGCTCATTCTCCTGCGTCGTCCACGGAGGCATCCGAATACCATTCTGCGATCGAGGACTGGATTCGAGACGAATATCTCGACCGATCGCCGGCCACCACGTCATTCTCGGACGCGTCGACAAGCCCTACGAGCAGCAGCCGCGATTCGCCGCTGCCACCGCTGCCCAAGGAGGACGAGGAGGATCAGCTCGGGCTCGATTCTGGACCACAACACACTTCTGCGAACCTGCCTCGTTCTGGTCACGCAGCTCCATCGTCAATGGGATTGCCTTCGCCTCGCAATACGTCGGAGCCCGCGTGGCGCTCGGCAGACGCGGTCGCACAAAATGTCGACTCGGCAAGCGCGATACACCCGACGGAACGAGGTCCTCGTCTCGCGTCGGCGCTGCCGCCTCGACTTGAGCTGAGGGCCAGCCTCACTGGGACTGCCAGCTTCCAAGCAAACTATGTTCTGCCCCCGTCTCCCGGTGAGTCAGTAGAGATGCTCGATGAAGATATTTTGACGTCAGCTGCGGCTTCTCGTGACGACGTCGATAGGAGCAATCTGCTTGGTCGCGGTCAGGACAAGAAAGCTAAAAGCAACAGCAAAGGTGGCAGGGCTGGTAACCGCATGCGTGATCACGATGATACTCGGTCGATTATTTCCATTGGACCACGAGCGCAGGACGACGCTCGTCGATTCCCGGTCTCGATGCATTACGCGAGCGGGTTTGACACTGCGTCGATGCTGGGTGACGACTCGGAAGCGATCAAGTCGTTCCGCGAATTGATGTTAGCTCGCCAGTCGATGGACTTGGAGGAAATGATGCCGATGCAGATGGGGCTGGAGTCAGCACCGCCAGTGCCAGCCATGCCGAGCATGAAAGAGCTCGAAGCCAAGGTAGCCGCAGCAGATCAGATGCGAGCGCATGACGCCCAGCACCAGCAACGAAGGGCCAAGGAGCACTCGCCTGTCGAACGCCAAGCCTCCCGCTCGCCCGCGACAGAGGACATGTTGACTGGAATGGCATCTCCCAGCTTCTCGGAGCACGAGCTTGAAGCTTCTGCAGACATCCTGCCTCCCAAACTTTCTCATTTGCGGGACGCACTCAATCTGCAATCGCTGCGAACGGACGTGCTACGCGATCTGCAGATGATTGGCGACGGCGAGAGTGGCCCTGTGTTCTCAGCCAACGATGTGGTCAAGAAGCGGTGCGTGGCGATCAAGATGATGCGATTCTCGACCGATCACGACGAAGAGCCTTCAGCACGACTCCTGGGTCTGGTCAAGGAAGTAGGCATATGGCGACGTTGCCGCCATGTCAACGTGCTGGATCTGTATTCAACCATTCTGGCCAACGACGCAATCTGGCTGGTACAGGAGCTGGCGGAACGCAGTTTGGCGGATGTGATTGCTTGGAAGGACAGTGGCGTGGATCTCAACGAGCCGCGCATGAGCCGCATCGTTGGCGATGTGGTGTCAGCACTACAGTTCCTGCATGGCAAAGGCGTGTTGCATCGAGACGTGCGCTCGGACAATGTCATGGTATCGAGCACCGGCGTGTGCAAGCTGAGCGACTTTACGCACGCGGCAGAGCTGAGCGCGGGTGTGAGTTCGCGTTGCTCTGTGGTAGGCACGCCGTACTGGATGGCGCCGGAAGTGATCAAGGCCAACGATTACGATGTACGATGCGACGTATGGTCGTTAGGCGTGGTGCTGTGGGAGATGATCGAAGGCGATCCGCCGCGCGTCGAGTTCCCACCGTTGCGCGCCATCACACTGACGGCCAAGCTGGGGTTGCCAGCGTTGCGGGATGCGTCGTCGTTGTCGCACGAGCTCAAGTCGTTCCTGCACTGGGCCACCGAGATGGATGCCGAGAAGCGACCCAGCGCCGAGATGCTGGCGATGAGTGACTTTTTGGCGGATCCATGCAGCCGTGCGAGTATCGTGGCGATGCTGGAAGAGGCGCGAAAAGCCGAGATGGAGGCGAACAGGCAAGAGGAAGCAGAAGCAAAACGAAGCGGGAAAGAGGCCAATGGGGACGCGCATCGTACTGTAGACACTTTGCGTCACCGACAAAGCTGGAGCAGCGACTCGACCACCAAAGGTTGACAGCGAAGCGAGGCGATAGCGCAGCACCAAGCAAGCAAGCAAGCAAGATTCGATACCAGTACACGTGCGATACAGCAACAATGGCTGCACTCTACGATGAACCCTTTGTCATGTGTTGCTGGCGAGTGCGCAGAGTCTGAGAGCGCGATGAAGAGTAAACACCCCACACGAGGCGGTGAACTGGAATTGCAGGCAGGGTGCCTTGCATGACGACGAACATTGTGTGTGGGAGACAGTGCAGATAGGAGGACGTGCCACCGCTTCAGCTTATCGAGACACACCGGCGCAGATGGTGGGGAAGCGGGGTTGCTCATCGTCCACTTGGCACGAGCACTGCAAGTCTCCGATACGTCCACCAGGAGTAGCGCCACAGATCAATCACTTGATTTGCGCAGCTCCTTGCAGTGAACACTGTGGCTGTTGAGCTCATTTGTTGCATACAGAGTTGCGCCGAGGCTTTCCCACGCAAGGAACAAATCACAAAGGGCCCTCACATCGTATCGTATGAAAGGAGATGTGAGCAACAAGGTGGCAATGCGGATCAATGAAACAAAGGGTCTGGCTCGACCTGTCCACAGCCTCCTTGTCTTAAAATACCTTTCGGGAGAGCGACACACTCAAAATTTGAACTCTTTTCGACAGAATTGATTTTATTCTTTAAAAATTGCAAAACGCGTCAAGCCAAACCAGCTATCTCGCGCGTAGCCTGGCAGCTGAGTCGAAATACGTCTTGGTACAGGAGAGCCTGAGAGATTTTGTTCAGCCTCAAGGTGAGTGAGTGTTGGACCCTCTTTCTGTCTTGTCTCTCTCTCTCTCTCTCTCTCTCTCCCGAAGGCAAGGCTGGAAGAAATGCTGTGGTTGAAACATGGCAAAAGAAAAAGCGTGTTCGGCTGACGCGCATTGACCGCAGCGTCCCAATAAAATAAAATAAAAGGAAAAGGCAAACTGCATTTCATCAAAGCGTAAAGAACAGGGGAGGCTCTGAATTGACCGAAGAGTCGAACGTGTGCGCGCAAAGACAAGCACAAGTGGGCGCTTGGTGTAGACTGTAAAGATACAGTAGATAGATAGAGAAAAAAGGGGACAGTTTGGTCAATCCGAAAAAGAAAAGGAGAAAAAAGAAGTGTCATTTCAGTCAACTGCTGCTGCTGAGTGAGTGAATATACAGTAGCGAGCGTGTGCGTGTGTGTGTGTTAGTTAGTCGGCCGTTTCAGAAAACGCTTTCTTTCGAGAGAGAGCTTCTCTTTGAATGTGATTCATGACAAATGCCCCTCTCTGTCTCTCTCTCTTTCTCTCTCTTCCGCTCAGTTGATCAATCTTTTGTCTTCTCCTCTTCCTCATCGAGTCTCTAGACAAAGGCTTCTAACTGTCCTTATCTGCTGCTCATTCACTCACTCATATCGATCTACCCGCAATCGTCTACACGCCTCAAGCCGCTTCTAGTCGCATCATCGCTATTTCGCACCCGCAAGACTCTGGCTCTCTGACAACCTCCAGCCGCCCTACACTTCTGGCTTGGGCTTCAAGATAAACGTCACCGCCACTGCGTCTTCATTGTCTGCACAGCTACGACAGCTACTCGGAAGACCGACTCGTCATCTCGCATCACACTCGCCACGAGCCTAGCAGCTGCAGTCGAAACAGTTCTTCAATTCAAGACGTTTTCGACCCTTTGAGCCACGCAACTCGAGCTCTTGCATACAGCATAGATCGTCGAAAACCTTTGCCAAAATCGTAGCTCAGCTCCGCGGCAAGTTGTCCCAAGCCCTCGGCTAAGCTCAATCTCTCTGCAAGTCGCATCCGTGCCAGGTCGCAGGTCGGCTTGACGTCCCTATAACCCCAGTGGGGTCTTTTCTCAACTCTCTCATTTCGCCACACCAACAACCCATCTGGCATTTACTTCCACACATCTCGATAGCATCATCAAGAACGTTCCTGTCTCCAACTGCATATTCAACCATACCACATTACATCATTGCATCTCATCGCTTCTATTCGCAGCCACTGCCGCGTACCGACGTTCACTCTGTTCAGGATCAACTTATCACGTTCCCCCGCTTTTTTTTCGATTCGTCATCAAATTATATCGTTTCTACCACAAGTGATTGCCGCAGTCACGCCAACAACGTCTTCAAACACCTCGTCAGGCACAGCTCGCCTGTCTATGCACCTATAGACCTCTGCATTCGGCCTCCAGGAATCGCAGCGTGCATCGCCATCCCTACCATTTCAACTTGAGTTTTCTTCTCAACGGTCTCCGCATCCATTCTGCGTCTCCCGCACGAGCAAACCTCACTTGCAATTGCCTCACTGCAACCATGCCTGCGTCATCTACTTGTTCCGCCGCGTCTCGTCAACGCAGTCGGTCGCAGGACTCTGCCACAGCTTCAAGCAAGACTGCTACGTCAGAGACCAGGTCAGACGCACCAACATCGCCATCTCGTCAAGTTGACGCTCCCTCCAACTCTCGTTCCGTTTCAGCAAGCTCGGCAAATTCAGACAGGTCCGACCGTCTTGCGTCCAATTCCTCCGCCTCCTCGCCTGCTGCACGCAGACATAGTGCCGCTAGATCGGAAGCTTCGGCAAAGATGAAGGCTACACTCTCGGCTGCCTCGTTCGACAAGACCTCAGCCCAGCGCGCCGCTGCATCGGAACGCTCTTCTGCCACTACCGGCTCGTCCACGTCCTCTAGTTCTTCCACTTTCACTTCAACCTCCACCACCACACCCGGTCGCAAAGCCGCTGTTCGTGACGCTGATCCATCAAGACAGCTGCCCCAAAGATCTGCTACTTTCGACGAGGCCATCGCAAATCATCCCATCAACAGTTTCAGGGCCGAATCCGCACATCTGCCAGCCATCCCTGTGCAGGCTTTCACGCAGAATTCGAGTCAGACCGGAGTGCATTCCCATATCAACGATCCAGATTCGATCAACTCATATACGACTTCCTATCTACCAACTCAAATGAGCGCCAGCGTTGCTCCGTCCATGACTTCACCAAGCCGCTCTGCACCCTTGCCAGCCGCGCATCACAATATCGCTCCCTCCAACAACAACACCTCATCTGCCTTCCCAAACGGGCGCGTGCGTTCTCAAACCGCCGCTCCCGCCAACGGTGCCTCAGCCCACTCCAGTCACGGCGGCAACGCTTCCGATGCCCCATACCACGGCTCTCGCAGCAGCATGCGCACCAGTCCACAGATGCGCGCCATGTCGCAGCACAATCACACGCTAGTCTCCTCTCTCCAAAGTCTCGGCCCTGGCGCCATCCCTCCCACATCAGCTTCCAACTATGGCGGTGCCAACGGCACAAACACACCAAGTGCTGCGACAAGCCCCAGTCACGGTCACGCACCTTCAGGTCCACAGTGGGAGCGTCTCACCACCGAGCTCACCAACTGCATCGTCGCTTTCCTCTCGCCCATCCTCCCCACCGAGGAAGAATACAGGATCAAAGAGGCCACCCGACGCCAGCTCGAGAGGCTCGCCAATCGTGTCAGCCCCGGTGCCAAGCTCCTTGCCTTTGGAAGCATGGCCAATGGGTTTGCGCTGCGCAACTCGGACATGGATCTTTGCTGCTTGTTGGCCAAAGGTCAAGATGGACAACCCACAACTCAGCAGAGCGCCTCCGAACTCGTAGAGATCCTCGGTCAGCTTATCCGAGAAGAGACCGATTTCACCGTCATGCCCTTGCCCAAGGCTAGGATTCCCATCATCAAGATCAGCCGCCCTCGCAGCGATGACCTCCCCTACGAGATTGCTTGCGACATTGGCTTTGAGAACCGTCTCGCTCTCGAAAACACTCGTCTGCTGCTCAGCTACGCCATGGTTGATCCGCAGCGTCTCCGCACACTCGTTCTCTTTCTCAAGGTGTGGGCCAAGCGCAGAAAGCTCAACTCGCCCTACATGGGAACATTGTCTTCGTACGGTTATACGCTTCTGGTGCTTTTCTTCTTGGTGCATATCAAAAAGCCTGCGGTCCTGCCCAACCTGCAGCAGGTGCCGCCTACGCGCACAATGAAGCCCGAAGAGATGGAGCTCAACGGCAACAACATCTACTTTTACGACGACGTGGCAGCGCTTCGCAAGGAATGGAGCTCGCAGAACACCGAGAACGTTGGCGAGCTGCTCATCGACTTTTTCCGTTACTTTAGCAAGGATTTCAGCTACGCCCGTGATGTCATCAGCCTCCAGTCGGAGACCGGTCTGCAGTCCAAGGACAGCAAGAACTGGAACGCAGAGCTGTGCATCGAAGATCCCTTCCAGATGGGCTACAACGTCTCGCGAACCGTCACCAAGGACGGCTTATACACCATTAGAGGCGAGTTCATGCGAGCCAGTCGCATTCTTGCCAACATGCGAGGACAAAAGATCTCGGTGCTCATTGCTGAGCTGTGCGAGGAGCGCGAGGATAGTCTCAGCCGTGCGCCGGATGCACCCAACTCGATGCAGCGTCATCCTTACAATCCGTACCTCGGCATGGGTGCTGCCGGTGGCTCCAGCTTCTACGGCCCAGGTGCCAGTGGAGCTCGTCACTATCGCGACACGTACGGGACCAATCGTCGCTACGATACCAACAGTATTAGTGGATATGGAGGCAGTTTTGCGTTTGAGCAGATGGCTCGAGGGCTCAGTCAAGGCGTTGCTTATCCGCCGACGGCTGCGATGTTGGCGCCGCTGTCGCGTACTCATGGCTTGAGTCCGAAACCGCAGCCTCCGCGCTTTGCGGCGGCCAACGCTCACGGTGCGGAAGCGGGTTCGTCGTTCAGCTCTGCTCAGAGCGATTCGGGTGGATATACTCCGCTCGACTTTACGCGTGCTAGCATTGGTCATGCTTCGGCACGCACTTCGCCTTTGTTCAAGCATGCTGTGCCTGCCGGGTTCCATTCGAACAACGGAGTCGGTGCTCAAGAGGCGTTTGCGTACGGCGCAGAGATCAGCTTTGGTGCGCCTGCGGTGGCTTCGACAAGAGACGATCTGGGCAGCACGCCGCGTAGCAAGACGTCGCGATCGTTTAGTGAAACGCTGAATCGGTCCAAGTCGTTGCCAAGGGCTGCTGCGGTGGCCAATGCTGGTCATCATCGTGCGAATACTGCTGCTGCTGCGGCGGCGGCGGCTGCTAATGCGTCGTTGGCGCCTTATGGACAGATGAGTGGGTCGGGAGTGACGCCTGCTTCCGCTTCGTTTTACGAGTCGGGTTCACCGCAATCACTTGCACCCGCGGAGCTCGAGTCGCGCATGGTCACCTTGTCTGTACAGCAAGCGGGGCTGCCACCGCGTAGGCTGTCCAACTCAAGTCACGCATCGTCGTCTGCACACTTTGACAGTAACAGCGCCAGCACGCTACAATGCTCATCTGCGAGCTCACCGTGGTCCCTCGGGCCTGCTGCAGTAGAGGGTAGGCGTGGATCGCATCAGCAGCAAGCGGATACGCATGCGTTAGTGCAAGAGTATCTACGACGAGCTGCTCAGTTGGATCCAACACGGATGGAAGACAAGCTCTTGATTGACAGTGAGCAGGGAGATGAGGAGGGATCGGTGATAAGCGAAGCTACGCTGGATGAGTTGGCGAGGTTGTCGGAGGATGTTGAGAGCGTGGGATCGCCGGAGTGGAGGGCGAGTGAGGGGTGGGAGGAGAAGCCAGAGGTGCAAAAGTTGAGGTTGCCGGAAGCGATACTGCAGGCAAAGACGAAGAAGCATGCCGAGGCGAAGGCGGCGGTCGTGGCTGCGGTGGAGAGTGGGATTGCACGAAAGAGTGGGGTGGATGGGAAGAGGTAGTGGTGAAAGGAATTTGAGGGAAAGTGTTGCATGAATGATGGGGTGTGTGTGTGTGTGTGTGTCGGTCTGTGTGAATGTTGACCAACTCGGCGTGTGTCAATGTCAAGGTTGAGCGACGAGGCGGGGAGACGGTGCGGGTAACAGCGACGAGCGTGTGCCTATTTAGCACGAGCGGGGAGCGCTGTATCGAAAGACAGGGACGGCATCCGTGAGAGACGATGGTGCTTACGGGACGGGCTGAGACCGGCCTAGAGAGGAATCACAACGAGCGAGCGAGAGCGGAAAACGGCGAACAAGACATACAACATTGAGAAGCGATCAGTTTCGACAGCACAAAAATCGAGCAAGATGCAGTGCGGGATCCTTTCCGTTGACAAAATGATAGTTGTATGCGGTGTGCCGCAGAGGCATGACTACAGTAATGATTCGGCCTTTTTTTTTTCCTCTCTCCATGCTCAGCCTACTCTCCTGGGTTGGTTTGCGCTCTCCAGCATCAATTTGCGTGAACGATGTTGACTCACGTCTGGCCGCTCTCACTCGAGCTGTTTACAACCAAGCGATTCGCTCGTGACAAGAATTGATCTGAAAACACCTGTTTCATTGTCCCGCTCATCACGTTGAGATGCGAGCAAACCACAATCACGTCTTGTCATGGATCGTCTTGTGTATCAGCCGACTCTGCTTTCTGAGGTGGAGTGTAAAACATACATGTACCTCTCGACTTCCTCATGCAACAACACGAGCCTTCGTCTGACCCCTCCCTTTGCCCACCTCTCTCGCCTTCGCAGCAGCCAAATGCTTCCTCCAACCCTCCACAGGCTTGGTCCTCCCCCAACCTCTCCTCAACGCGCTCCTCTTCATATTCTGATCCTTGGCGCGTTGCGTATCGAACCCGTTCCTGCCGACCTTGGCTTCGAGCTTGACACGTCGTGCGTCGGCACGTGTACGTGGTGCGTTGCGCGTATAGTGCTCCCACGCCAACGAGTACAGCTCTCCTCCAGCAGGGTAAGGCGAGGGCAGGTCGGTTCGGAAAGTCCATCGCGTCTTTCCATCTGCAGAAGTGGCTTTGGAGGGGACGATGGTTGGGTGTCGGACGTAGATCGCGGAACAGGTGGTGAAGGACACCTCGAGGTAAGGAGGGATGAAGAGGAAAGGTGCAGCGTAGTCCGGGAGTGAGAAGGGGAGTACGCCGGGTGGAAGTTGTTTTTCTTTGTTCTTTCCCTTTTCTGACGTCGAAGCGGATTCGGTGTTTTCGCTGCTCTCCGACGATGCTTCTTGCGATTCGCCCTCCTTCTCTGCCTCCACCTCGCTGTTGACAGCCTGAGCAGCTTCCGCAGCCTCAGCTTCACCCGTCACCGCATCATTAACTTTACCCGCTTTCGCCTTCTCCGCCAATTCCTTGCTAAGCATAGGCACCGCCGACGGTTCCACACTAATCAAGTCACCCGGATGCAACAGCTGATTGGGGTTATCACACTTGACACCATTTACCTTGACTTTACCATGCACCACCATCGCTCTCGACTCGTACGCCGAACGAGCAAAACACGATCGGAAAACCACAACGTCCAGCCTCCTCTCGACATCGCGCATGAACAGCGAGGCTGTCGGTATCTGGTCCATTTCTTCCACCACTTTTTGCTGTGTCACGGTCGCATAAGACGAACTGGAAGCAGCTGCATCTTTCGCCGTCTCGGCCACCGTGGAAGCTCGACGTGCTCTGAGCGCTTTATCAAACAGCCCACCTCTTCGCGGGCCTGAAGTGGATCCGGAAGCAGCGGACACTTGAGGCAGGACAAAGCTCGGCAAGTCGACGGGCAAAAACCAACGCTTGAAACGTTTTTCGGGAATCCAGTCACCATGGTAGGCTCGGAGGAAGCGTTTGGATCGCCATCGTTGCTGATACATAGTGAGCGAGGTTTTGGTGAACGAGGTCTGCGAGGCGTGAAAGGGGACGGTCGAACGTGCGATCATGTTGTACAGGTTGCGAGCGGACCACGACATGCGTGGCATGACGGTCTCGTGGCTGAAGACTTTGGCTTTGCGCATTTTGGCGGTGGTTGTGAGGGGGGGTTTTGCGGAATCGAAAGGTGTGGTGTGTGGCTGCGCTATGGCCAGTTTCGCTGCTGGCGGTGTTGATATGCAGCTGCGGGCCGTCTGTGAGGCTGGACGGGATGCTGTAAAGAGGTAGCGAACCGCAAGGACGATGGTTGAGAAAGTGAAATGCTTCCTCTTGTTTTTGACGAGAGCCAACTTTTTCCGAAGTCAAGAAGAAAAGTCGAATAGATCACGTGGATGCGGGCCAGTGCTGATCGGGCGATCCCGCCTCGTTGAATCGGACGATTTCATTCTCGGCTGTTACGGATCTCAGTGTTTTGCGCAGAAGGTGGGCTTGAGCACGCCATCGGTGCATACAATGCACGGATCTGCAGTCAAGTTTTGCCACTGCGTGTCTCTCTCTCTCTTTAGGCGCGATCGGCACAGTGAGCGTCAGTCTGCCTTAGCTGTGCGCTTCAGTGATGAAGAGGAACACACACAAGGTTGCTCTCGAGATTGGGTGGGGATGCTCAAAAGATCAAGAAAGCTATCGGTCTGTGCATTCAACAGAGCAAGACGACCATCGACACCGAAGCGAGAGGAGTGACCAAGAAAGCAAGCCGAGTGTCGACCACGTCCGGTCGAGATGAGCACGTTCTTGTAGGATCTGCATGCAATTCACAGGGTCTTTAGGAAGGCCGTGAGTCCGTGTTTGTTGAGCGATGCGTCAGCCCAGCCAGAGTCAGAGTGTGTCGCTTGAGATGGGATGATTTTCACTCGATTTTCAGAGAGGGGTGTGTGTGTGCGTGTTTGTGTTTCTTCTGAAATTTCTTCTTCTTCTTCTTCCTGAGTCAAAAAAAGGACCCTTTCAAGACAGTCAAAGTGCCTTGGATCTCACACGTCCGTGCTCTGTCTGTCGTGCTTGCTTTTTTTTTTCTTTTTTTTTTTCTTTTTTCTTTTTTTTCCTCTTCATCTTACTTTTCTTCCAAACTCGACATTTGAAAATTGCTTTGCCGCTCGCTGCTGCCTGCTGCCGCCTTTGTGTCTGCCTCGTGCTCACCGCCAAACTTGACATCGCCGCTCGTTCTCCACGCTTGTGTTGCCCCTCGATCTCGTCATTCGCACGCACTTCCTTCCTTCTTCTCTTTCACCATCCAACTAACCCCTCCTTCTTCCATCTTTCCATCCCCCTCCACCCCCATCACATACACACAATATGGCTCCCGCTGTCCGCGTCCTTCCTGAGGGTCACTTCCTCTTCACCTCGTAAGTTTCAAAGGACTAGAAGCGCAAGCATTCTGTTGTGGTTCTTTCAATGAGGGAGAACAGCTGCTGACCCTTCTTTTCCTGTTTCTTCTTCCTAACTGCACAGCGAGTCCGTCGGTGAGGGTCACCCCGACAAGATCTGTGACCAGGTCTCCGATGCCATTCTCGTAAGTAGTTTCTAAACGCTCTATCTGGCCAGCTGAATTACACCTTTCTTCGTCTTTCTGCTGCTTTGCTTTCTCCAGAGCCAAGTCAGAAATCGAGTCTTTGCAGCAGCCCTCGTTGATCCGCAAGTGCGGAACTCGATGCCGGCACATAACGATCTGTGAAAGCGGCTTCTCCGCTTCGAATTGGCGCAGAAAGGAAGCAATTTCGGCTGTTCCCGCATCAACCGAAAACTGACGGCTATTTTGTTTGCTCTTCTCTCCGAAACAGGACGCCTGTCTCGAGCAGGACCCCAACTCCAAGGTCGCCTGTGAGACCGCCTCCAAGACTGGTATGATCATGGTCTTTGGTGAAATCTCCACCAAGGCTCAGATCGACTACCAGAAGGTCATCCGTGACACCATCAAGAAGATCGGCTACGACTCGTCCGAAAAGGGTTTCGACTACAAGACCTGCAACGTCCTCGTCGCCATTGAGCAGCAGTCGCCCGATATCGCTCAGGGTCTCGACCACGGCTCGCTCGAGGACCACGGAGCTGGTGACCAGGGTATCATGTTTGGTTACGCTACCGACGAGACCCCCGAGTTGATGCCCTTGACCCTCATGCTCTCGCACAAGCTCAACCTCGCCATGTCCGCTGCCCGCCGTGACGGTACCCTCGGATGGCTCCGACCCGACTCCAAGACCCAGGTCACTGTCGAGTACAAGAAGGACAACGGTGCCACCATCCCTCTCCGTGTCGACACCGTCGTCATCTCGACCCAGCACGCCGAGGAGATCTCCACCGAGGACCTCCGTTCCGAGATCATGGAGAAGATCGTCAAGAAGGTCATCCCCTCCAACCTGCTCGACAACGACACCATCTACCACATCCAGCCCTCGGGACGCTTCGTCATTGGTGGTCCTCAGGGTGACGCCGGTCTTACGGGCCGTAAGATCATCGTCGACACCTACGGTGGTTGGGGTGCCCACGGCGGTGGTGCGTTCTCCGGCAAGGATTTCTCCAAGGTCGACCGATCCGCCGCCTACACTGCCCGGTGGGTGGCCAAGTCGCTCGTTGCTGCTGGCCTCGCCCGCCGTGTGCTCGTTCAGTTTTCGTACGCCATTGGTGTCGCCGACCCTCTTTCCGTGTTTGTCGACACGTACGGCACTGGTAAGAAGTCGGACGAGGAGCTTGTCAAGATCATCCGCGACAACTTCAACCTCCGACCCGGTGTTATCGTCAAGGACCTCGGTCTGCAGAAGCCCCAGTACCTCGCCACCGCTGCCGGTGGACACTTTGGCCGATCCGAGTTCTCGTGGGAGCAGCCCAAGCAGCTCAAGTTCTAAGCGTGAGCAGACGAGATGGCATCGCTGTTTGCCTTGGCTTGTTCTAGCTTGAAGCTTTAGCTTCTTCACCCACGTTCGACTCTTTTCTTTTCTTTTTGGTCGATTCAACATCGTTTCTTTTTGTTCCCCGCATTCTCTTTCTTTTGGCCTAGGTTTTTCTCTCTTATGTGTTACTGTACCACCCTCTTTTTCCTTTTCTTCTCTTTCCGAACGGTTTTCTTTTTGATTGTAGTGTTATTCTTCTCTCTTGCATAGATCCTTCCCCCCCTCACACACTTCCAAGCCTATCTGTACTACACATATACACACGTCGCCAGCGCTTCGTTCCGCATACATCTTTTACCCGTCGCACTTTTCACGCATCAGCCGGGCTTGGGAATCGGTTTCAGCTTATCTGACCCGCAACCAGCACCGGGACCAAACCCAAAAACGCTACGCTACGTCACTAGCAGTAATATATATACCACGTCAACCGTGTCTTGTAGGCAGCCAGGAGTGTGTGTTCTGAGTGTAGAGTGAAGGCATGGAGAGGTTCCAAGTTGAATCGGGGAGCTTTCCAAGATCGTCGGTTGATAATATCGGCCGACACAAGAATGCGGACGAGAGCCTAAGCTCAGAATGGCATGGTCGTGTGAACAGACCTTCGCGTCGCGCCAACAGAAAGGCTCAAGCCGCGAGATTACGATCGTCCGCATACCGGTTGAGAAATTTCCATTTTCGGCGTCGTGTGGTGTGGCGACGGCACGGCTTGAACGCGTAAAGTGGCCTCTTTTCTGCTGCAATGCAAATTCAGACAAATTCTATCGTGCCGCTGCAGCCTCTCTCTCTTTTCGTTTTTTGAATGAAATTTTAATTTCCCCAATCGGATTCGAAACTTTTGCTGACTACAGTAATGTACAGTAACTGAGCCTCTCTCTCTCCTTGCATTCCCGTCTTCCGGTCTGGGAACAAAAGCGCGGCGAATTGGCAGAAAAGAGGCGTTACCTTCTTTCTTCCCCACTTTCTTCTTTCTTCTCCACCAATTCTGCTTTCTCTATTCCTCTCCCTCTCTCCGACTCAGACGCGCTCTTCAACAGCTACTCCTCCATCCTCCTCCCTCTACAAAGTTATCACTGCTTACTCTAGTCTCAGCTGCATCTGAATAGCTCATATCATTCATCTCAGACAAGTGCCGGTCCCTTGTCTACCCAGCTTCCTGTCTCCTTCGCCTCTTATTGGCTACACCTCCACTCGTTACATTCTTCTTGACTACATGTGCCAAACTCAAAAAGCTGCAGACGACATTGCCATCATGTTGCTCTCTCCCGCCGTCAAGACTTCGTACCTCAACACCATGGCCGGTGGCTCTTCGTCTACGCCCAAGCGCAAGACCGAGGAGGAGAACCTCGAGACTTCGCCCCTCTCTGGCAAGCGTGCTCGCCCCACTATTCCCCTTCGAGGCTCCAGATCTAGCATGTTCCAGCAGCAGCAGCAGCAGCAGCAGACGCCTCTGCCTACACCTGGCTCGCAGTACTCGCAAGACCCGTTCGCCAGCTCGTCGGATGTGACGCTTGACGATTTGACTTCCAACAACCAGCAGCGTGACATCTTCACCCACTCATCCGCCTCCGTCAAGGGCAAGAGTGCCGAAGGCAACGTCTCTTCCGTCTCGTTCACCAACAACAACCCTCACTGGCTCAAAGTTGTCACTTCGTACGGCTACACTTTTATCAAATCGGACGAACTTCATTTGCTCGAAGGCAATGCGGATGTTCAGATGGTTATCGAGCCGTCGAACTCGGCTCATCAGAGTGAGGTGCCTGCTTCGCCTCCTGCGCAGATGAGGTTTCCGATGGGTGTCGAGTTGCCGCCTACACCGTCGCCTTCGGACGATGGCAGTGGGAATGCGGCTAGCAGGTATTTTGGTCAGCAGCATGTTGGAGGAGCGGGCAAGCCGCTTTGGGAGCAGGTTGAGGGGGATCAGGAGGCGGCACGCCAGCAGGCGCAGGTGCAGGCAGCACCTGGTGGGATCAACGAGATGATGATGGACGAATGTTAGTCGATTTCTTGCCTCCTTTACATCGTCTTGTCCCGTTCTCGTTGCTTTCTGTCTCGTCCCGTTTTGTTCGCAAACTCGTCCGCCTCCATATGCACATCATATCCTTGCATCCCGACTATCTCTCGCTTTGACTCTTGTCTCCAATGTATCGAATCTCGTCTTGTATTTTAGTCTCTTCTCGCACACAAAACACGCACACGCACGACCACGCTAATTGGTTGCGACGGCTTCGCTTCAAGTTTTCCTGTATGACTCTCTGGTAGCTAGTAATCTTCAATGACTCTTGATACTTTTTTTAAGGTTCTTTCGAGTGCTGCGTAGAAAAGTAAGCCTTTCAGCAGAACCATTCTAGCGGCAGGCAATACGCGTAAAGCAAAGATAGACAGAGTTGTTTTTGCAGATAGATGTGGGGATTGCAGAAGCGCCAAAAGCAAAAGCGTTTTGAAACAAAACGATGGCCGAGACTTTTCTCCTTAACCAGGAGGCAAAGCACCAGCGTCAACAGCATTCACCTCGTCCTCCATCATATCCTCAGCTCCGGCGTACGACGAAGGAATCGGCGACCTTGGCAGTACCATCGTACCACTCCTTGCGCACTCCAAGATGCCGAATGGACGGACGAGTTTCAAAAATGCATCGCAACGACTGCTCTTTCCGGACATCTCGACGATAACGCTTGTAGCTGAAACATCAACGACCCTGCCTCTGAACTGTTCGGCCAGAGCGATGACGGAACGCATGTTGTCGGACTTGACTCGCAGAGCTTCCGTCGGTGTCAGCGGAAGCTGTTGTTGCACGCTTCCGGCCGTGGCTGGCTTGTTCGAATCCGTTTCGCGTTCAGCAATGAGCTCCGGTGTACCAGCCGGAGTGCTCGAAGCTTGTTGAGATTCTTCAAAATATTCGGGACCCAGAATCGATACTTTGACCAGCATCAATTCTCGCTCGATGACTTTGGTGTTTGTATAATCCAACACAGCCCAAACGGGCACCAGATCCTCCAACTGTCGTCTAGCCTGTTCGATCACACCGTCTTGACCCCTCAGTACGATACACATTCGCGAAAGGTCTCGAATCTCGGTACCGCATACAACGAGCGAGTCGATGTTGAACCCCCTAGCAGCAAGCGTTCCAGCCACACGCGAGAGTACACCCGGTTCGTTCTGCACGAGACAGTTGAGCGTGTGCCGTTTGAACGGCGCTTTGGACGGCGGTGGAGTGTTGTAGAGGATATTCGAGACGGCTTGGGGAGCGTCAAGCGAAGGAGGTTCGAGTGAAGGAAGGGGTGGGAGTTTGCGAAGTTTGTGTGCGAGCTTGTAATCGAGTGCAGAGGTGGAATCGGATTCGCTCTGACGTTTTTCGGTCGAGTTGGGTTGACGCAGTGCCACCGAGGTGGTGAGAAGACGAATCGAGGCGGTGGAGCGCGATGTCGATGCTGCTACTCGCAAAAGCGAGTGAGCAGGTCTTGAGATCATTTTGGAGGGATTCTGATCACGGACGATGATGATGATGATGAGAAGAGAGAAGGAGGGGAAAAAACAAGACTCGGACTCGCCCCGCACCGCACCGCACCGCACGGGCTTGGCCGATTTGTCTAGAATCACAACTACCTCTTATTGGTTGGAATGCGCTGTTTCAGAGGGCAAAAGATGACTTTGCTTGCTGCTCCGCATGACTCGAAGCTGAAGCTCAGAAAGAGAGGAAAGCAATTCTTCCTGTTCGAGCTCTCTTCCAAGGCAGTCTGCGCATCTCTCGTGCGGCTCTCTCATGGCTTTTCTTTTCGAATGGCCAAATCGCCGATGTTGCACCCCGATACTGCCACCAGCTTTTAACTTGGATGTCCTAACGAGCATCCTATCCTAGTTTGACCCATCTTCGCACTTCTTGACTCGAGCTTCTCACACTAGATATGGCAGCCGACGACGACAATTCCAGCTCTTACAAGAGTCGGCGTTCCGAACGCGAGCCATCACATCGACACTCTCATCACGACTCTGACGATTCTAACAACCATAAACGTCGTCGATCGCAATCACCACCTCAATCAACGGCTGTAAACTACCCCATCCTCGAACGCTTTGGAGTACCCCCTCTGACGGCCGATGACTACTTTATCCGATCAGCCGAGTTCAAAGCCTGGCTATCTACCAAGTCTCGATACCTCGACGAGATCTCGAGCAAAGACGCACGCCGATACTTTGACCGTTTCGTACGCCGCTGGAACCAAGGTCGACTGGACGACGAGTATTACAAAGGCACCGTACGCTCTGGATCAAGTTCTTCGACAAGACATCGATGGGGCTTTACCAAAGATTCGCAAGATGAACAGGAATTGGCGTTGATCAGGGACAACGTGGATACACTGACGAACGGAGACAGTAAAGGTGCGGTTGAAGCCAGGGATACCGAACGACGGCTCAAGCACAATCGGTCTAGCAAACCAGAACGTGATTCAGGCTGGACAGCACGCTCTTTTACAACCTCAACCAGCAAGAGCTATGCCGAATCTCAGTACGATCGAGAACACGATCAACAACTCTCCCAAATCGCTGCCACCGAACAGCGTCGAAGAGCACGTCAGGATGCACTCGACCAAGAAGAATCCCTCCACGGACGAGCTACAGGTCGTGAGCGTGTATTGGAAGAGAAACGTCAACTCAACGCTTCCAATCGCGAATTTGCAGATCGCAAAACGGCCGACGACGGGATCGAGATGGACGATTGCGAGCTGTACGATCAAGATCTGCCTTCGAGAGCAAATGGGAGAGAGAGGGTAAAGAGCAGACGTGAGCAAGCAAGGCAAGACAGAGCGGAGGAGAGGAAAGCTGACCTGCAGGAAAGGATGCAAACAATGAAGGATAGAGATGCGAAGACGATGGATATGTTTCGTGCTTTGGCGCAGGAGAGGTTTGGTGGTGGCGAATAGGCGAATGTCATGCATGATGTGATTGTAGAGAGAGTGTGTATGTGACTGTAGAAGGGTATGTGCGGAAGTGCTCATTGCGAATGCGCAGCAGAGGATTAAGGTTTGAGAGTGAGAGAGGTGCGAAAGGGGCACGTATAAGAGCAGATGGTCGTCTTTCGTTCTTCCGCACTTGCTTCCACCATCTCACTTCCGCACCTTTCATCCGCCGTCTCCGGCTGCTCCCTCCTCTCGACGAAGGCTCGTGATGGACCACTCTTCTTGCCATCACAACCCTAACCCAAAAGGAACGGGTATATTCCATAGGCTAGCACACTGGCCTTCTCCTTTGAAAGATGATGATCAACTCGGAACTTCTTGTAGGCCTTAATGTTCTCCTTTTTGAACTAGTGTGTCTTGTTGGAGCAATGGCAACGTTTATCAGTGCAGTACTTACACTTTCTGTTGGAAGAGTAAGCGTCCGGGGGGAGTGCAGAGATGATGCCGCCTGGGACAAGCCAGAGCCGCTGCCATGCAGCACAAGCAGAAATTCCAGTGCTTGTCAATGATCTCCGTCTTCCAGGGACCAAGTGGATAGGTTAGGCTTATCCAACTCTGCACAAGCATGGTTTCAGTCAGACCAGAGGGTCTCGGCATTACGACCAAGCTTGAAAGCACGGGTGAGGGGTCCAAGATGCCGTCGCTCCGCTCCATCTACGTCGATTGCCGAGGCGCAGTCAAGATGTCAGACATGGCATTGAAAGATTCAAGAATCGAGTGCATCACCAAAACATCACTACCAAAAACTTCGGGCCTCTGTTTCTGATCCGCCAGCTTCTTTCAACATTCTCCCCTGTGATTTGATCAAGAAAGCTTCCCGCGTCAAGCCTCGTTGCGGTATCGATATCAAATCTCTGCCTTATGCGCCCGAACCCTCACACGAAAAGCGATTACACGCAGAAAGAAGCAATCCCATCGCCCGCCTTCCATCCGTGCTCCGACCCTGGGTAACCCTGTCCGAATGATACCAATTCTTGACTGCAAAGCAGCTACTCTCCTCTCTCTGTGTTTGTGCTGTGTGCATGCGAGCTTTCCAAGAGAACAAGAGCTCGAGACCCATCTGGAAGGTATCGATTGGAGGAACGTGCACAGCGGAAATCACGTACTGTGTTCCCTCTCTCTCCGCTTATCACGTTGGCCGATGTGGCTCTCCCACCGCCTTTGTCGCGCATTGAAGGAGGTCAAAGCGCTTCGTTGGTGGGGGTGATAGGCGCACAACGCGCCTTGTTCTGCATTCATCACAATCCTTTCGGTCATCGGGTTCGTCTGTCCAATTTTGAGGGCTTTCATCAGGGGTGGTCGGGGACTTTCAGATGTGGACTTCATTTGGTGTTGCATCCTCGAATCGACGGTGAATGTGTAGGAGCCAACGATTTCTGAAGCTTTCGGTCTCGCCATCATCAGCTCAAGTTGTCTCGATGTCGGGGACAGGCGCAACGATGTCGACAACTATCGAGACATCCATGGATGTTGTCGAAGAAGCAACGTCCAGCGAAAGCAACGCAGCCGTCACCGTCGCTTTCCCTTCACCAACCACCCCAGTCAATCCGGAACGAAGCTCAATCGAATCGCACAGCAAACGCACATCATCGTCCAGCAAACACACCGATCCGGAAGAAGTCGTCAGCGACACCTCACCCGCGTTGTCCGAAGCTACACTGCTGGAAGAGAGACCCCCCAACGAAGGCATCCACGACGCAGTAATTGTGGAAGCAAATGTGCAGAAGAGGAGGTCTTTCTCTGCTTTCCCAGTTGACGTCGAGATCGAGACGAACGAGCGGATGGCGTTAGCGGACGAAGCTACGTTAGGGGAAGGGTTGATAGAGGTGGAAGTGATGGAGGTTGATGTTTCGGAGACGGTGCTTGGTGAAGCAGAGCAGAGTCAGGGGGATGAGCAGCTTAGCGAGGTATCTTTTGAGGTGGGAGGAGAGGAGGTGTCCAGGATCATGGAGGTATCGGAGACGCCAACTCAAGATGACCATTCACTCACAGCGAGCAGAAAAATTGCGACTATTGAAGAATCGATCCCTGAAGAAATGGCTTCAGCAGCGGATGAGGAGCTGGAGGACAAGTCGGTGCAGCACGAGCCCGTACCTCCTCCGCAGCAAGCAACCTCCAGCACGGTGGACAAGGATGCCGCTTCCACCCGTCGCAAAAGCATCTGGGGAATCCTCCTCCCCTCCTCAACCACCTCCCTCTCCTCACCCATCCCTATCCAGCCAGCCCCATCCCCCCGCACAGCTCCCACCAACAAACGATTCTCCTTCTTCACCCGCAAACCCGCCCCCAACCCCCTTCCTCCCTCCAACCCACCTCCACCAGCCCGGCTCTCCCGCACACCCATCGACGAAACCGCGCTGGCCAACCTCATCATCTCCTGCGCCGACTCCCGGCACATCCTCAAAACCTCCTCCGATGCGGAACAGCTCAAAGCGGTCGGTCTCAAACTCGAACGTGGGTGGCGAGCACAGTTGGCCGAAGCACAGCAGTTACGAACCCGACTCGAGACGACGGAGGATACTGTGGCCGATCTGGAGGATGAAAATCGACAATTGAGGGTGCAGTTGGGGACGTTGTCGGAGGAGGTTGTGGTGAGGGAGGAGGAGGTGAGGAATGTGAAAGAGGAATACGGGGCGATGGTGGAGAGTGTGAGGAAGGAGGAGGAGAACAAGAGGGCGGGGGAGAGGTGTACGTGGGAAACGCGGTCAAAGGAGTGGGAGAGAAGGTGGAGAGAAGAAAGATCGTTTTCGTTGGGGTTGGCGATGATTCTTACAGAGCGTTCTGGAGATGGGTTGCTGTTTGATATGCCTAAATACGGCGAGGAAGTACGCCGTTTGGCCCTCGCACAAGCACGTCCGATTTCAAGCGATTTCGAAGAGTCATTCGATTCCTATGCCTACGAAGATCTATTTCGTTGCCCAACGCACCGCTTTGCACATAGCGCCGCCGCACCACCTTCGACACTTGTCGACGAACGCGTGCTGCTTGTCGGTACGGATCAGCGCTTGCTTCAGGCTCTGCTTCAAAAGCTGTCTGCTTTGGGGCTGACGCGCGTCATCGTAGCGACGCCGTATGGATCGGATGTGCGGTTCAAAGGCGTACCAGTGGTTCAGTTCGACTTGGAAGCAAGCGACGCTTGGGAGAAGCTCACCGATGTCGTTAAACCCAACCTCGGCGGCGCACCGGATTGCATAGTCAACGCATTCGACCGGTTGAATGCGGACAATCTCAGCTACGTCAGTCGTCTCCTCACAGCTCAGTGTCAGACCGAAGGACAGTCGAGGAGCATCGTCAACACCGTCTACGACACAGACGCAGCCCAAGACCCAACATGCACCTTTGGCCTCCTCGGTCTCACGCACACTCTCTCCGCCGCCGCTGGAGCACGATTCAACACCCTCGTCAACCCATGCCAAGGTACACAGCTTGGCGTCGAAGCAATCGTACGACTGATCGACCCGTGCAGCAGCACGAACGGAAGCGTGTTGGCTGTTGCTGCGCAGCACATGCGGTGTTTGGGTCCGCCGCTGTGTGCGAAGAAGGCGGGAGATGGGGGAGGGAAGGGCGGATTGTTGGGTGGGAAGGCGGGTGAGGAGGGAGTAAGGTGGTTGAGAGCGAGGAAGCAGGTGGCGGATGTGGAGTTGTGGGAGGCGTTGGAAGAGGAGAATCGGTTGTTGAGGGAGAGGGTGGTGCTGCTCGAAGGTGGGGAGGTGTAAGACAGCGATTGATCAATATAAATCGACGTTGCTGATGCGGTTTTGGTCTATCACTGATGGCCGATGTGGATTTGTGAGTCATAGCATTGCGAATATAGACAATCTAAGCCATCCGAACTCGGATGCAATGCACGCCATCCCTCCCAACATTTGGGCCCTCTTACACAGCCTTCATCTGATCCTTGATCGCAAACTTAGCCTGATCCTTGGCAGCCACAACGTCCGACACTTTCAATCCGGTCTGCTGCTCCACCGTCTGCAACCCCGACCTGACCCCCTGTTCCGTCTTATCCTTCAACTCGTGAATGTTTTTCGTCGTCGAATCCAGCACCTTCTTTCCTTCCGACTGCCACCGTCTCCTCTGCTCGGTCAGCGCTGGTGCGTACTTCTGTTCGAACTGTGTGTAGTAAGCGCCCAGGTTGTGTGCGAGGTGTGGGTTGAAGTAGTTCAAGCTGACGATAGCGGCGAGGGGTGGAGTGAGGATTCGAATGGGAAAAGCGCGGTAACGGGTGAAGATGCTTCCAGCCAACGTGGCTACTCCGACGTAGAGCAGGCCAGGGGTGAGAGGTTCAGGGTCGGGAATGAGAGACTTGACTTCGCCTTCGATGTTGCGTTCGACAGAGATCCAGCGGTCGACGAGGGATCGAATGGAGGCGCGCGTGTCGGTGGTAAGGTGGGAGACGGCTCGTCGTGCAGAGCCAATCTGACGCTCGAGCTCGGTTTGGACAGGAACGGTTTCGATTTTTGGGTCGGGAAAAGGGTAGATCGAGAGCTGCGTTATGAAAGGCGAAGAGGCAGAGAAGTCAGTACGATCGGAGAAAGCGCGGTATGGATTCACTGCGAAAGGACTCACCTTGGAAGCACCGCTCGAGCTAGCCTCGTCATTATAGACAGGCTTGCACATGAACGCCGACGAAGTTCCTGTGATCATGGCGACCGAGACGCCTGCTGCCACCTTGGCAGATGCTGAGCGCACCTGATTTGAGTCACCGTCGAAAGCCATGCAAACGTGATTCAGAGAGAAAAGCGTCAGCAATGCTTTGCTCACCAACCCGCAAGCTTCGCATTCAAAAGATTACCTACCGAAGCTGCAACCATTATCGTCCTGTGAATGCAAGTGAGTGTGTGTGTGTGTGTGTGTGTGTGTGTGTGTCTGGACCTGCTCTGCGATTGAGATCGATGCTGTTCGAGTCGATGAGAGCTTTGAGAGCAAGTGACAGGTGTAGGTGGACGGTGATGTGGAGCGAGAAGAAAGCGAGATCTTCCAAATCGATCCTTGGTCAAGAGGTGTTGCAGTGCGGTGCGCTGTGCGTTGTGCTGCTGCTTTCTGCTGTGTGGAGTGTTCGGAAGAGAAAGGGCTCAAACCGATTTCCAGATTGGTGATCAGATGCTGCACGTGACGTTCCAATTGAATTTCAAATATTTGTGCCGTTAGTGCGATGTAACACTTTTATGCGGTGCGCCGCGCTGCTTGACAGCTGGTGCTTGGCACGCCTCCTCGTCGACCGGAATGCAGCTCAAAGTCCGTATGAAGAAGCTCAGACGAAGGCATGGTTCGATTTGAGGACATATCAAAGCCACAGATGGAATTTCTAGCAAGAAGCGTTGAAGCAAAAGAATTGTTGCCCCGCTTTAGCAGGAAGTGTTGCCGATCCGCCCATCTGAGCTGGACTCCCTTGATGTCACGGTTGGGTCGCACGAGCTGCCAAAGCCGGCACAACAAGTGGCTAGCTTAGAGTGAGGCGCTGAAACTTTATCTAGTACATACCGCAAGTCCTTCCGTTTCATCTTAATACTACAGTAGTCCGAAAGAGGGAGAGACAGTGGCAAGCGAAGCTGGGCGAAAAAATTAGGTCGACCCACTAGAGAAACTCGTTGGCTCAGACATCGATGAGAAAGTCTATTCTAAAAGCTCTCGATATGGCTTCCCCCGTGTCATTCCAAAGTAGAACAGCCCTAAAGCGCCGCTGTCGGGAAGGTTGGAAGCACAAAAAAAGACAAGTCGAGAACGAATCAGGCAAATCAGACAAAGTCGAGGCTATGGGATGATGATGAGATTAGGTAGCGGATACGAGTGTGGAGGTAGCCAGATTAGACGGGAAGAGCGAGAGAAAAATGCAAAGAAAAAGGCGCGTGCGGAAGAAGACAAAGGAAAACCCAATCCCTACAAAAAAAAGTTGTGCGTTCGCCATCATCGATCGCTGCTCGTCATCTCAACATCTTAGTTGACGCTGATGGGGGTGCAGGAGGTCTGCACTAGTCCGTTATTAGCGCTACCTTCACAACACACAGCAGTATTTTTGCAGATGTTCTATAGGCAGTAAAGTTGCGAAAGAGTGTTTCAAAGAAGTTGTAAGCAATTGAGAACATAAGAATGAAGAGAGCGGTGATCGAAAACTAACCTGGATAGCGACGGCACCACCGAGGACACCGACGGGGATCTGCTGGCAGTCGAGACCAACAGCACCGTCGAGGAGCTCGTTGAAAGCGAGACCGAGACCGGCAAGGGCGTCCTGGGCCGACTTGCCCTGCTTGATTTGGGAACAGCACTGAGCGGTACCGACGGCGCACTGGCCGTTACCGTTGGCCTCGCTGCTGCTGGTGGGGAGGGCCGAGGCGACGGCGGCGAGGGTGGCGACGGCGGCGAAGATGGTCTTGAACTGCATTTTGAAAGAGTTGGAGTTGGAGAAGCTGAAGAGCTAAAGAGAGTGGGAAAGTGTTTAGGAAGAGTAGAGAAGAGTGGAGTGGATTGGATTGGATGAGTGGATTGATGATGAAAAAGGGATGGAGAAGACGCCATTTGGGTTCGTCTTTATACTTTCGAATCCAGACGACCGGAGGGTGTATAGCGTACTGGAGGGGGGATACAGCGTAGCGATGCTGTGTCTCGCAGGAGAAACACTAACGTACAACGCCGCTGTGTTGAGTCCCAGAGAGACGCCTCTGCTGCTGCTGCTGCCGCTGCTGCTGCTGAGTGTTTCGCTACACCGCCAAGCCAAACGGCAACAGCAACCACAACAACAACATTCGACCACAATAGCAACCAAAACAACATTCGAAACCGGCGTCGACCATAAGGGCACCTCATCAGTCACATCGTGGTCCCGAGACAGAATGCCAAGCGGGACAGGACACTGATCAAAACAGAATCAGCCAGGTTTCACCGAGTGTCAACACCACTTCCGGCGAGCCACACGCATGCATCTACACATAGAGTATCACCCTGCTAAGCGAGATCGAATTCGTGTTTTGACAGCACAGATGTACGTCAATACTGTACGAACTTGTCAAAGACAGGCACGTCCCAAACCATGGGAGACGACGGATTTGGGGATGGGGCTCGGCCAACGCATAGGGGAGCAGCGCAGCGCAGATTGGCGCGGCTGCGGGCTGCAGATGCGGCTTGAACATGGCAGGCAAAGGAATGAGAGAGAGCAGGAAAACGAAAAGAAAGTTGATGTAAGATCGTCGTGCGTCTGCATAAGCGAGGATGTGGAAGAAATGGCCGAAAGAGATGATGCAGCGCAAAGGTACGTACCGCATGTGTAGATCCGGTGGGAGCAGAATGGGAGCGCGCTATGCATCAGACAGCCCGTGGCGGCGGCAAACGGCGACATCGGTAAGAAGCATGTCAAAAAGAAAAATCATCAGCAAGCGAGCTCGCATGATGGGGACTCAAGAACGTAGATCTTTGAACGGAGAAGCAATGCTCGAGAACGAGAGCTTGTTACGACGCTTCGACCGTGCAGTGTGCAGACGACGCCTCGACTGTCCAACAAAGCAATCCTTGCACCGATCTGTAGGGTCGACCTGCGAGGCTTGAGGATGGCTGTATTGATCAGAGTGCACAGCTCATACTTGATTACGCTCTGTAGGTATCGAAATAAGGTTGACAGCACGATGCGATCCAGTCAATGGCAGCCAAGCTGCACAACGACGACGCAGGAGAGAGACCAAAATAAAATAATGCCGCTGGCCCCGAGCAGTCCCTGACTTGACGCGCTGCACTGCAGTGTGCTGTCAGCCGCCATCAATATTTGGCTTCGAATTCTTTCGAGCATGCCAATGAACCGTCAAGAAGTTGAGGGCGCAACTCCCGTTCCTTTTGCAACGCTTGCATTAGCGCCATCTGCACAGTAGCTGTCACCGCTGCACTCCACAAAATAGCAGCGCTGCACGAGTCTTAGTGTGCTTTTTTTTTTTTTTTTTTTGACTCCATGCTTCGTAGGCTAGCGGGAGTGAGCCAACAGACACACCACTCAGCATTGCATTGCAGGGTTTTTGCAGCGACGCATTCGCTGTTATCACTCTTTTGACATGCCATTTGTGCGTGATGATAGATCGAACCCGAAAACGGTTGTGAAGTCGACGGTTTCAGCGAAAGAGGTTGATGCGAGGTTCGTTTCGAACGATCTATGTGATGGATGCAACGCTGCCTCGAAATCAGCTGAGAGGGACGGGATCGACACACAACAAGACGTTGTCTCGACGTAGAGATCGCCCGAATCCGTTTCGGTCGTTGGTCTTTCCGGACGGGCTCAATGCGAAACAGATGTTTACTCGGCATGAATGCGTCTTCATTGACGTAAAGCGACACGATGATCGGAAAGATTAGCAACCAAGGTCTCTTACCGCCATCAATGATAAGCAAAGAAGCTTCCGGGATCGAACGTTTTCGACTCATCTCATCAAACACGGGGAGGAAGACTTGAATGATCGACACAATGCTTGTTCACATTCCTTTCATCGGAAAAACTGTCGATCATGCTTACAGCGAAGAAAAGTTGACCGTTTCGATTCGAAGAGAGAGAGGCTGCGATGTATGTCGCCTTGACAGAAGCTTCTTTGACGGAAGGTTGCTATTTTTACTGTCACGGCGATCAGGGGGAACCTTAGCCGCCGCCAACATCATTTGAGGTACTGCAAGGCTGCTTGCCGCTGCCAAGACGGAAAACCCCCGTACAGTGTGGAAAGGTTTAGCGCGAAAAAAAAATTGACGCTTGTAACCCTGCAACAACCTGTCGCTTTGCCAGCACAATGGTAAGCGTGGTTCCAAGGGTTATACGCAGCCGGAAGCGAGCCCCAAACTCAACTCTGCAGACGTCGTCTGAGTCATTGTGGAATGTGAGCTACGTCGCGAGATAGGCATTCCGAAATCGAACATGTCAAAAATCCCCTCTCTCTCTCTCTCTCTCTCTCTCTCTCTCTCTGCTGTCACATTCGGAAAAAATTCTATCTCCGCTAAGCGCGTCTGCGTTCCTCGCATAAACCTTTTGCTTTCTCTCTGCTGTTACATCGGTTTCGCATGTGGCTTGGGATGTGAATCACATCCTGTCAAATGTCAAGACTGACGGTAAAGGCTTGCACACACAAAACGCCTGCGCTGGTGTAGGTAAGAGGCTCCGCATCTCGCCCCGTTGGCAACATGCCAAACCGCGTCTCAGACATGTGACCCTTTTGAGGGTCGTCAAACGACTTGATGTCTTACGCCCACGACCAAAGCTGTTGTCACTTGTCGTCCTTGGATAGCATCCTGCACGTGCGGGGGGGAGGGAAAGGCTACTCTCGCGACATTCACACGTGCAGACTCTAGCTCCAACACGACTCGTACTAAGAGATCGGCTTCCGAGGAAGTAAATCGAGATGACTGCTAGCTTAGTTCTCTTATCGTCCCGATTCAGGTCGACTTGTTCGCACAAGTGTTGTGAAGCAGTTGAAGGTGGGACGACTTACGCATCTTCCGCTCGAAGCAAAGTCTCGAGACCGGTCGTGATGACATTCCGAAAGCTACACGAGCTGCTACCAAGATCACCAGCAATCCTAACTCCAATCGGGGGCAAGGTTGATCGGGGGCAATGTGTGGTCGTCAAAAGCCTCACCGACGTGGGCAAGGTCTCGAGACCCCTTGTCAGACGCAATCGACTGCGAGACTCCTCTCCGCTCTGACTCGACCTCCTTCAAACGATCACGCACCACACAACGAGGAAAGCAAGAACACCATCGCATTGCTAGCAAACAATGAAACAGCTAAAAGTTCGTTTTGTATAGGTGTGCGCACTACGGGAGAAGACACACACACTTTTAGGCGACGGGCTCCTCGATCTTGACGACCTTGCGCGAGCCAGTGCCACGCACCTTGCGGGCAGGGGGCTGCTTGCGGCCACGCTGCGAGCGGAGGATGGCCGAGGCGCGCACGACGGCGGCTGTTTAGTGCGAAGCGGTGATAGGTGAGAAAAGGCGGAAAGGCGGGTCAGTAAGTGTGCTGTTCTGTTGGAAGCGATGACGACTTTCTCCTAGAGGTCCAGCTTTACAACGACTTGCGTGATGCATGATGATTGCCACGACTTCTCCCTCCTTCCCAACACCATGCCAAACGATGATCCAGCTGTTGTTACCATTGGTAAAGATGTACGTCGGGCAGTCGCACCGCTCTGATCGAACGGCACAACATTGGAGAGCCAACAGAGTCCTTAAAAAGACTACCGAGACCCCCACGAGGAGCAAAGTCCGCCCTGACGCTATCGTCGATCTTGCATCGCTATTACGCCCAAACCTTCAAGAGAGATTCAAATCATACTTGTATGATATCCGGTGGGTTCTAGCGCGATGCATTTCGGGTTCCTCTCCCGCATACCATATCTCACTGTTGTCCATCTAACCTGGATCTCGTCTTCTGTTGTGGTTGTGTGTCGATGGATACGTACCACGGGTAAGGTCGGCACGGTAGCCCTTCTTGGCGACGATGTTGGAGACGACACCGGCAGCACGACGTCCACCACCCTTCTTGATGGTGGAGGCGTTCTTGGTGGCCTTGATGGCCGAGGGGGCCTTCTTGAAGTTCTTGGTGGTGATGACGATACCCTTGCCGGACGAGGCGGGCTCAATGCCGACAGCCTTGGTGTTGACGACACCAGAGTACTGTTGGAGACGCAAAAAAGGTGTCGATGTTGAGGTCAGCAGAGTGGTCGGGATGCACAAAAGACACGACGATGACCTGGAGCTATGAGGTGACGATGAAACCAATGTCGATGTCGATAACGATTGTTCGTGTGCGACTAGTGTGAACAGTTGGTCCGGATGCTGGGCCCGCCGTTGTAAGAGCTGGAAGCGATCAAAAGCACAATATGTATCGGCAGGTGTTGTTGGAGGGCAGTTCCAAGAGCGCACACAGCACCCCGCACGTGACCCTCGCGATGGTTGTTACTGCACGTTCCATGTCATCTCGAGAGTGTCGTACGTTTGTCGTGTGATTTCGTTGCGACCGTGTCATCTGCGAATATGCTCCAGGTCGATCGAGGTCGTTGTGTCAAGATTGGCGATGAGTCTTACCTTGTAGCTGTGGAGCTGGACGAGGTTGCGAGGCTCGCGCGAGAAGATGCGGCCGAGGCCCTTCTGCTTGACGAGGAAGCTCGAGTTGTTGCGGACAAGAAGCCACTGGAGGTCCTGGGAAGCCATTTTTAGATGATGATACTTTTGGTGGTGACGACAAAGGTATAGAGATGGTGGTTCTGAATCACTTAGGATTTCGACGACGTCGACGACGGCGACGACAAAAGTCCGAGCGTCGGACGGTTTGCTTCTTCCCGCACTTCTCTTGTTCAGATCGGCGTGTGCTGTACGATCTCTCGCACAAGGAGCGAAAAGCAACACCCGATTCAGTCTTGGGGTGTTCTAGGCGAGTGAAAATGATGCATGGCATGAGGCTCGGACCCGAGTGAATTTTGACTTCGGCCGAAGGCTTGTTGACGATCGGGCCTGCCGATATGGTACGGTCCGGCTTGGTCCCCGATCAGCCTTGCTCCAAGCCGTCAAACCCTTGTCCTTGCTCCATTCAAGGCGCATCCTGTATCAGTGTAGGCGTGAACATATGTTCATGGCGAACTAGATCGCTGTCCAGGCTCGACGTCGTCAAGTGCAAAGCCTGTCGGTGACTTTCAGAGTGATTTTTGTGACCCCAATTTTCAACGCGGTTTTCTAAAGAGGGTTTGATTAGTTGCGCCGTATCTCGAGCCTCACAACACACAGCGCAGCAATGGAAGCTCGAAACAAGGACAGGCAAGCGGATCGTGTCGAAGTGCGCTCCAATCCCGATACGCGAAGCTAGTCGACCTCACGAGATCGAAATTTGAAGCTGAGCTGCAGCTCTGCTTTCACTGTTAGATTCATACACTGCTCGACGCGTTCCAGTCAACCAAGCTGAGCATTGGCCAACGACCTTCTTCGCCATCACCATCAACCAACGGACACCACAACCCTCGCTCTTCACGGTAACACACGCACTCGTTCGCTTTTCTGCAACCTTCAAGCAACGTCAGTGGTCATTTCTGTATCATTGACTTAGACACACTCGACCTCCACCTCTCAATTTTATGTCTCTTGACCCTGCACGACCATCTACACCCGAACAATCCCGTATCAACAACCTCGTCTCTCTACAGTCTCCGCCTCGCACAGCCCAACATGTCGACCCTGGCTCACCCACAGCGCCCAGCACATCCGAGCCCCTTCTCGGCCAGCCTCGACGCGATAAGGGCAAGGAGCGCCAGGAGGACCCTGACGTCGAGATCCATGCCTCGACCATAGTCCGTATGACCGATCCACAAGCCATCGAACACGATCTATCAAGTCAGAATGCCGGATTCGATCCCTCTGCCAGGCATACACTCGTCGCCACGGATGCGTCGCAGCTCGCCCCGGAGCTTCTCATGCGCGTCTTTGCCTTTCTCGATCCCGTCTCGCTCTCGCGTGCTGCAGCCGTGTGTCGCTCTTGGGCTCTGATCGCACGCGACGATGCCACCTGGAGGGCCGCCTTCGCCACCTACTTCAGCCTCGAGGCAGCCCAAGCCCATCGCGCCGCGTCGCTCGAGGTCACTGCCACGCCCGCACTTCGCCGTCTCACCACTGCATCCTGGCGTCAAGAGTTCCAACAACGCGTCGATCTCCTCCGACAGTGGCGCAAGTCTCGTACTCCCACCGTCCTTTCGACACCGCGCGTGGATCTCATCAAGAAGATCTCGCTTTCCAAGCAGCACCGTCTCCTCATCTCGGCCACCGACACCTACGGCGTTGCATCGCGCTCCAACCCTTGGACAGGCAAGGTCACTAAAGGCTACCTCGATGCCGAAGGCACAGCCAACGGCGCTGGCAATGGCAACCCCAACGTCGAGTTCAGTCCCAACGTCACCACCCTCAATACGAGCTCCGATGCCTCCCACATCTTCTGGGGCTTCCGGTCAGGCGAGGTCGGCATGACCACCATATCGAGGCAAGGCACCAATCCACGAGGTGCCATCAAGAGTCATCGCTTCACACCTCGCGCATCTCATGCAGGATCTGTCACAGCCATCGCCATCCCATTTGCCAGCGATAGTGATGGCGCGCATGGTCCAGCTCGGAGCCCGGAACGTCTTCGACAGGCCATGGCCACGCTTGGCGACGTCGCCTCCACTTTTGTCACTGCTGGCTTCGACGGCACCGTCCGCATGTGGTCTTCCCATCGCTCGTGGCCGCTGTGGATTGCCTCGTCCTCCTCAAAGACGCCTGTCTCAAACGCCATCTCCACCGACACCCCAACTCAGAACAATGCAGCTCCAGCCGCTCCCATCTGCGCGCTTGCTTACGACGCCAAGAGCGGCACTGTGGCCGCGGGCAGCACCAACGGCAAGATCTTTGTTTGGACCAACATCAACATTGCAGCGCTGCTCCGCATCCCTCCAGAGGCCACCGATCCGGATCACCTTGCCAATGGCAATCCGGAACCCGAGACACACGAGGCTAACAAGCTCTTCCTCCACCTTTCGCAATCGATCCGCACCACCACGATCGAAGTGCCTCCAGGCGCTGGCACAGAGGTGGCCGTCAGCTCCATCTTCATCGACTCGGCCTCTTCGACAAGTGGCAAAGGCACCGATGCAGCTCACATTGCGCAAGACGCTTCAATTCTTGTCCACCATTCCGGCACCCGAGTACTGCTGCGTCATCGACTCTTCCAGGATCCTCTGTTCCCTGTCGAGACAACCGTGCTTGGCGCTGCAGTAATGGACGAGATCACCACCGTCCGTCCCGACTTTGAGCCTCGCTTGCCCAAACGCGACCCTAGATCTTCGGCAGCGCAGAGCCCTTCTACCAGCGTATATGCATCACCCACACTCTCTGCTACCAGACCCGAACTGGGAGTGGCGAGCGGCAGCAGCACACCTGGGCAGCAGTCTGCGACGCTTGTACTCGGTCCCTCTCCTTTTGAGAGCTACGACGGCTCTAGCCAGTATTCCGAGCGCAAGTTTGTCTGTGTCGGTACCAAAGCTGGCTCCCTCTTCCTTTTCGATTGGGAGAGTGTGGGCTCTACATTCGACGAGTCGACGCAGGCGGAATGGCAAGGTCACAATCTGCCTCGCTTCCGAGGTCAAAAGCAGCTGCTGCCATCCATCGGCTGGGAAGCGCATCACACATCCTTGACAGCGCTTGAAGTGACACCTCTGCACATCTTTGTCGGCACTTCGGACGGCACGATCAAGGTGTTTGACTCGCTTGCTGGCGACCTGATCCGCACCATCAACGATCGCACTGCTACTCGCCATCCTGCACGCATGCTTGCTGCCGGCGAGCTGACGGAGAACGAGGCGGCACGTTTCCGCGTTACCCAGATCATCGCCGACCACGAATGCCTCGTCGCCAGCATTGGTCATCAGATCCTCGCGTTCCGCGCCGAGCCTGTTCTCAGCAAGCGTGCTGCTGCAGCCGCTGCAGCTGCTGCAGCTGCGTCTTCGACCAAGAGCAAGGGCGCACGGCCCAGATTGTCGGAAAACAAGTACGCTATGCAGGTTGAGCTCAAGCGCGACCTGCGCGAGTCCAAAGCGGAGCTTGAAGCTGAACACGAGGAGAGGCAAGCCGAGTATAGCACCATTCGCAATTGGCACGGATTCGAGATGGAGGGTCTCAGCGAGCAAGAGGCGCTCGAGTATGCTCTCATGCTGTCTCGCGATGAGGAGGCTGCTACGGCTTCTAACAAGGCTCAGTACATGGGAGGAAGCGGGTACGTGCCCGGCTCACACGCTTCATCGAGTCGCAAGAAGATTCAAGTTCCCGAGCAAGTCGTAGACGATCCCGAGTTGACCGATGCGCTCGAACAAATCACGCTGGCCGAATCGAAAGCCGAGGCCGAACGAGCCTATCGCGGCGGTGGCTTCGGCTCTGAACCTCCTTCCTCGTTCTACGATTCAGTTCGACCTGCACGCAGCAGTCGACGCAGCAGCTCATCTGCTTCGTCTTCGGCCAAGACGACCGGTCGCAGATACCGAATGTTGGAAGACCACGACTTTGGATCGCACGATGATCTCGATGACGACGACGACGACGATCTGCATGATCTCGAGCACGAACCGTATCTACGACCGTCATCTTCGCCATCACCGCAAGCATCGCCGTACATGTCGGGTCTTTCTTCGCCACCGGCATCTCGCGCCTGGACGATCTTGTCGCAAGCTGGGACGAGCGCCACCACCCCAGCGCATTCGTCGGGTCGATGGGGAAAAAACTCGAAAGTGAGGACGGTCAATGTGCCGCGCAGTGCAAGGCTGTCATCGCCTACGCCGGCGGAAGCGTCGATCTCGTCGATCAGCTCGAGCTTGAGCAGTGCGAGAGGTGTACTGTCGCCGCCGGAGTTGAGCTCGCTGAGAGATTTCCCAGCGATGGCTTCGTCGATCGGGTCCAGGAATGCTTCACCTGGCGACGGTGGATCGCCGTTCTTCCGCCGTGCTAGTTCTGGCTTTCAAAGTGCGTCACCGGCGGGAGGAGTGGGGAAGTGGAATAAGAGTCCGAATCTGCGCCCGACAGTGGAAGCGAGACCGTCGGCGTGGAAGTCTGCGCCAGCGGGGAGTCAGCCGTCGCTGTTGGCTGCTTCGTTGAGGTCTAATGAGCAGACGAAGGGGAAGGGGAAGGAGGGGGAGGAGGAGTTGGATGAGGATATCAAGTTTGCGATCCAGTTGAGTTTGGCTGAGGAGAGGAGTAGGATGGATGTGTAAGTTTGGGTTTTTTTTTTTTTTTTTTTGTGGAAATAGATTATGGTTGGTGATACGATATGTGTTGTGTCGCGCGCTTTGAGGCTGAGCGAGCCGCGGAAAGACGGAGAGTGTCGAGTGATAAACAGGATGAGAAGAGCGTTGGTTGTTCTAAACAATGAAAAGTCGACAGCTGAGATGACTGGACGTAACCCAACAGAGCCCGATTTACGAAGGTGTACGACGGGGACTGACCGTTTGCGATGGGCTGACGAGGAAAGCCGGTAGGGCCAGGCTGGCGGTTTGCCCAATTCGGGCGTTGTTGTTGACTACTACTGTCCTGTGCCCATTTGTCCGAGACATGGCAAGCGTCGGTCCCTCGTCAACTGCTTCCTCTCTATCATCCCTACCCCTCCGCCCATCATAACTCCGTCTCAAGCCTCCTTGCCTCCGCATCTTCATGCAGAGGTATCAGCACATTGTTCAGCGTCTACGAAGCAACGATGGGCGAGCAGCGCTTCTTCTCGCCCCCTCCAAGACTTTGTTCGACAACTATCGTTGACATCGGCGAGCAAGCCGCTTCGATTATCCATGCTCAGCAGCTGGCGCCAGCAACACTGAACAGAAGAGGGCCTTATTGCTGCAAAGATCGATCATCTAAACCGCTGTGTGGGATCGAAAACGCGTGGTTCTGACATGCGATGTTGCGACTTTCCTCGACTTTCCTCGGCCCGGAAAGGGAAATGCAGACAGCGACAGCGGCCTTTTTTATTATTAAAAACATATGGCTAAGCGGATATTGACCCTCCCCTCTCCCTTTAACTCTCAGATTCCGTGCAACCAGTCTCGCGGTCCACACAAACCGATCAGAGTGTGCGTCTACGACGAAAAGAACGCTCTGCACAAATCAACAGGTCCAAACAGAAACAATTCTCACAGAGATTAGACTGTGCGCTCAACTGATAGCTGAACAACGTTGACATTGCGAAACGAACGAACGAAAGAACTGACAACCACCTACTTGAACCCACCCCAAACCACCCTCTCCCTTGCAGGATGCACCGTCCACTCTCCCAAACCACCACTACCCTCCCTGACCTCAACCACCCCAACCTCTTGCAAACTCCGCACCGCACTCCAAACATCCCCCAAACTCATACCCACTTTAAACCTCTCCGCCAGCCAGCCCAGCCTCAACCCCGGTCGCGACAGCGTCAGCGCCACCACCGTCTCTAACAACGACCTCCACGTGGCGACAGACGCACCGGTGAGGGTGGTCCATACGTGCGGCAAAGTGAAACCGCGCGATGGGATGGGGAGGGCGTAAGGGCGGACAAAGGCCGAGGCGATGAGGGTGGGGTGCGATGCAAGTGGCGAAAAGAATGCGAGTGGCAGGGAGCCGTTGATGAGCCAGAGCAGGTCGCTTTGAGCGAAAACTTCAGCGTCGATGAGGAGACCGTGGACGCCGGCTTGGATCAAGCGCAGACCCAAGTTGCGCAGTCGCTCAGCTGTGGCTGCGTCAGCGACCGAGGTGGTCTGAATCAACTGGTCAAACCTCTGCTGCCACATCGTTTGCATCGATCCAGCTTCGACACTCAGCCACTCCACCACCCCATCCGCCGGCACATCCGGCAACTCCACCACCGCCTTATCCAGCACCTCCATCACCCCTTCCCCACCCTTGACTCTGATCGACGCTTCCAAATCATCATCGTTCAGCACTCTCGCATTGAAAGCCGCATGCTGCCTCAGCGCCTCAAATACCCTCCCATCCGCCTCTGCACTGATCAAACCCGATTGCATCAACGGAAGCAGCGCCGCCGCTTCACCATCCGCTTCCACAGGTCCCACCAGGACGCCTTCCTTCTCATCGCAGACTTGCTGGAAGGCTGCTCTGCGATGCGTCAGGATGGCTTGCAGATCTGCTGCGGCAAATCGATTTGCGGCGTTGGGATCGGGCAACAGTTTGAGAAGCTCTTCGGTAAAGACAAAGTTGGTACCTGGTTTGCGACGCACTCCGGGATCGACAGTGATGGATCGGATGAGCTTGGCGTCCAGCAAACGCTGCATTGCTGCCTCGATTCGAGCGTCGCCTACAGCACTGCAAAAATCGGCTTTGATCGCCTCGTCTGCTGTCGGGGTGTCGGACTCGATCTCGTCCAGCTCTGGAGCTCCGGTGTCCGAATCAGCGCTGGCAATGACGATACGCACAGCCCACTCGGCCATCAGGTCGTCGATGTTCGCATCTGCTCTGTCTCCAGAATCGACGCTCTCGTCGCCAAACGCCGTGAAAAGCAACGCTTCGAACCGCTTCGTCGCAACACCGAGTTCTCCGGCGAAGAAGGCCTCGAACCGCCGCTCCACAGGCTCTTGCACAAATTCGTCCTTCCAACTCGTCGTGAAGTCGGTCTCAGCATCCAGCTCCACCGGGAGATGATGCTTTGCCACCGGCTTGGTGAGTGAACGCTGCACTTCGTTCTTGTCGATGCTTTTGCGCAGCAGCTGGATCTGTGCAGCTAGATCGAATCCAGTAGCAGCTGGGAAGTCGTCATCTTGCAAGGTGCCTGCCTCGCGAGCAGCCAGGTAAACGGGAATCCACCGACTCTCCAACGCAGCGAGGTACGACTCTTCGCCGTGAAGCGATCGCATGCGGTAATACTGTCCACGCCACTGCGCCATGACTACTCCTCGCGTCGCATTGAACTCTTCGCGGTCTATGACTTGGAACAGCGCCGACCAGTCGGATCGGCCACGCACCTGATCGCGAACGCGGAGGATCACTGCTGCATCGCGCAACAGTTCTTTCTTGCTAGGAGTCCAGAAGTTGACGTGGTCCAACTTTCTGGCTCGGCGGTCTCTCTTGATGCCCGCTTTTGCATTGCCAGCCACCTCGTCTCCATCTGCTTGCTGCGCTTGCTGCACTGGGTCAGGCAATTGGTCAGGCTCTGCGTCAGAGTCTGGGGTCTGCTCCGTCGGTGCTGGGTTTGCTCGACGTCTGCGCCGACTTCCAGATGGTGCACGGACAGCAGGCATCGTTCTGAGCCCAGAAGCGGACCGGATAGCTCGCGCGATGGCGGTCTGGACAGCATTCGCATCGAACCTCACATCACCGGCGATAAACTTGCGACGGATCATTTTGAGCGCCGTCTCGATCTTGGCGCGAAGACCGTGAGCAGCAGGTGACTCGTGAAAGGCGTATTCGAGCATCCCTTGGAAGTCTTGCTCGCGTCGTTGGCGAAGCTGACGCGCCTTGGTGAGCGTCGTCAAGCGTCCTTGCCTCTCCCTTTTGGCCCGCGTCTTCTTGCGCTTCTGCGTGCCTGTAGTCGAGTCTGCTCTCGATTTGGCCATCTTAGCGGTGCTCTTGACTTCGGCCGGGATGTAGACGCTTGTGGGTAGCGTGATCGTGCTGAGCTTCAGCGGCCACGTGAAGCGCGGTCTTCCGCGCCGGGTTGTCGGAGCATCGGGTCCAATGGGCTCGTTTGCGCGCAGCAGCCGCGTTTGGAACACAGCACGCACGACCTCCTGTGGCGCGAGCGTGACATACGCGAGTCTGTCAATATCAGCTTGGGTTGCCGAAGCAATGTCTCGCAAGTCGATGCGGTACAGGAACTTGACCTGCGAAGGCCTGAGCTGGTTGAACGGACGCCACGGCTTGGGGGTGTGCATGAGCCACGAGAGCTCCTCAGCAACCGTCTTGTGCGTTTCTGCAATGGGAAGAACGCCAGAGCCGAAAGGAGCGCTGGCGGATTCGGCTGCAGAAACATCAACGAGAATCTCGCCATCGTCCTCAATCCGTCGTCTGGCGAGGCAGATGACCTGCATTTGAGCCCAAAAGCGATTGATCTGGTCGACATCGAGACCAGCCTCGAGAAAGCCGATGAGCGGCTTCTTAGGACCTTCGCTTGCCCAATTGTACAGCGGCAGACGGTCAAGAGGCTCGACGACTACATTGGACATGTCTAGACGGCTGACGTTGTTGGTTTGTGCAGCGTCTCCAGCTTGTAGGCGAACAATGCCGAGATCGGCTAGCTGCGTAGCCATGCTGTAGACGGAGATGCACACGTCGTCGGCGATGCGATCCGACAGTCCGAGACTTGCCTTGACCTCTTCTGGCAGGGCTCGAACGGGTGTGAGTCGCAGCCGAGGATCGAGCAATCTCCTCTCTCCATCTTCCGGCAAAGGCGGAGTGGGCACGAGGCCCAAAAAGAGATCGAGAGGCGCGTCGGTCCAAAAGAAGCTCAGTGGCAGTGAATCGATATGATCTCGTTCGGGCGAGGCTTGCTGTCGCAAAGGGATGAACTTTGCGCAGGCGTGGTGAAAAGCTTTGAGTCGCAGCATCTCGCCACCCAAGAAGCCGATATGCTGCCTGTACACGCTGATGACGTCGCGGAAAGGCTGACGCAGCATCGAGAGTTGCAAGTGGTCCGTAGGCAAATCGGCAAGGGGGAATGGATCGTCCACATGCCAAGGTTTCGTGAAGCGAAGCGTCTCGATCGAGGCAATGGCAACATTGTCTGTGGCCTTGTTCAAGGCTGTGTTCATGTTCTTGGTTCCGATCCAGCCAAGGCGGCCTTGCTTGACCCCTTCACAGTAAGCCTGCAGCTGGTCTGCGGGCAGATCGGGGATGTAGAGGATCTGACGCCTAGGCTGGGCGGCAGTGGGGAGGTCGAGGCGAATAAAGGTGCGACGGAGCATATTGCTGTCGACTGCAGCAACGAGTGCCTTTTCCCTGACTTTGCTGTCACGCAGGTCGGAAAGCTGTGCATCCGAGGCGAAGCCATGCTTCTCGACATAATCGGTGAGAAGATCCGGGATGAGGAGCGCATCCATGGCGCCACCTGCCTCTCGGATACATCGAACGAGCGCGTTTGCGCTTCGCAGCTGGGTCAAGTTGGTGCGTTGTTTCCGTTCCGAGGCGCTCGGGGTCGCGGAGGCCTTGGCGCGCTTCTTGACAGATGGTGTGGCAGGTAGAGCAGACTGAGCCTCCGGTTTGACCTCAGGCTGTGCGGCGAGCAGATCCTCTACACGTGAGACGTTGACAGGAGTGGCTCCCGGATCTTGAGAGGTTTGCTGAATGTGGTCCTCTTGCATAACGACCTGGGATGGAGCCGGTTTCTCAGCGTGCTCGCTCTGTCCGACGTCTTGCGGAGGCCTCTGCTCTCTGGCGAGCTCGCTTTCCCCACCGTCTTGTGGACAAACTGGCTCCTCGGCGTGCGTCTCCGGCACCGGCATGACATCTTGTGGAGAAACCTCCTGCTCTACGTGCACGCTCTGCACGACGTCCTGCGGCGCATCCTGCTTCTCTACCGTCACTGTAGCTGGAGAGTCTGCAGCAATCGACGCTTCAGAAACACCTACTCGCTCCGTCTGCAGCGCAGACGACGAAAGCAGGGACGATGTTCTTGTGTGGTCTCGGCGTGCCAGACGACGACTGCGACGTGACGCAGCACCTGCAGCAGGAGAGTCCGGAAAAGCAGGCACAAAGTCCTCATCCATTGGATCCTCGCCTGGGTCTCTTGTGTCGTCATTTTGAACGGTCGAGTCGACTTGCCCCGCGTCTTTGTCCATGTCCACGAGCGGCAGTCGAGAAGACGACGATGATGGCGCGGGCGATGGTGCGGCAGAGGACGCTGCTGAGGACGTATCGACTGGTTGGATCGGTTGCTTGTGAGTGCGGGTGCGCTTCGGTCGAGGAGTGTCGACTGCACGAGAATCGGGATCAGGGAGTGGATTCTTTCGAGGACGACCTCGTTTCGCCGGAGTGTCGACAATAGGTGAATCTGGATCGGGCAGAGGATGCTTTCGCGGACGACCTCGTTGTGCAGGCGGCTCATCCGTATCAGGGAGAGGATGCTTTCGAGGACGTCCCCTTTTCCGCCGAGGCGCGTCCGAGTCCGAATCTGAATCACGCTTCTTTGGCGGCCGTCCTATTCTCTTTGTGCCTTTGGCAGGCGTAGGTGTGAACAGATCTTTGCCCAGCTCGGCCAAGTGATGTCCGACTTGTTCAGAAGTAGTCCAGGTTGCGGACTTGCGATGGAAGCTTGTCGAGCCGCCAGCGGAGGCAAGAAGCTGCAGATCTTGCGGATCGAGGATGCCTTCGTTGGCGGATTGCAAAACCCATGCATGGTAACTGAAAAACTTTGTCCTACGAACGCGCAACTTGTGCTCGTAAAAGGTGCGGGCTCGAAGGTCGCTCATCGAGGGCTCGCCATCAGCGTCTTCGCTTCGCTGAGCGGCCTGTTCGATAGTGCGCGCAAAGTGGCCGGTGGCATGGAGTTGAGCCATGAGGTGTCGAATGGTGCGGCCAGCAGGACCTGCGCGTGCGATTTGTTCGTGGAAGTGGCGTTCAAAGGTGAGTTCGCGTGGCAAGGTGGGCTCGGTCCTGTTCAAGTCCTGCTGGAGATTTGCGTTGAGTCTGACAGCCTTGACTTGTTCTTGAAGCATGGTAGCGTCGCTGTAATCACCGCTGAGCAGATGATGCATCTCGGCGAGACCTTTGGGAGTCATGCGAAGACCTCTGTGGGTGCGAGCGGTGCTCGAGACAGAGATCCTGACCACTTGGAGAAAGCCATCGACAACGGCGTGCTCGAGCAGTGAGAGAAGGGCCTTTTTCTTGTTGCCTGCGACGGTGAGGTTGAGGCGGTTCAAGAGACCCAATCGAGCTGTGACCTTGGATGAGGTGGCATTGCAGATGAGGTAGATGCGGAAGCGGACTAGTTCGGGTCGACTATTGAGCCACACGAGGGATCTGGCGGGGTCGACAGTCTCGAAGGTGGGAGCAGACAAGAGCGCGGGAAGGTAGGAGCCCGAATCAGGTCGAGATTCGAATTCTTCGTCTCTGACTGTGACGGTGGGAGCAGCGTCAGCTTCAGCCTGGGCGTTATCATCGTCATCTTGGTCAGATTCGGCGTCGTTGTCGTTGGCGTTGTCATTAGCCTGCATTGCTGGGTCGAAGCTGGTCGAGGCAAGGCTGGACGAAGAAGCCTGAGCCACACCGGCGCTCGCAGGCGGCAAGGTGGATTGCTGAAGATCTGCGGCATGTTGTGCGTTTCTCTGTTGAATGAGAATGTCACAGCAGTCCTCGAAGCGCGTGGCAACGAAGTAACTTGCGACAGTACCAGTTTCACGAGCTTTGATCTTGGTGACGAGGTTGATGTCGGTGAGGCGTTTGCACACGTAGAAGACGGTCTTCTGGTCGGTGTGGAGGGCATTGCCGATGTCAGTACTGAGCACGGGGGTCTCCCTGGATCGAAAGATGATTTGAAGTACGCGAAAGGTGGATGGGGGCAGATAGATGTCATCGGCGCCAACGAGAAGACGCTTGATGGTGGAGGTCTGCAGAACGAGTCGAAGACGTTGGCCATGGATCTGCTGGAGCTTGGCGAGACCCTGCTGCTCGGCAAGTGCTTGATCGGGCAGCAGCTCGACAGAGTCAAACTCTGGTGATGGATTGGAGCTAGATTCGGAATTGAGTTTGGATGCTGGGCTGTCGAGGGTAGAAGACTTTCGTTTCAAGATGCCCTTCTTTGTTCCGCTCTGAAGAGGAACTCCTTTGACGAAGAGGCCGACGTTGACATCTGGATGGCCCAGAAGCTGACGGAAGACAAAAGCCTGGTAAGAAGCATCGACGAGTTGGTCGGGTAGTTGGGAGCGTGACGAGTGCTCTGCATGATACTGACGGATGAAGTGGGCGAAGCGATCGATCTCGGTGCCTGCTTCGCCGTCGAGACCGATTTGCTCGATACAGCTGTAGATGAGTTCGTCGATCATAGTGAATGGTTAGCGCGAGTTGCGCAGTGACGGGCTTGTGGTCATAGGTTGATGGTCATGGCTGATGATGAGGGAGCAAGGCGGATCAGAGTGTGATGGATGCAAAGAGCATTCAAAAGCTGAGCATCTTTCAGGGTCCAATTTTTCGGGCTGTGCATGAGCCAGGCGAAGCAAAGCGAATGACTGTGCATTAGTAAGCAAAATTCTCTCCAGGCAAAGCGGGCAAAGCGGGCAAAGCGGAAATCCTCGAATTGGCTCAAGAAAGCCTTTTGCTATCCAACACCATCATCTCCTCCTGGCCATACCACCTCGACTTGCTAGGATTTGCCCAACACACTCTCGGAGGTTCATCAAGCACCCCTCCCTTCGCAACCCTCACTCACCTCAACAAGCTCGTCGAACAAACTCACAGCTGCACATTTCACCTCACAATGGTCGTACAAACCATCGAAGGCATCGTCACAAAAGCGGGCGTAATGGCCAAGACCGTCACCGTCACAGTCGAGCGTCGCTTGATACACCCCAAATTGCTCAAGCCTTACGTTCGACACAAAAAGTATCTGGTGCATGACGAAACCAACTCGCTCTCGGTAGGAGACAAGATCGTCGCTTCCGCATGCAGACCGCTTTCGGCACGCAAACGTTTTACGCTCTTCGACAAGGTGGGAACCCAAGCTGAAGCAGAGACACGAAGAGCAAAGGCAGAGAGCTTCATGTCGGCAGAGGACAAGGAGAAGATTCGGATTGAACAATTGGTCAAGGACGAGATTGCCAAACGGGCTGGTGGGTCTAAGCAGGCTTGATGCCGTTATGGCTAGCTTTTCGCTGCTTGACTCTCGTGTCACTGGCAGTCGAATATATTGATGCTTCCGAATCAGGTCCATCGTCCGGCAGCTGGTACATGTCTTCCAGGTTTTCTCTCGCAACACAATGCTCCACCCGCCCCTCTTTTCTGACCCCCATTCCGAGCGCTCTTGTTGCTCTTGTATTATACCTTCTTTGCATACATGTAATCCTTTCATCATCTATCTCAGCGTCGAGAACCCCACCGTATGTCGATGTCGATGAGACGAGTTGTAGACCGTCTTTAGAAGCCAACGCTGCCAATCGAAGAAGCGGCAGGTTGAGAGGCTGCAACTTGCTTCCAATGCTCGTTCTAGAATCTAACAAACCTCAAGGGTCTGTGTGTGTCTCTCTCTCTCTCTGTCTGTCCTCGGTAACCAGTCGGCCTCTGTTTGGCCCGGTGTTGCACTTCCTCGTCAAGCTTGGTGACTTAGCAACCATCTTCCACCAAGTGTCATCTCAACACCATGGCTGGGCCACCAAAAGCTAGCGCCGACGGTTCCGCTCGACCAGGCCCGTCCAACACCCATCTTTCAGACAACAACTTGCAGCTTCCACCCTCCCATTCGTCGCTCTCTGTGCGTAGTAACGACGATAGTAGTGCTGGATACATTACCGCTTCTTCGAGTCGTGTTTCACAGCTCGATAACGAGCCTTTGACAGCGTTGCCTCGGATAAGCCTCGAATCGATACGGTCGTCTACACCGAAGAGGCCCTCCGCGTTCGGTAAAAGTCCTTTGTCCGACTCGATGACGACAACCGAGGATAGTAGTGGGGATACGAGCCAGGCGAATTTAGCGTCGCTCAGTTCGGTGACTACGTTTGTGCCGAGTACGATTGCGGATCTGGATACGTCTGATGACGATGATCCGCCGGCTGAGGAAGATACTGTTGGCGCGAGCGGTGAGCGTACAGAAGAAGAGTTTGTCCCTGATTACGAGTTTGATCTTCGAGATCCGCACGAACGAACCATGGACAGTCATCGATTTGATCAAGACGATACGATGGATCACGACCAAACCCTCACAGCACGCGAAGCACACGAAGGCGACGTCATCACCGTCAGCCACTCTCATTCCACCAGCATCAACGTCGATTCTACTCCTCATTCTCGTTCCGCCTCTCACCCAGGCACCCACCACCACCACCACTCATCTTTCCCCCTCTCCCTCTCCTCATCGTGGCCGACCATCAACCTGCCACCCTCGGCAGTGAAACTCCACCGCAGACGACGCAACATCCTCCTCCGCCTGCTCAAAACCTGGCAAGGTCGCGAACAGATCCTACATCTCACCCACTCCCTCGTGCTCTTGCTCTATTCATCTCTGGACCATCCGTACCCCAAACGTTGGGTGGAGCGATCATGCGTCCTGCAGCAACGGTGTTGGCCATGTCCTTTCCCAAGCCAGTCCGGGTAGCGCTGATGCAGAGGATCTATACAACCGCCGAGGCGATCGATAATTTCAGGAGGGTGGTGTTGATCGCGAGGTGGGTGACGGGTGCGACGGAGGCTGTGATGGAGAGGTGGCAGCGTAGAGAGGCAAAGAGGAAAGGAGCAGACGAACTAGAGATGGAGTTGACTTGCGAAAAGGCGTTGGAGAAGGAGACGGATCATCAAGAGGGTGGGTTTAGGTGGTTACAGCCGCCTAGTGTTGCGCCGTTTGATGCGGAAGAGAAGACGGACAAGGCGGAGAAGAGTGCGCTGGATGAACCCGCGGCCAAGTTGGGGAAGATCACGGGCAGAGGCGATGCGGATGGTGTGGTCGGGGCTGATGTTGCTGAGAACGCTCATGTGGACAAAACATCTCGTTCCAAATCTTCATACCCAATAACTCGCCTAACCCGCTTCTGGACCAACCTGCTCCAACTCTCCCACCTCTCCGCATTCGCCGAATCCTTAGCCACCATCGGCGAGGCATGCGAGACCGCAGCAGTGCTAGCTGGCGGTGGAATGTTCTGGCGCGCTGTCGGCATCCAACGTCTGGGCCTACCATTTCTATCCCGGCGTCGACGACAGGGCATCGAGCGGCTAGGAATCGTCCTTTCCCTCTGCTCCGTCCTTCTCAGCCTTGTAGTTTTGCGAATCGAACGCAAGCAGTTACGCTCCGAACTGCGTTCCGCCCACCGCCGCATCATTCGCGCGAACGACAAACTAGGCTGGGCGACCGATTTAGCGGGAACCACGATCGAGCGCGATCAAGCGCTGTCCTATCGCAAGCGGGATCCGTCGAGGAGTCGAGAGAAATACAGGCCGGTCGAAACAGAGCTGGGTAAAGATCTACAAGACACGGCGCGGGAACTGGATGACGTGGAATCGATCTCGGATGTGTCTGATTCATGGTCGGTCGTTTCTGAATCTCGACACAGGATCAAGCCGGCGGACATGGAGGCGATTGTCAAGTCGACCGAGCGGTCGTTGCTCCGTGCCGAGTCTGACTTGCGTCGTACTCGGCGAGATATCAAGTTGAACTTTTGGGAGAAGGTAGCCAACTATTCAGAGAGCGTGTTTTTGGCCTACGAAGCGGCAGCTCCGAGTGTGGACAAGGATGGAGTTGAAGGCTGGACAGGGTTGGTGGCGAGTGCGATACGGTTGTCTAGTATCTGGAGGCAGATCAGATGGGGGTTGATTTGATGTTATTGTATGATCTTTGTGTTACGGCCATGTATGTGAGTATGTGTGTGAGAGAGACGAGCGGTGAAAGAATTCCAGAGTAAGTCCCTTATGGGTCCATTCTAATTGCCCTTCGGCAACAGCAGCCAAGCAGCCAACCCGACAATCAACCCCGACACCTTCTCCTGAGGCGTATGAAAGTAAATCGCCGTATTGAGCAACATCCAACTCCACAACCCGACCAACCCCAAACTCGCCCCCACCGCCGCATACTTGCTCCCTGTCCACCTCACCCTCTTTGCCCACACCTTTTCTTCTCCGCCGAACAATCTACCCACACCATACCTGCTCAACAACACCTTCGTATACGGCGCAACATCCTCCAACAACAGCAGCGAGGAAAGCACCATGATAAACGTATGTCCCGAAATGTCGTGGCCTCCTTTCCATATTGCACGGATGGATTTGGACGATCTCGAAGAGAACAGTGCTGGGTGGCTGGTGCTGGATAGAGGTGTACGTGTGCGACAGTAGAGATCTTCGACAGGAGATTGACCTGGGTTGGTGCTGGGTACACAGACGGCTCCGGTAGCCGTGAGGATGCGTTCGGAAAGCGGGGGGCCGAAGAACCAATTCGCGAAAATCAGCCAGATTGATGTTGCAATCAGGTAGCGGAGTACGGAGATCGATACGGGGCTGGTAATCGTCGCTTGATCCGCTCCTTCGGAGACGGCGTCTTCGTCCTTCTTACGATCCACGCGTGCGCCTGCAGATGTCCTCGGCTTAGCCGCACTCGACGTCGGCGTCGAAGCCGGAGCCAGTCTTAAAAAGAACAGCTGCAAAGCCCAAGCAATCGTCGTCCAAAGCCAAGCTTTCTTTACGAAAATCCGGTTGACGATGTTCTTCCTGTTCGCCCAGTAGTTCAGCGCATGATGGGGCGGCAGCAGAATCGTCGGTGGAATAGGTCTCAGATTGGTGTTTCCCTCGACACCGTTTGCGATGGGTGCAGGTGCAACCGCAGCTCCAGGGAGCGTCGACGGGAACTGCGAGTCGGTTGATGCAGCGAGACGGGAAGAGATGCGTACATTTTGTAAGTGCGTACCGTAGACGATGCTGTAAGCTGTACCGAGGATGACGATGGAAGCCAAGTAGAGAGCGAATTTGATGTGGTGGGATTGTAGGCCGAGGGGAAGCTTGGGCTGTCGCCGTTGGGTTGGGGTGCTCATGGTTGGAGGTTAGCCTCTAGTGGGCTTTGAAGGAGGGAGGATGGTCGTGGTGGTGAGATGGCAACGTCGATCAAAGGGTGAGAGATGCGGATGGCGCACGGTCGCAGCATGACGATCAGAACGCAGTGAGAATGTGGAGGTTTTTTCTGCGAATATTAAGTTATGTTTACGTCCACGTTGCCCACGACGGGGGGTAATCATGGTGATGCACTCAATAGCACACATGGAGCTGTTTCACACTGACACAGTCTCGATCAAAGCTGTCGCAGAGGCAGAGAAGCTACTCGAAGAAAGGCAATACGAGTACATTACAAAGGGACAAGCGAAGCAAACATGCGAACGGAAAAACAATGCAAACGAGATTCGAACAGACAAACAGCTACAGCTCCCTGGCGTAACTACTGCTTCTTCAACGAAGGATCAGTAATCGCCAACACCCTCACCTCGATCGACCACCTCGGCTCTGCACCCTCTGGCGTAGTCGGATCCTCAAACGCCGTATGCGGAGTCCTCGTCTCGGTCTCCGAATCATAACACTTCAACAGGATCGCTTCGTCCGTACCCAACCCGCTCTTGTAGTACCAATGGTGTTCGGGATTGGCATAGATCGACAGCGTCTCACCCGTCCACGTCGGATACCTGAGTTCGCTAACGTTCCAGTCTTTAGGTTTGCCGTTTTCACCTCGCGAAACGGTACGGCTGTCAGCGACGGCGAGGGGCATATCCCACGCTTTGCCGCGTAGAGGTCGCCAGAGGTTGATCAGCTGAGCATGCAACTCGCCACGTTTGACTTTTTCCAGCGTTTCTTCGCCGAGATGTTTGCGGATGCGGTTCTCGCCTGCCCATCGACTCTGATCCGAATGAGCCAGAGGAACCGGTTTCCGAGTTTCAGCGGTTTCGGGCAACTCCTCTTCCTCTTTGGTTCGACGTTTGCGCACCGTGTGATCAAAGATAAACGTCGAAGTGACACCGAGCTTGTCTTTAAAGATGCGATCGATGTCGGCGTAGTATTCCGACTCGATCCATTTGTCGTCTTGCCACTTTTGCTCCGCCCAAGCCTGCCGCGTCGAAGGCAGACCGAATCCCTCGATGATCTCGAAACCGGCTTCGCGAACGTTGAAGCCGGCACGCTCTCGGTCGGCTGGAGTTGTGCCAGCAAGGTCGGTGATTTCGACGGTGGGAGAATCGTAGACGTGGTTGTTGGTGATGCCGTCAGCAGGGTTGTAGAGGGCGGTGAAGGGTTTTTCGACGGTGCGTGACATGTAGTTGATCTTGGCGGGCACCTTGCGCGTTCCGGGGATCTGGAGCGTGATGGGGCTCTGCGAGGTTTGCACCTGTGTGGCGGTTGTTGTTGTGGACGACATGGTCAAGATGTTTCTGCTTTGCGATGAGGTGTCTGGCTGGTTAGAGAGGAGCCTTGCTCAGATGCAAGCGATTGTGGTGATTGGCGATGCTGGTAGAGATGATGGTTGATCGAGCACGGGGCTCTTTATAGCTTTGCTGGCTACGATGTTGTGCGTTGCTACACTATTACGTCGTTGTGAGAGGGTAAGAGTAAGCTACGGGTGTGAAGTTTGCACGAAATCACGGCATCGGCAATCAAAGTTACGAGTCGGATTCGCACTTAAGCGCCAAGAGTGTGCGGCTATCAAGCTTTTGCTTTGCCTCTTCTCTCTCTTCAGCCTTGTTCGCCGGGTAAAGAAAGCCAAGCAGTTCTTTTGACGTCAAATTGCGCCATTGCTGAGCTATGCCCGATCTGGATACACGGCGAGTCAGCAAAAGGATGATATCTCCGCAGTGTGAAAGCGCTGCAAAATGCTAACACCGAGCCCGATTCGTCATGAAGAAATTGCCGTCGCAGAAATTTATATTGCCGACAGGTCAACAGCTGCTTGACAGACGGCCATGTCCCACATGATTGATGATGCATGGTACAGCAAGCGGCTAACTTATCGAAAGCGTTGCAGCTTTGGTCCATCTCCGACTTGCCACATGGTCGAGTCTTGTTCCCGAAGCGTTGCCGTCAAGCACACTTTCCAGATGCTTCCAGGAAAGTTCGCCCGCCCGCTCATGCTTTCCACAGTACAGGTTGCAAGAAGTCTTCTGTGTCGACGTTCAAGGCATTCTTATTTGCGCTGAGAACATCAGAGGCAGCGCTTGATGGAAGTCTTGATGGCGCTTGGTGAGATCGGGATACAGATCCCGACTGAGATCTGCAAATGAGACCCTGAAATCGGGCCTACCATTTTTCCTCCACTCCTTTGGCAAAAAAAAAAAAAAAAAAAACCGCTTTGACCAATTCAGACATCTTGTCATATTGACTTCCATCATCCTTGCTGGTCATCCGCAACATTTCGAACGGTAGCGCAGCGGAGATGCAGCGCAATATCTCACTGAGATCCTTTCGCCACCGATGACGAGCCGTCGACATCAGCAGCTGGTCGACCACCACAACGGTTCGCAAATCGAGCTCAAGTACCCCTTCGGAGTGTTGATGAGCCCTTGCCGTCAGGGCCGTCGAGACCGGTTCCATCACTGGGTGCGCCACGCTCAACAACAAAGAAAACTGCATCAAGCGAAGTAGCAAGCACAAGCACGAGCGCCAATCCTCCTCCTGCTCGCCCCCTCGGTCTTTCGCTCGGCTTACCGCGGAGTCGCACTGCAACAAAGTCAGGACAGTCGAACGACCCAGCAAGCATCGCCAGTGTAGCGAGACAAGCAGATGATGCGGTACGCAATACCGACTCGGATGCGCTTCAGTCACGGCTTTCAGCTCTCAAGTTGGGATACTTGCCCGCGGAGCCTTTCACACAGGAATTTTCCACCACCACCGGCAGCCAATCGGGATTCTCTCAATCACAACGACCAGATTCGTCGACACGAAGATCTCCGCTCATCAATATCGGCACCTATCTACGATGTTCGACTATCGATGCCGAGGTTGAGGCGTTTCTGAAGAAAGGCGATGCACAGAAGCAGATCGTTTCTATCGGTGCTGGAAGCGATAGTCGTTACTGGCGGCTTATGGTAAGTGCCATTTCAATGCTTCGAATGCAGCGGAAGAAGAGTCACTGACGTGTCTTGAACTATCGTGGAACTGGACCTGGATCACAGTCGGATCCAGACCTATCGCAGCGACTGCATCATTACGTCGAAATCGACTTTGAAGAGAATGCCAATCAAAAACTACAGCGCATCTTGAGGAGCTCGATCTTGCGTTCTCATCTGGACTTCGACTCCAGCATCCACGGTGCCCCACTGACCGACTTACCGCAGCATGTACACTCCACGCAACAGCTACGATCCGAAAATCGGCGATACGACTTGATTCGCTCATCCAGGTACACTCTCCTCGCTGCAGATGTGCGAAATCTTTACCCTGACACACCAGCAGCCGAAAGTGTTGATGTGGATCATCTTCTCGGACCTCAAAGCACAGCATTAAAGGGGAATCTTCCAACGCTCGTCCTGTTCGAATGCGTGCTTGCCTATATTGCACCTGAGAAAGCGGATTGGCTTCTTCGCATCCTCGGTCAGAGATTTGCGCATGTAGAGGCGCTGAGCTACGATATTGCCCTGGCTGGTGATTCGACGGCTGCGGATGACAGCGAGACGTCACCATCACGATTCGGAAAAGTCATGCTGCAGAATCTTGAAGTAGGTTCCGATCTCCTGCGAAAACTGTCCGGATTGTTACTGACTTATGTCGACTTTGCATTCGGATAGATGCGAAAACTCTCACTTGCCGGAGCAAAAGCCTACCCGACGATCCAAGCACAGAGTCAGCGGTTTGTCAAAGCATGGTCTAGCTCTGCGTCGAGTGAGCCTCGAGTGGTGGCTTCGGGAAGAAGCTTGTTCAGCATCTGGTCGGAGTTGCATGCTGAGCAGAGGTCAAGGTATGTTGTTTTCGAGCTGAAGCAGTATGGGTCTGAAGCTGACGAGAATTTGTCGATCATGTTGTTCATGAACAGGCTTTCGAGATTGGAAGGTCTCGATGAGGTCGAAGAGATTGATATGCTACTTCGCCACTATTGTGTTGTTCAGGCTCGGAGGAAGACAAGTGAATGCAAAGCACCGTCGACACCTCGGAATGATGTGCATACTGTTACATGAGACAGCATCGAATCGGCCGATATCGATGGCTTCCACCTGAGCTTCGTAACACTTCCTCCAAAGCAGCTTCTCTTCTGACACTATGCGTCAAGAATGGCATTCAGGAAAAAGCGATCTGATCGGCAGGTGAAACAGAGCGATCCTCGCTTACCATTTCGTATCCATTTGTTTGGGTTTCTTGGCTACCAAGGTTGTTCGAAAATTGGTGTGTGTGTGTGTGTGTTTTTTTTTTTTTTTTTCCGGTAACCCAGCCTCCGTGTTTGCGTTTTCCGATGCCGATAAAAAAGAAACAGCATTCCTTTCAAGACATGCTATGCAAGATGCCGAAACGTATTGTTGTTATTGTTCGGCTATGCTCAGTTTTGCATCAAGTGGCTGTTGCAAAGGCCAGAACTCTTTCAATAGGCGAAACTGGAGCATGCAGCGGATTGTCGTTTGCCGATGTACAGTACGTTTGGTTGGCTTGCCCCTGCAGATCTCTTTTGCAGATCATGTACCCTCTCGCTATCAGCTGGTAGACGACGCCAACGTGGACACAGGACTCAATTTCTCTGCAGCCGGGATCAAGGACGCCTCCCACCGCCGGTGTCTCATTGAAGATACTGTACCCGACAGATACTCTGCAAATGCCGGCTTAGCGAGTCGCCTTCGGCTATCGCTTCTACGCTCGCCTCAGGGAGAGGTGTGAATCGTTCTCTTTGATTGGGTCGCAGGGTGTGTGATATGGTCCTCAAGGTAGGGTCAAGAACGTGATAGGGAAAGAAAGACTTTGGCGAGGCCTCGACTGTGGGCAAAATCTGTTCAACTTTGATACAGTATCGAAGCGAAGTGATCAAGCTACAGTATCCAGCATTCCTTGGTGTAAGCGACCCCACGCCCAGGCTGATTCAGAAGATTGCCGGTGGCTTGGTCATGCTCGCTTCCAGCAAAAGACGGAAAGGATGTCTCTCCTTGCAAAATTTTCATGCCACGCTAGTTCAGTAACATTTTTAAAGTTACGGCATAAGAGATCCCATTCCCTTGAGGACAACCAATGACTTGGGCCAACAAATAGAAAAACGAATCTAACGTTGTGTGTCCGCTCTGCCGCGGCATTCAAGCAGAGAAAAAGGGTTTCGGTGGAAATTGCTCGCGTGGCGAAACGCAGCGGAAGGATCTTTCCGCGTACAGTACTCTATGTACACCAGTGGCACGCTAAAAACGCTCAACGTCGGAATGTCCTTGCTGCTTTAGCGTGGGGTCAAAAAGGCGATGCGAGTGGTGTACTGTAGCATCGTTGACTCTACTGTACTGTACGTAATTACGAGAACTCATCACGACACCCACCTTGCCTGTCATGTCATCAAGTGTCAATGTAGACGTGGGAATGGCCACACTGGGCGATCGGCAAAGCGCTGATGAAAGAGGCGTTCGTAACGGTGCTCGCTCGGTGCCTTCTCTGCCGTGTACCCCGTCTTTGACTGCAGCCACCTTTCCCATGAATCTAGATTTCGCTTCATGCTTTACTTTCGGCAGCTCGGAAAACCCACGTCCGTCTCCAGCAACCAGATTCCGACACACACAAGCTCAAACACGCGTGGTCGGCAAGGCTAAAGAAAAACAAAGTCCGATCCCCCTCACTGCAGGCTGCGTTCTGGACAAGCGAGATTGGTTGCCACTGTATCAGTCCGTGCGTGCATCCACAAGTCGCCGCTGCACCGACGTCTCGGAAAAACGCGGCGAGCGTGAGAGGTGACGCCAAGCTGATCCCGACTGCACTTTTTTTTTTTTTTTTTCTTTTTTTTTTTCCCCTGCTAAATGTTGGTTTCGGAAAACTGTATCTCATGCATGCATGCGATCTCGCTCCGCGCCCCCGCCGACCGACGCTCTGCATGAACCTCAGCTCGTGACCGCCCTTTTCTCCCCTTTCGTTGTGCGATACGGAAATGCGAAAGAGAAAATCGGCGAGAATTTTGAGACAACACGGCAATTGTCGGTAAACCACACCATTGCATATATTGAATTTCATTCCTTTACGGAACGTAAGCAGCTGCAGCTCAAGATCGGATACAAGTTCTGTAATCGCTGCTGCGTCCGCTTCGACTTGACTAACTTGGCAGTCGTAATATCAACGTGGAGGAACGAGTGACAACCTGGAAAGTCGACCAAAAAAAACCACTTTCGGCTGCGCGGAGATGCAAAAACGGTACACACCCATCTTTTTTTATTTTATTTTATTTATTTTCTGTCGTCAAAATGTCGCAAACGACGGAAGCGGAGAGGCAAAAACGGCACAAGCACAAGCACACACACACACACGCCAGATCTCTACAGCAGTGTCAACGCACATGAGCGGCACGTGAACCGCCTTGTTATTGTCTATATTTCGACCGCCGAACGTTACCAAAATCGAATCGACTTCTTGATCCATACCCGCTGTACACTTCGACCTTTCGAGGAGTTTTGTTTTTTGCCCACACTCAACTCCTCCCGCTGCCGCCCTCGATGCATGTGCCAGATCGTTTGAATACAAGTCCGACCTTGTGTAGTGAGCCCTCGCAAGCCGATGCGAGATTCGTCCTTTCATTCTCGTGATAGAATAACCGGATGTCGCTTTCTTTGCGGAAGACCGAGACAACGCCCTTTTGTGTGGGTTAGGTGGGTTAGGGATGACATTTGCTCGGTCAACTGTGTGGCACGATAACAATTCGAGCGGCACCCGCCTCTTTCATTTCGCGAGTTTAAGGTTTCGAACGAGACAACACTCTGTCGACCGGTTGGAAATGAAAGTCCCCACATGTGGGTTTGTATACTAAGCTCTGGGACCGACTGTCGAATACGCATCTTTCTTCACACGCCTCTCCTGATGGGGCGCAGCAGTTTCGCAAATGGTGTGTCGTTTCTGTGCATGCATGTAGAGCAAAAGTTTCTTCTTTTTCTGCGGACCGGAACGCAAGGCTCGACAGCCGACGGCAAATCAAACGATAGCGGAGATTCCATGTTTTTCGCTGGCCCTTTTTCTTGTGATATCTCGGAAAACGCTCGGTATTCACAAGGATTCTTTTTCATGCATGTGAGCCGACACTCGTCCTGGTACAAAGGCGGGCCTTGCAAATTGATGCAAGAAGAGAAAGCATGCAAGGATTGAAGGGTTGACCCGCTCTTGAGAATTGAGCGGGCGCTCTGGAGAGGCGATCCCTTGTCTTGGTCCTCGCCCAGGCCTTTTTTGTTTATTTTGAATTTTTTTTACAGTATCTTTAATTTTTCAGGTTCACATGGGCGAGCAGCCAACGCAAGCCTCACTTTTTTCTTCTCTCTTCGAACGTCGCGCTTGCCACTGTTCTCTCCCCTTTTCTTTTCGCACCGGCTCCGCTCGGTGTCTCAAAAGCGGACCGACACCCGACGAAGACACTTTGCTTTTCATCTAAGCTTCCTTGTTGCATGTGTACTGTACGGCTTCTCGTATTGTTTGGGATCGGCATAATTTTTGAGAAATTGCTGTGTTCCCGGCTTCTCTTTAGCTTGTCTGGGCTGTCTCCGGTCTGCTTGGTCTTGGCTAGGCCTCGGCTAGGCCTCGGCTCGGCTAGGCCTCGGCTCGGCTTCCTGCACACCATGAGGCGCTAGAGTGAGCCCATCCGATAATAATGCGGCCCATTGTTTGCGCATATCCCTGCGTTCATGCGGGTTTTCTTTCCCTCCTCTGACAGCGAACAATGCACACGCTATAGACCAAGACAATGGTGCTTAGATTCAAAGTGAGACATGTTCTGCGCTCCTCCTCCGGTTTCCTTTTTTTCCCCTTTGGCTTTCCCTTCATTCATGGCTGCACTTGGCTGCACTTCATACAGCAAATCCATTCTCGCTCTGTCTCTCCCTCTACACTTCCGGTCCGACCACTTCCGTTGATGCACTCAGATACTCATTTGCGGGTTTTTTTTTCCCCAAAGCGCATATCCATTGGATCGCCGCCTCGCTTTTGGCTGTGTTGCTTTGCTGCTTTTCCTCGCTGTTCTCTGGCTCCTGCTTCTCTGGTTCTGCTGCGTTTCCCGCTTTCCACTCTCCGCTCTCCGCTCTGCGTTGTCCGCTGTCCGCTGCCGATTGTCTGCGCTATCTCATCTTGTCGCTGCAAACGGCCGTCGGCAATCCGACTCTCTCCCTCCCTCTCTCTTTGCCTGCTTGCGGGTGTGATGGCAAACGAATCTCTCTCACACTTTTGGTTCTAAAGCGTGTTCCGCACCCAGTTTCTTGTTGGGAACCACCCGGACCTGGATCACTCGTCAATCAGTGTGCTAAATTGCATCTCGCGACCGCATCGTTTCGAGCTTCCTCGCAGTCCATCTTGAGCGAGAGACATCGACGGGAGACCCCTTGTTCTTCTCTTCCGCCCCCATCGAGTGCAGCAAGGACTAAGGCGGCCTTGAAGCGCTAGCCAACCTCCCTTGCTTTGGTCTGTAGCTGCTCCGTCGTCATCTATACCGCCAACCACCACCATCACCTTGAGTGAGGCTGCCTACTGTACGCATCCCATTCTCCATCGACCTTACAACCACATCTCGCTGCATCACCTTTCAACCACCGTCAACGACATCCAACTGCACTTGAGCATCGACTCTTGTTCTGCTATTCAGCTAAGAACTTAGTCTTGGCTTATGCCCGTGACAGCGTCGAAAACCAAATCTCTACTAGCTACAGTCACTGTGCGGTCAATCACATCGTCACTCGCCTCCTTGAGGTCATCACTCCCAGCCGTTTCATTCTTTGCTTCTTTTAATGGCTCATCAATACAATCAGCGTTCAATTTGGTCTCGACTCGACACGCCGCAGCACCAACGTCTCCACATCGCACCAACCACCTTCATCACCTTGTTGCACTTCCGTTGTCGAGGGGCCTTTCTCCCCACCTTTTTGCGCTGACATCTGCCTCGTTCAAACGAGAGAGTTGGTCGGCTCTGTTCTCGGCAGCAAGCCCTTCACGCTGTGCAAGCAATGCAGCCACACAGACCCAAGTACGACTCTTATTCGGATCATCCACCAACAACAACCTCGGAACAACACCGACAGCCCCAAATGACAGATACGCTCGTCGGACTTTCTTCCGACCCTCGATTGGCTCGAATGCAACAGGCTTCGGGTTTGCCGCAAGTTCACATGGAATCCAGTTCAGATTCCCACGCCAGTCAACAACAGCGTTTCCGCTTGAAATCGCCTCTGCCAAGACAGCCACACGATTATCCACCGATCCCACCATCGAGCGTGAGAATGGCATCGTCGGATGTTGCGAGGCTCGATGCGCCACGCAGTCATGCTGCGGATCGTCACTATGATGAATATCAGCATCAACGTAGTCATGCACAGTATCCGGATCAGCAGCGCTCGCCACGCTATCCTGCTTCTTCGGTTCATGGTGCTCCTCCTGGATACGATCCTCACTCCGATGCTAGGTATCGACAACAGCTTCCGTATAACGACTATTCTTACCCGCGTGGAGGTAGTTCCAACAGCTTCCATGACCAGCCGTATCCTCCTCATCATGGCTCGGGAGGGTATCGAGAGGTTCGTCGTGACGATCTGCAAAGAGCGCCAGCTCAGCAGATGCGACCCAGCTTGCCATCCCCTCGCGACCTTCCTGCTTCTGCTCATCGAATCTCGCCGACCAACGACTTTGCTGGTCGCAACGCCTACCCCTTCGATCCTGCTCATCGTCAAGGCTATGCTTCTGCACCACCTTTCAACCATGACAGTCGCCACGGGCACGTCCAGGACATGCGCCACGATCCTGCCTCTGCTTCACGTCCCTCCACGTCGTCCTCTTCCAACGCCGCCCGATCCACCCCTGCATCGCGAAAGCGCAAGAAGCAGTTCAAATACATGCTCGAACGCGACGGCGACGACCCCACCAAACCCAACACCTCAGCCGCAAACGAGGACCAACTCGATCCGGATCAATGTGACAACTCAACCACCGTCCAAGCTGCCGACGGCGCATCTCAGCGCAAAGAATCTCGCAAGAAAGTCAAGAAAGCTTGCGTGTTTTGCAAGCGCAGCCACATGCCCTGTGAAGAGGCGAGACCCTGCAAGCGCTGCGTCAAACGCGGCATCTCGCATCTGTGCAGAGATGCCGAGCCTGTTGGGTCCGCCGGGGCTGCGCCGAGTTCTTCCGCCGCCGCCAAGGCAGGCAAGTTTGGCGAAGCTCGTCATCAAGCACGCGCAAGGCGAAGCAAGCAGGATCCAGCTGCAGACAACCAACACACGGGTGAAACCGAATCGGAATCGGATCTTGAGAGTTTGGCCTCGTCAGCAGCTTCAAGCTTGCCGTTTCGTCGTGGGACGGGGTCCGATGTTGGTGTTGGGTTGAGCGCACATGCTCGACGATACGATATCAACGTCATTCCCGGTGCAACTCCACGAGATCCCGACTGCCGACCCGCTATGCCTGTGTCGATGCTCATCAGCCCGATGAGTGCCAAACTCGCACGTCGGCCTGGTGACCGTCGACGACCATCCGGTGTCTCTGAAAAGGAGCAAGAAGAAGCCTGGAACCGATCCATGGATCCACGCATGCAGCACAAGATGAAGCAGATGCTCGAAGCAGGTCCTGCCGGTTGCGATCTCAGCGATATCTTTGGAGAGATGCCTACCTCTCTACTCATGACTCCTGCTATGGCCAACTTGCCAGATGGCCAATCGATCCTGCGTCCAGCCTCGACCGAACCGCACAGTTCACCCGATCACACTCACCGCGCTTCGGCTTACAAACGTTCTGCATCGGAATCTCTACCCCCCACCACGACCACTCCTTGCCAAGTCGACGAAGCCGGCTTCAAACTTCCACCCCGTCCCAAGCATCTGCTGCAAGAAGAAATGGCCACAACGCCCGAACTTCGCGGTGGTGCTCCGACTTACTCTTACACTTACGGCTACGCCAAACTCGCGCGCTGGATGCATACACGTTATTCGCGAGAGAATTGCGAACAGGTGGACCGCAGTCTATCCGTCATACGACCCAAACTCATGGCTCTTTCTCGAAGCTTACCCGAAGAAGAGCTGATCGGAGTCGAAGAGAAGTTCTACCAGTTGCTTGATTTCTACCAGACCAACGTACTGGAAACCATTCCATTAGCCATGATCGTCGCGCGTCGGACCGGCGAAATTTACGCTGCCAACACGCACGCCTGTAAGCTTTTGCAACTTCCTCCGTCCATCTTCGAGGGTGGTCAGATCTGCCATTATCAATTGGTGACGGAGAAGGATTGCGTCAAAATGTGGGGGAAGTACGCTGCTGAAGCGGAGGGCAAGTTGGATAATCCTCCGATTCAGGAGGTGATGTTGGAGGTGGATCGAAGTTTGTTGCTTTTCGGCAAGCCTGGGTTTAATCCTAGGACGGGGGAGTTGTTGGTGGAAGGAGGCAAGTGTGAGGACGGCAGTCCGGTGGTGGTTCGGAAGCGGTGCATTGTGACCTTTGAGGCGAAGATCAGTAAGCATGGTTTGCCATTTATGGTTACGGGGTGTATGGTGCCTTTTCCGGATGAAGAGGGGAAGGCAGAGGTGAATCGTCCTTAGGTTTGTCTCCGGTGATGCTACGTTTTAATGTTTGATCTTTACTATACACGAGTACCTGTAATCTTTTCTCTTGCGTTGATCGCTTGCTATTACTACATCGAAGGGTTCAAAACTCAACGCTGTGCACTTGGACGACGAGTTATGGATCGAGAAACAAATGCATAAGATTGGATCGTGAGGAAAACGTGAGAAACTGACATGCGATGCGATTTATACAAAAAAAAAAAAAAAAAAAAAAAAGGATGAACAACTCTAGAAAACGACGTAAAACCAAACGTATAAACGAAACCCTTCAACTCGCAGAAGTAAACACCAACGGCGCTCCTGCCAACGCTCTCAACGTCTCCACCACCGGCGGGATCGCAGCAAAGATCAACAGGATCGCACCAAAGAGGACAAAGCTCAGACTTGCGATGGCCATACTCCTGGGTTTGCTGATCAGGCTGCTTGCACCGATGGCTCCTGCAGTGCTGCCCATTGCGATACCGATCGTCAGGTAGTCCCTCTCTCCCTTTTTGCCTGCTTCGCCGTCTGTCGGACCGTCTTGGTCCGGATTGAGACCAAAGAGACGGAAAAACGGGTCTTTGAAGATCGAAATCACGATACCCGTGATGACGACGAGCACGACGGTGATGCTTTCGTCGGCACCGATGGTCAACGACAGTTCGATGGCGAGAGGAGTCGACATGAATCTGCTCGCAAAAGCCAGTGCTCTTTCGGGAGCAATACCAATCGCACCCGCCACCGTCGGCCAGACGAAAATCGACATCAACGAACACGGGAACAACACCATCAACATATCCACCAGATGATACCACAAATCCCATCTGTATCTATACATCGGAATGGCCAAGGATACAATCCCCGCATCCAGTGTTGAAAACAACACATCACCTGCACCAATCACAGGACCACTGTAACCCGACACCGACCAGAGTACCGTATACTTTGCATCGACGGAATACGAGCTTAACGTACGTCGCAAGGTCCACCCTCGAACCGCGCCGATGGCCCACAGGATGAGGACGGTGGCGATCGAGGTGGTGAGGATCGGATGTGCGTAGCGGCGGATTCTGGCGGGTACGAGTGTGATAGCGGCGAGGAAAGTGAGCAGGTTGATCGAGAGGAAGAGCGGAAGCGAAATGTCGAGGGTGTAGAAGATGGGTAGACCGGCGATGAGGAGGAGGGTGAAGATGAGCCATGGGATCGAATGCCAGAGATGGTCGATGAGGTGGTCGATTGCGTCTGTTTCTGGTGCTTCTGGCGAATCAACTGGGTCTGAGGTGGTGGTGAGGATCTGCTCGGTGCGAGACTTTTCGTCGTTGATAGGCTGCGCTTCAATGTCGAGCGTCTTACCGGTGGGTGAAACCTCCAAACTTGTCCGCGTGGGTGTAGGAGGAGCCCTCGTAGGCATCACCAGCGTCTCTTCTCCTTTCGGATCCATTGCAACGGGTCCGATGTTGGACCGACGTCGATCGATCAAATCCTGACGAGCTTGGAAAATATACTCGTCAAACGTGGGTGACAACCCCTCTTCCTCTCTTTCTTGCTTGGACGCAGCATTGGCACTCTGTGGTCGCTTCGATACAAACTTGAGTGCGCTTCCTGGTCCGACTACTGCTGCTGCAAATTTACCCTTCACTCCATTCCCCGATCCGGGACGACATGCTCTGGAGGGAGATACAGAAGCGTTTCTTGCCGCCCATGATCGTGCTAGTGATCTACTGCGACCTACACCTTCCTCTCGGTCCAACTGCAACCCTCTACCCCTGGCGAAATAGCCTTCGTTCGTAGTGTGGTGCAACCGGTGATTGTGAGCTGGCGAATTGGGAGCTGAGGAAAGCGGATAATGATGGTGACCCTGTAACGGAGTGTGAGCGGTTGCGTAGGGATCGCCCTGTTGACGAGCGGTTTCCAACTGAACATGCTCCAACTGTCGCTGTGCGTCGCTTCTCTGCTGCCTCCTCCCCGCCACTGCTACGGTGAGTGGAGCAGTCGCGATAGCAGTCATCCCACTCAACCCCGTAGCTACACTACCTAACTTCTCGCCTCCTTCGACCTTTGTCTCTGGATTGATCTGCGAAATTACCGCAACCAGCGTTGCTACAGAGGCACGTCGCTGTTCGTCTACGCTTTTGCGTCTTGAATTTTCATCTTTTCGCTGTTGTATGCGATGTTTGGCGGCGCCGACGATAAAGCGGATCAGTCGATGAAGTAAAACCGGGAAGAATAGAGCAGCGATCTGCGAAGCTGCAAACCAACCAGTGATCAGCCCAATCTCTGTGCCGTTGATAATCTCGCGTGCCGGGATGAGGATGAAACTCGGCGTAAACATGACCGACATGTAACGAAGGCAAAAATCGCACGGCGCTTCCAAAACCGCCAACGCTGGCTTCAGCAACACCTTCCCTTCCCTTCCCTTAAACCTTCTTTCAACCCAACTTGTAGTACTCAACCAATCCAATGCTAGCAACATCACAAACAGCAACAACATCGCAAGTACCGGACTGGGGAACCTAAACGGCGCCCTATCCATCCCTTGCTTGATCAGCCACACCAACACCAGCAGCGAAGTGATGCCGACGGGGACGTGGATCCAGTTGGTAAACAGATCACGCCGGCGCGACGGGTCGCTGAAGAGTAGACGGATAGCAAGGAGGACGTGGGAAGGGGAGCGGATACGTGGGATAAAGGGTCGGTCGGTGAGACATGCTTCACACACTTCGACGGTTGATCGGCGGTGGTGTGAGCATGGTGTGGGGGAGAGGGTTTCGGATGTGGAGCGCGAGGTTTGGGGTGATGCTACTGTTGCTGCTTGAGGTGAGAAAGATGGCGATGATGGAGAGTTGAAAGGCATGGTAGGTGCGATACTGGGGGCGGTGAGGTTAGCCCCTGCAGGGGTGGTTGGAGTGATGGTGGAGGAGGACCTCGAAGCACCACCGGTTGGTGACGCTGATGGTTGGGAGGTCATCCTATATGCGCAGTCCAACTCCTTGATCGAGATCTACTCGGTATCTAGCTGTGTTGCCGTGTTGGTGGTTCTATATTCGATAAGAAATACAGGAGCCAGTCAAAGGGGGACGCGGCCAAGGGGCTGTTGATCTTGACAGCTGTCACCTTATAAGCACAAACATCAGCCTGCGGGTCGGAAACTCCAATCATCGCACAGTCATCCTGTCAACGTCTTCCACATCTCTCGAAGCAGCCGAGTAGCATCAGAGGAGAGTAAGACTCCCGACCCTCTCCGTACAGCAACGCCATTCTACCGCAGGTGCCCCGCGCGCCCACACCATTCATCACGCCAGCCACAACGCAAGAGAGGGAGAAGGGACCGTACACCATGGACTCCATCTATCACTGCGTGAACAAAAGGCGTGTGCAGATGTGCGGAATGCTTGGAAGGTTTTTTTTTTTTTTTTTTTTGATGCCTGCAATAAGAAGACGAGTGTGAAAAAAAAAAAGCCCGGCAGTTCTTGGCATTTCTCTCTCGGACCGCAGGACACAATAAAGCCACTTTTTGCCCACCCAAACCCATCGTTATCAATAAAACGCCGTTTTTGGGTTGTGTCCGACACAGCCATCGAAAAGCATAACCGCTTTGTGTGTGTGGGGGGGGGCTTGAAAAAAAAGGCTTGGCTTGCATTACGGCTGTTCCCCGTGTTAACTTCGGTTCGCTATCGAAGCCATACAACGTGTGCAAGGCTACAAAAACCCACAGACAGCTAATTTGTTTTCCCTTCCACGTTGGTCGTTTTCCAGATCGCACTAAAAAAAAACAAGTTGACGATTGTCAGGATGCCGTGTGCCCCAAACATACCGACCGATTGCACAAGATGCCAAGGTCAGGCGCTAATCGAGAACCCGACACGTTTTTGACCAAAGGGCTTGTTCGCTGAAAGATGTACTGTAGAACGGAGAATTATTTCGAAAAGATCTGCTTCTGGAAAAAATAAATAAAAATGACGTGTGCTGCTGATCCGCGCGCCTTGGCGGAGTTGCAAAAAGCAGCGGTGACTTTTTTTTTGGGGGGATAGATAAGAGATTAAAAAAAAAAGGGTTTCTTGAAGGGGAATGCCAAGAACTTTCGGTTGCGATGGCCCCACATCAATGGTAAAAAAGCATGGGAAGCAAAGGCCGTGGAAGCAAAAGGTTTTCGAACCGTTGCCTTTTTCCCTTCAAATCGCAATGATATTCTGTGATTCCGCAGCTGTCATGCAATCCTCTCTGCTTCGCTGCTTTTTCTCTATCTGAGGCGTGCGTTTTTGAAATGGAAAGCAGCGATGATTCGATGATGCACGCGCCCTTACTTCGACCCACGAAGTTTGACGACGACCTTAGATATAAACGCCGGTAGATAACCTAATGCCTCTTTTGTTTTCCATTGTCCACGTTGCACCATCGCCCATTGTGAAACATCCATCATCCCGCCACTGCATACCGATCGGAATGTGCCAAGAGATACCCCCCCCCCCCCGACATCACACACCAACCCACTTCGGAGCAGAGACACAAAAAAAAACCCCGCGCATATAAAACCCAAAATCGAAGCGGAGAATTCTCTTTCTTATCGGTCAATTTGCGAGAGATCTTTCTTGCCAAGCAAGAAAAAAACGCGCGCTTAGGTGGGGTGAGATTTTTCTTGGGACTGGAATGTTGTTATCGTCTAAAAATAGTGCCTCTCTCCCCCTCGGTGTGGTGGTGGTGTTCGGGAACGGAAGTGTGGTTCCGTCCAAGTAGACACGAGCGGTGTGTGGGATGCTTGGCAAAACGTGGCGTTTGCGCGCTAGTCAACCCAACTTTGGATCGAGAAAATCATCGCTTCGGTGAGTTTTGCTGGCGAAGAAGCATTCTCCTTGGCACGGTTCGCTTTTTTCTTAGACGAGCTGAAAGGTGGGATGCGATGGTATGTTTGCGAGCGAGAGTACTATAGTGACGATAGGCGTTCGATGTATGCTCAGCAGGTATGAAAATGGGGGGCATGGAAAGGATGGAAAAAAACGCCAAGAAAACTCGCGATTCGCACAAAGTGCGCTACGTGACATGTCACTCTTCCTTTTGGGTTCCGGAACTGTCCGACTTGCTCTGGTGGTGAGAGCGCCACTCTCTCCTGGCTGTGTTGGCCCTAGAATGGCTTGCTGATGTGGCAGTAACAATGTCAAGCAAAGCACACACGTTCGCAGCACCTACCAAAAAACCGCGAGGGAATACTTTTCCAAAATGAGTTATGGGGAGGTCCGCATTGCATATTGCATAGAGCACATGCTCGTAGCGCTGTCCACATCGAGTGTGCGTATGTGTGCATCTCATTCACCGGCAATTTTGCTTCCGCATCGGCGAATGCTCCCATCTAAGGAAAAAAGCTAACTCTTCCACTTTCCAACCTTCTTCTCCGGCTCCCTACCCAACGCCTGCAACCTTTTAGCACGACCAAACCTAATCCCATCCAGAACAAAATCAATCGCTTCTTCCGCTTCCTTCTTCCTCCTCTCCACGTCCGCTCTATAACAGAATGCCAAGGGGAACCTGAAACTCAACCACAGATACAGCGTAAAACACCGATGCAGCGACTCCAACATGAGCAACGTCGTAATGTTGATCAACGAATGGGCTGCACTTCCACCGCCTTCTTTAGCCGAGAGATATGCGAACAACGGTAGCTCTTCACCGCCGTTCGATCTGCCACTGGACCGATCACGTGCATCCATCGCCTGCTGCATCACCGCTTTCACCTCGTCTTCGATCTCCAACATCGCCAGATCTTTGGCGGCTACGTCAAACTCGACAAGTCCCCCTTTGCTAAACTGACGTACCGCATTGCAGAGAAAGGCTACGACTCGCTCGTCGCGCGTGTTGGCCGGTGCGTTGGAAAAGCTTTCGCGTTCGGCGACGGTGAGCATGCCGGATGAGGCCGACTCGATGAGCGGCGAGATGGTGAGTTGCTGGCTGAAGTCGGATAGGAAGTAGTGGTGCGAGTCGATGCGTGCGAGGAGGGAGACGTCGGCAAAGATCTGGGAGAGCGTACGTAGACCTCCGCGGCTGGTTTTGCCGGGTAGCATCGCGCTCAGCTGGGCCAGTGCTTCCGAAGATGGCTGGATTGAAGCTCGTGTGATGGGTAGCAGGGGAGATGCAAGCGCCGCACGTAGGATCTCGAGCTCGTGCTCGTGTCGTGTGGTAACAATGCCACCTAGGTCAGCGGTACTGGTGCTCTTGTCTTGCGTACCGTACCTCCCCGCCCTGCCCGCAATCTGCTTGATCTGACTCGCTGAAAGCACAACTTCCTCTTTGCCGTTCCATTTCGTCAACGTATCAAACACCACCCGCTTGATCCTCAGATTCAACCCCATTCCAATCGCATCGCTTGCAACCATCACGTCCAACTTGCCTTCGTTGAACAGCTTGGCTTGTTCCGATTTCGTCTCCGGAGGCAGTGCACCGTAGGCTACAGCACATCGTAACCCGGTTTTCTTTTCGATATCTCGCTTGAGCGCAAAGATGCCCGAACGGGAAAAGGCGACGATACAATCACCCTTTTGGATCTCCCCCAGATCGTCGTGTAGACTCTCATCAGCGACGCTGAGCGGCGTAAGTCGATCGTACCGATGAACGGTGAGATGATCACCACATGCTTTCGCAATGTTCTCGATCAACGGAATCACTGACGCCTCTCCACACAGATGCAACTCTTTCACCGGCAACCCCAACACGGCATTGGTCCAAGCATACCCCCTCTGCGCATCACCTATCATCTGGATCTCGTCTATCACCCCAACATCCACGGCTCTTGTGGTAGACACCATCTCGACCGTACAACTCGTTAGACCCGCTAGAGGGTCCACCGTCCGCTTCTCTTCTCCCGTAACCAAGTTGCACGCACGGGCAGCAACACCGGGTGAAACAGTTCCGCTGTTGAACCGATCCCACACTTCGTGAGCTAGCAGACGCAACGGGCCGGCAAAGATACCGGTGCGTGCTTTGGAGAGCGCTACGAGCGCGCCGTGCGTCTTGCCGGAGTTGGTGGGGCCGACGTGTAAGTGGATGTTGCGGATGAGAGTTCGAGCTCGTGGATATTGGTGGACGGGGAACCGAAGGTCCATGCATGAGCGGAGGAGGGTGAGTTGAGAGCGGGCGAGGGCAATTTCTGTTGCTTCGGATGGGGTGAGGCGGTTACCCGGCGTTGAAGACTGAAGAGCTTCGAACCCGCGATCGACCCAATCAAGAAAGCCCGAGATGCAGAATCGTCCAAGACACTCCTCCCCCTCGATTGTGCAGGAAGACAAAGCGTCCGAGAGGTACGAAAACGTCGCAACCTGAGCAGGTTTGCCAGAATCGTGCAAGACAGCTAGATCCGGGATCGTCTCCTTGGCTTGCTCTGACCATGTTCGAAACAGCTCGATTGCCGTCGCTACATTGTCTCCCTTTGTCGCCTTGACACTACCTCTCTTCTTCGCTAATGATCGTCGTTCACCATCACCGGCTTCACCCTTACAAGACTGGAGCAACAACCGCGCAGGGCCATCCTTAATCCCGTAAGTCACCAGTTGCGAGGGCAACTCCGGATCCTTGCCCATCGCCGTAAGTTTCTCGACGAGCTTTCTGCCCACTTCCTGTGCTGTTGGTGGATCGGGTGCATTGAAATTCACATCCTTGAGTTGATCTCGATTCCTCGGTTGAAACCGTGCCTTGTTGCGATGGTGGTCTTTGCCACTTTTAGCCCATCGTTTGATGTTGTTGGACCTGAAACTCGGTGTCGACTCTCCTTTTGATGGACGCTCGATGAAGCCGCTATCGTATCTGCCTCGTGAGGTGGGTATTGAGGTGGAGAAGGGTCGCAGTAGAGGGGCGAGACCGGAAGAGGATGCCTCGGGCGATGAACAGTAGAGATGGCAGGCGGGAAGCGCACGAACCGCAGCACTGCGTACTGTCGGGCGGATCAAAGCCGCAGCTGAGGGTCCAGCTACGTTGAGCGACCTTCTCAACATTTCTCGCTCTTTTGCACTTCAATGCAGAGAGTATTGTATGATCGAGTATGATGGTCAACCAAGAAGAAAGTTGGGTCAGCTAATGTTGGACAGGAAGAAGTGGAGAAATTTTCGTCTGGCAAGAAGGGAAAAATATAAAATATAAAAATAAAAAATAAAAATAAAAATAATATTAAAAAACTTGGATTACGTAATCCCACTTTTTCCCTTCCTTCTTTCCCTCAACCTCATCCTTCCCTTTCCTTCCTTTTGACCTTTACCTTTCACCTCTCGTTCCCTCTCTCCCCCATCATCTCGGCCTGCAAAATGAAAGTAGTAGGACTGCTCAGCGGCGGCAAGGACTCATGCTACAACCTCATCCACTGCGTTCAACAAAGACACCAGCTCGTCGCTCTCGCAACACTCTCTCCTCCCGGAACCAAAGATGAACTCGACTCATACATGTATCAGACCGTCGGTCACGATGCCGTACACCTCGTTGCCGAAGCTATGCAACTCCCACTCTACCGTCGCATCATCACAGGAACAGCGATAAACCAGCGTTCCGAATACGGGTCACGGACAGCTTCGTCCTCGACAACCTCCGAAGACGAAACTGAAGACCTCTACCGTTTGCTCCTCGACGTCAAAGTGAAGCATCCCGATGTCGAAGCGGTTTCCGTCGGAGCTATTCTTTCCAACTACCAACGTGTTAGGGTCGAACATGTAGCTCTACGGCCCGAAATAAACCTCACCCCGCTGACGTTTTTATGGCAGCGCTCGCAGTCGGAACTGTACTCCGAGATGCTGAGTGCTGGACTCGTGTCGATTCTCATCAAGGTTGCGGGTATCGGATTGGACGAGAGAGATTTGGGGAAGACGTTGGGACAGATACAAGGTAAGTTGGAGAGTCTGTCGCGTATGTACGGTGCACACGTGTGTGGGGAGGGAGGCGAGTATGAAACGTTGACGATCGACTCGCCGTTGTTCAAGAAGCGGATAGAGGTCGGGGAGACGGAGACGGTGGTGCATTCGGATAGTGCGTTTGGAAGTGTGAGTTATTTGCGGTTGAAGAATGCGAGGTTGGTGGAGAAGGAGCAAAACGAAACGGGGATAGCAAGGACACCGCCGTTGCTGGATGGGGTGGGGAGGCGGACGTTGAAGGCTGTTCAGAGGGGAAGCGGGGGAACGAAAAATATATTAGACCAGGTGAACGAGTTGCATCTCAACGATACAGTCGACTTTCCAAACCCTTCAATACGACGCAAAGGTCGCTACCTCGTCCTGTCCAACATCGTCGGCCTTCCCTCCTCCTCCACCGAAGACCAACTCAGCCACGCATTCACCTCCATTACCCACCACCTTTCTTCCCACAACCTCACTCTCCAACACATCAGCCACATCAACCTCTTCCTCCGCACCCAAACCCTCTTCGTCCGCATCAACTCGGTCTACCGTACACTCTTCGGCGTCTCGCCACCCACCCGTGCCTGCGTCGCTCTACCCTCCTTACCACCGGGAATCGACCTCGTGATCAACGCGATCGCATTCGACGACACCGGCGCTTCCTTCGATAGGCGAGCACTGCACGTGCAGGGAAGGTCGTTTTGGGCACCGGCCAACATCGGTCCGTACTCGCAGAGTCTGGTGCAGGCGGAAAAGGTGTGGATTGCCGGTCAGATCGGGTTGCGTCCGGTGGATTTGAGCGTGGAGGAGAGGGAGGAGAGGCAGACGGCGTTGAGTTTGCAGCATGCGAGGAGGATCTGGACGGCGACGATGGGCGATATGGTTGGGAGAAGGTGTGGGAAAGGGTGGGTGGAGGGAGGGGTTTGTTGGGTGGATGGTGAGGAGAGAGTGGAGCTGGCGAGGCGGGCGTGGGTTTGTCAGCGGGATGAGGTGGAAGGCGATGACGATGAGGAGGAGGAAGAGGAAACCGGGGAAGTGGACAACTGGCTAGGTCAAACAGCAGCAAAGACGTCACCGCCGATGCTGTTCGTAGTGCTTCCCAAAGGAAACCTACCGAGAAGCGCTGCCGTCGAGTGGCAGATTACCGCGCATACCGGTCGTATTCCCCCACCCATCACCGACGATCGCAACACGGCAAACGACGATGACGACGACAACGAACCAGGAAGCGACACGTCCGACGTCGACATCCAGCGCTTCACGACCACCCTCACCCACAACAGCGTCACTTTTGAACTGGTGCACACCATCACAACCTCGTCACTTGCCTCAAGTACGTTTGGCATCATCACCCTTCGTCGTCTCTCTTCCCCACCTGCCCCATCGAATCCAACGCCAGACAACGACTTCACAGCATCGATACGCAACTGCATCGACCAGTCGTACTGCACTCAACTCTTCCAACCTGGCCAAACGGGTGCAGAAGCAGTCGGCTTGCTCAGGGAACTTCTTTCATCGACGCTTCTGGACCAGACGCAACTCGTCCCCTGCTCAATCATCCACACTCTCGCCGACGATTCAACAGCACAGCAAGTAGACTTGGCTCTCGTATGGTATGGCATCTAGTTCATGCATTTTAACAACACTTCAAACCATTCCATCCGCTTGTCCACAACTTCATCCTGAGTAAAGAAAACCGCCATCACCTCCCCGAACCCCCCTCACCAGGCTGCAACGTATCAACCAACTCTTTAAACTGCGAAACAATCTCCCTCTCCTTCTTGGCCTTCTCCTCGGCCTGCATCCTCAACATGGTGCGTTTCTCCTCTGCCGAAATCACCTGATTCTCTTTGCGCATTCGGATCGCATTCATACGATGATGTCGACTACCGCTCATGACATAACCTGCTCTTTCGTAGGCTTCGATCTGCTCGGATGTAAGGCCGATCTCGCCTCGTCGCGGGATCCGTTTGCCGTCTTGAACGTACGAGGCCATGGCGGATCCTTCGCCGGGTAGTAGAGCTCCACCGTAGGCGCGTGGGTCCACCTTGCCGTCCGAAGTGAGGCTGGGCAGCGAAGGTCCCACTTCGACGTCCGAGTCTGTGTCGGAATGGTCTGCGGGGATGTTGTTTTTATCAGAGTCGGTCTTGGGTGCTGATTCGGAGCGATGACGACTGCTTCTGTGACGCTTTTCTGAATCTTGTCGATGGTGTCCACTCGAACGGCTTGATTTGTGATGACGACGATGGCGTCCCGAAGAGTCTGCACCAGAATGCGAATCTGTCTCGGAATCGGAACGGTCGGAATCAGAATCGTCCGAGACAGCAGAACGCGATCGCTTTGACCTTTTCCTCCTGTCATCTTCGTGTCGATGTAAGCGTGATGAGCGTGACGAGCGTGAGCGGCGATGCCTCTCTTTGTCGTCATCATCATCGTCCCTGTGCCTACTGGAGCGATGATCTCGACTCGATCTGGAATGATGGCGATGACTTCGGGAGGAAGAAGAGTGATGCTTGTCGCTGCTGCTGCGCTTCCGGTCGTGCCTGTCTCGGTCCTTATGCCGGCTGCTGGTGTCACGATGACGCTTTCGCTTCTCGCGTTCCTCGTCACTGTCTAGCGTCGGATGAGGTGGGCTTGGCGGCCAGATGGAGATGTTCGAGTTCTTGCGCTGTTCGTTGCGAGAGCTAAAGAATCCTCCGTCACCGCTACCACCACCACCACCACCACCCTGAGAAGTGCCATTCGACATGGACGATGCATATGGATCGCGTGGGAGCCGCTTCCACTGTGCGGCGCCATATTCAGACGAGCCATTGCTTTCGTCATTTCCTCTGCTTCTGTCGTCCGCAGCGTCAAAGTATCGGCCGCCGCCTCGTCCTCCAGACCGCGAGGGTCCCCAACCTCGACGCGAATCGTGGTTGTAATCACGTTGACCATCTCCTTCTCTCCTGTCACCACCGTCACGGCGGCGGTCATATGAGCGCGGTGGTCGATCGTCATTTGAATCCTCGCGAGGTGGTGGCACCCAGCGATCAGCTTGTGGCCTAGGTGGACGTCGATCTGGATGAGTGTAGGGTCGGGGAGGTGGCATGTTGTTGACCGACGCCAATGTCGAAGCCTGATCATCGTACGACGCTGAACCACGTTGATGCTGCGGCGGTGATCTGGATCGTGAGTGTTCTCTCGCTAGTCTGTTCGCAAGGGAGCTTCGATTCGAGCTATTTTGCTCGCCGTTGTCCTCATCCTCACGTCGTAGCTTTTGCTTCGATGCCAGGAGACGTGAGCGCAGCTGTTGTTCTCGGTCGAGTTGTTCGTGAGACGATGAGGTCGAGGAGCCTGGTGCATCGTCAGCATGCGAGCCGAGACGCTCCGTCAGTGTCGACATGGCCGCTGTGTCGTGTTGCCCTTGCTTGTATGGTGATGGTCGATGAAGAAAGAGGAAGAGAACAAGATCAAAGTGGAGAAAAGCTGAGTCCGGCAAGACTCGTATTTTTTATCGCAGAACTGTTACGCCGCCAAAACTGATTGGCAATGAGCAATATTTTCGTGCGAGTGGAAGAACAGCCAAAGAAAAGGCTGAGCTGGAGCCTTTGGCATCAAAAAAAGGCACGCGCACAGACATTCCATTCTGTCCAGCGACGCTTCCTTCTCTTCCATCCTTCACCTTCCATCTCGACTTTCACTCAAGGAAAGCGCACACATCCCTCACAATGTTGCGCAATACACTTTCGGGCGGCGGCATTCGCTCGCTCGTCTCTACATTGTTGCTGGCTCTCGCGCTCACCCTGGCTCTTTTGTCCACATTTGCTTCCGCTTTACCCTCAGCGACCGGCAACCGGGTCCTAATCGTCATCGAAAACGCATCGAGAGAAACCTACTCGACCTTTTTCGCTTCTTTAGCTTCCAAAGGCTATGCAATCGACTTCAAAGCTCCTCGTGATGTCAAGCCGCAACTCGTCCAACATGATGTTCTCTCGTATGACCATCTCATCCTTCTCTCTCCCTCGAGCAAGTCGTTGGCTGCCGACATTTCGCCTCAGCAGCTCGTCGAATACCTCAAGAGCGGAGGAAACATGATCGTTGGCCTAGACTCGAGCGTCAGCGAAATGCATCGTGACTTTGCTCGCGAGTTCTCGTTGGAGTTTGAAGAGAAGGGCAGTGCACTCATCGACCACTTCCGGTACAGCGCACAGCACGACGCTGGTAACCACACTGCGGTTCTCGTTGGTGGTAAGAAGGGAGCAGCTACAGGCTCGCTGAGTGCAGGTGGTCTCGTGCAAAACGTCAACGTGTTTTCGGAAGAGACCTTGCGTGCAGCCAAAGGAACCCCTTTGCTCTACCGCGGAATCGCCCATCGCATCGGTGCCAACCCACTGGCATTCCCGCTCATCCTCCCACCCGCCACCAGCTACTCTTCCGACGTCCCCACCCTCGTCAAGGAACAAGAGGCAGTCACCGAGTCTACGTCATACTCGACTCCAGCCCCTGTCACCGTCACCACGACCAAGATCGTCGATGGCGAAACGCAAACTTCGGAAGTTCTTTCTACTCCCCGCGCTGTCCCCACCGTGATCAAGAGCAAATCCGCCAGCACGCTGGGTAAGAACGGCTGGGTCGCCAAGAACCGTGCCAGCCTAGATGCGCTGGAGTCACGTAAAGAGCTCGTAGCTGGTATCGCCACCTCTGCATCCGGCAATGCTGTTGTTTCGCTCGTCTCCGGGTTCCAATTGGCATCCAACAGTGCACGAGCTGTGTTTTTGGGATCGACGGATTTGCTCTCCGATGCGTTTTTCTCCGATACTGACTCTGGATCGCTTAACAAGCTGGTCACAAGCGATTTGACGAGTTGGACGTTCCAAGAGAAATCAGTGTTGAAAGTGGTGGCTACGAATCACAACCGAGTCAAATCGGATCCTACCGACACCAGGGAGGACTACGAAGAGACCGAAGCCGGAAACAAAATGTATCGCATCAAGGACCACGTTCATTACAGCGTCGATCTTGTGCAGCACCACCCTGACCTGGGTTGGATCCCCGCTGATCCGAGCTTGGACCTGCAAGTGTCGTTCAACATGCTGGATCCCTATATCACGGCGCACCTTACGCCGGTCGACTCGGCCAACTTTACGCATTCTTCGCCCGTCGCGCAACAATCCAGCGCAAGCAAAGCGTTCACCCGCTTCGAAACCACTTTCCAGATCCCGGACAGACACGGAGTGTTCACCTTCCACCTCAACTTTAAACGCTCCGGACTGTCGTTCGTCGAGGTCAAGGACACAGCGCCCGTACGGCCGTTCAACCACGACGAGTATCCGCGCTTCTTGAGTTCGAGTTGGCCGTACATCACGGGTGCCTTCAGTACCGTGGTTGGATTCTTGGTGTTTGTGTTCCTCTGGTTGACCATCCGTGAAGATGTGGGGAAGGGTAAGAAGGATCAATAGATACCGGCTGTTGAAAAAAAAAAAAAAAAAGTAAAGCGATGGTCGTGTAGGATGCAAAAGATTTTGCCTTGCTGTGTGTGTGTCTGTGTGTGTGTGTGTGTGTGTTATTGAGTGGAAGAGTAGTGAAGCTCGCCCTTGCCGTGTCTGAAGTAAGCTACTGAATCCCCCTTAGTGTCTGAATGAAGAAGGGGCGAGCCGAAATCAAACCACCACAGCTTCCTATCCGTCACCCCAACCACCCTATCCGCTGACGCTACGACCTGATATACGGGGCTGTCTGTATAGGGCAGAGCAAACGCTGTCCAATCCTTGCTTCTCTCCTCTCCCCCTCCAACCAACAGCGGTACATCCCACCCCGCCAAAGCAGACACATCAAACACCCGCACCTTGGCATGCCTCGCCCCATCCACAACTAACATCTCACCCTTGGCACCGCCGAAACTCAAACTGTAGACTGCATCTGTATCGTAATCGTCCCGAAAAACAGCTACGGGATTCAGCTCTCTCCTCACCCTCCACCGACGTCTGCCGTTCAACGCTGCACCGAGCTCGTCCATCCGCATCAATCCTTCCCCATCCTCCTCCCCACGCAGCTGCCGGGTATCATACACCCGAACCACCCCATCGAAAAACCCAACAAACAGCAAAAAACCCGGCAGGCTCGACGTGACTGGCGGCGTAGCCATCGTATATACGGAAGTACGCTGTCCCGTCGATGCGACGTAAAACGGTTCTCCCAGCTGTGCAGTGTGGGTGAGCGGATAGATGTAAACGGCGTGATCGGCCGTCATGCCTACCGCGACCCAATCTGTGCGCTTCGAAGGAAGTTTTGCACAGCTGCCGAGAAGCACAGACCACGCCCGAGTAGAAGCAGCGGTGGGAGAAGCTTCGGGAGGCGCATTGTTGAACGCAACGCTGCGAAAGTGTCGAGGTGTACTGGCGCCTGATGAGTCGTCGATCGAAGTATCTGGTGGAACAGCGGCTCCTTCGGCGTCGATCTGCCAGCTTGCTTCTGTTGCGCTATCTGAGTCGTTGAGACGATGTAAATGCAACATCCCACGCTTGGACAGCGACACTATCAAGGTTTCCCCCATCGCACCAGGTGCAGACTGTATTGAGACACCCGCCACCTCTTGTCTTCTCAACGCTGGATAATGCCGCACCACTCTAGCCTCAAAACCGTCACCCTTGGTCGTCAACGCTACGACCTGTACACATCCATCTGCGTACCCTACAACCAGTCTGCTCGCCTCCTTGTCGATCGCTTGGAGCGCCGTAATGTCTTGCCATGGATCATCCGGTGCTACCTCTTTGCCAGCTCCGGTAGAATTGCAACTGCTCGTGGTATCTGGAAGTCGACTATTCAACCTCACCCTCGCCATCAGCTGCATCTCTGCCGGGTCATGCACGAACAACTCCGACCTTACCCCCACCACCACCCACTTTCCACCCACGGTAAGCGTCGGAATCGCAAAGTCTCCACCGAACCTTCTCCCCCTCCCCATTCCCTCTCTTTTCCCCCTCTCCGAAACCGAAATCTCCACACTCCCCGCACACAACCTCACCTCCGACCAACCCACCTGCAGCAGCGAAGCATACCGACAGGCGAACCACCATCGCGATCTCCTACCACCCTTCTGCTTGACGTACGCCCTGTATGCGGTATCGATCCTGTCCAGACGGAGACCGGGGTAGTGTTGGAAGAGGAGGTGTTTGAACGCGTGTTCGTCGACCAGTCTGAACGTGTGTGTGCAGGTGGTGCTGAGTGCGTTGAAGGTGGAAGGTGAGTGTAGGGGAAGGGAGGCGAAGATGTGTAGCCAGACGTCGGTGGGGAGGCGGAGGATGGGTGGTTGTTGTTGAGGTTCGGAATTGTGCTTCTGCAGAGTTGGACCTCCGTTGACGGTGAGGAGCGGTCGCATTACGAGGAGGAAGATGGTGGAGTGAAAAGTCAAGACGAGCAAGAGCAAAGTTTTAGAGTAGCACCGGATATGCATTGTGAGAAAAAACGGCGTTAAAAGCAGCCGAAACTGAGCCTCCACATTCGAAAGATGGTACAAAAGAGTGTCCACATGTGTTGCCCTCTCGCCTTGGTCCGTTGGAGGCCATCATTCAACCACCATCACAATCTGTTTCGTATCGAGCTTACCTCCAAGCATCCACAGCATCTCGAAGTCATCGCATCTCTTACCATGTCGATCCGCTTTCATAAAGGTCCCTCGATCATTACTCTTTTGTAAGATCCCCGCCCCTCCCTGCAGTTTTCTCACTTCGTACACAGCCTTTCACTCACTTTTCAACCACAACGACTCACCAACCTCTCATCCACTTCTCACACACGCCCCCTTGCTCACAACCTGTCAAAACCTCCTACTCACCTCTCATTCATCCCACGTTACCCCCCTTTTGTCTCGTATACAGCCACGACCCAACCTCTACCACATCCAAACAAGTCCTCTCGCTCCTCACCTCGTACCAGCACAACCCGTATCGCCCGTCAACGTCTGCCGGTGGCACTGCTGCATCGCACGGAGAATCGTGTATCGTCGAAGCACATTCGGGAGCAGACGCGACGTCCTATCTGCATTCGGCTGCTAGCGATCCCCCCACCTCACCGCTGATCCAGCTGGAGGTGGTGGATCGACGTGCAAATCCGCCGACGTCGGATCAGATGAGGAGCATTGTCGATTATCTTGCCTCCGACCCCTCCGATAGCGGTAAGAGTAAGCAGACCTACAATTCGACCGGGTTTGACGCGAAAGAGCACGAAAGAAGGAAACGAGCGTTGAAACAACATCTGGCGGAAGGAACAGGCGAAGCGGGAATGCCAAAGATCAAGGATGGTCCGTTGGTGGTCAATTGGGATGCCGGATGTGCCGCGACGAGTGTAGAGGGCGTAAGGGCGATGTTGCACAGGTTGGAGCGGGACGAGGCTCAACAGGACAAGGATTGTGACCGGTCGAGTTGTGTTGTTTGTTGATGGTGGGGATTCGTCGCTATACCCCGCGTTCAAGACTGAAATCTCATGCTCTAATTCGACCGTTATCCAACCTATCCCCGCCTCTCGAACCACACACACTCAACAACAATCAACCAGAACGAATACTTTGCACTGTGCGTGTGTGAGTGAGCGGGTATGTTAATAGATGCATAAAAAAGGAACGACGCTTGCACGACCTGCGTGACCAAGAAACAGAATGCAGTTAAAAAAAAAAAAAAGGGAGTGATGGTTATTTCACGCACCACTGGCAAGCTGACATCGATCGAGCAGCGCCTGGTAGACAAACTTGTACGCCCACAGGTTGCCCTTCATCCTGCGAATGTCCAAGCTGTACAGGCCGGGCAAGTTTTTGATGCGCGTCACCTCGACCGAGAAGCGGATCTCCTGCCCGCCGTCGACGGATGCGTTGCCGTACAGCGGCGGCGGTTGGTTTTCGTCGTTCGCCACGACCAGGTTGCTAGCCATTGTCGAAGAAGTGGGCAGCGAAGAAGCGTTCATCTTGGGACTCGTGGCTCCGGGCTGGAGAGAACTGCGCTTGAGGAAGCTGCGTAGCGATCCTCCGCCAGGAGTGCTGGCGCTGGGGCTCAAAGAGTCTCGATGGCTCATGCGCGAAGATCGCTCGACGTCGGCTTGGGTCGGAGGGAAGACGGAGCTGCGGATGCTCATGCCAATTCCCTGCGTAGCACTCATGAGCGTCTTAGCGCGCTTACGACGGACGCATTCCAGTTTGAAATCTTCGTCCTTCTCCTTGCGCATGTCGATGCCCATCTCGTACAGAACACGCTGCACCTCTTTGAGCACGTCGATGGGCGATCGCGACGTGAGGGCAGATTGGTCCACCGCACCGAGGTGGTAGCGCAATCGAGCCTCGTTGAAGGGAGCGGCTGCGGTCGAGGCAGGTTTGGCTGCTGCTGCTGCTGCGCGAGACGAGCAAGGCTGCGACTGCTGTTGCGAACGTTGCTCGGCAGCAGAAGCGTTGGACATGTTTGAAACCGCCGAGAGAGACGCTTTGGGTGTCGCCTGCTGCTGAACCGTCGAGGCACTCGACTTGACACCGTCGCTCTCCAAATGAGAGGTGTCGCTCACGTTGGTGAGCTGGGTCAGTTCGGTGGCTTCGCTGGTCTCGCTGTGCGTTCCCGAGGCGGATCGCGACGACGGCACCGAAGAGGCGCCACCAATTCCCTCACCGCTGCCGGTCTGCGCCTCCGCATGACGACTCGTTCCATTCTGAGCGCTCGTGACAATCACCGAAGGCGTCACAGATGAGGCACCGTTAATCTGCGAAGAGGTGGGCGATCGTTCGAATGGACCAAGAGGCGGCTGTTCGTTGAAAGTGCCTCGCGACAGGCTCTTCTTTCGGAACCAGTCCATGACCTTCTTGGCAGCATTGCTAGAAGGACCAGCAGTCGAGGAGCTGGCAATGGTCGATCCATCGTAGAAGGTCTTGTCATTCTGCTGCTGCTGCTGCTGCTGCTGCTGCTGCAGCGACGGCTGCAAGGGCTGTGGACGTGTGCTGGCCGTGACAGGTCGCGAGGCCGAGCTGGTGGATCCCTTGCCTTGCTTCTGTGCGGCGGCGCCGGCGGTGCGCTGCTGAGATGAGATGGAAGCATTGTCCTTTCTGCGAGAGGTCTGCGACGAGGCAAACGAAGCTTCTGTAGCAGATTGGGGAATGTTGCTCTCCAGAGCGCGGGCACGATCAGTGACAGCGGGCGATGCCTCTCCGGCAGGACGGCCCACCACAAGACTCATGGCCTTGCGTCGGCCGCTTCTGCCGTTGGAGCTAGGGGCACGGTCCAAAGCAGGTCGCGACACGCTGCTCCTCTTGCTCCTGTCAGCAGCAGCAGCCTCGGCGCCATTGACAGAAGCCTTTTCGTTGGTTGAAGCCGCCGTGCTGTTGGACTTGTCGGCACCATTGGAGCCCAGCAGACGCGAGAGGAAAAACTTGTCGGTCGACATGCCTTTGCGGTGACGCATAGCCGCGGCTGCAGCCTTGTCCGTGGTGACAGGTCGAGTGGCGGACGGAGGACGGCTCGAGGCGGTGGTCGTAGCATTGGCGGTGGTGCTGGGGCGACGGGAGGCATCAGGGCGGCTGGTCTTGCTGTCCACGGAAGCGACACTAGCTTGCTCGGCAGAGGGAGTGGCGGCAGATGGGAAACCGACAGCATCGCTAACGGTGCTCTGGTTCGAGACGACGCGCTGGCTGGTGCTAGAGGGAACGCGAGCGCCATGGCCAAGGCTTGCATTGTCCACGTTCTGTCGGCTGTGGGTGCTGGCAGAGCTGGGAACGCGAACTCGAGCGCTCGAGGAAGGAGGGTAGCTGCGATTGGAGGAAGCCGGCGGCTGGCCTTGCTCCATGATGGCTGGAGGCACAGACACGCGCGACGCCGAGCTAGCCGAGACGTTTCGCATCATCTCAGGAGCGGTTCGCTTCTCGGGCTCCGTCTTGCCGACAACAGCCTTTTCGCTCTCAGGAACGATGGCAGGCGTGGCGGGAACCTGGACAGGTGCTGGCTGCAGGACAGAAGGTGGAATGGAAGCGGCGGCCAGCTTTTCGGCAGCCGCCCTTGCGCGTTCGCTCTCGGCGGTTCGCGAGCTGGTGCTGCTTGCACTGACTCTGCGGTGCGATTGCGAGGCTTGACGCGAACCGGGTGGAGGAGCGACTGCAGACGAGGCCGACTCCTTGCGGGAGGCCTCCTCGCCGCCATACTCGAGCTGGATGGTGTGACGCTGCACCTTTTGAGCAGCTGGCTTGCGTTCTTCGGCTTGGCGAGGAGCAGCAGCGTCGTCGAGTCGAGTGCGAGGCTCACCACGGGCATTACCAAGCGCTGTGACGGGGTCAACGAGTGATGGGGAGCCGACGCCAGCGACGTTGCCCTGCGTGTTGACGCGAGGCAAAGGCGCGTTGACGGACTCGTTTGCAGCGCTCGAAGCAGTAGCAGCCGGAGTTTGAATGGGTGCTGCCGTGACAGGCGATGTAGCGACGCTCGGATCGACGCCGCGGCTGGCGCTACCGACAGGCTCGTAGAGACGATGGGGAACAGTGGCGCTGACAGGCAAAGTCTGTCGATGGGCGGCGTTGGCAACGGCACCAACGGCCGTGTTGGTGGTGAACGCGGTGCCGACAGGGAGGTGCGAGACGTTCTGGCGAACCGACTGGCTGCGCTCCATGTGCTGGCGGCGTTGCTGCTCTTGAAGCTGCTGCTGGTACATCATCTGCTGGCGGTACATCTGGCGCTTCTTTGTCTGCTGTTCCATGGCAGCTCGCTCGAGGTCGTCGACGGAGAACTTGAAGAGCTCGCGGTAGTTGCGCAGCCAGCTGTGCTGCATGACCTGCTCCAGAGTGGCACGTCGGGTCGGGTCGGGAACGAGCATCTTGGAGAGCAAGTCGCGTGGCTGTGCGGTGATGTACTCGGGGAAGGACAGTGGAGTTGCGAGAATGTACTTGTAGAGCAGGTTGATGTTGTCGCCATCGGGGTTGGCCGGGTCATCGTCGAAGGGGAGATAGCCGGCCAACATGGCGTAGAGGATGACACCACACGACCAGACGTCGACGGCCGAGCCAGCATACAGACCGTCTTGAACCACGAGCTCGGGAGCTGCGTAGCATGGAGAACCACAGCTGGTGGCCATGAGGTCGTCACGCTTGTCCTCGAAGTTGTTGGCAAAGCCAAAGTCGGTGATGATGACGTTGCGGTTGCGGTCGAGAAGCAAGTTTTCGAGCTTGAGATCACGATGAACGATTTTTTTCTGGTGGAGGTACGAAACACCAGAGATGAGCTGAGCAAACAGACGGCAAGCATGTTCTTCCTTGAGATACTTGTGGGCGAGAATGTGATCGAAAAGTTCACCGCCTGAAGCGTACTCGAGGACGATACCAATGTAGCGATCCGACTCGATGACTTCGTAGAGACGCACAATGTTGGGATGGCGCACGTCCTTGAGCACCTGGATCTCGCGCTCGACCTTGGTCATCTTGGCGGGATCCTTGTTGGCGGAGCTGTCAAGGTTGAGGGGCGCCGCATCGGTAGCTACCTTGTCGCGCTTGATGAGCTTGACGGCGACCTCCTCGCCCCACTCCTTGTGAACACCGAGCTTGACCTTGCCGAACTCGCCCTCGCCGAGAGTTTGAAGCAAGAGATAGTTGCCAAAGTGGACTTGCTGGCGACGCGGATGAGCGGCAAAGTAAGAGAGGGCGGCAGGGGAGGTGATGGGAATACCCGAGGAGATGGCCTGGCTTGTGGTGGGATCGATGGAAGCGGCAGCGGGGGCTGAAGAGCCGTTGTGACTGCTGGACATGGTCGGGTGAGCGCTGGCCCTGCGTTCAGTGTAGTTTGCGTTCATGCTAGCAAAGACGTTGGAAGCGCCGGTAGCAGATGGAGGAGCATTGCGCGAAGCCGAAGTGGAATGTTCGGTGGGGGTAGGCATAGCAGAGACGGGCCGGTGGGAATGCGACTGACCACCTGTAGCGAGCTTGCTGGGTGGATGCTGTGTGAAGACACCAGATGAGGAAGAGGGAGGTTGCTGCTGTTGCATGGCGGCACCGGCGCTGGCCATGCTGGTGTAGCCGGCGGCAGGCTGAGTGGCGTAGGCGTTGCGGGATGACGTTGAAGCGGTTCGAGAAACGGAAGCCGGGACGCCGGAGCCGGAGCCCGAGACCTTGCGAGATTCGTCGTGGACGATCTGAGGAGGTGATGCGGGCGGGGAAGGATAGCCGGGCGAACGCACCGAGTTGGCCTCGTAGGCGGCGGAGGGAGTAGCGGGTTCGTGGTGAATGCCAGAGCCTGGAGAGGCCGGTGGTGAAGGTTGATGCGAGTGCGCCGACATTGCTGACAGATCCAATGGAAAGGGTTGCCGTGAGTGGTCGATAGTGACACCGCGTTTTGAGCGCGTCAGGGGCGTGCTAGGATGCACAGTGCCGCGTTGGCGGGACAAGCGCTGTCGAACTCGAGAGACAGGCAATTGATGGAGGCTGAAGCCGAGGTAGCAATGCCGTCGAATGCCTAGAGAAGCAAGGTGATGTGTTGAAATGAATGCGAGCTGGTGGGAGTCCACATGTAAAGTCGAGATGCAAGATGAAAAGGTGCTCGTTGCTGTAGACGAGATGTGTCTAGGCCGTAGAATCGAAAACGGGACAAAGTAAGACCGATTGATCTTAGCGGAAGAAGATGATGCTGGTATGAAGTAAAGCTATCCAGATGACGTGGGCGTCGATGAAGGAGAGAAGACGGAGCTGCGACGTCGTCGAACCGAAGGGAAGGAATGGAGCAGAATCGATAGATGATGGTCAAGAATGACGATGACGATGATGATGAATGGACAGACCAATGAATGCGAGTCGAGTCGAGTCGACGTGTCCGATCCGAATCCAGTCCAGTCCAGTCCAGTCGAGTGCGTTGCGGAGCGGATCGGTGTGGTGCTTTTTCGATGCAAAGGCGCACTGTAAAGCAAGCCAAGGTTGAAAGAGAGGACCGCGCAGACGGTGCGAGTGTGTAAGGAGACGAGAAGAAGGAGGAGGCAGGAAGGAAGGAACGGAGCAAGTGAAAGGGGAGCGAGCGGGAGAGAGGGACAGAAAGAGGTGTGTGTGCGCTGCTTTGCAAGGGGCGAAGTTGCAGAGCGGCAAGCGTGCTGCCAAAAAGACAAAAGTGGGCTCGGTGTGAAGTGTTTGTTGCGATGCGTGTGTGTTGCAAACGCAAGTGCGTGTGTGTGTGCTGCGTGCTGCTGCGTGCGTTGTTGCTCTCTTGCGGGATTTTGTGGTTGCTGCGTGTGCTGCGTGCTGCGGGCGGAATGAATAAGGCAGGCAAGGCGGGCTGAGCGAATACAGTAGGCGGACGGACAAGCACAACGGCGCGTCGGCGTGAAGCATCTCACGCCGGACTTGCAAAAAGTCGAGACAAAAAAAAATAAAATAAATCCAGAGCTGGCGCTGGCGGAACAGCCAGCAGAGGGAAACAAAAGCAAGACATTCGGCGGTGCTGCTGTCGATGTGTCGCGAGAAAGTGTCTCTCTCTCTCTCTCTCTCTCTCTCTCTCTCTCTCTTTCTCTTCTGACACGCTTTGAAGCGAAACGCTGTCTGTCGTCGATTGTCCGATGGAAAAATCGGTGCATCCCGTTGTCGGTGACCGAAAGTATCCTTTCTATGCAACGCAAGGAGAAGACTTCAAACCCAATTCCAGACGGACTTTGCGTACAGTCGTACCTCTCAAAATGAACCCTTTTTTATCTTGAAATTTTTGAGATATCCTTTTTTCACACTTTGCATACAAGACAGTGAGAATTTGTCAAAAGCTGGCCTTTTGAGCTCTGAATTGAAGAAGAAAGCAGCTGATCAGCTTAGATACTATATGGTGGGAGTTACTTGTGCTAGAAATCATGCTGCAAGTCTGGACCTCAAAGCAATGCTGACTGCTGACATGCAAGTTGTTAGACAGGCATATGGAAGGCTTTCCCTCTTTGTCCAGCCTTAATAAAGACATATTGTGTAAGAATAAGCAGAAAAAATCCTCTGGATTTTTAAAGTAGCAGCAAGCTTTCCTTTGATGATTTGATTGTATCCAGCTTGTCAACAGGATCATAACAAGGATATGTAGGTCACAAGTTTTAAGCCTTCAGGCAGCACATTATACATATGTTCTGTGATAATGTTTTTGTGTCACATTATCTTACCCCATTTTTTTGACACCTAAAAAGGGTTCATCTTGAGAGGTACGACTGTAGCACTGCACAATTCTCACCTGAGACACTCGACTTCATGAACAAGTCAAACCGCAAAGACAGACAGACAGTGTGGCGTTGAGCGTGGCGGCAAGACTGCACCACTGTGCTGCGCCGGGATCATCCTTGCATCAAGCAAAGCGTCCACTGCAAACAGTTACAGTTGCCCTCACAAACGCTCGAAGAGACAGGTCTCGTTGAGGAGTTACGAAACGCAAGTTCGACATTTGGTTATCGCCTTTTGTTCCCCTTTCGGGACACCCGTCTTGAGAGAACAGAGAAAGAGGGCTCTGTCTGAGACACGAACGCGCCGCCCACAAGCGAGCTGCAAATCACTCTTTCCTTTGGAACACAATTCCAAAACCGGTTGCCATTCGCCGCCGCTGTTTGCCCCCTCGCCTGCCAAGTCCTCAGGGACCTGATTGACTTGGTCGAGCAATGTCGATCAAACCTGCTTGCGTGTTCCAGCCCTCTCTCTTTAGCGTCTCTGTCCAGTTTTATTTCATTAAATATATATATATATATATATATATAAAATCAATTTCATACAACTCGGTCAACCCGAAACAAGAGCGACCACAGCTCTCGTCAGCCTCTTTTCAGGATCACTCTATTGTCCATCTTGCCTATTGGAGGAGGCTGCGCTTGCAACGCCACTTTGCCAGCTGTCACCCTTTTTGTTTCTTTCTTACTTCCTTTTTGTCTGGAAGAATCTCGCGCGCGTGTCGAAACAAGGCTCAAAGTTCTGCGGTTGGAAGGAGGCGAGCCGGACAAGCCATCAAAGAGCGTGCAAGGAGGTCGCCTTCCCCTGCCTCAACCCCGCACGCACGGATCGACGTGTCGCAGGCTTGTCGCTCTCGCGCGTGAGCGTCATCCCGCTCCCGCTCCGACCTTTTTGCGAGCTCGCTGCAGAACGTGTCAGACGCCGCCAGCTTCCATTTGGCTGTCAAGACGAGCCAGTCTACAGTAGCAGCTAGAACTTGGACCCCGCAAAGCACTCCATGCTTCTTTGCCGCTTTCTGATCTTACGCGAGTGGCGTTTGCCTGTCAGAACGACTCCTTGGCGGTATCCACTTGATCACCGTGAAAGAAGAGCAGGCCCCGGACGGCTCGTTGTGCGTAAAAGGCGAGTTTGCCCATGCTTGCAAAGTCCGCCGATCTCTTATGCGAATCGTTTCGAATGGCGACATCGCGCCAACACGAGCGGCCTCTCTCTAACATATCTTGCCAGCCTGAATACTACTCGCGGCAAAGACCAGTCTGAAAGCTAGCAATCACGTTCGCTGTCCGGCAAGGCTTTCCCGAGCAAAGGCCGGGCACTCTTGCTAACTTGGCACGGTCGGAGTGTCACGTCACAGACTGCAGCCGCAGCGGAGACGTCTTTGTTGGACAGATAGGGGCCACACACGCAGCAACAAGCCTCTTGTACCACATCCACACTTGTCTCAGTATGCTTGACCGCCGCCACGCTTTTCTCTTTTCTTTCTCCAAGGTCTCAGCCTCATACAGTACTTTACAGTATCCAGCCCCGGCGATGTAGTGAGCACTTCATGCCTTTCCAACACCCGGCAGCGCTGTCTCAACCAACACGAGCAAGTTGAAAGCCAATCTCTCCCTTTTCTCTTCCTGCTTGCTCTTTGGCTGAGCATCCGAACACGTCCTTCCAACTCGAATGAGCAACGCAGCATCGCCTCAAGTGCAGTTTCTTCTGCCTCGCCTCCAGCAAAGCTCAAAATCACGTGAGCTTGTTGATCCATTTACGCGTCTTTGCAAACACAACGCGCCAACGCGCTGAGCCCCCGATCTTGCCGCTTTTCCCGCGTTCTGGTGCCACCACAAAATCACAGTGAGACTCAAGCTTCGGCGCTTGCCGATGCAGTCATGAAAGCTTTGACTGAACTGGCTCAGCTCGCGCCTCGCTTTCGGATTCGCAATCACATTGTGTGCAATGCTGAGTTCAACACGGTTTGCCACCGACTCGAATCTTCCACCACCACCATTCCCCATGCAACTCACTCGATAACGCGCACGAGTCGTGACGAAGGACGTTTCTTCGCGGCTAGCCTTGTGTTCGCTGTTCGTCATTGCAGCACTATTGCAACTGCCAGTTCCGGTGTCATCCTTCTTCCATGCCTCGCCAGGCTGACCATCCATGAATTCGGCCGCGATTCACTCGGCAAAGCTCATCGCAGAGTTTGAAAAGCAGCAACAAGACCAGCAAGAGCTCGTTCCCCAATATCCATCCGAGCATCCTTTCGGCGCATCCAGACCTGGTCCCTTTGGCGGTGCTGGTCGCGACAACGCTGACCTTGCCGACCGCGACGCTTTTGCGAACAACAACGAGATGACCAACTTTGCTGATTGGGATGCTGGCTATCCAGCCGCGTCAACCAACAATTCGGCGCCGTCATCGGAGCTCGCTCATCAAGCGGAAGCTGGTCCATCCAGAGCTACCTCTCATCTCGTCAGTTACCAACCTCGTGCACTCACACAGTACGATTATCCGGGAGGTTGGGGGGCTCAGACATTCAATGGCGTCGGCGGACTCACACAGGATAGCGCTTCTCGCATCGCAACTCTCCAGGCCAAGCTCAATCAAAGATTAGGCCCCGAATACCTCTCACAACGACCTGGCCCAGGAGGAGGAAAGAAGCTCACCTACATCGAGGGCTGGAAGCTCGTCGATTTGGCCAATGAAGTGTTTGGCTTCAACGGTTGGTCAACCACTATCGTGCGTCTCGATGTCGACTTTCTCGATTGCTCACCCGACGGCACACGTTTCAACGCTGGCGTCAGCTGCGTCGTGCGAGTCACGCTACGAGATGGAGCGTTCCACGAAGACATTGGTTACGGCAGTGCAGAAAACGCTAGACAGAAACATGCAGCGCTCGAAAAGGGAAAGAAGGAAGCTGTTACCGATGCAACAAAAAGAGCCCTCAAAAATTTCGGCAAGTTGCTTGGCAACTGCACCTACGATCATCAGTACTTGGCCAATGCGCTCAAAGTCAGCAATCCAGCGCCCAAATTCGATGCATCGGAGCTACATCGTAGACCTCAACTGCGACCGCCTCCAGCACCAACACCTCAACCACCGCAATCGATGCCAGCACCACCACCAAACGCAGTACGACCACAACCGCCACCGAGCAACGTGACGAATCCGCCCGTACCCCAACCCCAAGCGGGCCCGAGAGCAGCCAAGAAAGAGCCCATGAATGGCAATGATGCATCGACAAGCACTGCCAAGCCACCACCTCGAACTGCAGCAGCGATCGGAGCTCACCAACACACAAACGGTGTCTCGACTCACCCCACCATCGCAAGCCATACGCGATCAGAGACGACGGCAGGCACCACAGTCGACATCAAAGCGACCGAGGATGTTTCGAAGGATGAGGTCTCTGAGCGTCAGCAGCGCTCCATGCTGGCTCGGCAGGCTTACTTGGAACGACAGCAATCCGAAGCACGCAAAGGTGGATCCGCAGAATCGCATCAGATCGTCACAACCGCCAACGGAGCACAACGGCGCAACTTGTCTGCAGCAGCCGCTGAAATCGAGTTTAGCTCCGACTCGTTCGACGATGGCTTGAGCGATGTACTTGCTGGATACGATGAGACGTCGATGGGCGATGCTGAGGCTGCTTCTCGAGCGCTCGAGATGGAGATTGACGAAGGCAATCGCCAGCGGCATTTGGCAGATCACGATGACTCGGTTGACACGAGCAGCACCTTGCATTCAAACCACAACGCTGCCGACGACAGTGGGGTTGCTTTGGCTGATAGCGAATCTGCCATGCTCATCAAGCAGGAAAAAGTGAAAGCTCTCGACATGCGACGCTCCACGAGTCCAGTCAAGCAAGTCAAAACGGAAGCAGCAGCAGCACCTCGTCGAGCTGGCAGTGTAGGTCGGTTCGTCTCGCCGCCTCTACCAGCAGCAGCAACAGCAGCACCACCACTCGCTGCTTCCATTGCAGCTTCTTCACGCGGGCCCTTCAAGAACGGTGCATCTCTAGCAGTAGTGTCAGGAGGATTCGTAAGCGGCGCCAACCTGATGCCCAACGGTTCGACTTCTCTGTCAGCTGCTTCGGTGGGAGCTGGTGCATCTCGAAGTGTCGGGCCGAATCCACCTCCCCGCCGCATGGCTTCGACCACCTTGAATGACATCAATGGCGGAGTGGAAGGTGTAGCGGGTGGTGCTACGGTGGTAGGAAGAGCGTACGGTGAACCGATAAATCATGGATACATAGTAGGCGAGGTACCGCGAGGGGTCAAGAGACCCAGTGAGGCGTTTACAGAGGGTGCGAACGGTAGAACTGTTGCATCGTCAGTAGCGAGCAATGCTGCGGTTGGTCCCACATGAACACACACAAGGAATAGCACATGTATGATCATTTTTCAGCATTAGCATTGGTAACTACATCAGATTACTGGTTCAGTTTGATCGATTTGATAATGCGGAGAGGTTTAGGTGGCTCAAAGCGTAACTCTGGCGCTGGAGTCTCGTGATCGTTGTGAGCAAGTGAGCCAAAGCTTGGTCCGCGGGGTCGATCGTGGATCAGTCACGCGGAGTCGAGTCTGATCATATCGACCCCGAATGAGTTGTATGAACAGGCAAGACGGATTGCTCGAGATGTGGATTTTGATTGCGACAGCGGAGACCTCCGGACCGTTGAAGTTTCAAGCCGGGAATCTCTTTTTTCGAAAATCGATTTTCAACCGAGTCACAGCGGAAACTCAAGTTTGCGACGGGCGCGGTAAAAGATGTGCGGTAACTTTGCCGGGTCTACGAGAAAGCCAACGAATCAGAAGAGTCGGCGATAAAAAGTTGCGATCGGTGGGCAGTTGGAAGCGCGTTTGCCTTTTTTTTTTTTTTTTTTTCATTATCTTCGGTGGATGATATCTCATCCGCGTCTGTGCGAGAGACAAAAAAGAGAGCGGAGGATTGCCGAAAAACTCTCGCGCCTTGCCAACCCGCAATCTTCTTAGTCTTTTTGCGCTCTCCCTTCTTTCTTCTCTCCATCAACATCCTCCCTTCCTATTATCCGTTCAAAGAATGGCATCGTCACAACCCAAACCACTCCCCTTTTACGCCCAATTCACAGCCGGTGCCATCGCAGGTGTCACCGAGCTGCTCTGCCTCTATCCGCTCGATGTGGTCAAGACGCGGATGCAGTTGCAGGGCAAAGCGGTTGCCGGTGCTGCTGCGACCGAACACTACAATGGGATGGTGGATGCGTTTCGAAAGATCATTGCTACTGAAGGGTAAGTTTTGTCGTCATTTTTCAGTGCGGGGGTTGAGGGAGAATGAAGTTGTACTGATTGTCCCGTTTTTTCTTTTTTTTTTTTTTTTTTTTTTTTGGTGATGTTGGTAGTGCGGGTCGATTGTACCGCGGTCTAGTACCACCGCTGATGCTGGAAGCGCCCAAACGAGCGGTCAAGTTTGCAGCGAATGACTTTTGGGGTAAAATCTATCGAAACCTCACAGGTCAAGAGAAAATGACCCAATCACTCTCAGTGCTTACAGGTTGTTCCGCCGGTGCCACCGAATCGGTCGTCGTTGTTCCGTTCGAACTCGTCAAGATTCGACTCCAAGACAAAGCCCAAGCACACCTCTACACTGGACCCATGGACGTCGTTTCCAAAATCATCAAGGCCGACGGAATACTCGGACTCTATGCCGGTTTGGAATCCACCTTTTGGCGTCACGTCTTGTGGAACGGTGGTTACTTTTCCGTCATTCACGCTCTACGTGCACAGATGCCCAAAGCCAAAAGCAAAACCGAACAGCTCCGCAACGATTTCTTCTTCGGTGCTATCGGTGGAACCGTCGGTACCGTTCTCAACACTCCCGCTGACGTGGTCAAGAGTAGGATTCAAAACACGCCCAACATCAAAGGTGTACCGAGAAAGTACAACTGGACGTTCCCGAGCATGGCACTGATCGCAAAGGAGGAAGGGTTCGGTGCGCTGTATAAGGGGTTTACGCCGAAAGTGTTGAGGTTGGCTCCGGGAGGTGGTGTGTTGTTGTTGGTGGTAGAGGTGGTGTTGGGTCAGTTTAGGACGTTGTTGGGTCCTCCTTATATCTAAAACAGAGCAGCGGATCTGGATTGAGGTTCTGTATCTTAAAGGAACAAAAGAGCGTATGGGGGAATAGTATGCGCTGCGAAATGACTGTTTCAATGATAGACAATGCTGTATACTGTTTTGTATTCGTTCGAACGAATGTGTATCAGAGAGAGATAATTGGGAGAGATCGATAAAAAAACAGAACCGGCGAGAACGGGTCGGATCCCACACCGCTCCGTTTTGTATGTCACTCGAACCTCTGATCCCACAGGAACTGCCTGAACAGCGAAACGCCTTTGCAGAACTCTTTCTTCGACTTCGCTTTGGGAGACTAATCGAGCCGTGTCGGCGGAGAAACGTGAAGGCTATGAGAATCATCGGCAAGCGAAATTTCAGCCCAGCACAGTGAGGATAAACGCACAGATAAGGTCTTGATGGTTTGCAAGACGTTCGGAATCAGCCTTCGCAGTGACACTCACTGTCGCCAAGATCGGCTGTTCCCATACGCCTCGTCTTGTTGGCAGTTGATGTTCCTCAAATTTGCGGATTGTGGGGCTTCCATCGCAGCCACCGACGCAGGTTTGAGCTTTTTTGTACAAGCCAACCTCACACACTCTTTCGCTCTTGGCCCTTCGGGTTCAGAAGGCTTGCACTTTCAAGTCAAGAGAGCTTTGAAGTTGCTGAAAACAAAAGTGCACCTCTTGGGCAAGCCAGCGTCAACAGGCCCTGAAGACAAGAGCAAGAGGGGGCCAGAAGCACCTCGGGTTTTGCTCAAGTGTCGACGGCTCCCTCCAAGGGCGCGGGTTACAGAGTTGTCGGAAGTTTTCCTTCTGAGCTCACAAAGCTCTGGGTTCCTTGACGAATCCCCCTTCGCGAATCCATCTCTCAAAAGCTCATTTTCAAACAGGCATCGGGTAGTTCAACGAGAGAGATCATTCCTGAGGCTTTAGGTTGTTGCTTGTTTTGTGTTAGATTTTCTGCGACGAACGACGACGAGAGGAACCATTGGCATGATGCGGTTGTAGGAGAGAGAACGAGAACTTGACTTTGCTAGACCGAGAAGAGAGAGCGCGAGAGAGGAAACCGATGCTTACAGAGACTTGCGAGACGTGAGAGAACTTGAGACATTTCACCTTTGAATGCTTGAACGTTTTACCAAAACCTTGGAAAATTTGAACCTTTGTTACTGTTTGACGAGGAAAGCAGCTAGAGATCCATCGAAAACGCCTCCGCCTCCGCATCATCTTCGTCCCTCTCCACCTCTTCGGCGTTCACTGGCGGAGCACGGGTATCAAACTTTCCACTCTCCACTTTCGGAGTACGAGAGATCGCAGCGGGCAGATCAAATTTGAGTGGAGATCTCGATAACGGACTAGACGCTAGGTTGAGCAGCTGATCGCGAGAGTAGGAGATGCGTGGGGTGCCGCCGGGAGTCGTGCCATAGACGGAAGCGGAGGAGCCGGTGGAGGTGGCGGTGGTGGTGGTGGTGGTGGTGGTGATGGGGATGGTGGATGACATGGTTGGAATACAGCTGTGGAGAAAGACGGAGTGGATACACTGAGCAGAGAAACCCGAGAGAAAGAGAGAGCGCGCGAGAGAAGGAGACAATACAACGATGAATGGTCAGTTAGCAATTGGTGGAAGAGAGAAAGAGAGAGGGGTTCCTTCTTATACTGTACTGTATGTCCTCCGACTCGGCCCCCTTCGGAAGTGGGCAATTGCTCTCTCCCAGCAGCACACAGATGACGCAGGGTCCATCCAGCACAAGATAAACACACACAGACACACACACACACACACACACACACAACCTCTCACTGCCACGCCCTATCTGACGTGGAGACTGTTACCCGAAATTTTTTCATGCGAGAGAAAACGCTTACAGCTGCAGTGGTGTTGTTATCTCTGCTGTAGATCACGTCTTTTCTTTTTTGTCTCTCCGGGCAGAGAGAGTAATTGGTCTGTGCTTCTTTCTTTACCCCGCAACGAACTAGGGGCCTTTTTTGACGTTTGGGTGAGAGCCTTATCTCTTTCGTCAGTCTGTCGGACGCACGCAATATTGCCCGCTGCTTTGCAGCCTATCTCTCCATTTCGGCGGCTCCTGTATAGAAGAGTGTGCTTCCTGATCGCCCGGCTGTTATCTCGTCACACGATCTCAGATTTGCGGCATCAAAAATCAGGTCGGCTTAGATTGCCGATTTAGCCATGGAACCCATTCCTTCCATGGTCTCACCGGCTTCCCGATCATTAGCGGTGCAGAAGAAGAGAGAGATTACGGTGGGATTGGCTCGTCGTTTGCATGGTGTTCGAGCCACTGCTTTGCGAACAGTGATGAATGCAAAAAGAGTGGTGAGCAGCTTGTGTAGATGGGGGGGGCTCGAAAATGGCAGGTGTATACCGGTGTGCTCGAGCTTCCAGAGCGGGTGGGGACGCACTGCCAAAGGCCGCCATTTGACATCTCCTCCAAAGACCCTCAGGTCAAAGTTCGGCAGTCAGGATACTATCGCCCAACCAGTCCGTGTGTCCTCGGCAGCGAGCAGCATTATGCACGCCTAGTCGTCACGCAGTAGCCTTTCCTTCGGTGGTGTCATCCTTTTGCCACTTGATCTTATCGTTCACGGTCCAGGGACACAGGAGCTTATCCGCTTTTTCTTGCCGTGCAACTGTGCGCAAACATTGACGTTGACGTCTTCCGACTGAGAAGCTCGCCACATTCTCAAGCTTATCGTCAAGGGAGTCACAGAGAGTATGATGAAGAGCTGTGAGGTGTGAGCTTCGTCACTGGCATGTGCGTCAAGCACGAGCCCACGAATGTAGACGCTCAGGAATCGAATGCCGTAGACTTTACGCAATCTCATCATCTGATCGCCAACACAAAGCCGAATCGCAACATCACGCACGACCCGAGCAAAGTTAAAGGAAACTCTTGTTTCATACCGACAATACAACGTGTGTACTTGGTTACCCCCTACTCCTCCATGCCCTCCTCTTTCCCTTCCCCAAACACCTCCCTCCTCGGCAAAGGCAACTCCTCATACCCACCTCTAAACTCACTCGACCACTTCGGATACACCCGCTTGTACAAATTCATCAACACCGTATCCATCTGCGAAATCGGCCCATCAAAGTGCGCTTTGAAATAACCATGTGTACCCAAACTTTCCGTGATATGTCCCGTCCTGCCCAACTTGGTGTGCAACGTGATCGGTTTGAACCAGTACACGTCTTCGGGGTTAAAAAACATGAATCGGATCGTCGCTGTCTTTTTATGCACTTTATACGGATGGCCACTCAACAGGATTCGCTTGGCATTGATGCGGGTCGGACCGGCATCGATCAGATTACCAAAGCCGACGAGGTGTGGCATTTGCGAAGCGGAAACTCCACGTTGGTCGTAACCTGTTTCGCCGTCGATCGAGCGTTCTCGAAGCAGCACGGCGGGTGCGGTAGAGCCGCCGAACGTGCTGGGTGCATAAACGGTAGCGACCGAGGCGGAAACGCCCTGACGCAGGTAACGTTCAAACTTGTGCACGTTGTTGACGCCTTTACCTCCACCGCGGGAATGCTGGCTGAAGATCGGGTTGACTCGGAATCGACGTGGTCCCAAACACAGCACCAGAGCGTCTTTGGACCGTACGGGCGCTTCGTACTCGGTGTTGCGCGTGACGGTAAAGTTGAGCACCGATTTCTTATGTTCGTGTCTGAGCAACCCAAACAGTACAAAGGGTACAGCGCAATCGACGGCGGGCAGCGGGCCGATGTTGGAAGCACGTGCACGAACCGCCGCTGCGCGGGGTACATCTCTGATCCACACTGTCACGCGGAATCCTGGCTGAACGCCGTCCAGCAGCGCAGCGCCTTCCACACGACGCCGAGTCTTGTGAAAGTCTTCAAACTGGAAGATGCGCGCGTAGTCCCGGGGCAGGTCTTCGTACGGATCCCAAGGTGACGTTCGGAACGACTTGAGACCACGATAGCGAGCGAAACGGGTGCGTGCGGGGATTTCGAGCGGAGTATCGACTTCATCGGGAAACTCGGCATCGTCTCGTTCTTCGCGTTCGCGTTTGCGCTGTTCTTGGTACGCCAGATACTCGGCTTCGGCCTGTGCGTCGTCGACGTCTTCGAACGGCACTTCGGATGCCACATCGCTAGGTTGGGCGTTCTGCTGCGCAATAGCCGCAGCCTTCATACGCTCGTAGTCGCCGATGGCTTCGTTGACTTGCATGTCGCCTTCGCCGTTCATGTCTTCGTCATCCTCGCCAATCATGAGCGAGTCATCGTCATCGTCGTCATCCATGTTCGAGTCTGCATCATCGTCGTCCTCTTCGTCCGACTCGATGATCCACGCAGCGCGATACTTGGCGTTGTCCTTGGCATTGCCACTGCCCTTGACGATGGTCTTGGGTGTGGTGCCTGGAAGAGCGGGAGGCGGAGGCATCTCGCCATCGGCACGTTGCTTTGCGAACCGCTCGGCTGCCTGCATTTCTTCTTCGGTGGGCCAAGTTTGTTCGTTCATCATGTCATCCGGCTCGTTCTCGGAAACAAGATCGTCGGCAAATTCTTCATCGCGCGATTGAAGCACATCGCCTGGGGTGAGCGGTGCATCTTCGGCCGCTTTGTCGTCGGCAGAGTCGGCGTCAACCATAGCATCGTCGTGATCGTTGTTGGCTGCAGTGGTAGCACTGGCCTTGGATCGCTTGGTGCGGGCGTTGGGTGGAGGAGCGTAGGTGATGCGATCGACCTCGAAATCGCCAAAGTCGGGAAGATGGATGAGTCGGTCGGCTGACATGGGAGCACCTCGGATCCAACCTTGAACTTTGAGTGTGCCTCGCTCTGCGTCTTGAGCATTGAGACTTGACAGACCGTTTGCATCTGCGTTCCCGTTGGTGGAACCATTGCCACTGTTAGCGTCTGCGCTGGGCTCCCATTCGGCACCTTCGCTCACCATCCACGCACGAAAGTCTCTCCATGCGACACGCTTAGGTGTAGCTGTGGCAAGGGTACGAAGAAGAGCGCCACGTTCAGCTCGGTCGTCGAGCGCATGCACCTTTTCGACGTCGGGAGAAAAGTATTTGGCGAAGCTGAGCAACGACTTGCGCACCTCGTTGGCGGCTTTGAGTGCGGCACCTGCCTTTTTGCTTCCGCCTACACCGGTGGCGCCATCCGGGTGCAGTGTGGGGACAGCGACGACGACGGTGGGCAGACCTTGTGCTTGCAGAGTTCGAAGGCAGAGTTCACCCCAAGAGCCAGGGTCGATGGCAGTAGATGCAGAGAGAACGAGGAAGACAAAGTCGGCGCACTTGCATGCGTCGAGAATGGGGTATAGCGCGCCGTAGGGGAGAGGAAGGAACTGAATGGTCTGTCGAAAGCGTGTGGCCTCGAGCTCGCAGTATGGCAAGTCTTGTGCGAGGGCCTCGTCGACGCTGCGACCGGCAACAGGCTGAACGCCACCGTCGATGCCTTCCTCCTGAATCCTCCTGACAGCTTCCCAGGAATCGCCATCTTCGGCCAGATCCACTACAGCACAGATGCGAGGGGCGCCAGCACCAGCGCCTGCGAATCCTTTGGAGAGGCCATCCTTGCCTTCTCTCGATGAAGAGGAAGAAGCGGAAAAGACACGGTTGGATTGGATCAATGCATTTCGTTTTGATCTTTGAGTCTGCTTGGCGTGGTTTCTGCGGTGTTGGCGAGAACCAACTTCGTTTCCTGAAGCCGAGAGTGGCGATGCTTTGTGTGAGGCGAGACGAGAAGTGTTGGAGACGTCACTGGCAGAGCGACCTTTGGATGCTTCGCGAAGAGATGTCTTTGTGGCGTGCTTGGATTTGAAGGCTTTGTTGGACTGCCTCAATGAGGAGGCACGATGATGATGGGGCATGGTGGAGATGCAGTTAAGCCAGCCGTTAGAGGCGGCTTTTGATCGATCGAGCTGGCGTTTGCTTGCTCAGTCGAGTCGAGAGGTGCTTTTGCTGTGTTTGAGAGGATGTTGTGTTGGCGATGGTATACCAGAAGAATGAAGGATCGATGAAGGCAAGTAAAAGCAAGTCAGGGTCTCGATGAAGAAACTTTTTTTTCTTCTCTCTTCTTGTGCGACAGGAAGAATTTTTGAACACAAAGCAAGAAAGCGCTTCCACACTGCCAAAAAAAAAAAAAAAAAAAGTCGCAAATTTTGGCTCCACAGCTGAACTCCGTCTTCCGAGTTCTCGAGTGACGATGCTCGATTGACGATGCTCGATTGACGATGCTCGAGCAACTTGAGACTCTTTGTCTTTGGCTCACTCTTCAAGCTTGCTTGCTTGTTGTCAAGCGTTGGCATGCTGCAACCTAGCAAGAAGGCCCGAAAGCCGTTGAAAACGCTTTATACACGCAAGGCTGTTCAAAGTTTGGCTGTCAGGTACAAAGGGGCGCTTCGAAGCAACTCTGAAGCAGACCCAGTTGAATTCGGATACCTCTGCGCAGAACATCTTTGTCGGGTTGCAGCTGCACCGATACGATCAGGTCATCATCGGATGAGTGGAAACATTTTCTTGGAAAGGTCGCACGTCTGTCGTCCTATGTGATACATGAGCCTGCCGAGACTACGAAAAGCTGGGTTGAACGGGTGCATCTTGCTACAAGCCTTGGGACACAATCCAGCCCTTTGTCATGGCTATTGGTTACCTCCTCTGCGCGTCTGTTGCTCAGAACACTTGGCTGTTGGAACGAGAGCCAGTTGGTGTAGGTGGCTGACTGGGATACGGGCTGGGCGTAGGTGGTGGAGCGAAGAATCGAAACCTGAGTCGGTGCAAGATGGGCAGCTTGGGGAAGAGTACGAAGAGCAATGCGGAAAAGTTGAGACCGAACAGCAATGGGTTGTACCTCGTGTAATGCGTCGAGATCAAGAACAGACCAATGGGCACCGAGGTGAGCCATTTCTTGGCGGGAGTGTACTGGGCGCCTTCATCAATCTGTTCCCAAAGCGTGAGTTGGTCGTAGACGCCTGCATTCGATTCGAAAGGTGTTCCAGTGACGTAGTGGAACATGATGTACGAGAGCGCCATGTAGCCCAAGTTGACGAGCGTCCATGAAGTGTCCTGCTGCATGGCTGGGATGACGTCGAGCAAGATTTTGGCTACGAGGATGAGCACAACGTGGATGACCCATGCGCCTTTATAGTTGACCCAGTCGGCATTGGCGTTGAAGCCTGCGGCCTGGTCGAGCAGCTCTTCATGCGTTTCTTCGACGCGCGTTACTGAAACGAGGGAGGAAGAGCGTGCACGTCCGTGAGTCGGACGCTTGACAGGTGGTGGTGCGGCGCTCGTCGAGGCAGAGCTTGCGTATGCGGTGCCAGGTGGACTGATGTGGAGAGACGGCGGACTGCCAACGCCTTTTGCGGATGCCATTGTGAGAAGCTGATCCGAGTTTCCAGTGTGGAATCGAAGATGGAGAGCGACTCGAGTTTCGTATGTAGCCCAGCGAGCTTCGGTGGCGGCGGGAGTTCAATTGTGGATGTTACCGAGTGTGCGCAAAGGTATGTCCGTCAGATCGAGCCTCTTGGCGAAGATGGTTTCGGGATGGTAAGCGGAATGCAAGATATCATCCGAAGCGATTTGCTGGACGATGTTGGCGGCGAAAAGCGTCAGCGACACGCACTCGTCGAATCATAATCAGCGCGGGCCGAATTCGCTGCCTCTTGAGAGCGCACATGCAGCTCGGCAGAATTAACACACAAACACATATGGCTCAGTCGAATCGGGGTATCATCCTGGTGGAATCGGGGCCAGTTTGCCTCGAATGATGCTAGCACTTCTTGCGACTTCGTGGTCATCATTCTGCTTTCAACGTCCCGCCTTGTCCATCACCACAGGTACTTGTATTCTCCGGCAACGAGTAACACCGGAAGATTCAAGCTCAAAGCTCGACGGATGCGCAAACAGAGTCAAGGATCGGCGTTGGAGAGCAGCAAAGCTAGATCCAGTTTCGAGCTCTAACATTTTGAAGGAAAAAAAATTCTCGAATTGAGGGGCGCAAAACTGAGCCATGTGCTGAAATGTGTTGGCTCCAATTCTCGCGTCACAGAGCAGCGACGGAGATTCAAAAGCAACAAACACACACAGAACAAGTGACTGTCAGCTTTCGAGATCGGCGCACCGACCGACGCACCGACAGCAATCGAGAAATGTAAGTCAAGTGAAAGAGAGCGCTTGGCTGTTCGGTTACAGCACAGCACAGTGCAGCAACCTCCACGCATCCGTGCGCTTGTGCTTCTTGGCTCAGAAGTGTTGGTTTGAGTTTCGCTTCACTTTGTTCCTCGACCCTTTCTTCGCATACAGTACATTCGAGCCATCATCTTCTCCAGACCACCTTGTCATCCTACTACCATCACCACCACCCTCGCCCATATCACTTTTATGACAATGGCGCTCCCTTCCACACTCTCAGCCGCACAGGCCCACCTTGGCGAGGGTCTTCCCGTCTCGCTCATCACAGCCGCCTCGCAGGCCCACCCAAAACCCATCAACCAGACCTTCACCTACGGCACCGCCGGTCTGCGTACCCTTGCCGACATCCTCGACAGCACCTGCTTCCGCGTCGGTCTCATCGGTGCGCTCCGCTCCAAGAAGCTCAAGGGCAAGACCATCGGTCTCATGGTCACCGCCAGTCACAACCCTGAACAGGACAATGGTGTCAAGATGGTCGACCCTCGCGGTGAGATGCTCGAAGCAACATGGGAACCCTTTTGCACCCAGATCGCCAACGCTGTCACCGATGAAGAGCTCATCGCCTCGCTCGAAAAGCTCGTCTCGCACTTCAAGATTGACCTCACTGCGCCCGCTTCTGTGATTGTTGGTTACGATACCCGCCCTTCGTGCAAACAGCTCGTCCAGGCCATCATCGACGGTCTCTCTGCCTTGGGCGCGCATACCATCGACGCTGGACTTAAGACCACCCCGCAGCTCCACTACCTCGTCAAGTGCCTCAACACCCAGGACACTCCCGAGTCGTACGGCGAGCCCAGCGAACAGGGCTACTACAAGAAGCTCGCCGCTGCTTTCCTCAAGCTCGTCCCCGCCAAGTCGGATGTGCCTCCCCTCGTCGTCGACTGCGCCAACGGCGTCGGTGCCTATGCGCTGACCAATTTGATCAAGTACCTTCCCGAGGATCGCATCGCCTTTCGCCCTTTGCGTATCAGCACCACCACTCCAGGCGCACTCAACAACGGCTGCGGTGCCGATTACGTCAAAACCAACCAGTGCCTTCCTGTAGGATTCGAGAAGGAGAACCTGCAACCCGGCGAACGTCTTTGCTCGTTCGACGGTGATGCAGACCGTATCATCTACTACTATCTCACTGGCCCTGCCAACTCGAAAGAGTCGTTCCGTCTGCTGGATGGCGACAAGATCGCCTCGCTGGCTGCCGGCTATCTTTTCGAGCTTGTCAAGGCTGCAGGCATCAAGCTCGAGCTAGGATGTGTTCAGACCGCATATGCCAACGGTAGCTCCACCAAGTACCTCAAGCAGCGCGTGCCCGTCACTTGCACACCCACGGGTGTCAAGCACCTTCATCACGCTGCGGAAGCGTACGACATTGGTGTCTACTTTGAAGCCAACGGTCACGGCACTGTGCTGTTCTCGCCCTCTGCGCAACGCAAGATCAAGGAAGCCACTCCAGCTTCACCCGCAGCGCAAACAGCGCTTGAGCAGCTCGCCGCACTCGTCGACTTGATCAACCAGACCGTCGGTGATGCCATCTCGGACATGCTTCTCGTCGAAGTCATTCTCCGAGCACGCCAATGGGGGCCAGCTGAGTGGGACGGTGCTTACGAAGATCTGCCCAACAAGATTTTGAAAGTCAACGTCAAGGACCGCTTCCTGTTCAAGACCGAAGACGCCGAACGCAGGTTGACCAGTCCTCCCGGTCTGCAGGAGAGGATCGACGAGCTGGTGGGCAAGTACAAGGATGCCCGAAGCTTTGTCAGGCCCAGTGGAACTGAGGATTGTGTGAGGGTGTATGCAGAATGTGCCATTGCCAGCGAACTGGCTCCGTTGGCCAACGGTGTTGCCAAGCTCGTTTCTGATTACGCTTCGTTGGGTTGAAAGTCAGAGAATGCAAAGAAGTGTTGTCACTCCATATCCTTGTCCGAGTGTCTGAGTTGAGAAGTGTCAGGATGTGAAAGGATGAGTGGATGATTGAGTGAGTGTTGAAAAGGGTGAGAGGGTCAGGGGATGAGAGGGTGACGGACCGAGGTGAGTGAATGAGTGAATAATGAGTGAATGAGATAGTGAGTGAACAGCTCGATTAGGTATTCGTCTTTTCGCTTCTTTGTTTGCGTAGTGCTGATCATGATCGACATTGCACCTGCTTCGACACATGAGCGTGACATTCAGCGTGTGGCATCCGCTCGCCACAGCTCCTTGTAACAAAGCAATTAAGCTCCACGTTCGGATAGCAACCGACTGCATACACTCAGCCAACACACGCCACTGTTTTATAATGTCATATTCCGGCCCGGCATATCACCATAAAAAGTCTTCGTGGCCTAGTTGGTTAGGGCGTAGGTCTCATATACCAACGATCCTGTAGTGACAGGAATCAACCTACGAGCATCAGCAGTCCATGCTCAGAAATCCTAAGATCGTGAGTTCGACTCTCACCGAGGACAATTTTTACAAGTATCCTATTTTTTGGGTCAGGATGATAGTAGACCCTTCCAGGATGCTCGTGGTGAAATCTGGGATGCAATTGATTAGTGGAAAGTGGGCGGAAAAGCCAGGAGGAAGATATGGTGGTAGCAGACGGCGGTATGGCGAATAAAGCAGGGGAATTCGGAGTGGGGGTCGTGGGGATTTAACACGTGGGATGGGGACACGAAAAATAAATTACTGTATTTCGACACGGAAGCGCAAGGGGAAGCGCAGAGAAGCGGGTTGTTGCTCCCACCCGTCGTTGGTGCTGCTGCTGCTACTACTACTCAGGCTGACGACGCAGGCATGCGCTCGGAACACGTTCCGGGTCCGCTTGAAGCAGGACTTGGAAGTGGCGGACACAGACAGCAACGTACGAGGTGTTCCTTCGCTGTGATGGGGGCAGATCAGTAAGGCGTTGAAGGTTTGTGGTTCCCTCCGCGTCGTAACGGAAAGGCGTACAATATCGGCTCACTACGAGAAAAGGCAAGGAGTGTGATTTCTCGAGGTTCATTCGCGATTAAGCTCGGACTTGCCGTCTCTGTCGATGAAACGACGTGTCGAGTCAATTTAAGGTTGGCTTCCGTCTGACGATGGACATGTGATTATGTAGAGGCGGACGATGAAAAGCTGGCTGACACATTCACCACATTCGAAACACCCGCGCTCTCAAACAAGCTCACTCGGCTGGAGCATAAAAAGCCGTCAGCGAACGGAAGTGACAGCGACACCTTACTCAGCCAAGATTCAAAGCTCAAAGCTCAAAGGAGAGCTCACAAAAGAGCCTTGTCCTTGGCGGCACGGACGGAGCACTCTCCGTTTCGATACAATGACAACGAAAGTTAGACTGGACTGGATGGTGTTTCGGCCAAGCTGCGACGGTTGCGTTTGTGCGCAGTCTGATTCTTGAACCGTACCGATCGTATGTTCACTCCAACGGAGGGAGACACTAAGAGCACGGAACACCAAGAGAAAAGCGCACCTCCTCGTTTGAATATAAATGACCGCCATCCGAGAGTCCCTCGACTGTTTTGACCCCCCAGCAACAGCCACTCCATCCATCCCTTCCTGAAGCTAGAGCCAACCTCTCCCAGACCATCCTTCTTCAGCCACCTTTCGATCCAATCGTCTCAATTGCGTTCAAAACAATGAGCATCTCCGAAGACACGCCTGACCACCACCACTCCCACTCCCACTCCCACCCGAACGCCAACGCCAACGCCAACGCCAACGCCAACGCCAACGCCAACGCCAACGCCAACGGACCTCCTGCCCACAAGGTCGTAAGTAGTCTGTTGCTGATGCGATCCGTCAAAACGACCACTTGTTGATCATCTCAACCCCTTGTTTTCCTGGCGACTGCGCACAGCTGGACGGCTGGAAGCTCCAAACGAACCCCGTGCCGTTTGATCTCATGGTGTCGGTGCATGTGGTGTTCAAGATGACACCTTCTCAAGCCAAGCGGTACGACGACTTTTTCCTAGCCTTCTTCATCTATGAACTTGGCGAAGTTGGCCTTCGTGTCGACGTGCACAAGTTGCTCGTTCAGATCAACGGCAACGACGAACAGAGCGACCGTGTGATGCAGTACGATCTGGACATGGAGACGTCCGACCTTGCCAGGTTCATGGACAATGCTCACGTGATCACCTTGCACCCTTACTTTGACAGTATTTGGAAGCAGACCGTAGCTAAGCGTAGGGAGGAGAACAATGCAGGCTGCCATGTCAAGGCGTTCGAACCTCATGGTTGCACGTGCCAGAAGCACATCAAGGCTTGGACGCAGAAGCTCGTCCTTCTTCGCTGCAAGACGTGCAAGCCAGGTCCTAAGGAGGAGAAGAGCGTGGCATAGGCGCTTGATCAACCATCTCACGAGTCATTCGAACATTGTCTCGTCGTAATGTCCGACTTCTACCTCATCGTCGTCAATGTCGACACCGACCTCGCTTACCTCTTCCAGCATCCCTCTTGCTGATCATTGCCTTGCTGTAGCATCCGTACAGCATTCCACCTTATCGCGACTACCTGTCACACCACTATCGTCTACCCTCTCCCCTCTTCACCTCAACTACGCCCTCGCCATCTCCTTGATCCCCTAACACCACTTTGACTCTTCTATCACCCCGTCAAATCCGAAATGTCAAATCAAGTCGTGTTCACGAAAGCCCTTTCGAAATTGACGCGTGTGGAGTTGGGTTTGTTCGCTGCGCTATCACGTTGAAAAAAAGTTGCGGTCTGAGTCGGCTTTTTCTCAGGAATGACACTCTTTCTACCGGCTGAGCGGCAGAAAGCGAGGCGGGGAAGAGGCGCGGGAAACGCAATTTTGTCCATTTTGCGATCCGGTTCCGGCTCATTTCCAACGATTGATTCAAACGAGCGAGTAGCATTGCAGCGATTACGTTTACTCAGCTTTCCATCTTTCATCAACAGCACTCATCGCAGCATCGAAAGCATTCGCAGGCGCGGTCATTCCCAGAACATTTGTCGGGACTTTCCGGACAGGTCTGCATCAGGATCGCACTCTCACGACAAGGAAACGAATCACCATCGAGGAGCTTCACGCAAGCAGCTTTCGAATCGGCGTTGACAGAGCAGAGGTTGGAGGCAGTAGAGTGCGATTCGTAGCCCCGCTTTCCACAAACGATGGCGGCACCACGTCCCAAACACCCTCCATTGTGCGAGACCGATCACACAGCCTCTGATCCCCGCGACACCTCCTCCTCCTACGACCTCAAAGGCAAAGCACGAGCCTACGACCACGCCCAAGATGCATTCTCAATACCTTCTCACAAAGCAGGTTCAGCCACCTCCATCCTAGGCGACACCTCCGACAAGACCAGTTGGAACTACGTCCTCCGCTCCGGCTTCGCAGGAGGCATTGCTGGATGTGTCGCCAAGTCCGCCATTGCTCCACTTGATCGAGTCAAGATTCTGTTCCAGGCGCAAAATCCAGAGTTTCAAAAGTATTCGGGGAAATGGCTGGGAGTTTTCAAAGCTGGACGGGACATTGTACGGTCGGATGGCCCCATGGCCTTGTTTCAAGGGCATAGTGCTACACTGATGCGTATCCTTCCGTATGCAGCGATCAAGTATATGGCCTACGACAAGCTGCATTTCTACCTCATGCCGACGAAAGAAAGCGAAACTTCGGCGAGGTTGTTCTTAGCGGGGTCGGCGAGTGGAGTGCTGTCGGTGTTTTTGACGTATCCTTTGGAGTTGATCCGGGTTAGGTTGGCGTTTGAGACCAAACGCAAGAGGCAAAAGGGAGGGTTGAGGAGGATCATTGGTATGATTTACAGAGAAGGTGCGACGGAAGCGCCGTTCAGTAGTGATGCGAGGAAACGAGCGGCTAGGATGGCGCAGCAGCAAGCTCAGCAGGCCAACCTGAGCACTGCTGCTACGTCGATAGAAAGCGCACTGCGTGCTACCGATCCAAACGTTCCTTCTTCCGCAGTACCGGCGGGCAATCGGTTGCTAGCCAAGTATCCGATCCTCAAATTCTACCGAGGCTTCAGCGTTACTGTGATGGGTATGATTCCGTACGCCGGCACGTCCTTCCTCGTATTCGGACGATGTAAAACTCTCCTACAAGACCTGTTCCCGCCGTCAGAGCCGTCCATCACCACCCCGGGTAGCAGAAGACAGTGGTACTGGCCCAGCAAAACCGTCGTCGACCTCTCCGCTGGTGCTCTAGCAGGTGCACTATCCCAAACCGCAGCATACCCGTTCGAAGTCATCCGTAGAAGACAGCAGGTAGGAGGAATCATAAGACCAGGTGCAATGCTGGGAATGTGGGAAACTGCAGCATGGATCTACAAGACGAGTGGGTGGAGAGGTTTTTACGTCGGACTGAGTATTGGGTTTTTGAAGGTCGTGCCGATGACGAGTATCTCGTTTGCTGTTTGGTTGGGGATGAAGCGGCAGATGGGCATTTGAAGTGGATAGGATGGATTGTGAGTGCGGAATTGGAATGAAAGGAAAAAGAGTGGAAGCTTCGAGCTTGGTTATGACAGATCCAGGGACGTGTGTCGTGTCTGATCGCTCTGCGCAAGAGACCGCCCTTCTGCACACACTAAGCAACGTCACTCACAGCCAGCAATCCCATCAGCATTTGGCTCTGCTGAGATCCGCTCACGACTCACTTCGCACAGTGCGTTTCACACCATCGCAACGACAAGTCAACATTTCCCATACACCATCATCAGTCAACTCATACATCATACGTCGAGCGTTGTCGTCTCGTTCTGGCCCCGGCCGCAGACTGATCCGGATCAGCCTTGAAAAAATCATTGACGCTAGAAGCGACATTCGTCCACCAAGAATCCTGAGCATTGATACCTGTCGCTGCTCCCCTTCCTCGCTGCTGTTGCTGCTGTCTCGTCCTCGACCGCATACCATACGTCGATCTATCCGTGTTCGAAGTCCTGAATCTGTCCCCAACACCTTCAAACCATGCTGTCGGGTCCTGCTGAAACCTGCGCAATTCATCTTGCACCTTCCCTGCTGCTCTCAAAGCAGACAGTGTGTCGATGCCTTGTCGTTGACCTTCGGTCACCAGCGCGCGGAGAAGCATTCCGAAATCGACCCCATTGTTGTTGTTGGCAGCATCGGTTGGAGAGCGACCAAACATGTCGGCAAAGGCGCCGTAGCCTGCATCGAGGTCGTCTGCAAGATCATCCGTTGGGTCGAGCGAGAACGCTCGCTGATTGGCTCGTGTTGAGGAGCGTGTTCGACGTCGTGTCTGCGATGATGATGTGCGTTGGCGGCGATTTCTACGTGCTGAAGCAGAACGGTCACCTGGTGCTGCAAAGTCGGAGAGCTGCGTGTAGAGCGTGTTCATGAGCGGGCCGAGCGAGTTGACTGAAAGAGGTGCGGTTCGCGAAAGAAGACAATTCAAGTTCTCCGTCAGCCTTTGAATACTGTTTAATTTGCCATCGAGTGAGTCAAGGGATAGATGGAAAGAAAAAGGATTGAGTATGGGATCGACAAGAGTCGCAGGGATCGATCCGCTCTACTTACGCTGGCCGAAAAAGCCGCCTCTACCGGGGACTGTGCCGGTGCTGTTGATCGCATCAGTGCTGTCGGTCCACCATGCCCATACTGCGATGAGACCGCCGATGATGGCACCCCATTTGATACCGAACCACGCTAACGCCAACATCGAACGCACTGTTCTGTACGCCGTGACCAGCGCGAAATAGGCGAGGAAGAAGGTGATGAGCGGTGGAAGCAACGTCGACGTCCACGATGTAGGGTTGTTGGCGGTTCCTAATAGGCTATAGATGAGATTGGAAAAACCTGCAAGGATACGAAAGATGGGATAGGGGATGATGTCCGAAAGCAGATTGTGGATCATACCACCCGCGTTCTGGGCAGCATCTGCCATGGTTGCAGCGGTGAGATCGTTGGCAGCAGTGTGAAGGGTCAAGTTTGAGGGTGTCTGGTTGGACTGCCCTTTTATTCCCGAGCGTCGAGTGACATGCTACTGCTAAGAGTGAAGCGGATAGAAAAGGGATGGCGAGTGATGAGGATGTGGACGACAGGAGCAAAGACGTGGAAAGCGCGCGGCTCAGTCAACAATTGAAATTGAATTGAAATTGAAATTTGGCGCGTAAATTGACGTGGAGGGAGCGCGTTGTCAGATCTAACAGGCTGAATCTGTCCGGAAATTTTGGTCCGAGCGATCAGATCGGCAAACAGAGACTGTCAATACGTGCTTTGTCCACCAACAAGAAGAATGACTCGCCGTCAATCCTTTCGACTCCACCACCATCCTCCCACCACATCGTCTCGTTCAGCACATGATGTCGCGCTTCCTTGGGCGACTATCTCGTACACCTTCCACTCACTCTGTCAAGAGTCAGGCCTCTGCTGAACCTCTTCCTCCAAAGACTTCCGAAATCCTCACCAAGCCAGCTCCAGGATGTACACCAAAGCCCCTCGAGCCCTTGACGGCTGACCAAGAGCGAAAGCTCGCTGATCTAGAGAAGTATGTTCGTCAATTCGCAACCGATCAACCACCCAAAGACGACTACAAAAAGTGGGAGGACAAGTGGTTGAACGAACACAACCTCTACCACCGTTACCTTCGTGCTGCCAAAGGGGACCTCGACAATGCCAAAAAGAGGATCAAGTCGACGCTCGAATGGAGGAGAGACTTCCGTCCCGAGATCATCGCTCCCGGAAGCGTGTCCCACGAGGCAGAAACAGGCAAACAGATCGTATCTGGTTTCGACAACGACGGCAGACCGCTCATCTACCTCAGACCTGCAAGGGAAAACACGACTCCCAGCAACGACCAAGTTAGATACCTTGTCTGGACTTTGGAGCGCGCCATCGACTTCATGCCACCAGGTGTTGAGAACTACGCCATCATCATTGACTATCACAAGGCCACTTCCCAATCCAATCCTTCCCTCTCCACCGCTAGAACCGTCGCCAACATCCTCCAAAACCACTACGTAGAACGTCTTGGTCGTGCCTTTATCGTCAATGTCCCTTGGTTCATCAACGCCTTCTTCTCCGCTGTCACTCCCTTCCTCGACCCTATCACAAAGGAAAAGATCCGCTTCAACGCCAACCTCGCCGAGTTCGTGCCTGCCGACCAGCTCGATGCTGACTTCGCTGGAGGAAGGTACAACTACGAATGGGATTTCAAAAGTATTGGAACACTTTGATCGAAGTTGGAAATATTGCAGAGGATGGCACTCGTAAGACAGAGGGCGCTCCAGCAGAGAAAAAACCTACAGAAAAGGAGCCAACAAGCGAGGACGCTGTGCAGAAACATGCCAATGCCATCGCAGCTTTGCAGCTGACCGAGCATGGTGCGACCGTTGGACTCGGTGCGGCTGCTGGAACTACCGCTGCACTCGCCGTTGTTGGAGGCGGTACTGCTTCTACTGCTGCCGCCACATCTGCTGAATCTGCCGATAAGACCACCACCACTGCCTACAAGTACCTCCAAAATATCGCAGACTACGAGGATCTGCTCTCCAAATACGACACCTTCCTGTTTGACTGCGACGGCGTCCTCTGGTCAGGCGATGAGACCATTCCCGGTGTTGTCTCTGTCCTGCAAAAGCTTCGCCACCGCGGCAAGTCGGTCATCTTTGTCACCAACAACGCCTCCAAATCGCGTCAGACCTACCTCAAAAAGTTTGCCGGCATGAACATCCAGGCGTCGATCGATGAGGTATTTTCGTCTTCCTACGCTTCAGCTGTCTACCTCAAAAAGGTGCTCAACTTTCCCGCTGATCGCAAGGTCTACGTCATTGGCATGCACGGGATCGAAGAGGAACTCGACGCCGAAAATATCCTGCACTGCGGAGGCACCGACACAGAGGACAACAAGTTCTTGCCAGCGCTCGACTTTACTTTGTTGCAAAACGAAGATGCGATCGATCCCAAGGTCGGAGCCGTAGTGTGTGGCTTTGATATGCACATGTCGTACATCAAGCTGGCGAAAGCTTTCAAGCACCTCACGCGTCCTGGATTCGACGGACCTGTAGAAGCCGGTGCAGTGGGCGGCGGATGTCATTTCATCCTGACCAACGACGATTCCACTTTCCCTGCTAAAGGTGGTCCTTGGCCTGGAGCAGGAAGCTTGTCGGCACCGCTCATCTTCTCGACCAAACGTACACCTACGATTGTGGGTAAACCGCACAAACCCATGTTGGACTGCATCATTGCCACCAAGCAGTTCGATCCCAAGAGGGCAATTATGGTTGGAGACAGGTTGAATACTGATATTGAGTTTGCCAAGGCGGGAGGCGTGGCCAGCATGTTGGTATTGACGGGAATCTCGAAAAGGGAGGAGATCGAGGGGCCAGATGCCAAAACGGTGCCCGATTATCTTATTAATAGCTTGGGAGACTTGGATGCCGTGCCATAGATGCATATAGACTCATCCAGTGTAGACTCGTTCTAATGAACAATACATAGACTTCCTGACCTTGATTGCGGTGTTGACACGAACGAGCCGACGCCAACCTCGCCGACGGTGAAGAGCCATCGCCGCCAGAGGATGACTATTCCCAAGAGGCACAAGGACAGTCGTCCCAGCTACTCTGCTTCCCGCCTTTGCAGCCGCAGCACCAGGCTCCTGGTACCAACGTCTCGGCTCTTGTATTTAGACCCAGGCTCCAAAGGGAACGGGAGGAGGGCAGGACCGAAGAAGACGGACCCAGCGGGAAGCGTAAGAAGAACGCCTAAGTTGAGGGGTCGGGAAAGGCGGCTATGATCGGCGTAAGGTGTATGTCTTTGTTGGCTGGACGGTGCAAGATGGTGTAAAGAATTTCAGTGGATGGAGGGGTAAGATGGTTTATGGGATTCGGGAGGGGCTGCGAAACCGACGACGCGAGACGACGGATCAGTATAGGGCGCAGGGCGGCTCATCTTGCTGCGGCGAAAGAGACAGCGGTACATTGTAGGATAGGCTTACAGACCGGAGAGACACGAGCACGGATCGAGCTTTCGAGTAGGCGACTGTATCGCTAGCGGAGACATGACAGCAAGGCTAGAGGCAGAGAAAGGAAGAGAGGAAGTCATACGAAGACAGGAGTGCGCGAATCGACCTACAGTATCTTGTGCAAGAGTGTGATGTAGAAAAGACGATGGCTTTGCGAAGATGAACTGAGGAGATGGATCGGGGAGCGTGTGAAGAACGATTCAATTGGCATCGGGCCATGACCCTTATGGGACGGATGTACAGTAAATTTAGAAAGCCGCTGTAACTGCGATGAAACAAGGAGAGGCAGGCGAGAGCGCTTTTTGAGCCGGATTCGGCTGACAGAAAAATGGACCGCAGAACCCGCATCACCGCACATTGGCTATTTTCAGCCACTCGTCTGTCTCTTGAACGGCTCTCGTTCATCGACCCGATCGAAGGCCGAATCGCTCACTACAGTACGAAGGGGATTCTGTACTTTGAGCAACAACACGAATGGAATCTGCTCTTGCCAAGATCATCAAGTTGCACACCTTAAACCTGTGTGTGGCGGGAGTGAGAATGCGGGGTCGACTAGGCCGTGCAAGGAAGGTCAGGAACGAATTGTGGTTGCGGCTGCGCTACATCGCAATGCTGTATTGGATGTGGTTGTGTCCTGTGCTAGATGCGAGTCTGAGGTAGCACTCCGACTGGGCTTGTGCTGCACAATAGAGAATGAAGGTTGGTTGAATCTCCGCTCGAAAAGGAGGCGTAAAAAGCAAGCCAATGCACCAACAGGCGAGTGTGCATGACGATGGGAAAATGCAAAAATTCAATTCGCCGCCCAAGTCACTGTAGCCAAACTGACCTGCCGTCACACTTGTGCGGCTCTGTACGGATCGCTTATGTAATGACAAAAGCTGCTTCTTCAGTCTCCGCAAAGAGCCACAAATCAGAGCTGCTCAGCGTATTGTACACATGATCATGCCTCCTCGTACGATATCTCGACTGCAATGATACTCTGTAGATCCCTGATCCAAAGCTGGAATTGAGCAACCTGGACTCGAATTCGAATCCACGACCTTGTTTGGCCGAGAGGTCTCTGCAAAAAGTAGGCTAATGCAACAAAAGACCGGATCCCATCTAATTGCATGCTAATAACCAAGGGGGCTCGACCCAATGAGCAGCCGGCAGTTGGTTGATGGAATCAAGGCACAGGGGCGCTACAGTATTCTCCTAGTCTCCTAGTCAAGAGACAGAATCTTTCTCTTGCATCTTGGAGAGTGGGAGCAACTGTCGATTTATGCGAGCCACTCCCTGTGCTGCTGCGACAGAGTTGAGTGAAATTCAACCTGGAAAACTCGAAAAACAGAAAAGAAAAAGAAAAGAAAAAATTACTGTAGCCCCGTCCTGAACCTCGCTTAGCAATTACCAGACAACGGCACTAAGCGAGGCAGCTTGTTGAATTCAGTCCTGGTCGACTTGTAATTTGCCCAGCTCCAAGCAAGGTCAGTTTGCTGCAGAGGTTTGGTTGCTGCTACTGTATTTGCAGGTGACGACTACAGCCGCGGACGGGCGGAAAAGACAAGAAATTCCCCGCTCGTCGATCCTCCTTTTCCTCTTTTTATTTTTCCAAGCGCAAGAGGCCCTTGCGTTGTGCTGCATCAGAAAAAAAAACCTGCGCTTGCTGCGCTGCATCGATGGACCATCTCTCTCTCTCTCTCCCTCCCTTTGCTCTTTGTCAAGTTAACAATTTCATTCAACGAACCAAACTCTCTGTAGCTTCATCTTGAGCAGTTTGTCAAGACTGAGGAGAACCAACCTCGTCGTAAAATGAGAGACACGACATGCAGAGACTCACAAGGAGGCGCCAGTCTGAATCAATCTGCAGCATGGGTCTCGCCTAATTCGACACACTGGAGAGCGCGCAAATATCCCAAACCTGCCGAATTTCCGTTTTTTTGTCGATTTGATACCTCGCTCAGCCCTCGAGCTTCCTCATCATGCTCCTCCTGTCTCTAACCATGAAAGAGCCTGGATGTATGGATGTATGTGAGGTTTGGATGATACTAAGCCCTGCTCTGCTCTGCTCTGCCCTGCCCCGCCTGTGCAAGGGTTCTCTCTGTGTGCATCTGCTACTGTGCCCTCTCGTGCAAATCTCGGCACACTTGGCTGCTGCTGCCCTGTTCCCCCGCTTTGTCCTCTCCCTTCCCCCGCTTGAACCTCTGTTCCTCATCCTTTGACGTTGGACCGCAACATCTTGTCTTCCTCCTACATCCATCCTCCCCTCCTTTCCGACTCGACCGACTTGACTCGACCTTCCCTATACCCATCATCATCATCATCATCGTCATTCACTACCATCACGACTGTAACTAAGCATCACGGTCGAGTCGTTGTACATCATTGCCATCTCCTCAGCCTCGTATTAAATTCGCTGCTTGTTTGGATCTACTTCGTCAGCTTCGACACTCACAGGCACACATCATCCACATACCCCAACCACAGGACGAAACCATCATTTCACTTGCAGTACTTTCTCATCTGCTCTTACATCGTCCCAAGCCTCTCTGAGCGCACATAGCCCAACATGCCGCTTCCAGCTCGTCGATCTCTGACGGTGGCTGAACCGAAACGCAACTCTTTGCCCGGTGCGCCGCATCCGAACTTCATGCTAGTCATTCGTTTCCTCGTCACCGGTCTCGTCTGTCTACTCTCCCTCGCCACTGCCATCATCTGCATCCTTGTCGTCGACTACTACAACAAACACGACCCCATCATTCGTCCATCATGGGGCTCGCTCATCTTCCTCATCATTCTCGGTCTCCTCACCCCCATCATCTACTTTGGCTACAACATCTTCCTCCCACTCATGCCATTCATCAACTATGGTGATTTCTTGTACGGATTGTTCATGGTCAAGATCGAGCTTCTGTTGCAGTTTGCCATGTGCGTCCTTTGGGTTTCAGGCGCTTTGGCCTATGCAAACGATTTGCGCGGCAGAGAAAATTGCCAGTTCGACGGCTACTGGCATTACGAGAAGCCCTCCGACTTCAACCACGTCTGCGATCTCATCAACTACGGTGTTGGTTTCGCCTACGCAACTTTCGGCGTACAGGTCTTCCTCTTCGTCATCGAGACGCTCTACGGAGTCTACATCTTCCTCTTCTTGGATCAGGAGAGTCTCAACGAACCTCACTTCGAATGGGGCCGCAGAGCGTACAACTACGCTCAGCAGACCAAGCAGCAGCAGCGTCAATCTGCTATCGGTCAGTCACCTGGTTATGGCGGCAGGGGTGTTCGCGCCCTAGGAGGTGCTGGAGCAGGTGCTGGAGCAGCGACCTACAGAAACGAAGGCCGACGAAGCCCAGTCAGCAGTTCGGCATCCAGCGAAGGCGCATCCAACCACTCGGGTGTTGGGAGACGAGGCGCAGCTTATGCCGAAAGCGAAATGGGAGAGTCTCGTGCTTCCGCACCCCTCTCCTTGGGTAGTCGTGGCAGGAGAGGCGCAGCGTACGGCGGAATGGCGGACCAAGACGAAGAGTCCCAGGTGGGTGGTAGACCACTGTCGGCTTCATCTTCACAGGGTCAAACGGGTGGCGGGCCGCTAGCTGCTGCGGCGGCCGCTGGTGGCGGTAGAGGCCATCGTGCGACAGGTTCCGTAGGCTCGAGGAGGTCAAGACGTGGCCCAATGTCCGATGAAGAGAGCGGTTGGCATTTGCGTGAAGAGGAATCCGAACGCTAAGGCACCGCATACCCCCACACTTCCTCACTCTCTTTCTTCAAGCATTACCCCGCCGCGAGATGTAGGACTCTTGCGTTTCGTCATCGCTCATCCATTCGCTCATCTCCTGCTTCCCGGTTTACACTCTCTTGATAATCTCGCGTTCCATTCATTGATCTCTCTGTCCCTCTTCACTGTCATTGACTGGGCATGCTTCACTCAGGCATATCCCTTTCTCTTCGATTTCTACTTCTTCTCCTTTTATGCTGAGACACCTCAGTCACTGTCTTTATCCTCTTATCTCTACTCTCTTTGCTTGGTCTTTTGCAATGGATTCTTTCACATCCCTGCTGTTGTCGTCCCGTCTGTGTGCTGTGATCGAAGCAATGAGCAGGTCGTCCACCACCACCTGCTCCAAATGCTCACCGGATCATCTAGGGACTCTGCCGATGCGGTGTTGATACTCGTGTACCTCTTTGGCCTACGTTGGATTTCAACACTTTTGGCCTGCATTCTGATTCAGCAAATGTGAAAAAGCGCAATCTGTCGTCCACTTGCCTTGTCTGAGCCTGGCTTTTTTTTTGCCTGGCTGGACCGTCGAAATGCTCGCATCCAAGTCCGGCTGCTGCGCTAACCTGAGCACAGCGTATGGCTCTCCGACTTCCTCAACACCATCATGCGACAATCCCTCAAGACAGCGCTCACAGTCACCCACAGACTCATACTTTACATCATGCTCATTGACTCAACCGTGAAGTGGGCTGGGCACATGCATCTTTCAGGCGTCGATGTGTGTACAAGATCCGGGCCACGCCTCTGTCAACCCGCCTTGCGATGAGCCTGGCTGTCCAGCCTCAGCTGCAACATCAAAAGCTGCGAGCGCCCAGAGTGAGATGCCACTCGATGAAAGCTCCAACTGAGATTGTCAGAAGATATATCAGTCAGCGTACTTTATGTCTCTTGCCCAGCGCGAATCGCCTGGACTTACCTCGACTGCGTGGAGCAGATCTGTCTGACCTACTACAGCGTCTTGCGGTTCCATGACGAATGATCCGAGTGAAACGTCCTTGAGAGCTCCATCCTTGGCCTTTGATGGGGGGCTGATCTTCTTGCTGCGCTTCAGTGAAACGGTGATCAGCCCCGACAGACTGTCATATGAATTTGTCATATGAATTTGTCATGTCGATTGAGCGGTCAGCTGCTGCAGGTGGGACCGCGAGGCATGCTCACAGACTTACGAAAGGATACCAAAGCAATGGCCATCTGGAGGGAAGAAAGACGATTCAACCTGTACAGGATCAAAATTGGGAAAAGCTGGTCAGAGACGAGCTCCAGGGTGAGGCTGGAATGGAAGGCCAAACTCACCTTCAAGCGTCCATGTTGGAGCAGTAGGAAGAGACAACCGATAGGCTTGCAGTGTCCTAAGTCTACGCGTGCTGCGACGTTCGCGAGATGCAATGACATCCTCAAGCTTGCGATGTGCTCGGCGACATCCAGAGATGCCGATGCAAAAGGAAGATGCAGCGGTGAGATCTGAGTCCAAGTGCCTTGGCCTAGCGAGCCGAAGCTCAGCGCGAAGCCTTGTAATCGCACTGTATAGGTGTCACACATGGATAGACGTCAGGGAGCGGGTACTGGCGTTCTTGTTCGCATGTAAGGTCTACTCACATCGGGACTCGACTTCGGTACTCAGTCGAATGAAGCTGTGCAAGGCAAGTACCGACGTCGAGACTGCTGTCAGAAGGTGCCGCGTCGTCAAGGATCGGTGCAAAATTCGACTCACGGGCTAGACGGAAGAGCGAGTGCAGCCATGGAAGCTTCAGCCCTCGGACCTGGTCGAAGGGTGTGATGCAACGCGTGCTGATTGTGAGCCAGGCGAGCTTCCATCAGAGAGTCAACTTGACTCGCAGATCCTGCAATGTGATAAGTGCACATCTGTTGTTCGAAAGTCACCACAGAAAATCAGCTCACGTCCAAACATCTTGCAATGCTGTGAAGACCTAGAACTCACCCTGGTACCATTAGAGAAGCTATGTACGGAGCGTTGGGTGACGCCATCTTCTGTCAATAGCATGTTGGCTTGGCCTAGGGCGCTCCTAGACCCTGTGAAACGTAACTCCATCTTGGGTCTGTCTTTTGACCATTCATGGGCATTCCTGTCGCCGAGCTCAAAGAAAGACGAGCAGTGCAGGCACTGTACGAACTTCAAGGTGCTTTTTCGATTGGCTTTACCGCAGATGCGACATCGAAAGCCTAGAAAGGTCTGTTCAGCCTTGGTAAGCCGGACTGGATCATCGGGACGGGCAGACACAGTTGCGACCCATTCGCTGGCGTCCGGAGTGTCGGTGTTGTCGGTCGGGGTCAAAGTGAGTCGAGCATGGGATGCGTGTGAGGAGTCCTCTTGCTATTTATTGGGATTCATAAGATCACAGCGTCAGAAGATTCTGCCTTGGCTGGCATGGAGACGATTGGGGCGGTAACATACCTCGATCCTGGTGATGCAGCATGTTCGCAAAAAGATGACCTTTGCCAAGACAACAGAATTGTCGAGCACACGACATTCCGTACCGGGGTCTTCAAAAACGAAATAGACTCTGAGCGACATGTGCGCAACGAAGGCGGCCCGCAAGCTTTTGGAAGTGAGGTCATCGATGGGTCTGAATTGGAAGGATGTCAGCAAAAAAGGAGCCCTTTGCCGCTTCTACAAAGCCCATGAATGCAACTCACAGATTGATTTCCAGAGAATTGAGCACTGGAGGCCAATGAAGATGATGCTGTTTTAGCAGCAGTGCAGTAATGGCACCTGATCTGTTGATAGAAACCGGCGTTGAATGGGAGGGAAAAAGCGGATCGCACTGTCGCATTTCATCGATCGAGGAGGCCCAGAACAGACAGCGAGCCCGCCTGAGAGGTGCCTCAGTGCCGTTTGTTTGTTCGCCTTGAATACCTGCACTTGACATCTGCACGTGGCTAGAGACCGCCTTTCCAGTCCCGGCGGTGAAGAATTGCCAGTAGTCACTGCTGAAGCAAGAGATGCCTCCTGCAGTGCAGCTTGTACACTTGGGAGCTGCTCGATCGCAGACTAGCCCAAGCTTGGTGCATCGTCGACACGAAGGCGACACTTTGGTGTGGAGCATGTCATCACATACGTCAGCTCTCGTCCTTGTCGCTGTACAGGATATACAAGATACGCTTACCTAGGAGCAAATCTGAGCGCGTGGGATGCAGGTGGATCGCCTGACAACAGATACGCGCGTCAACCAGAGAGGCTGCTTCATTAGATGGACGATGAATGACGATGTCGAAGAATGACTGAACTAGCACGTTTGAGGCGATCTCAAGCTTTGGCTTTGGGACATTCACAGGTATGTCGAGCTTTGAGGTAGAGGGACAAGTAGGCCTTTCCGAAGTCTTGGAGCAGTCTTCTGTGGGAACGCAAGGCGATTCAGAATTTTTGGGTGAGGAGCTTGTAGGCCAGCTGTATGGCAGCCGCTTACGTTGCTCTGCAGTAAGCACCTGTATTGCCCGAGCTGGTTTTCGCATCTGCATCTTCTGAGGCTCTGCCTCCAGAGGAAGGAAGTCTCTCCACTCGCGCTTCATCTTCGAATGAGTAGCAGATGTATCTGCAGCAGAGGGCAAGGATCACTCAGCATCATCGGATAAGCCTAGAGCTAGGAGGAGAGAGAAACGCGAACACCGAGTCTGGTAGCAGAGGCTGTCTTGGAGAGGAAGGAAGCAAGTACGAGATGACAGCTGAATAGATTGTGACTGGAAATGGTTACAAAATTCAAATTTTGACATTTTTGTGGTTGGTGCGCTGCATCCGCGGGACCCTATTTCCGCCGGCCGCGGTAACTCAAGTGAGCCAAATGCGACGTTCAGAATTGCGAGCTCTAAATTCCGTGACAGCCGACTCTAGTTGAATGACCCTTCTTGCTTCTGTACAGTATCTCCGTATGTAATCTTCCTAGCAGCGAGATCAGCACGTCATCCGTCTTCTTCGGAACAGTCCGTTGAGCATCTTATAAGGTGGAGCCTGTCGTACAAAACTGCTGTCGTCCTGATCACCAACGAGCTAGCCTCTCGATTGCTTGACTCCACCCTTCACGTCGACACCTACGATAGCGCTTGGATGCTCGGACCAACAAAAGTTGCACTCGCCCTCATCGTCACGCTGCTGGCCTATATCACACACCGAACCTTCCTGAAGCGCGTCTCTCCGCCGTCGTTTCGTACCATGGTCACCACCACCAAGGCGCCCGCCTACTTTATCAGCCATGGCGGCCCACCCACCATGTTCGAGCATCAGCATCCCGCTTACCAATATTGGCTCGAATGGGGCAAAGAGGTTCGCGCACTGCATCAGCAAGGTGTCATCCGAGGCCTCGTCTTTGTCAGTGCGCACTGGCAGCCGGAGGATTTAAGACAGGGTGTCTACGGTAAGTGTCCCGCATCAAAGCCTCGCGAGTGCCATGAACATTGCCGGCTCATCTGTGCTCATACCTTTCACCTTCCTTTCAGTCAACGTCGACGAGAAGAATCCGCTCGTCTACGACTTCTACGGCTTCCCCGACCACTTTGTAAGCTCAGACCCAACGCGAGTGTCTCAGTCCTGAAGCTAACTCACCAGACTCGCATTCATGTGAAACAGTACAAGCAAAGGGTCGAATCTGCCAATCCCTCCAACATCTCGTCGCTAGTCCTTGAGCATCTTCGCAGCGAACGAGTGCCAGCTCATCCTATCAAGCGTGGAATTGACCATGGGGTCTGGTGTCCACTCAAGGTTGCCTTCCAAAAACCTTTCCTAGAGCATCTGTCACCTGAGCAACGCAAAACCCAGCCAGCCTCGATCGACACACCATCCATCCTCCCTTCCACTTTGACACTCACCCAAGTGTCTCTGCCAGCCTCAGAATCTCCGATCGACTCTCTCAAGCTCGGCGCATCGCTTCGAGGTCTTCGTGAGCAGGGTTTCGCCATCGTTGGCGGTGGCATGTCGGTACACAACCTTCGCGATCTCATGAGATCTTTGCGCTTGCCGGTGGCCGTGGTTTCGGGCAGCTCAAGTCCACCTCTTACTCGGCAACTTTCCTTGAAGCCTTGACCGAAGCCATGGTTGTGCCACCCGCATCGTCAGACGAGGAAAGATGGAGCAAAGCGTTGAAGCTCGATCAGAGGAGCGACTTTTTGCCGTCTCATCCTACACCTGAACACTTTTTGCGTAAGTGCATCCAGCCTCTCACAACCCGTCTCACTCATCGGCCCAGCCCGTGACTGACCCACATCCTTCTCACTGACGACCTGGCCAACAGCTGCACTCGTGGCATTCGGCGCAGCTCAAGCCGACGAACAAGGAACCGAAACATTTGCATTCGACGAAGGTTCTATGGGATGGTGAGTCTCAACTATCAATCCTTGTGGCTTTTTTGCCCCTCATCCACATGCACACTTCACTAACCCTTTGGCATCTATATGTGATTACAGGAACATGTACAAGTGGGGTTGAAATGAGGATAGCGTCAATGCCTAGGCTCCTTCTCCAGAGCAAGTCGAGCACGCTTGCGATCTTCGTCCTCGCGCTGGTCTCTTTCCGCCTGGTCGTGTAATCCAGCTGCAGCGTTCTTGGCCTTTTCTGCACTTCCTCCTTTGCCTACTCTGTTGGAGCCGAATTGAACAATCTTTTTCCATCTTGCGCGGATGTCGGAGGCAATTTCGATCACGGCGAGGCCACGGTAGAAGTAGACGTACGAGCACCAGGCGCGGAAGTAGTCTTTCCACAATGAGATTGAGGTAAGCAGACTTGCGCGGCCACTGGTGCGTCGTTCCTTGAGCTGCTTGAGATCGTCGCGATACACTGCGAGTGCACAGAGGCGTGCAGCGATGAGGAAGGGTCGGGTCGAGCCATGGGTGGTGTGCAAGCTGGCATCGAGAGAACGCGTGAGATCGTTGAGTTTGAGCACCATAAGCATTCGTCGTGGCAGACGACGGAGGAGATCGAGAATCGAGACAAAGAGACCCTCCTTCTCCATGACAGTCTTGCGGATGTGTTCTTGTTCATCGTCGGTGAGATTGGTTCCGCCCTCCATGTCCAACAAGCTGCCGGCTCGGCGACGATTTTTGACGCCGTGAGGGTTCTTGGGGTCGCTGCCTTCCAAGCCGGCTCGGCCAGTAATGGCGCTTTCCAAGATAGGGTACAGATCGTCGTCGATGTTGGCGATGAGCTTGGCATACCTGCGTCGTTCGGCTGTAACTTCCGGGGTGGCACGTTTGAGGAGCGAGAGCCAGAACCTGGCATAGTTGGCGCGCAGCTCTGGATCAATGTCAAAGTAAAGGCCATGGTCGAGGAGCACAACTTCGAAATTGTATCGCGATCGACTGCCAGGCCGAGCTGGTCGGATCAGCACGTTGCCGCCATGTGGATCGGCGTGGAAGAAGCCATGGAGGTAGAGCATCTGGGAAAAGACGCGCGAGAGCTCTTGACTGACGCGGTTGCGGTCGATGTTGTGCTCCGCGAGATAGCGCAGATCGTCGGGTCGACGACCGTCGATAAACTCCATGGCCATGACACGCTTGAAGACGTACTTGACCTCGGGAATGTAGACGGAAGTTGTGCGATAACCGGCAAAGTCGTCTTGCGCTCTTTTGGCATTCTGTGCTTCGTGACGAAAGTCCATCTCGAGAGGCATGTTTTCATTCATTTCGTCTGCAAGCCACTCGAAGCTGAACTCGGGCAAGAGGCGTTTGACCCACTTGACGAGCACAGTGACGGTCTTCATGTCGACCTCGGAGAAGCGCTCGACATCGGGGTGCATCATCTTGATGGCGAGCATCTGACCTGTCTTGCGATCAACGGCGCGATGGACCTGAGCAAGCGACGCAACACCGATGGGTTTGGGATCGATCTCGCTGAAAGCTTCATCGAAGCTCATGCCAGTCTCTGTCCTGAACATGGCCTCGAGCGCGGGCAGGGGCGTTGGAGTGTTCTGATCTTGAAGAGGACGAAGGGTGGCGGTCCATTCGACGGGAAGCAAGATGACAGCGGAGAGATGCTGGCCGAGCTTGACGTAGAGACCACCGTTGGTCTGCAAAGCAATCAAGATGCGATGAGCGGAGCGTAAATGGCATTGTCTTAGTTCCTCGACTTCTTCGGCGCGAGAGTCGTACTTTTTGCTCAAGGTGGAGCGATAATCCCAAACACAGAGGGCGACGGCTTTGGCGATGGTTGTGGAACGAGTGAGAGCTAGCAAGGCAAAGTTGGCACCGTTAGCCTGCGACTTTTGAGCCTCGCGTACCTGTCGCTCCATCTCATCGTGGGGCAGCTGTAGGCCCTTGATATGAGGATGAGGGCCGTCAAGATGGATGGTGTCCTGGAACTGATACGCTACGGCGCCAATGACGATGGCTACCAGAGCAGCAACGCCGAAGCGGCGGCTGTTACGACGGAATTTGGCATGAGCTGCAGCAGTCTCGTGTGGGTTGGGGATGGCAGGTTGATCAAAGTTGATGGGCTTGGGTTGCGGGCGAACGGGTGGATATTGTTTCTTGAAAGGTCTCGTGTCGGTTGTTTTGGTGCTCGCGGCCTTGTTCTGAGACGACGAGGACGGCGCATCCTTTGACGAAGGCGTGTGAGAGTGTCCAGATGCGCTTGAGAGGCGAGTGGATATGGAAAAGGGACGAGCTTGACAAGAGATGCGTGGTTGGGAGAGCACGGCATTCGACTTGAACTGGGTCGAACGCTGTACATGCAAGGCTGGTCGACTCTGGTTTGCAAGCGACGTCTTGGCCACAGCAAGAGCGCCAACGAAGCCTGATCGCAACATGATGGTTTGATCGTTTCGGTACCTGCCACCTGGAATGCGTCTTGGCTCGGTGCTACGTCGGAAGCCAACCCAAGAGTGTGCGGAGAGACCTTGCAGAGCGTATTAGGCGGTAGAGTCACCGCCGATCATGGTACGTCCAAATGCGCTATCCTCGAGATTCGATACTGCTGTACAATGTCGTGCAAACGCCACAATGATGATGTTGTTGTTGATGATGGTCAAAAGCGAAGAGGAGTTGGGAAAGCTAATTCGATTTGGTTGAGCTACTCAACATGGCTTTTTCAGAAGACCGATTCCGAGGCAATCAATTACTGTACTGTACAGCCAAAATGCAGCGTGAATCGAGTCGCAGGTTTGAGTCGCATCTCAGCACTCACTCTCTCAAAGTGGAGAAGAAATTCGCCAAAATCCACGGATAGACGTCATTTTTTGTGACTAAAAATGTCAGATTCTCTTCCAGATCTACCCGATCCGAGTCGAATCTACCTCAGATCGATGATGGTCATTGTCGAACGATGAAATCCGATGATACGCCATTTTGGTCATTCCGCGGACGAGAGTGGATGGATGGTCTAAGCTGGCACCCGCTTTGTTTGAGCGTATGGCATGAACGATGCCAAAAGATAGATTTGCAAGGACCGAGCTGATAGCCGACGGTCGAATGTGATACGAACGACGCCTACATGGTCGGCACTAGTCACAGGCACCTTTTACCGTGAAACAACGCTTCGGTTTGCCGGTACCTCGCCAAATCTCGAGTTTTAGCGCTCCAAGTTACCGCTGAGTCAAGGTGCGTCACAAGCTCAGTTTGCCGCCAACGTCAGTGCTGCGATCTTCACCATGGTCCACAATCAATCCCTATATAGCTTCGATGGTTTCTTCAGACTTCCACCCGTGTACACATCCGTCCCTTGCCCTCATCTTCAATACGCTTTGCACCGTACAGCATGAGCCGTGCCGGTGACGGCTCACATAGCGCCCTCATCCGCCTCCATTCACCATTATAGCCGCTCACGAGATGGACAAGCAAACACCAAAGATACAGGCCCTGGCGCCAACACAAAGTGGTGACGACGGCTTCAGTAGAGCAACAACAGACTCGATGACTGATGAGACTCCTCAAGCGACCACAGCCGGTAAGTAGACTCCCCCTCGTTCCAAGCCACATGGATCCGCATGCCTGCGCGGAGAAAGTCCCCACATTGCTCATGACACTGACACTCAAACGTGATCTCGGCACCCCATTTGTCTCTGCAGACATCTCACGGCATGCATCGAGAACATCACTGCGGTCCAACCCCACCTCGGTCACACCTAGCGAGCTCGAGGCGGCGCAAGAAAAGCGAAAGAACGAGCTGATCGCAGAAGCCAAAGAAGAAGAAAAGCATGACCCCAACTTGGTCACATGGGATTCGCCCGACTCGCAAGAGAACCCACGCAATTGGTCGCATCGCCATCGATGGGCGGTCACCACACTTGTATCAAGTTACATGTTGCTCAGTCCTTTGGCTTCGTCGATGATCGCGCCCGCTTTGCCATTGCTCAGTCGCGAGTTCAACGTCAAGTCGAGTGCCGAGGAAAGCATGATGTTGTCGACCTTTGTCTTAGCCTATGCGTTCGGTCCACTACTTTTGGCCCCGCTGACGGAGATGTTTGGGCGGAGAATCGTGCTTCAGACGACCAACGTCATGTTTATCGCATTCAATCTGGGCTGTGGAGCGAGTCAGTCGTCTGCACAGCTTACCGTGCTTCGCTTCTTTGCAGGACTTGGTGGTTCAGCTCCATTGGCCGTTGGCGGTGGTACCATCGCGGATCTTTTTGAGCCGGCAGAACGAGGGAGCGCCATGGGCATGTATAGTCTTGCTCCGCTGCTAGGTCCAGCGATTGGGCCTATTGTGGGAGGCTGGATTGTTCAAGAGTTTGGTCAGTGGCGCTGGATCTTTTGGGTCTCGAGCATCTACGGCGGTCTTACGGCGCTTATTGGCCTATTTCTTCTGCCGGAAACGTACGCGCCCGAAATTCTCAAGAAAAAGGCGAGAAGGCTAAGAAAAGAGACGGGGAACCAGGAACTGCATACGGTTTACGAAAAGCAAGATGGTGCGGCGTGGCATGTCAAGCTACGACACAACATGGTGCGGCCATTCGTGCTGCTAGCGACGCAACCCATCATCCAGGTCTTCGCGGTGTATCTCGCTGTTGTTTATGGATGTATGTACATCCTCTTGACCGTTTTCCCTCGGGTGTTTGAAGACATCTACCACCAAAAACCAGGGATTGCGTCTCTCAATTACATCTCGCTCGCGATTGGATTCACGATTGGAGGACAGGTAGGGGGAAGGGTGGTGGACTACTCGTATCGTACGCTCAGTGCACGACAAGCGGATGGCAAAGGACAGCCGGAATTCAAGCTGCCGCTGTTGATGATCTCGTCGTTCTTGTTCCCTGCAGGACTGTTGATCTACGGCTGGACGGCAGAGTACAAGACACATTGGATCGGACCCAACATTGGCGCGGGTCTCTTTGCAGCAGGTGCGATGGGGACGTTTTTGGTATGTCAATCGTACCTCGTGGATGTTCTGCCGCTGTACGCTGCTTCTGTGCTAGCAGCGGCGGTGTTGGTGCGAAGTTTGGGAGGGTTTGGGTTTCCATTGTTTGCGCCGACCGCCTATGCTAAACTGGGACAAGGATGGGGAAATACGGTGCTGGCACTGGTATCGGCGGTGATTGGTATCCCTGCGCCGTATGTCTTGTTTCGTCGGGGGCCTTGGTTGCGAGCGAGAAGCAGGTACGCAGCGGGAGACACGAATGCAGCTCGTATGACGTGAGTAGCTTTAGAAGCATTGTAGACAAGTAGATTCAGCACCACATAGCTGGCTTGAGCAGATCAAATACAGGACACATGGATTAGCATCGGAACATTGAGTTTGATACGGAGTGAGATTCGTCGACGTTGTGTCGACTTGACTGGCATTTGAGAAGGTCGAGCGAGGGAGAGTGCGTGGTGGGTTTTGACATTTCCGATGAAAGAAAATCCGCTGACACCCGACAGATCAAATCTGCACTGCACTGCATGCTTTGCAATAAATCACCGCTGGGTGCCTCCGTGATGATCAATCAGCAAGATGGCTTCTTGCTCTCCTCGAATTGGTGCACAGAATGCGCTCGGCAAGTGCAACTTGAAGTTCAATAACTTTAGTCGGTTGATCCGATTGCCCCTTTCCCGCCAAGTTAGTCTGTGAACAGCACACTGCCTCTCAAGGCCCTAATCGAGGGACGGGAGACGCCGAGATTCCGAGCGACAAGCACACACTCTCTCGCACGCTATCTGCCGTCGAGTTTACGAACGATTTCCTCGTGAAAAGCAAAGAGAGAACGGAACCTGGCGTGAGGCTTGCATGAGATGGCTCTTCGTATGCTCGGGCTGGTTGGGAACACACACACACACACGCGCATGCAGCTCGACACGCAAGCGAAGTTCAAAAGGGTTGTGGGGTGCATTTTCCAGCAAGAAGCGGGACAAACCTGGTCTGTGCCTTGTGAATAAAGGGTCCTTTGGAAGCACACACGAGCGTGTGGGGAAACCCCGCTATTTTTTATTTTTTTTTGTTCGAATGAAATGCGCTGCTGCTGGTTGGTTCGCTCCTTGCGCGCGCGAGCCAACGACGGCAACAACAGACCGAGGCTTGGGCTAACAGAAACAGAGACCCTCTAGGCTTCCCTTGTCTGTGGCGCAAAAAAAAACGGCATCAGGTCAGTCAGTCCTCCTTTTCTCTGCTGTGCTAGCCGCCACCAAACAGGTTTGACAGCTTGTCTGCCCTTCCCGTCCATCATCGTGCCACCGCTCGACCTTGCTGACTACTGCGCTCTCCTGGCTCATCCTTTATAAACGACTGCTGTAATCCTTCTTGACCCTGTTCGATACTATCTCATCCTTGTTTCTTGATCATCATCCACTTGCTTCCTTCCCTAGCAGTTCACCACCTCCCCCTGCATTCACTGTACTTCACCTCTGAATCGTTTTCCGGCTCCATCTCTCCATATTCACATATATATCCCACAATGTCTCGCGTCATCGTTGTCGGTGGCGGTCTCTCTGGTCTTAGTGCCGCTCACACCCTCTACGAGCGCGGTGCCAACGTGCTCGTCCTCGACAAGAACGTAAGTCGTCCGCTGTTTAAACAGTGTATGTTATAAAATTTATGATACTAACATGCTTCTCATCCCCCTTTGATCGCCTCCTCTGCAGCCCTTCTTTGGCGGCAACTCCACCAAGGCCACTTCCGGTATCAACGGTGCCGGTACCACCACACAAGCCGAGCAGGGCATCCCAGACTCGGCCAAGACCTTTTTCGAAGACACAAAAAAGTCCGCTCGTGACCTCGCCCGTGATGACTTGATCAAGGTCCTCACCGGCAAGTCGGGTGAAGCCGTCAACTGGCTCATGGACCGTTTCGCCCTCGACCTTTCCAAGGTTTCGCGTCTCGGTGGTCACTCGCAGCCCCGTACTCACCGCGGTGGCGCTCAGTTCCCCGGTATGACCATCACCTACGCCCAGATGGAGAAGCTCGAGGACCTCGCAGAGGCCGAGCCTGACCGTGTTCAGATCCTCCGCAAGGCCCGCGTCACCAAGCTCGTTCACGAGAACGGCGAGGTCACGGGTGTCGAGTACGAATACCAGGGCCAGACCCACAGGGAGTCGGGTCCCGTCATTCTCGCCACCGGTGGTTACGCTGCCGACTTTGATGATGTCAACTCGCTCCTCAAGAAGTACCGTCCTGACCTTGTCCATCTCCCCACCACCAACGGTGACCACTGTACCGGTGACGGTCAGAAGATGGTTGCTTCCATCGGCGGTCGCCTCATCGATCTCGAGAAGGTCCAGGTCCACCCAACGGGTCTCGTCGACCCCAAGGACCCCGACGCCAAGGTCAAGTTCCTTGCTGCCGAGGCTCTTCGTGGTTGCGGTGGTCTCCTCATCGACAACGAGGGCAACCGTTTTGCCGACGAGCTCGGTCACCGTGACTACGTCACTGGCCGCATGTGGGACAACAACAAGTTCCCGGTCCGCCTCATCCTCAACGAGCAGGCCTCCAAGGAGATCGAGTGGCACTGCAAGCACTATGCTGGTCGTGGTCTCATGAAGCGCTTCGACAGCGCCAGCGACCTCGCCAAGGAGATGGGCATCCCCGCCGAAAAGCTCCAGAGCACCTTCCAGGACTACGAGGCCATCGCCAAAGGTGAAAAGAAGTGCCCATGGGGTAAGAAGTTCTTCTCCAACTCGGACTTGCGCATGAACCAGGCCTTCTACGTTGCCCTCATGACCCCCGTCCTCCATTACACCATGGGTGGTCTCGAGATCGACCCCGAGTCGCGCGTCGTCGACACCCAGGGCAAGGCCATCCCCGGTCTCTTTGCCTGTGGTGAGATTGCCGGTGGTGTTCACGGTGCCAACCGTCTTGGTGGTTCTTCGCTGCTCGGCTGTGTCGTCTTTGGTCGTGTTGCTGGTGACTCTGCTTCGAGCTACTTGCTTCGCAACCTTGCTACCGGTAAGGCCACTGCTCGTTTGGGACAGATCTCGAACCACTTTGAGACTCGTGTTCGCGCCGATCCCAACAACAAGACCATTACTCTCGAGTTTGGGTTTGGCGACAGCGCTACCTCGTCGGCTTCGGCTGGTCCTCAGCAGCAGTCGGCACAGCCCGCTGCCGTCGCCGCCGGTCAGTCCGCCCAGTCCGACAAGGCGGTTCAGCAGGCCGGTAGTGCCGCAGGTGCCCAGCAGACGCTCGAAGAGAAGGAGTACACCATGGAAGAGGTTGCCAAGCACACCACCGAGGATGACGTTTGGGTCGTTGTCGAGGGTCAGGTGCTCAACGTGTCTGGATTCCTCGATGACCACCCTGGTGGCAAGAAGGCTCTGATGCTTTACGCCGGTCGAGATGCTACCGAGGAGTTCCTCATGCTTCACGACCGTAAGGTGATCCAGAAGTATGCGGCTGATACTGTGATTGGCCGGGTCAAGGCTTGATTGTTTTTTTTTTTTTTTTGTCTCGTAATGTTTTCTACTTGACCTGCGCAAAAGATGTGATTTTTATGTTGGCGATTGTGTTTGCGACATTGTGTTGCTGCGTTTGGGCGTGTGTGAGTGTGAATTTGAGATCAGATTGGTGCCGAGAGGAGGAGATCGATGGTGACGGGGCAAGTTCGACTCAGATTTCGAGGTGAGTGAGAAGGGTTCGAGAGTCACACACCTTCAGGAAGCCCCGCGAGTCAAGCGGTGCACACAACCATTCGTTCTCGTTCACGACTTTGCGTTGCTGCTGCTGAACGACGAATCTTGACAAAACAAGAGGGGGAACTAGAGTACAAACAAAATCCAAGCGCACATCATCTTCAGCTCACAATGAAAACCCCATATCCTTCTCCCGCTTCCTATCCTTCTCCAACTTCTGTTCCAACTTTGCAAACTCGTCCAACGCAATTTCCTCCTCCGGATCCAGCACCTGCTCCACGCCCTGCACCTCGGGGATGTAGTGCTTCAACATCCTCTCGATGCCCGATTTCAAGGTAACCGTGGACGAGTCACAACCTCTGCAACTACCTTTCAACTTAACTCTGACAATGCCATCCATATCCTCGCCAAATCCGCGATACTCTAGGTCACCACCATCCTCCTGAATCGCTGGCCGAACCCGCGTATCGAGGAGCTCTTTGATCATCGCCACCACTTCAGAGTCGGAGTCGAGGATGACCGTATCCGATGAACCATGTGACGAGTCCGGGTCGGTGAACAACGGGTGACCGGCGGTGAAGAACTCCATGATGCTCGAGTAGATTTCCGGTTTGAGCGTCGACCACTGATGAGCAGAGTCTTTGGAAACGGTGACAAAGTCGGGTCCGTAAAAGACGCTGATTACGCCGGGGATGTTGAAAAGCTTCTTGGCAAGAGGTGAAGCCATGGAAGAACGCGTGTCGAGGAACTCGTGTGTTCCGGATTCCATCACCTGACGACCGGGGAGGAACTTGAGCGAATCCTCATTCGGGGTGGATTCGGTCTGGATGAACATTGTGCGCTTTTGGACGGTTGAAAGGGATGGATGAGGGCGTGGAGCTCGTAGGGCGGGAGTGAAGGAGGTAGTGATCATGTTGCGTCGTGCTAGTGGTGCGATAGCACTGCGTGCGACATTGGTGCGGCTGCTGCTGCTGGCGATGCTGCGCGCAGCTGCTCGGAGGGAGGAAGATGTGCTTGCTCTTGAAACGATGGTCATTGTGTGCCAGAAGTATGACAGTGATGATGGTGTCGAGGGTAGAAGGGGTGAGGTGGAGGCAGGAGTCACAGAAAAAAGTGGCGAAGCCGTGAGAAGCTTTCCGTTTGTCATACTGCGCAAGGAAGCGAAGGTCGCGCAAAATAACAGGAGCTTAGTCAGCATTAGTGTGCGACTCAACTGCGCTTGTTTGGCGGGAGGAAGAGCGATTTTCACGGGTTTTCCGGTTGAGCGGCGCTCCGATTGAGCCGAGCGAGCATACACACGATGTTCCCCGCTTAGGCCACTCTCGCTTTCCACTTTGGGTCTTGAGAAGAATTGCGACAACCATCTTTCCCACTTCAACATTATACCATCACAAATCACCTCTCTCTCTCTCTTCTCGGCGACAACGACGCAAAAAGGAAAAAAAAAAAAATGTTGACTTCAACCATCCGTACCGCTCTCCGCACCAGCGCACCTCGCGCTTCTCTCGCCTTCACCCGTCTCCTCTCCACCTCTCTCCCCCGCCTGTCCACTCCGGCCACCAAGGATTACCAAAACATCATCGTCTCCTCGCCCGCCAAAGGCGTCACTCTCATCACTCTCAACCGTCCCAAGGCACTCAACGCACTCAACTCTGCGCTCTTCCACGAGCTCAACGAAGCCACCGAGATCGCCGACAATGATCCCGAAGTGGGGGCTATCGTGCTCACGGGATCAGACAAGGCGTTCGCTGCAGGTGCCGATATCAAAGAGATGAAGGATAAGCAGTATGCAGATGCCTACAAGACCAACTTTTTGGGTCACTGGACCAAGTTGACTACGATTCGTAAACCGATTGTAGCTGCGGTTAGTGGGTTTGCGTTGGGTGGTGGTTGTGAACTGGCTATGATGTGAGTGTTGAGCCTTTCTAACACACTTTACTTGCTATTGCACTCTACTGACATTCGTGAATTTGGCTGTGACGGCGTGTTTTATTAGGTGCGACATCATCCTCGCCTCACCCACCGCCAACTTTGGTCAACCCGAAATCAACCTCGGCGTTATCCCCGGTGCCGGTGGAACCCAACGTCTCACCAAAGCGGTGGGCAAATCCACCGCCATGGAGATGGTGCTCACGGGACGCAACTTGAGCGCTGACGATGCCGAACGTCGAGGACTCATTTCCCGCGTCGTTCGTGAGGGAAGCGTTGTCGATGAAGCGGTCAAGGTCGCTTCTACGATCGCCAAGAAGGGTCAGATTGCCGTACAGGCTGCTAAAGAAGGTGTGAATGCCTGTAAGTTTGCGCGTCACAGATGGGGGTGGGTAAGGCTACGAGGAATGAGTGTGCTGACATCTCTTGTGATTGACTTGAACAGCCTTTGAACTGAGCCTACAGGAAGGAACGCGCTTCGAACGTCGACTCTTCCAGAGCCTCTTTGCGACCAAGGATCAGAAGGAAGGCATGGCTGCGTTTGCTGAAAAGAGAAAGGCCAACTTTACGCACGAGTAAGAGACCACTTCTTTACCCTTCTTCAGGTTGGTTGCAATCACACAACAATAAATGGCGTCAAACAAGAAACAAAGCAGGTCACACGAGCAGTCTGGGTGATTCGGCTTCGGATGTGTCACTTTGAGGAGGAAATTTTCGAGAAAGCTCTTTTGTCTCTCTCCCCACACTCCTGGATGCTGCGCAATTTTTGACGCAGTAGTCAGCGCACGGACTCTGTCTTTTTTTTTTTTTAAGGTGTGTGAGGACCCTGCGCGCATGCAGGTGTTGCTGCCCATTTGTGCAGAGAGAGGTCACACGGGCAAGCTCACGCTACTATTGTGACAATAAAGAGGACTGAGACACTCTGCGGTGCGGTGATGAGGCTTGAGCAGCCCGAGGATCAAGATGAGAGATAAAGAGCGTTTGATGTGAATGCGGTCAGAATTGACGTGCTTTCCTTGCGGACTGGCTCGAGCGTGCAACCTGTGCCTGAGCTGGAAGGTATATAAACCCTCTCACCCTTCTCCTCCGACCACCTCTTCCCTCTGCACTTCTCTCGCTATCTCACACACACACTGCACACTCACAACTACCGCAGCAACTACAATCACCGCAAACAATGTCGACCAAACCACGCAGCGACTCTTCCACCTCCTCCTCCTCAACCGACCCCTACGCCAACGCCTCCATCTTCCGCGCTTCTCCTCACTACAAGTCGGACCAGCTCGACGACCTGTCCCACGGCACCACGGCCAAAGCTCGTCGATGGTCCGGTGCCAAGAAGAACCCGGGTGAAGGAAGATCTCACTTTGAATCCAGGCTGATGGATGCAGATCAGTCGAAACCGAGTAGAGAGGAGAATAAAGTCTCGGTCAAGAAGAACAAGGATCTGCCAACGAGGGTGAAGAAGAACCATTCGCCGGAGCAGGCGAGGAAGGTGTTGGAGGCTACGGAGAGGGAGTGAAGGGGGTCCTCCCAAGCGGGTTGAATGTAGTCCAGGGAGGTTGTTTGTTATTCTGTTCGGTTTCGTATGCCCCGCCCGGTTTCTGGAGTCCTCAAATTTCTCGGTCTCAAAAGTCATTCCATTGTATCAAGCCTAGTTCGCGTCTCGTTCAGCCCTCTCGCACAGTCACAGTCACAGCAAAGCAAAGCAGATGTTCTTTCCTCGTAATCACAGTGCCTCTCGTTCACCATCCGCAACCCTTCCTCGGTCTGTGTCTTGATCTGCATTCAATCCATCTCAGCATAAAACCCACCGGCATTCAACCTCAACAACAACATCTCGACACTCCCCACCCCTTCCCTCTCCACCGCTTCAACACTTCTCCCCGCATCATCCACGTCTAGAGCTCTTAAATCTCGCAATTCATCCAACGCCAATCGTTGCTTTTCTGCTTCAACGGCCATCCGTCGCTTGCCGTATCTTGCTTCGTCTCGGGGTTCATCTTGAGGTAATGCCGCAGCTGCTGCTGTGGTGGTTGATGCAGGTGAGCGATCTTTCAGGATGACTAGCGCCTGAATAAGCGTATCGATCCGAGAGCGAAAGTAGCGATGCAAGTTGTGGAAATCGTCAAAGTTCGGCGGCTCCACCGATGCTGATGTGGGGGTGTGGAAGTCGATGCATAGCTGTGAAAAGTCCAGAACGATTTGTAAGATGTCGTTGAGGATCGTCAACAGTCCACGCTGTTTCGTTTTGAGGAAACACGTCGACAACATCCGATCCAGGATCCGCTCGTGATACCTCGCTAGTGAGAAGACATCCTTCAACTCCAAGTTCGACGTCATCAGTGCTACTCGTTCCTCTTCTTCCAATACTTCATCGTCTAAATCTCCATCCCCTACTTCACTCTCCCCTTCCACCGTCGCAGCGGTACCGGAAGAGCGGGAAGAAAGCTCCTCACTAACCTCCCTCCTAACCCTCTCCAGCCTCGACATGAATCCACTCCAATGCGCCTCAATGCCCACCTCCTGTACAAACGACCCGAAAGAATCCAAAAATTGGTTCAACTCCCATCGAAACTGCTGCATCACCGAACGTGTCCTAAAATCAAACGTAAACGCCGCACTGGTCGATTTGAAAGTGCACGCCCACGCCGCCCGCATGGCCACTTTACACCGCTTGATGCGCAGCAGCAAATTCCATAAGCGTTGGTATCGAGATTGAGCCACCTGCGTAAGTAGAGGTGAGATGAGCGGGGGAGGATGGAAAGACAAAGTGAGCCAGTCGAGAGCGTCGATCGAAGAAGGATCTGTCCAAGTAGGTTTGCCTTTGCTCTTGCTCTTGCTCGAAGAAGACGCCACCGACCTCGGTTCGACGATCGCAAACGACAACCGCTCGTCCAAATCCTTAAACGCCAGCGAGACCGCATCTTCACCCTTCCCGCTTCGAAGCAACCTATCCTCATGAGTCTGACGCATCCCCGAAACAGTCTCGATGACAGCCGTGTTCAACGCAGACGACAGCAGACTATCGTTCGGCGGCCAAACACCTTCAGCTGTCAACCTCCGATTCATAGCGACGACCGCTCGTCCAGCTGTAGCCGATGCGTCGTCGAGCACGCTAGCCTGATCAACATCGAACAAGCTGGAGACCACCTGGCGTTCGAAATGGATGTTTCCGAGCAACAGGAATTGCTTGCATGTTTCCAGGTAGGTTCCCAGACCAAGATCTCGGAAAAACACGCTGATGAGGGACGTGTTGATGAGACGTGCCCAGCTCTCGAAGGGCGCAACTAGGCTGGTTTGGGTGACGCGGTCAAAGGAGCTTTGCGAGATTGCTTGTTCGGCGACGGGTGGGCAGGCGGCGGTGGCGAGATAGACCAAGAGCGATTGCTCTTTGTTGTCGGCTGGTAGCGAGTCGGGAAGGGAGTGAGACTCTTGCGGTGCATCAGGCGAGTCAATCGCAGCCGCAGCATCGGCATCAGTGATACCAGGCAGAGCAGTAAACAGCTGCGACATGCGTGCGAATTGATCCTCGATCGAAAGTTTGAGCGGCATCTCGTCCGTCGGTGACGTATCCGTCTGTGGTACAGCCTCCTCCGCCGGCCCAGCAAGAACGACACTTGAGCTAAGCGGCGAAGACACTCCGCTCGCTGATCCTACATCTGCACCGAGCGCCTTGCGTCTCTGTCTCTGCCACTTTGCGATCTCGCGTTTAAACTGCACAATATGATCTTCAACCGCATTCACCTGTGCCCGACTCTCCGACAACGACCATCTCCACGTCGGCAGATCGACACGCAACGACGATGCCCTCTCTTTTGCGTTCAACGACCACTGATGCACGAGCGGATGATCTGCTGGAGCAGCCTTCTTGAGCAACCTCAGCGCCCTACCCGCTTCGAGGAACGCTCGCGCATGACGAAAGGGCAAGAAGCTTGGTACGGCTGAAGGCTTAAGCGTATACCCAACGTCCTCCTCGCCTCGTTCGTCGAGCGACCAATCGACAACCGCACCACTCCATGGCGTCGAGATGTAGGCTGCCGTCGAGTTTGAACCAGCTTTCAGGGCAGAAGGTCGATCATCGAGCTCGCCCGTCCGATCAGATTCAAAGCCAGGAAAGCCAACCCAACGAGCAACCTGCTGGCGCCACGTGACGCTCGTTCTATCGAGCAAGTATGCAAGCACAGCCGAGGGCAGCGAAGGCGCACCGGACGCAAGCGAAGCAGCGAGATGTGCATGCAAATGCGACAGCGTCGCATGAGTCGACTCGAGCCACGTCAGCGGTCGGAAAGGCGGCATTCGAGGTTGACCGCATGAGAGGAGGTTGCCGAGACTCTTGAGCACAGCAAAACACGTCTGAAGCTCAGCATGAGCGTTGAGGATGGCTGAAGACGCGGCGGCTCGCGAAGTGGCCTTGGTTGCGAGAGCCGCCGTCTGAGCCGTAAGTTCGCCTTTGAACCAGGTGACCACCGTGTCAAGAGCAGCAGCCAACGCAGGCGCTTCATTACACAGCGATGCTGCGGAGCGATGTATGGCAAGCGTCCGGTCATCGATACGACGCAGCAAAGCTCCAATATCCAGAAATGGTTGAATGACGCTATCCGAAGCAGCCTGACTCCACCCCACGATACGCTCTGATCCAATCCAGGGTAAAGTCATCGCAGGCGGCGGTGGCGGTTGCATTTGCACCTCCTCACCAGCTGCCACCAATGATGTATGGAGTACAGCCTGTTCTTTCGCCTTTCTACGCAAGTGTCGCACATTTCGATGGTGTTGAAGCGTAGCAGCCCAAAGAAAAGAAGCCGAATCAGCATCCCATTGGAAAAGGTCCGAGGACGTGCCTGTCGTTGCTGTGGTTCTGAGCGATCGCAGAACGTGTTGAATTGGATGTACTGGGGCCAGATGCTGATCTTGGATGGTCATCGAGCTGTCGTGCAATGCTGATTCGTGAATGGCTTCCAAAATATCTTGCTGTTCGGCATTGTAGGTCTCGGCAACAGCAAGATCGAGAACTCTGGACTTGGCAGACAACCCTCTAAACTTGACCGATGCAGGTCGAGCAGCCGATCGAAAGTCTTCATCCCAGCAAGACGATTCGAGCGAGCTCAGACTAGAGTCGGAAGCAGATCGGCGGATGGGTCGTCTTGAAGGACCAGGAGAAGAGTCTAGATGCTCATCGCTGCTCGAAGGACGGTAGAGCGAGGGGAAGTGCGCTCTATGGTCGATTGTTCGAGCTGGCTCGAGGTCGTTGCTTGTTGTTCGCTTGGTGAAAGAGTCGAGAACAGGATCGATGCCAGGCTGCGCATTGTAGAGGATCCGATCGATGCGATACGTTCCAGTCAGCGCGCTTGACGAAAGAAACGTCGACGAGACGAGTGCTGTTGTCGGCTGTTCCAGATCCAGCGGCGCAAGACTCGGAACCTCGAGCACGTCGAGCTGTTGAAACGACATAGTTGCTGTCACAGCGCCTTTGTCATCCTCGTCCGTCGGTGTTGACCCGAAAGTGATGTGTGATGGAAGGCAACCTTGGAAATGGCGTGGGAAATTGTGAATGATTCCGGATGAGCCGATTTGCAGGTGTTGGTCTTTTTGAGCAGTCACCTTTTTTACGCGTGCATTTCAATCAACGCGTCGCTCAGCTTTTGCGATGAGAATGCGATTCTTCTTCTTGCCCTCCTTTCTCGTCCCTCATCCACCTCTCCCCTTCTCCGCCCTCAAACAACTCACACAATGCTGGCAACAATCGAACGCAGCACCGTCCCTCCACCACTCGACGATGCAACCGCCACCGAACTCTCCAAAGCCTTCCTAGTACCCCTCGGTTCACGATCGTACTCGAAACAATACGCTCAGCTCTACGACTATCGCCTTGCTTACCTCAAGAAACGCATCCTCCCACGAGCCAAATCAAGATGGATCGACAATTTTGACTCCTTTTCGCAACCTCAGTCCCAACCGCTGTCGCAGCTGGACTCAAACAGCGAAGCCGCTGCTGCTGCTGCTGCTGCTGGACCTTCGAATGCGGGCAGGGTGAGGATGGACGAACCGCCCAAGTTGGTCGATCGCATTCTGGATGTGCGACAGGGTGATATCTGCTATGTGGTGGGGAACGTGTATTGCGCCATGCCGCTAAAACCGGATGTGTTGGAGGATCTGACCAGGGAGCAGTGGTTGGCGCCGCAGCCGGTGCGATCGAAGTTTGTCGACTATGTCAAGGACGAGCTGTTTATCGAGGATCAGTCGGGTCGTGTCAAGCTGGTGGGGGATGCGATCAAGGGTGGAACTGCGCTGAGATCCATGCTCATCACTGGTGTGGTCGCGGCGGTGCTCGGCACAGAGACGCGCGCAGGTGACTTTGACGTTGTCGATGCCGTCTTTGCCTCGCTGCCACCACCTCCTCCCCCTACCAAACCTCTGTCAAAAGCTCGGAATGGAACGTCAAAGCACGAACCGCAAAATCAATGGATAGCACTCATGAGCGGTCTCTCCATCGGAGGAGGCGAATCCACGCTCGAATCCGAACTCTCGATGCAACTGCTCGTCGAATATCTCACTGGCGAACTTGGTTCCTCCGACGATCGCCAATCAGCATCCAACATCGTAGCAGCTGTCATCGCCGGCAACTCTCTCGCCCCACCCACCCGAACCGAAGAAGAAGACAAACCCAAACAATACGGTCAAGACCAACCGACGTTCTCGTCCGCTCCGACCCTCGCGCTCGACCAGCTCCTCACCGATCTGTGCTCCTGCATGCCCGTCCACTTGCTACCCGGTGCCAAAGACCCCGCATCGGTGGCAGTCCCTCAACAACCCATCCATTTCGCCCTCTTACCCCGCGCCGGTCGATTCGACTCTCTCCACCGCCACACCAACCCGGCATGGCTCTCGTTTGGCGATCCCAACATCCTCGCTACGTCCGGACAAAACATCGACGACATCTTCAAGTACGTCGATGAGACCGACGATTCCCGCATCGAGATGGCGATACGAACGCTCGAGTGGGGCCACATTGCTCCGACGGCGCCGGATACGCTTTGGTGCTATCCGTTCAAATCGGGCGATCCGTTTGTGTTGAAGCGGCGGCCGGAGGTGGTGGTGGTGGGCAACCAGCCAAAGTTTGCCAGTGCCATGTATGGGTTTGACGACGAGGAGGATGGAGGGTGTAGGGTGGTGTTGGTGCCCGAGTTTGCAAGGACGAAACAGATCGTGTTGGTCGATCTGACGACTTTGGAGACGAAACTGGTTTGTATCGAGACACCGCTGTAGGTCGCACGCTGAGAAAAGGCAATACATCATAAACGCACGTTCACAGGTGAAAAGGAAACTTTTTGCATTGCCATGTCCATGAACATCATCACCTCCGACCACCAGCGCCGGGCAATCCCACATCGCCCATCCTCTCCCAAACCACCCTCTGCCGCCGTAGCGCATTCCCCGCATCCACCACCGCCGACTCGTCCCCCTCATCCCATATGCTCAGACTGCTATACTGTCCACCGGCGTTATTGATCAGATCTCTCAACGCATCCCATTCATCCAGCACTATCGGAGCCAGAACCGTTGGGTGGATGGTCGGCACATTGAGTGTCGGATCCCATTCGTGTTCCAGATCTTGGAATGTTGCATCGAGACCGTCTGCTAGACCGCCGGTTGTTTCGACCCACGCCTGTAGTTGTGGTCGTTGCAGCAAAGGGTTGGTGTAGAGCGGGAAAGAGTCGGCGAGCAAGCGTCGAAATTCACTACTCCGTTGCGAAGCGGTTTGAATGGTCAAGCGTCGGAATTTGTCGTTCTTGCTTGGTCTCGCCGGAGCTAGACCTTCGGACAACTCGAGCGCTGACAAGTCTGCCCAGAGATCGTCCAGTTGATCCACCACTGCTGGTGGGTGGCGTATCGGTGTAACTGAAGCCGGCGTTTGTCGTTCTGACTCGCCTTGACTATCCGCAGATATCGCACCGGATCCCACCTCCCCATCGACCAATGTGTCAGTAAAATGCCGCCTCGGCCTCTGCAACAACCTCCTCAACACATTACTATCCCGCGTAATATCACCATAGTCCTTCGGAGCGGACCAAATCAACCACTCCAACTCCGCCAAACACCGCAACTCGTCCGCCTCCTCAAACGCCAAATTCGTATCCACGATCCTCAACACCCTCACCTTGCGAAAAATCGGCGCCGAAAACCCTCCCACAAAACTATGCGGATTGACACTCGTCAACCTCACCGGTTGACACGCCGAACCGTACGTATGTGCAGCATGCAAGCTCAACAGCTCTCCTGCAAGCGCTACATCCTTCAACTTCCTACACAGCCTCAAAATCGTCCTGACCGATGTATGAACCTTTTCCCGCATCTCGGTGATAAAAGCCGCCTCGTTGTACGATGGCGGCGACAAGGCAGTGATTAAATCCGAAGACGAGTGATCCGGACCGATCCAGATCCTGCGCACGAAACGTGCGATCTTGAGGAAATCTTTGACAAGCTGTGCAAATCCATGAATGTTCGACGAAGAGCATAGCGCTACCGTGCTGTAGATGAGAGGCGAGAGACGTTGGTGGTAGTATTTGGATAAGGTGAGGAGTCGAAGTTTGGCCGAGTTGTCGGTGGTGGTGGAAGCGGCGAATTCGAGGATGTATATGATGAGCTCGCTGGGTAGGGAGGAGGCGAGATGGCAGAGTCGGATTGCGGCTTTGTCGACGGCTGGAGGTGTGTGTGAGGAGGAGGATGCTGCGAGTCGTTTGGCGGCCGAGCGTTTGGAGGACGTTTTGCTCGTGCTCGTACCCGAGCTGAGTTTGGTTGGTGCAGGTACCATGGCTTGCCCGTCCAAATGTTTGTCAGATTGCTATGGGATCATTTCCGTGGTTACGAGTTCGAACAAAACGTCGATGATCGAAGGCTGAAGAGTCGCAGTGTAGAGGAGACTTGATGGTGGCGGGAAGCACAAACCGGTCACTCAAGCTGCAGTGTCACACCGCAGATTTCCCTCCACTTTCATGCAACACCCGATCGCCACCCGATCTCTCGACAGGGTTCAATTGCCCAAGAAATTTCGGTCAAACCTGCAAACTCAGCTTCCGCAGTTCCGCTCCTCACCCTCCTCCTCAACCACCACCATCACCTCAACCTTCTCTCCTTCGTAAGGGCGTACACATCGTACACTCACCCACTCTCCGTCAAAATGGCCGACCGAAAAGCCCTCAACCACTACTACCCACCCGACTTTGACCCTTCCAAAATCCCCCGCCGCAAAGCACCCAAGGACCAGCAACAGACCGTACGTCTCATGGCTCCTTACTCGATGCGATGCAACACCTGCGGCGAATACATCTACAAGGGTAAGAAATTCAACGCCCGCAAAGAGCTCGTCATAGGCGAGGACTACTATGGCATCAAAATTTTCCGGTTCTACATCAAATGCACCCAGTGCTCGGCAGAGATCACGTTCAAGACGGATCCGAAGAATGCGGATTACACGACCGAACACGGGGCCAGTCGGAACTTTGTACCGACCAAAGAGGATGAGGAGGGAGAAGAGGATAAGCTGTTGACGGAGGAGGAGAAACTGGAGAAGAAGTTGGAAAAGATGGAGGCGGATCCGATGAGACAGTTGGAAGCAAGGACGCTGGACTCGCGGAGAGAGATGGAGATTCTGGATGCTCTGCAGGACATTCGTACGCGCAATGCTCGTTTGGAGAGGGTCGATACAGATGCAGTACTGGAAAAGCTGCATAATCGATCACAGGGTCCAGCAGCAATCACCGGCGACGGCCTACTATCGGCAAAGAGCATCGAAGAGATCGAAGAGGCAAAAGCGCAACAGGAGGACGAACTCTTGGTTCAAAAGTACTTTGGGAAAGCTCTCGACGGTACCGCCACCGGTATTGGTGTCAAGGTCAAGCGCAAGCTGGAGGAAGCGGAGATCGAGCCTGATGTGCATTCGCTGTTAGCGAAGGTGGTGTCGGTACCTCAGCCGGGCGGTGTGGCAGCCTCGCACCCACCAGCAGGCAAGAAGAAAAACGCTCCCAACGCTTTCGGTCTAGTACGTAAGAAGAAGTGATATTTCGTCGCCCCGAAACCCATTTTGCATTTGTATTTGTACACGATTTCATATACCCTGATCGCTCGATTGGTTGGAGCATCTGCATTGAAATTTCGACTTGTGTGAGGTGGGTACGACGCAGAGTGGGTCTCGGAAAGCTGAGGAAGCTAGATGGACAAGAGCGCGGAAACTGGATGATGAGCTAGAATTTCAAGACGTCGTACAATTGTTCTGGGTCGAAGCGGAAGGAGCAGCAGAGGAAGAGGATGCGATGGGCGCAGTGCGAGATTGGTTGAGGCTGCGTTCAGGCGGAGGCGTGATCTTCGGCCAGCATTCCAAGTACTGTCGGATACCTTGATCGACATGTTCGGCAACGTCGGATGGCAAGTGTCGAGCCTGTTCCATAGCTTCCTGCCACGAAGGGTGTTGGGTTGCGTCCACCTGACGATCACGTTGACGAATCGCGCCCATGCCTGGTCCCGACGTTTTGGGGTTCCGTTTAACTTCGCGCTCGGCTGTTCTCAGTTGCGTGTATGGCAGGTCGCCCGAGTAGACGTGACCAGCGTCTCTTGGAATAACTCGAAAACAGTGAGCACGACGGTCGATAAGACAGTGGCAGCAGGCCGCAGACTTCCGATAATTGAGACCCTTGCGCAAGGGATCAAGAAAAGCAGACTGAAAGCAACTGAAAGCAGCCGCGAAAGCAAAGGAAAAGAAAAGCAAGCATGTCAGTTCGGGACGAAGGAGCATACCGATTTGCGAAACGAACACATACGGCACATCAAGTTGCGTACACTGTTTGCAAGACAAAGTAGGCCACGGAGCGCAGGCTTCAGTCATGCGACGCATAGCCAAGCGGCGAAGTCGTCTGTCTGTTTCGCTATCCTCGACCACAACCCAGTGATCGGGATAAAGCCGTCCTGCCACTCTTATGTAGAGTACCAGCGCCAGGAACTGCTCAGACCATGCAATGATCTCGGCGCGGCTTGGAGGTCCTGGTGTTACTGGTGATGACTGGGCAGGGCGCGGATTACCGGAAGACGAGCGGTCCCCTTGATGGACACCTTCAGCATTGTGTCCGTCGAGAGGGAGTTCGATGGCCAGAGATGGCGCTGATCCTGCGCAGCCACGTGCAAGCCGGGACGACTCAGAGGGGCCTTGGTTGTGAATTTCTTCAGGAACTTGTCCGCCGAGGGAAGGATTGAGGGGCAGAGACAAGGCAGGCTCTGCCGCGTTGAGTGTATCGCCGAACGGCTCCGACGTCCTGCGTTGGGCTGTAGAGGTCGAGGTCGTCGCCGAGATCGATGGTGATGGAAGGTTCTGTTTGGCAGACTCAACTGCGTCGAGCCTGCAAGACTGACCAGGATAGGATGAAGGATTCGAGTAACGCTGGTTTGTTGAAGCAAAAGGTGACGGTGATGATGTGACGGTCGGGAAAGGTGACGATGGTTCATCAACGCGTGAACCAAAGGGAGGCGTAGCCGACGAACTCCGCTCGGACCTCCAAGCACGATTACGAGCAGTTGAATAATACTCCTGCTCGTTCAGCTCTATGACACTGTCAGAGTCTTAATGAGATGCGTCAGGTTCGTTCAGCTGAGACGAAAGCCCAACCAACCCGTTCGACTCGAGAGGGCAGCGTTCTGCCCGTCGAGCTCAGCTTGAGCAGCGCGCTCACGGCTAGCACTGGTCAAAGTTGTCGCGCCACTCTCTGGTGGATTGCGGGCGGTCGACTCCTTAGAAGTAGCATCCTGCACCATCGACGACGACGGTCGATCACCCTCTACACGACGTTCCTGATGAGCCTCTCTCGGTTCGTTCTGGTCAGCTCGAATTGAGCACGAAGCCGTGGTCGGCTTCGGACCGTCAACACGGCATCGCTTCCCAATAGGCGGGAATCCTTCGTAATCGGTGCGCCTTCTCAACGGCATTTTCATATGCTCGTGATGCAAGGGGGAATCGAGAGCTGATGAGCGTAGATTTGTGGGAATGATCGATCGATGATGATACAAAGTCAAGTTATCCCAGACGTCTTCATCTTCGTTCCGGCGAAACCGCGATAAACTAAGCCTCCAAAACATCGTCGCTGCGCCTGCCTTTCTCTAAAGATCACGATGATCCGAAACCCTTTTTCCTAAGATCACAGTGAAACTTCCCCCATGGTGTCTACTCTCCAAGACCACGGATGATTTCCCTAAGATCACGGATGTTTTTTTTTCTTTTTTTTGGCCGCAGTTGCCGCAGTACTTTGAGTCTTGACGCAACCGCTAAGGCTTCGACCGTCGTCATAATTACGACTCATCCCGCAACCCGTGCGAGACGGCAAGAGAACGGACTTCAACCACTCCAACACGAGTGTACGCACAGCCACTCTCTTCTGCAAGTTGTTCTCGCTAACCCTCACCGTCCCCACAACAAAGTGGAAAAGTGGAAGTTTTGAAATCACCAATTACTGTATCTCCAACATGGTTGGCCCAAGAGCAAGTGGCCATTACAATAAATTTACACTGCCGCCCTTAAACTCGGCAAGCGCAAGATTGCCTCTCTGCGCCGTTGCGCTTGCTTTCTAGTGCGACTTTGTATTCCTTTCTCCTCGTTTCCAGGAAACCAGGCTCAAAAATCAAAAGGCGTTTGCTCGTTTATCAGCAGCGACGCATCGCGACACACACCCGCTCCCACTTCTGCTCATGCCTTCTCCTCAACTGCTTCCAATCCTTCTATTGCGCACAGCTCATCAACCACCATCACTCACATATCACACAAAACAATCGTTTCATAAAACATTCATTACAACGACACGGCGCGAAAATAGGATCATCTACGAGATGCACTTAGTACTGCATGAGCTTAGCCTCGAGCTCAATAGGTGAGACCAGAGTCTGGCCCTGGAAGACCTTGACAACGTGCTCAGCCTTGGCGGCAACATCCTCGCCGGTCATCTTGTACTTCTTGAAGAGGTCCTTGGCGGGGGCGGAAGCACCAAAGGTGTTGATACCGTGCTGGGCGTGCGAGTACTTGGACCAGCCGAGCGTCGAGTAGGCCTCGACGGAAAGGATGGGCTTGCCCGAGGGAAGCACCGAGAGACGGTAGTCGATGGGCTGAGCGTCAAACACCGAGAAGCATGGGATCGAGACGACGCGGGCCTTGATGCCCTTCTCGCCGAGCTTGGCAACGGCTTCGTTGCAAAGAGCCACCTCGGAACCAGAGGCAACGAGGGTAATGTCGGCCGACTTGTCCTCGACAACAACGTAACCACCCTTGGCGGCCTTCTCGATGGAGCTGCCCTCGAGTTGGGGCAAGTTCTGACGGGTAAGGGCAAGGACCGAGGGGGTCGACTTGCTCTCGATGGCGACAAGGTAGGCGCCCGAGGTCTCGTTACCGTCAGCGGGACGCCAGAACATGAGGTTGGGGATGGCACGGAGCGCGACGGCAGTCTCGATAGGCTGGTGGGTGGGACCGTCCTCACCAAGACCGATCGAGTCGTGGGTGGCAACCCAGATGACGCGGTGGTGCGAGAGGGCCGAGAGACGGACGGCACCGATGGCGTACGAGACAAAGTTGAGGAAAGTGCCGGCGGTGGGGATGTGCATGCCGTAGGCGGCAAGACCGTTCATGATGGCACCCATGGCGTGCTCACGGACACCGTATCGGATGTACTTGCCCGAGTAGTCGCCGAGCTGGGTGCTGGGGTGCTGGAAGTCAACGGCGTTGCCCCATCGGGTCAAGTTGGAGCCGGTCAAATCGGCGGAACCACCGAGGAGCTCGGGAACAGCGTCAGCGACCTTGCCGAGCACGGTCTCGGAGAGCTTTCGCGAGGCAACGGCGGCATCGCTGGGCTTGTAAGTAGGGAGGGATTTTTCCCAGCCCTCGGGAAGCTTACCGGCGATACGACGGGCGATCTCGGCGTGCTCCTGGGGATACTTTTCGCCGTAGGCCTTGAAGAGCTCGGTCCACTCCTTGTCAGCCTTGGCACCACGGTCGGCGATCTCCTTGTAAGCGGCGTAGACGTCGTCGGGGACGACGAAGCTCTGCTTGGGGTCCATGCCGAACTTGGCCTTGACAGCCTCGATGTCGTCGGCCTTGAGGGGAGCACCGTGGGTGGCGGCGAGACCCTGCTGCTTGGAGCCGAAGCCGATGGTGGTCTTTACGCGGATGATCGAGGGCTTGTCGGTGACCTGCTTGGCGGCCGAGATGGCCTTGTAGAGACCCTCGAGGTCCTTGTCACCGTCGAGGACGTGCGAGACGTGCCAGCCGTAGGAGAGGAAGCGCTGCTCGACGTCCTCGGTGAAGGAGCAGGCGGTGTCACCGTCGATGGAGATGTGGTTGTCGTCGTAGAGGGCAATGAGGTTTCCGAGCTTGAGGTGACCGGCGAGCGAAGCGGCCTCGGACGAGATGCCCTCCTGCAAGCAACCGTCACCGGTAAACATGTAAGTGTGGTTGGTGAAGAGGGGGAAGCTGTCCTTGTTGAAGGTGGCGGCGAGGTTGGCCTGGGCGATGGCGAGACCGACCGAGTTGGCGAAACCTTGACCGAGGGGACCGGTGGTGACCTCGATACCTTCTGTGTGGCCGTGCTCGGGGTGACCCGGGGTCTTGGAGTCGAGCTGACGGAACTGCTTGAGCTGTTCCATGGGCAAGTCCTTGTAGCCGAGGAGGTGGTTGAGGATATAGATGAGAGCACAAGCGTGACCTGTTGGAGCAAAAAATGAGGAGAAAGCGGCTCGAACTGTCAGTCGATTTGTTCAGAAAGCGAGTCGAAGTGGCTGCTTCTCTTGCTTGGGGAGCAGAACACATACCGTTGGAAAGAACGAATCGGTCACGGTTGATCCACTTGGAGTGAGCGGGGTTAACGTTCATGAATCTGAAAGCAGCAAGAGGCGGGAAGAAAAAAAAAGGCGATTGTCAGTGATTTGTTCAAATACAGCTGTTGTCATCTCAGACTCGTTTCTGTTGGAGAAAGCGTAGGCGCCCCATTCGAGCACGACACAGTGCCGCACAAGAAGGAACTCCGTTGTGCCTCTCCACCAGAGAGGCTAGGAACGGGAAACGTACCGAGAGAAGAGGGTGTGGGCCATAGGGGCCATGCCCATCGGAGCACCAGGGTGACCCGAGTTGGACTTGGCGACGACATCGGCGGCCAAGACACCTGGTAAGATTGCACGGAAAGGAAGCACAAGCAAGGAGAGAATTCATGTCAGTCCACGCCATCCTTCACAGAGATCGCAATTTTCGCTGGCCCACTTTGCATACGCATCACTTGCAACACGCAGAGAGAAAAACTTACGGATGGTGGCGATAGCCTTCTCGTCGCTAGCAGCCTTGGTGAAAGACATGTTTGCGTATATGTGTAAAGAGTGATGGGCGGGATGGAAACGGGGGGGGAGAAGGAAATGGGATGATGATGGTGAGAAGAAAGGGGAACGGATGTGCAAGCGGATAGATTAAGAAGGCTTTCCAGTAAACTTAGCTGGCTGATGAGCGTTGGCTGAAGCGCAGCAAGGCGGGAAGAATCGCAGTGTGTGTGGCTTTGGTCAAGTGGCTTTGCCTGCCAAAATCGATGAGAGATGTGATTTTGTGACGGATGTCATCCGTGTCCGCAACTGTGATTATCAACAGGGTGCGTGCGCAGATTGCAACTTTTTACAGTATTTTGCGTCAGGTTGGTTTTCTCAGCGTGGATCAGCGTCACTCAGCAGCAGCAAAGAGAGAAAAATTGGCTCTTAAAAAGATATCTATCGAGATCGATCAAGCAACACAGCATCAGTTGCCTACAGCGCGCTGCAACCATATTCCTTTTCACCCTTACCCTGTATCACTGCTTGTAATTTACCGGACCGTCATACATTTCACACAATTTGATTTCAAATTCGAAACCCCATCCAACTTAGCCGAATACAAAAAGTTTTAGCGTACACTCACTTATTCGAACAGCTTCGTCGACGGGATCGAACACAGTTTCCTGCAGTTGCGTCGATTTAAGATAGTCTCTCTTCCCGCTTTCCGTCTACGCAATCATCAATCACCGGTCCGTTGCACCGACCATCTTCCACCAAGATTCCCGGTGGCAAGAAAAAACAAGATGTCCGGATATCTCGACCCGCGGGGATCTACCAAACCTTTAGAGTATTTACAGGTACTGTATTCCCTAGCAGCCGAGAGGATCACCATACGGAAAAGGGTCTGAGGGATCAGCATTCTTGGGAAGACGAACAATTGTGTTTGTTCCCGATGGTTGTAAAAGTCGGTTGGACAATCCCCTTTTTTTTTTTTTTTTTTTTTTTTTCTTGATTAGACAACAAACGTCACCGTGCTTTTGGCTGTCGTCAACATGCTGCGAGAATTTCGAGCTGCTTTTCGCCGCGCTCTCAGGCCAACGTCGGTCCCTTGTCATCACCATACAGCAGCTTTACTCTAGCCGCTAACCACTGCACCGTCAGAACAGTTGCTTGGCCCTCGGGACGGTAGCCAACCTTGTGCCTCAGACAGCCTAAACTTGGCCAAGGGAAAGGAATGCCAATGAGCATTTCGTTGCAACCCCAAGGGAGGGGGACAAAAGGATAAAAGAAGCGCCCTTTTCATCCCGAGTTGGTCTCTTGTTTTCTTGGGCGAGCAGCCCTTGCCTCCTGCTCGGTGGTGGTAGGTCAACGCCGCTGTGAAGCTGGCAGTAAACAGGAGCCCTTCGAATCTTCAACCTTTACCAGGGATTGTCTGCCCACGGATCCGCCTCACCCCCCAAACCGCTTCCTTCTCGAGCACGACGCTGGCTGCCCGATGGCGACGGCTTAGCACCTGAGCTCAAGTCAAACATGTTTCGTTCCGAATGTGATGAACCGCCCGCTGCTGTTCCCAGCGCGCTCGAAAAGTCGAATCCTCCTCTCCCCACCGCCATGCTTGGAGGCGTCAGAGCGTCCAACGACCGTTCGTGCCCAGCCGAGAGCGACTCTGCGAAGCCCAGGTTGGAGCTCGTCGGCAGCGAGAACCTCGCACTCTTGGTGCCCAACGACACATCATACGACGTGTCTGGACGCGCCACTCCCCATCCGCCTTCTGCCGCTGGCCACGCTTCATCTCTGAGCCCTGCACTACTCTCAGCGAGATCCGTGGTTCCAGCGTCGCCATTCTTGAATCGTTCCGCGAGTTCCTTGGCTGCTGACGACGACAGACCATACTTTGTGGTACTTGGCTCATCGAAGCTGTCGGCAGCTTGGATGTCGTCGTCATCGTACGATGCAAATGTGAGCGAAATGTTGCCATCTGGTGTTGGCAATGCTGGTGTTGCGTCCGAGTTGAGTGCTGTGAAAGGCGCCGACTTCTGCTGGCTTGGCTCCTTTGCAGCCGGCTCTGGTAAGCGAGCATCACTTGACGGCCCATCCGCCGCGATGGGTCGATCTTGCTCAGCCGCATTCCGTTCGCAAGAGGCAGCAACCACTGCAGACCCTGTCGTGCTGGCCGAGATCGGAAGAGGCGGCAGAGAGCTCTCCAGCTCTTTGACCTTGATACCAGACTCGCGCAACTCGCGCAGAATCGCTTCAGTGTCAAAGTGAGCACTCGTCGAGCTTGGTCGATCCGCCTCAGGGGTAGCAGATCTGCCAGAGCCCTCGTGAGAAGCTCGCACTGCCTCGACGCGTGAGACCGACTGCTTGACAATCTCGTCTTGCACCTGCTTGGCCTCTTGCACTTGAGCAGCTACGCTTGGCTCGGCGACCGGCTTCTGTACGTGCTCGACCCTGGGCGGCAAGTCGTCGTCCTCGTACTCGTCGTACTCTGCGTGTCCAGATGCAGCAGCAGCAGCCGGCGTTTGGCCAGAGGTCGAATTAGACGGCACTGGGGTTGCAGCTCCACTGGTCGAATTGCTTGTGCCTTTGCGTCGGAAGATCTTGCCGAATCCACCCGTCTTTGTTGAAACAGACTTGAGCTCTACATTGTTGGCCTGTTCGTCGCGCACCACTTGCCTCTCCGGGATGGCATTCAGATCTTCTGGCTCGTCAAAGTAGTCTGCTGTAGTTCGGAACCCAAGCTCGCCCAGCACGAGCGGCATCAAGGGTCGATAGCCGAGATGACCGGGAACCACATGGGTCACATCGACATTCTCAATGTCTTGCACCCTCTCGACAGGATGCAGGCCAGCGATACTTCGCAAACCACCAGAGGCTGCACGATGCAGGTAGCCCAGAATCCAGTCGGTACGCGAAAAGGCACTCACGAATCGTCCCGCCACTACGCTTCGTGCCTCCTTCCAAGTCTCGTCCTTGACAGTCACGGGAGCTCCCATGATGTAGACGTTCTGCACAATGCCATACGCCTTGATCCTGCTGAGTTCCACGAGCGCGTAAAAGATGACCCTGGCACCTAGACTGTATCCAACCAGGGTGATGGGACGCACGCCGAGCTGACGTTTGGACAGCGTGTCTGCGAGAATGAGGCCGGCTGCTTGAGCTCGGTCCAAAGCGTTGGACCAAGGGTTGTCGATCAGATAGCCGAGCTTGGTGAGCCAGAGTGGCCACGCCAATGCGGTCAGCATGGCACCGGCACCCGCTACCGTCAATGCCAACGCCTGCTGCACACCTTGGACGATGGTCTCGTTCCACAGAAGTCCGAGCGCATTTCCCATCTCTTGCATCATATCCGGCTCCCACAGAACGCTGAAGGCATCGCCCATGACACTGTCGATGACGCTGAACGGCAGTCTTACGTCGTCCTGTGGACCGCTCATGAAACCAGGAACGGTGATGATGGCGTTGACGCGCTTGTTGTTGTGGATGGGCTTGAACTCGAACGTCTTGACGCTACGTGTGCGGCGGCTCATGCCTCGTCCGGCCAGACTCATGCCACCGACGGTTCCTGTCGATGTGATGAGGGCAGCACCTCCGACTCCTCCTAAGAAACTGCTGGTGCCTCCGATACCGACCGCGCCCAACGCTGCACCCATACCAGCGCCGATGACGGGGGCTAGCAGACCAGCGGAAAGTCCGATGACAAGACCGCCTCCTACGGTGGCTAGACCCATCATGACCAGGCGCTTCTTTCGAGCCATGAGCATGCGTTGCTTGATAGCAGACTCGTCGTTGAGGGATTCTACGCCCTCTTCGATCTCGAGCGCTTCTGTGACACGCCTTTCGAACTGGGTGACGTCCATCCAGGTGAGCGCGAGGTAGGAAGCGACGCGCTCGAGCAGGACACGCGATCGGGCATCGTAGACACTGTCGGCTGTGAGCACCAAGAACAGATCGCAGAGCACGGTCCAGCGGAGGTCGAGGGTGATGGTGGCATCAGCGCTGCTGATGCTCGTGGTGACGCCATCGAGCGCACCTGGTGGCGGTTCGACTGCTTGTGGTTCTTTGGTGAGGCCCAGCGTGGTTGTCACGGTACCTGGACCCGCTTCGACCTCTGAAATGGCTGCTGCTGCTACGCCGTCAACGGCATCGATGGCGTTGGAGAGCTGCGAGGCAGTATTGGGGTCGGCTATCACGGTGGCAGTAGAAGCGATTGAAGTAGAGCGGGAATGTTTGGAAGCGTTGGTACCTTGATTTGCGATGTCTCCGGCTTGGTCGAGTTGCTGGGATTCTGAGCTCTGCTTCGATTGGGCTTTGCCCGATGTCGTCGGAGCCCCTTGAGATTCGTCGAGCTGCATGCCAGTGTCGAAACCCTCGTCGTCTGCCGAGGCTCGTCGGGGATCAGGGGATGGCCTTTTCGCATTGCCCTTCTCTGCTAGCGGTCTTGACGCTTTCTGGCGAATTGCTCCGAGGTCGCCATCGCCATCGTCGTCTTCATCGTCGGCCTCTTGCTCGCGAAAAGAGACAACCTGATCGTCATGGGCTTTGTCCGATTCGGCTGTGTGACCTGGCGCACTATCTGTAGCTTTCGCATCTGACTCGGCAGCGGATTGGCTTTGTGTGTAAGGTGGTGGTGGCGGTGGCGGTTGCTGCTGCTGCTGCTGCTGTTGTCGCTGCCTTCCAAGCTCCTGCTGCTCCTCTTGTTGCTTTTCTCTCAGTGCTTCCGGGTCAAAGTCGGGATTGTCGATGGTCTGAGTGGTGATGAGAGAGGGAGCAAGATCTGTAGCAAGGACACCGTGTTCCGCCAAAGACTCGATCATGCGTTGCTCTGAGCTCTCGATCTCCATATGCTGGTAGAGACGAGCCATGACCTTGATCTTCCAGCTCTCTATGCTTCTGCTTTGCCGGATCGAGGTTCTTGCCGGGCACTCTGCGGACTTGGCGGACCATTTCGGAGGCTATCAAGCTACACAGGCCGACATAGGCGATCTTTTGACCTTCCGAGAGGAGCTGTTTGGTGGTCTTCATCTGGTTGAGGGGCGTAGCGGTGGCGTTCTCGCCGTATGGATCATGTCGGTTGCCATCCTGGAATAGGTACGAGGTGGCAGCATGAAGTTCTTCGGCCTCTTCATCCTCGTCGAGCCTGAGCTGAGTGTAACCTTTTTCCTCGTCGCTATCCTCGTCGTTGTTGCTGTTGTGGTTATTGGCAGGTTTGGATCTCCAGTTGTAGCCTCGTGCATCATCAATATCCAGCTGCGTTCCTGTCGCATTGGTAGCAGCGTTGTGAGAGCGAGATCCAGCAGTGCCAGAGGCTGACGCTGAATTGTCCGTGAGGTATTGGGACCTAGCGCCGGATCGTTTGTGGTGGGTCGAGCTGGCAGATCGGTGTGGCAAAGTGCGATTCGAAGACCTAGATGGAAGCGAGCGAAATCTGCGTGGATCGTCCGGATCCGAGTCGTCTTCATCTTCGTCGCCATAGGGAAGATCGTATGGATTCGAGTAGGCGCTAACAGGGATCGATGCAGCCGAGGATTGGGCTGTTTCTACAAGCATAGACTCCCACTCGTCGTCGTCATCATGGTTGGTCTGTTGCGCTGCTATGCCTGCAGGATGAGGTTTATGCGACGAGCTCATGGCTGTCGAAAGGAGCTGCGATGCATGGATAAGACTCGATGTGGAGGTGCTGAGCTGCCAGTGAGCGATGGCCAATGCGATTGAGGCCAAGACTGCGAGTGCCACTGGCAGTGGTTGTGGTACTCGGGTGATGGCAGTAGCAGCGGTGAGGTGGTGGTGAAGGTGAGAGGGGGAACAAGTGGTGGTGGTAAGATGAAGACCAAAGCAAGCAAGGGGCAACGAACGCAAGCGAGTAGTGTTCCATGTGATTGTGATTTGCACGACAACAGCTCGGATTCACCGTGCTTTTTGCCGCTAAAGCCACGCTTTTCCATTTTTTAAGCCTTGGAGATTGTTAGCATGATCTACTGTACCTCTCACATTGGCTGTCTTTCGCCAACCTCTCTCTCTCTCTCTCTCTCTCTCTCTCTCTCTCTCTGTCTCAGCAAGCTCTTTTCAGCGTCTTGAACAGCCAGCTCTATTTCATTGACAGCAGCATCAGAACGTTGTCACACAGCGACTCGGAAAATGAGGGCCACCTTCCACGGTTGAAAAATGTTAAATGACAATAGTGTACAGATGTTGACCAAGGGAAACCAGATCAAGAGGCGGATCAAAGTGGGTTGAAGCTTTGTGTGTCGTGGTAAGTTAGGCTGCTTTGGCGGCTTGCACCTTGCGTTTGGCTTCTTTGGCCTTTTCTTTTCGCAATGCAAGTCCCTTGGTGAGCGCACGCTGTCGTTTGCGTCGACCCGCACCTCGCTTGCTGCCCATCTTGTTGGTGATGATCTTGTCCTTGCCGTCTACCACCTGGATGAGCTTCTTGCGGCTCTGTTCTCGCGCCTTGTCCATCTTCCTCTCCTTGGCCTTGTCACGTTTCTTGAGTCCATTTGAAAGCTGCGTCCTTAGCAAAGGCAAGTATGCGTTATGGAAGGTTGCGAGCTGCGACGCAGGCACCACTGTGCTGATCTTGACCTTGCCACTTCCTGATACGCCGTTGGTAGCTCGAAACAAGATGGCTTCTGTGAGACTGGATGAGGAGGAGGGTGTCATTTCGATGTCACCATCCTTTGCTGCGGATGCCGGTGCCCTTTTGGATGTGACATAGACGGAATGCTTTGTGGTGCTCTGTTCAAACAGCTTGGTGAGCTCCGAGAGGAACTGTGCGAGTGAAGCGGGCAGCAGCAGCATTCATGACAGCGATAGAAGCGTGAGAATGGTTGAGCGGTTAGTACTCGAGTATTGCGGTTCTGGTGTGACTTGTATCTCCACAAACTTACCTGCTCGTTGGTCACCGTCATCTTGAATGTGTGACAAAGTGTGATCTTGTTGTTCAGTCAGCTGGCTCGGGCTGATCTATCTAGGTCGAAGATATCCGGTCCGATTCTAAGAGTCGTTGAGTGCCTTTGTGGCCGTCGGTTTGCCAAGGCTACTGCTCAAGCCGTGATGTGCGGTGTGGGATCAAGAGCAATAGCCAACAGAACGACGCAACGCAGCCATTTTGACTTTAGCAGTGCATCGTTTGGATAAGCCCCAAATCGGGTCCAAATCGGCTTAGAATATCAGCGATTCGCAGTAATGATAATGCATCTCCGACGTCACAGCGTCACCGTGTGACTTTTGAGAAGAACTGCGCTTTCGACTCAGCCAACTCTTGTCCTAACTCTTCGTTCAGACAACGACCATCACATACTCCAGCCTCAAAAGGCCTACACACATTCGACTCCACTGAAGGATTCCGTTGAAGATCGCAATCATACTCGCTCAACGTCTGGATTCACCAGTGTATGGATCAGCCAACGCACTGTTCGCCCATCGTCCTCCTCTTTTCCACCCATCTCGATTGGGCTTAGCAACGTTGCTGCCGTCTCGACTATTCTTGACCGCACACGGGAATCGAAGCAGCATGTCACAACCAGAGCAGCACAGCTCTCGCCCTGTTAAGCACCCTGCCCTGTCACGACCTCTTTATGCCTTTGATCTTCCACCGGCACTACACAGCTCCCTCAGGCTCCGCTCAAGGATAGAGGAGACAGAGGCGTCTCAGCTCCTTGCTCCAAGCATATCGCAACAGTCGCAGCCCACAGCATCTCAGGAATCGCAATCCGAAGATGTATCTCCAGTCCGCAATTCTTCGCACCTTCGCGTACCGCCATGCTCCCTTTGCCCTTCCTGTCCGCCTTTCGCATCTGTGACCGCGCAGCGCGCCCACTTTCGATCCGACTGGCATCGGTACAATGTGCAGCTTAGTGTCCAGAACGCCCCGCTGCTCGTCTCGGAGCAAGCTTTCGAAAAGCTCTCGGAAGAGGTCGAAAGCGCCAGCGAGATCGAATCTGACCAAGATGCTCAGCAGTCGCAATCATCCGCAGTCAAGACAGACATTGTCACCAAGATCCTCGCTCGCACCTCACTCCACAATGGCAATCACGGCACTTTGCACCAAACAGACGAGTCGGCAGATGCAGATGCTGCCGATGCGCTCGATGCGCTCGATGCTATGCAACTACGTGCTCCTCTGCTCTGGTTCGTCTCCAATGATTCTGCTCCCGAGGCGGACAAGCTACATCAGACACAGCTCGGATTTCACCGCAATGCCTTCCCGGATCCCGGCACCTCTGCAGCTCCCAAGCTGTCCACTGACTCTTCCGTTGCAGACTGGTACGCTGCCTGCATTGCCTCCATGCAGGCCGGTCGCATCACTCGCAAAGGCTCGAAGCAGTCTGCATGGAAGGGAAAGCGCATCAAATCAAAAGAGGTTCAGGAAGCTGCCAAATCCGTCATGATGACTGTCCTTGATGGTGAAGGCTTCATTCCTGGCCTATCGACAGCCGTCAAGTCGGAAACAGCAGGCAGCAGCAGCGATGAACAAGACAACTACAGTTCAGGTGCTGAAGACGACGACGACTTTTCCGACGACACCATGTCCGCATCCACCATCAGCCGTAACCCAAATGATGCCGATCCTCCCTTGCGCATGTGGACCGTTTTGCTGCTTGGCGGCGGTCACTTTGCGGCGTCTGTCATTGCTCTCAACCCACACGTCACCACGTACACCGGCGGCAAGCAGCGAGGCGGCACCAATGCCCCCAGAGAAGATCGTTCGCTCATTCTCTTGGCACACAAGGCGTTCCACCGCTACACTACGCGACGAAAGCAGGGTGGTTCGCAAGCCGCCCAGGATGCTTCGGGTCGATTTGCCAAGTCGGCAGGTGCCCAGCTGCGTCGATACAATGAGGCTGCCCTTGGAGATGACGTGCGTGGTCTCCTAGACTCGCCAGGTTGGAGGGAACTGGTCTCACGCAGTGAGAAGGTATGGATTCGAGCGGGTGCACGAGCGGCGAGAGGGTTGCTCTGGTCTTGGGAGGGCGCAAAGGCCAGTCGAGGCAGTCCCCTGGAAGCTGCTCGTACCGATGGCCGACTTGGATCGCTGCCGTTCCCAACCAGGCGTCCCACCATTGGCGAGACCGTGCGTTGCTTCCTCGAGCTTACCAAAGTCAAGATCGAGCACAAGTCGGACGAACAGCTCGCAGCTGAGGAGCAGGAGGCACTCGAGCAGATCAACCAGAAAGTTCGCAAGGAGGCCGAAGCAAAGAGACGCGAAGACAGAGCTCGAGAGAGGGCAACCGTCTTAGAAAAGAGTCGCGCAGAGAAGGGAGCAAAGGCGGTTAGACTCACTGAAGAGGAGCAGGCCGAGCGCACAAAGTGGAGCCGATTGCTCGAAATGGTACGCAAGAATAGGACCGAGGCACTCATGACTTTCCTCGGCAAGAACGAGCAGGACTTGCTCGGCGGCAAGATCGACGCTCGCTTGCCTGACTGGGTGCTCGAAGAGGAGGTCAACGAAGCTGGCGCATCAGCTCCTGCTTCGCGCCTTGTTCCGTGCACTCTGTTGCAGCTGGCCGCCGAGTCCGGCAGCGAAGGCGTCACGCGGTACCTTCTTGAAGACAAACATGCTGATCCTACACTAGCTGCCGAACGACTGGGTGACGTGCGAAAGCGTTTCGCCGAATCGAGCGCAGCCGATCAGCCGGGTGAGCCCTCGGTCGAGCATCCACATCGTACCGCTTACGATCTGTGCAACACAAAGCAAGTACGCAATGTGTTCCGTCGAATGATGGCCGAGCATCCGGATCAGTTTGACTGGGGTGGCATGTCGGCCGGTGGAGCACGTGTTGCCAGTGCACTGACGGAAGAGATGCAGGACAACCAGTCGGCCAAGCAGAAAGATCGACGAGCGGCGTTGCGGGAGAAAGCGCGAGAGCGTGCCAATAAGGTAGCAGAGAAGTTGGCTTCCAACACGACTGCATCGCAAGAGGAGGAGCCAGCAGAGGTTGTCACTCGGCAGCAGAAGAGCTCGCACCAGAGCACCAACCGTCTTGGAGGCAACAACACGGCACCGAGGTCACTGTTGCGGCAGAGGGATGAACAGCAAGGATTGACGCCAGAGATGCGGGCTCGGATCGAGCGCGAAAAACGTGCCAGAGCAGCAGAGGAACGTATGAAGGCGTTGATGAACAAGTAAGTGAGAAGCAGCACATGTTTGATACATTGCAATCCAAAGTCTCACAAAGCTCAACAGGCAGCGACTCGAATGTGAGCATTGACTTGAGCGTGACAGAAAATGCAGTGAAGCAGAGATACAGATCCAAATAAAAGTGTGAAAAGCAAAGCATTGCCAATGCAACCCGAACCGGACAAAATGCTAACGAACAAAGTTGATCGAGTAACCGCCACCGGGCTGTTGAGTGAACTTGAAGTTGTTGGTGCTCAATCCAAAGTTGCCCAGTATACTATCGCCGAGTCCCTTTAATTTGCAAATCATTTCGTCCTTCTCCTTTTCCGCTGCTTGTTGAACTTTAGGCTCCAGCCTGGTTATTGACACCTTGACTTCTGCTCTTGTTGATTCGGGCAAGTCTAGCGTGAGGAGGTGTTTGTTATCTTCCAAAGCAGAGGAGAGACCGGACCAAGCGCCGATGTGTTCGTTGGCTTGGGCACGACGGTACAGAGCTTTGATGTAGTTGGGTTGGTCTAGGAGGGATTGATTGCAAGCTTTGACTGCATCGCGGTACTGCTCGAGCTTGAGATGGGTGGCTGCAATATTGGCGTAGATGACGGATCGAAAGTGACGGATTTGGTGTTGCTCTTCTGTTTCTGGTTCGTCTGGTTTAGTGGAAGATGTCGATGACGCGTTGTTCTCGCTGGAGTCAGTCACCACATCTTGTGCTGGTTGGCCGTTGTGCGTGTGCGAGGACTCTTGAGCTGTATCTGCTGTACTTGGCGCAGGCTGGCGAGCGGGCAGCTGTGCAAGAATGTCAAGATAGGTGGATAGAGCAGTGTCGTAGTCTTTAGCAGAGAATGCGCGATTTGCCTCGGCCTTGAGGTCGTGTATCTCTTCCGAGATGTGGGCCTCTTGGATGACGGCCATGCTTGGGGGGTTGTGATGCTCCTGCTGGATGAGCATAAGGATGATGGGAGGTCAAGTGATAAGTTAGAGAACGGCGTGACAGGCTTGCAAAGATGGACAAGTGGAGGAAAATCCGGATCGAAACGCATAACCTCGGAAGGCGAGACGCACACGCGCTTGCATTTCCAGTCAACTGCGCACTGTTCAACAAGCAACTTTTGTCCTTCCCTTTCCACACCATATCAACCCCAAGCAAAAATATGACCAACGCAAGCACAAAGCCAGCAGAGCCTGAGCTGACACCGCTCAGCAACCAAGTCGCAGGCCATCCCGACGGCGTACAAAGCCTACAAAACGGACGTCTAGTGGTGAAAGCATGCTTACCACGCGAGCTCGAGTTCTACAAGCAAGTCAAGCAAGCCGCATCAGGAACAGCTACACTAGAACCTCGTCAGATCGACCTGCTCAAGCGATTGCTCAACAAGATCCCTGAATGTTACGGTAGCTGGCTAGAATATACCGGACATCGAGATGAATCAGACGACGGAACACCACGAATCGTACTAGAGAATCTCACCTACGGCTACGAAAAGCCCAACGTATGCGACATCAAGCTTGGAACGCAGCTGTGGGACAAAGAGGCGAGCAGGGAAAAGCGTGCAAGGATGGACAAGGCAGCTGCGAGTACTACGAGTGGGTCCCATGGTATTCGGCTCACGGGTTGGCAGACATACGATGCAACGACGGGCGCATATCACAGCATACCCAAAGCATTCGGCAAGACGATCAAACCGGAACACTTGGACCTCGGAATGCGGATGCTCCTAGCATGTCCGCAACCAGGCAATGCCGAGATGGCCGAATCCATACTAACAGGAACAAGCATATCAGAAGATGGAACTCTTCGTCTTCCCCACCTACCCGACGAGCTCGTAGTTCAAGTACTACATCACCTGATCAAAGACCTAGAAGAGCTGCACTCGCTCTTTTCACAAGTAGAAGTACGAATGCGAGGCGCTTCCCTGCTTCTCGTGTACGAAGGCGAACCAACTCGACTCGAACAGACACTTGACAAGGATGGATGCAACTGCCAACCTCGAGTGCGATTGATCGATTTTGGCCATGCGACGATTGTTCCTGGACAAGGAGCTGATGAAGGAGTGTTGCTTGGAATCAGGACGACGCTCGAATTGCTAAGAAGGACGCTTGAGAATCTAGAATCAAAGACAAAGCAGTAAGGTACGAATAAACAGCATATAAAAATAAAATATGGCCAAGAAAATAAAAGCACTTTTTTTGGTAGATATATATATATATATATATATTGGACCCTTTTGTTTTTGGTGCTTTGTTTGGCTTGCGTGTGTGTGTTTGCTGCGAGATGTGGGTGTGATATGTCGGTGAATTGCAAGGCGAGCAGAGAGTGGGGTTTTCGGTGGCAGCAGGAGCAGCAGGAGCAGCATTGATTTGCAAGCTGCATTTGGGCAGTTGTGATCGCTGAACCCCTAAAGCGGCAGCGTCAGATTATAGTGGATTTGCAACCTCGATTTTCTGTGATTTTACTGTATTGCTCCACAAACAATTGACACGCACTTGACTCACATGTCGACCTTCTTCTCCTCTTGTCACACGCCTATCACAGTCAGCAAGCATCCGAGGTCCTTGGTAACAGTCAACTGAGCCGCTCAAGCTTTCCTTGCAACCACCACCATCACCATCATCATCATCCTCGTCTCGCATTCAACAACCATCCCGGCAAACGGTATTCGCATTCGCATTCGCATTCGCACATTCACTCGCCGCATTCAAGCTCTCAACATCACCGCTTGTCAAACACAGCATGCCGCCGCTTCCACTCTAAGTGTTGCAACTTGTGCTCGCTCCACAGCGCTTCGGCATCATGGTGGTCACCTCTAGTCCATCGCCGCCATCTTCGGCCCGAGTTTTCGAGCCTTCACAGCTACCATCGCACAATGCATCTGGTGCAGCTGTACAACCCGCATCGACGTCTTCTCCAGCTCCCGCCAACTTTCCGCCCTCGAAACCACGTTGTCTCAAGTGTCAGCCCATCCTACAGCATTCCCATTCCACAGCAAGTGTTCCCACCAACCACCCTGCCGACTCCACCTCGCTCGTTACGCCCGCCCATCATGTCACTGTCCGACAATACATAGGGCCACTCCCTGTGCCTGCATCAGCTGCCAAAGCCATTGCTAAAGCCATTGCCGAGGATGGCTCACTGGTCGACAATCACCTGTCCGCCGACTCGCATCTAACGCGGTCCTCCCAACCCGATCAAGAGCCTGATGTACATGCTGCAGACTATGCTGCTCCCGCTTCATCAAGCCCGAGCAGGCCGACTCAAACGCATACCTGGTCCGATCCATTTCGCGTTCAAAGCTTGGCTGAGCTCCAACAGCACGAGGACAAGCAAGCTCCCTCTTCTCCCTTCGCTTCTCTCAAGAAGCAGCAACCAACACTTCTGCCGCCTCGACCGCGTGCCGTCACCAAAGATCCCTCATCTACATCGGTGCTCTCCAATGCTTCCTTTGTCAGCGCACACTCGATGGATCCATCTGCGCTAAGCGACACCGAGGCTGCTCAACGACTACGCCCATCCACTACTGCCTCTTCTTCCCACAACCGCTCCGTCAGCCCCTCCAGCAGGAGGTTCACTCTTCGCTCCAAGAAGAGTAATCAATCCTTTCCAGTCAGCTCGGGGATAAACGCCTCCTTACAGCCTCCTCCTATATCGATCCTTCGAAATGTCGCCTCATCAGGACCACTGAATGGTCCCACTGCTCACTCAGAGGCAGACGTTGCTACAACCAAATCCATCACCAACGTCCGCAGTGCCGAGAATCTTCGTGTCACCGCCCTACGACAGCAGCCAAGAATCGGCTCCCAAGGCTCCCTCACCTCTGCATCCGCCGCTTCTTGGCCTCATGCGACAGCTAGTGCGCTGCCCGTTCTCGATTTGCCCCTCAACCAGATCGAACAAGTGTTCAATGATGAGCCATCTTCGGTCTCGCACTCGTCAACCGGTCGACTCAATCAGCCACAATCTCGAAGCATGCATGCAAGCTCTCAACCATCCAGCAGCCACAATGCTTCTACATCCGATAGTCATCTCTTTGCTGGTCCTGACAAAGAGCGTCGTGCCACCAATAGCAGCAATGACACCACCATCATCCGCGGCAGCCACGACAACCTGAACTTTCCCACTGGACCGTCTTTGAAACAAAATGCCTCTTTCTCCAGTACCGTCGAGTCCAATCGAGTCGAGTCACAACACGATCATCCTCGAAACCACAATCTCTTGCATCCCGCTTGGGAGCACTCGGGCTCTTCACCAGTTGCAACCGCTTCACATGCGCAGACTGATTCCAGCCCCGTCCATCCCACGACATCGGCGCTTTCAAAGTCTTTCCCAGACTTTGGAGGAGGCCGCCAATCTCCGACAAAGCCATCACGCAACCTTGTTGGTCGAGGCTTGCCCGTCAAAAAGCGATCGCTCACCTTCAGCCGAGACCATGGAATGTCACCTCCGCAACGAGCTTCATCGGGAATCCACCTACCTCGTGCTGTCGATCATCAACGTGACTTTTCGCGTCAGAGCAGGATGAGCAGGGCATCCACTGTCGGCACTTTCAACACGGTCGGCACCGTTGCCACCGAAGGTAGCTTTGGCGCTACTGCCGGTGCAGGCTCGAACCTCGCCAGAAAGTTCCTAGCTGGAGGCAGCTTCCGCAGAAACAACAAGCGCGCCAAATCTGCACAGATCCGAAACCAGCGACCCAAATTGGCACATACCCAGACAGACCCCGTCCGCGGTGCGTTCCCCTCGAGCTCTCCTTCCTCGACTCGGACACGCAAGATGGCTTCTCCGTTCGCAGTGCGACATCGTCCCCAAACTCGTTCTACTAGCTATGCCTCGCTGCGACGCGATGAGTTGCGTCGCAGATCCACCAGTGGCACACAAGCCTCCTTTGCGGACATGGACTCATTGACACGCGCACAAGGTGTACAGCCTGGCGCCGTGGGCACCAGTGGTGGCGGCACCAAATGGGTCGGCGAGAGTTTCCAGGTCGGTCAGCGCTTTTGGCACATTCTGAACGCGCGTCGCGATGAACTGCAAAAGTCACACCCGTGTTCATGTACTAACGATCAAGCATCGAGCAATGGCAGCGATCAACTCGATGGTGTTCTTTCTCACGACTCGGATGCTTCCCGCAAGAGGCGAGCCGAGGAGCAAGCTGCCAAAGTCGAACATCTCAAGAAGAGCCCTGACGGCGTCATTGAGCTCCTCGTACAAGAGGCGCAAAATGTTGCCGATGACAGAGCTTCAGAGGCGCAAGCAGGAGCGAAAGCGGAAGCCGAATCTTCAAAGGCCGTGCCGAACGGCCAGCCTCAGGCACCTTCGACTCACTCGAGTAAGACTCGCGCAAAGCCCCGTTCTCAGAAGGACAAAGCTGCAAGTGCAACACCCTCTCGCAGGAAGCTCGTGCCCGACGACTCGGCTGCAACCATCCAGACCGTCCATCCGGACGAGGCATCGCCTTTGGCCATCGAAGCACGTCAAGGCTGGAGCGAGATTGTCTCCAAGATGTCTTCTTTCACCGGAGACATCGGAAACAGTCTGAAAGCGCGCAGAGCTGAGCGACAGAACGGCCCATCGTTGCCGTCGTCGTCTACGCCAAGGGAGGAGAAGCAAAAACAAAACAACAAGCTAGGTCGACAGCTGTCAGCGGCGACAGGATCCGAGCCCAATGGATCGGCCAGACTGGCGGTCGACTCTGACTTCAAGATCCGCGCTAGATCTTCGAGTCGAGTCGAGTCGGACAGATCTTCGGCTGCCTCCAAGTCCGTCTATGCATCTCTGCAGCCGTCCACACAGGCGAACGGCATCGCTCCTCGGGCGTCGAGCCTCACTACGGGCAAGACGCCCACCATGACTAGGAGCGATGCCTTGTCTCATCCGGCTCCACCAGCTTCGGTCGAAGCCAACAATCCCGAACTCGTCCACCAGCTGTTGCGCCGCAAAAGCGACTTGGGCGAGAGACCCGAGCACTTGCCCGACACTGCTAGCGATCACGCTGTGGCGATTCAACCTGTTTCCTCGCCACTCAATCTCACTCCCACCAGGGCTCGCATCACCTTACTCTGGCCCTTTGTCGGAGCAGGACCCATTGCCCCTCGACATGAGTCCGCTCAACGAAGAAGCTGCTGATCCACCAACGTCGTCTGGCCTTCTCAAGGCCGTCGGTCTCTCGACGGGCGGCGAACGCAAGAAGACGGTCAAGTTCGACACGGGCTCCACTCGGCCGCCGCTCAAAAGTTGCTTCTCCGCCCCGCTCTTTGCTGGTAAGTCTCAAGATAGTCGTGCCCACCCCTCGAAACTTGGGGGCGGCGCAGTTGGCGATGCGCAACCAAGACCTCCTGCCGAAGTGCTCGCCCGGCCTCAGCCACACGCTCTGCAGAAACCAAGCTCTGCAGACAGCTCCAGTCCTGCAAGTGAGGTCTACGAGAGCGAAACCAGCATCATCACTCGCAAGACCGTGCTCAAGAAGGATCGCATGCTCGTCAAAATTGCATGGACGCAGCACGAAGATCTACCCAGCGACTTTGACGAGTTGCAGGCACGCAAATACTCGATGCGAGAGGAGGACTGGCGCGAGTTTGTCGTGGTGTTCAGGATGGGCAAGCTGGAGCTTTGGACCGATCCGACCTTGACCAATAAGCTCATTGGACATGGCGATCGTCTCAAGTTGCGGCTGACAATTCCACTCTCGCGAGGCTCTACCTTTGTCTCGCTATACTCTCCCATCGACCGCATCTTTTGCTTGACCTTCCAGCCGTGGAAGTCGCTCTCGGCGCACCACAATAAGCGAGGAATCCATCTGCGCCGGCAGGGCACCGACATTGTTCTCTTTGACTGTCGAGCTCGCTCGGCGGCCGCAGATTGGCTGTGGGAGCTTTGGAGGGAGCTGGGTGGTTTGATCCCAGAATCACTCGAGGTGCATGTTCCGTCGTTCGGACTCAAGGTGAGGATTCCCGTGCCTGAGTCCATGCCTGTGGAACAACCGGAATCGGTCACTACACCTGCCAGTCAGCTCAGCTCTGAGAAAGGTGGTCAGCTTGCCCTCAGTTCCATCGGCCAAACCCAGGATGAAGGCGAGGGGTTCAAGCTCATCAATCGCAGAAACGTCATCTCGATGATTTGGAAGTTGTTCTGCCGCATCGAGCAATGGAAAGAGCTCATGGAATTGTCGCGACAGCGAGGTCTCCAGCTCGAACTCGCATGGAGACGAGGCACCGAGCTCGATTGGGTCATCAACGAACGGACGGTCGAAAACGAGCCTCGACACTGGGCTGTTCTGTGCGGTGCGCTGCTGAGAGATTACAAGCAACCTTCCATCTTGGAGCTCAGGGTAGCGGCTCACTATCCGACATCGGTATTGACAGCTCCTGGCCAGTACATGCAGGAGCCACCGGCTGTGGAGGGGTTCTTGTGGCGTGTCAAGCCAGTGTCGGGTGCGCTCACTCGACTCTGTTTTACCACATACGATGGTCACATCTACGTCTGTCGCACCACTCGAGCTTTCCCTCCCGATCGACACCTTGCGGTTCAGATGCAAGAGGCGATCGACATGCGAGTGCCGCGAACAAGTGGCGCGACGCAGGGTAGGGCGCCAAAAGCTTCGACACCTGCGACCAGGAGCGCTCTGAAACGGGCTCTAGCCAAGTTTGTCGGCGCAAACAAGGCCGCACGCCGAGACGAGGATGTGGCGACGTTGCGCCAGAATGTATTGGAAGCCATCAGCTATCCAGCTCAGACCGAGGAAGAACTTCAAGCGCAGATCGAGGCGTACCAATCCTTCGAGAGACGCCGACAATTCGAACAGATCCGAGGCTCGGACGGCTTTATCGACCTCAAGAACATCCACACCATCAAGACGGTCGGCACCGGTCCTGTTCGGTGTCCGGGCGAGGACGATGTTCGTCGGCCCGCGAGTGCAGCCACCAAGGAGCCGCTGATGCGAAAAGTGAAGGACGATCTTGTCGTTGCACAACGCGAGGACGAAGAGTCGGACGATGACGAAGACGAAAAGCAGATCCTTGCCGATATTGGTGGCCAAGAGGGCCTCGAGCTCGCCCAAGACTCGAACGATCTACGTCGTGCGCGTCAGATCGAGATCACGCTCACCAATGGCAAGACGATTCGGCTCGAAGCCTTCAGCGCATCCGTCGCACGAGAGTGGGTGGAGCGCATTGCAGAGCTCGTCAAGTATTGGCGTCGAAGGGAGCGTGCGGATGCGGTGGAGCTCATGTACGCCGCTGGTTTGGACATCTCGGAATTGCACAAGCAGCTGCAGGGACGGAAAACGCATACGAGCGGGATCGATGGAATTGACGAGCAGAAGCTCTCTCCCATCCTGGGAAACATCTGGAATTGGTGTCAGATCGAAGGATGCCGCAACATCATCCGTTCGGGACGCCTGTTCCACAAGAAGAGCAGCTACAGCGCTTTCAAAGCGCGCGATTATGTTCTGATTGCTGGTCGCCTGCTCTGTTTCAAGTTGGTGCAGTCAGTAAGGACTACGCGGGCGAGACAGAACAATGGCATCTTCCATCGACGACAGGACACGGTGATTCATCTGCGCGATGCGTATGTCTACAGTGGCAAGCTCAGCGAGGAGATGCTCAAGAATGGACGGTCGGATCCGGCCCAAGCCGTGTCCGGGATTGGAGGAGGCGGATCGAACAGCGGTAAGCGACATCGGGTGCCTCGGGTGTATGCGGACGGCCTGTTTTCGGTCGACGACGACGAGGATTGCACGTTTGTCATCCGATACCGACCGGAACGGGTCAACACGCCGGCCAACCCCAGTGTGTCGAGCTTGCATGGGAAGGACAGCAAAGGAGCAGCTGCCCGCACGACAGCAAGGGAGAAGAAGGAAGCGGTTCCGGAGGCAGCGAGCAGCGTGCCGCGGTTGGACGACAAGGCGCACAAGTATATCGCGATGCGGGCGCGGTCCAAGGTGGAGAGGGATCTTTGGGTGAGGTGTATCACGTACGAGATTGAGAAGATTGTGAGGGATGATGGGGAGAGGGAGATGAAGATGAAGAATTTGGGGAGGGTGGATTATAAGTAAGGTGCAGCGAGAGAGAGAGGGGGTGGTTAAGGGAGCGAGCCAGATGAGCGAGTGGACGATTATACCCCATGGCTCGCTGTTGGGAGATTGTTGTGGATATGTTTTCTTTGCGCGATAGATTGCAATAGACTGTTTTTTCATAGTTGATATTTTGCTTGAGGTGTCTCTGAAGCGCTGAGTGAATGGTTGTTGCGATGGCATGGCGAGAGCTAAAAGTACAATGTTTGGACCAATTCAGCGGGCGGTTTCCGATTCTGAATCGATTCCCTCCTATGACGATATCATCTTCTGTCCCATCTATGCATCCGTTACGGAGCAGCTTTTGGCTTCTTAGCACCGTACTTGCTCCTCGAAGTACTTCTTCCCGCGACACCCGCTAGATCCTGCGCACCTCTCACCAAATGATATCGAATACCTGGACAATCTTGAACTCTCCCTCCTCTAACCAATACCACTGAGTGTTCTTGCAAATTATGCCCCTCCCCAGGAATATACGCAGCTACACTACGACCGTTGGACAACTTGACACGGGCGACTTTACGAATTGCCGAGTTGGGTTTTTTAGGTTTGGTGGTGAAAATTTTACTACATACACCCTTGACGAAGGGTTTGGATTCGAGCGCGGGGACTTTGTTTACAGCTGGACGATGGGGTTTTCGTGCTCCTCGGAGAGTTTGTTGCAGAGTAACGGGGTTGATGGAGGTGATGGAAAAGTTGCGCGTGGAGATGGAGGTGAGCCGAGATGGGCCAGCGATGGCAGTACGGAAGAGGGAGGTGATCATGGCTATCGACATTGTAGGTGAAGGAGTGTCACCGCGTTGCTAGTAGCGAAAGAGGTGGTGAGGGTTCGAGTTTGTGTGTGTGTGTTTGATAGTGATGATCGTCCTCGTCCTCGTCGTTGTCGTTTTCGTTGTCGTCCTCGATGATGATGATGATGATGATAGGAAAGAGAAGAATCGGAAAAGGAAAAAAAAGGTCCCAGCTGTGACTTTTATTCGCGTCACGTGAGCGCCAGCTGAAGCTCTAACAATTTCGAAGCAAAAACAAAAAAACAAAAAAAAAAAAACAAAAACAAAAACAAAAACAAAAAACAAAACAAAAAAAACAAAAGAATGCGTGATGCCACGCGGTGTCCAGCCAGCGAGAGAGAATTGCGAGACGAAAAACTAGAAGAAACTGCGTGCGTGCGCCACACCAAACCCAAAAAGGAACAGCCTCATCGCACGCTGCTGTCTCAGTCGCCAGCTGTGTTGGCCTTCTTCGCATTTGCTTCCTCTCACTCACCTGTCATGATCCATCATCCTATCGTCACTGCTGATCACTTTGCAGTATCCCTCTTTCTACCACCACTCTTTTCAAAAAGAAAAGCCGCTTTCACAGGCTACCATCCATTCCAGCGACACTTTCCAGGCGACAACTGATAGAGTTCGCATCTCCGCGTAGCACTCTGCGCTGGCAGTTATCCAGTTTCAACCACACACGCTAACGCTCTTCACAGAATCATAGACACGCGGCCAGATCGAGACGCAGAGCGCAACAGCCACCATGGGTGACACTTTCCAATCCCAACCCGAGTTCTTCGAAGTCGAACTTGGCGAGTCTCTTCTCTCCCGAACAGAGACACTCGCCTCGTTTCGCGAACTAGGACCCCCCGATCTGGTCCATGTCATCAAAACCACCGGTACCAGCGCCAGATCACGCGACATTGGCTCGTATCACTACGTCTCGGGCGTCGATGCTTCGTCTTCCGCCGCTCTGGCTGCGTATATCAACAGTCTGACGTACGAACTCGATCAGAATCCCGGGTTTTTCAGCAGCAAAGCGGCGTACAAGCTCAAGAGCGGCGCATTCTGCTGTTTCAACGCTTTCTCGAGGGTGGATGTGAGGGTCGAGGTGCGCATTCCGGGAAGTGTAGATGCGTATGTTGTTGATCTCAGGGGAGAGAGGCATGAAACTACGCCAGAGATTTGGCAGGAGGTGTACCTGTCGGCGTTGCTCAGGTCGATCTTGTATGCTGATGATGCCAATTACCGGTTGGCGGGGTATCGCAAGTTGGATCCTATTTCTAGCCCGGATGCGGAACATCGGTTTTTGCAAGCTGCGGAGAACTTGTTTTTCAAAGGATGGCAGCTTGGTTCGGATCCCGAGATCCAAGTGGCTACGGTCGTCTCGAATCATCTCACTGCCGGCATCCTCAAGTACTTTGGCGAAGCTTCGAGGTACGAACAGGCTGTCAACCTTTTCGAGAAGCTTTGGGCGAGGGAACCGGAAGTCGCTGCTCTCGTCGCGCAATCCTACATCGGTATGAACGAGGAGCTCAAAGCGGTGCAAGTCATGCACAGCGCTATCAAGGAGACGCCTCAATCGTATGCGCTGCTCCACGCCCAGGTCGACTTTTTGCGTAGCAAGGGCAAACACGAGTGGGCTCTCAAAGTGGCCAAGCAGGCGGTCAACTGTGCACCTTCCGAGTTTGTTACCTGGGCCAAGCTGACTGAATGCTACATCGATCTGGAGCAGTGGGAGTCGGCGTTGTACACGTTGAATTCGTGTCCGATGTTTACGTACAACGAGCGCGATTTGCATAGGATGCCTACACCGGCGCGAAGCCATCTGCCGGTCAAAAGCTTTATCACCGAAAGTGGGTTGGTGGACGAAGAGAGTGCCAGGGACAACGAGGCGGATGTGGCGCTGTTGAGGCTGCCTGCGCCGGCGTTGAGGGGAACGTTTGCGAAAGCGTATGCGTTGTTGGGTAGGCTTGTTAGTGCGATCGGGTGGGATGAGCTGTTGAGGTACAGGTCGAATGTGTTTGTTATGGAGGAGGAGTACAGGGCGCAGAAGGCTGCTGCGACGCAGCCGGATGAGGTGGACGGAGTAGGAGGAGGAGCTGAGAATGATGCTTCGATTCGTGGCGTTGCTCCCGTAGATTCGCCTGCTCTGGCTTCGTCGACGCCGCCACAGTCGGCAAGTGCGAATGCTGGTGCAGAGAAGGGTACCGATGGCGAAGCAGACAATTCGACAAGCGAAGACGATATGGACAGCAACGAGATTCCATCCTCAACCAACGTGGCGGCAGCGCAAACGTCGCAACTCGACATCAACGCCGCCGCCAACGCCTCATCGCAGTCGATCCCCACCATCAAGATCTCGACCGAGTCGGACCACGAACGCGAAAAGCAAGAACTCGAAGACTACATGAAAACCATGAATAACCCTGCTTCCGAAGCAGCCGACGACTCGGTCACCCGCTCCTCGATCCAAGTCGAGCCTCCACCGCTCGAAAAACCCGCCCAAGCCTCGGCGGGACACGAACGATCCGAGTCTTGCTCCACAGCCGTCCCCGGTGATCTGTCTGCCCCATCCCACAACGGCGCCTCCGCCAAGCCGGGCCCCATCGTCAACGGCGAACACGATGCGTCCATCGCCATGGCCGAAGCGCGGCAAAAGGAGAAGAACGCCGGGTTTTCGTTTCGCGATAAACGACTCTGCGAACGCTGGCTCGACAACTTGTTCATGGTTCTGTACGAAGATCTACGCGTATACACGATCTGGCGTGCTGAAATCGCCCACTTTCGCAGTCAAAACTTGGCCTACCGCAAGACGGGTACGGAATGGGAGATTCTCGGCGAACTCGCGCTACGGCTGTTGCACAAGGACGAAGCGCGCGATGCGTTTCAGCGGTGTGTCGACGTTAAATTCTCCGCTAAGGCGTATCTGCGGTTGTTGGAGATGTATACAGAACAGCGCGATGTGCAGCGAAGTTTGTGGACGGCGATTCGGTTGACGGCGTATCACCATCGGTGGTATATGGAGGGGAGTTTTCCGGGAGCGGTGGCGAAGAGTTTGTTTAGGTTGATCAAGAGTGAAGGGTTGGCGAAGGTGAGTTATACGTTGGTCAGTATGAGTCCGCCGCAGGGGGTGTTGCGGTTGATGCAGAACTATTTTGCTTATGCGAGTGGGTTTAGGGTGCCGGGTTGGGATTTTTGATGGAGCGAAACTCGAGAGTGGAATGCAAAAAAAGAGATTGGTGTTGTGTGAGGGGATGGGTTTGGGTGCGTGTGCGTTGATGTGTGTGCGGCTGAAGTGATCGGAGTGATGGTGAGCAGGTGTGTTGTGTAAATCACGTGGCGCTTTCGGGTATCGCCGCGAGAGCAAGGGACGCGATGAACAGTGGATATCTGGCTCGGCCTTCCAATCGACCTGACCTAACCTACTGTAAATCCTCCCTGTTTCTCTCGTGCTTGTGTCACACTTTTGAAGAAAAGAAAAGAAAAAAAAAAGAAAAAAAAACGTCTTCTCTACCCGCAACGGGGGGGTGTAGAAAAGGCATCCGCCGAAACGGGACAGCTGTTGTGTTTATTTCTTTATTTCCACTTGAGCTATCGCGCACTCCATTCGGTCAGGCCAAAGAAAGCTATCAATCCTATAGCATTTTGCTGTAGTCCCTTTCCTGAATCTGTCGTGCTTGTGGTACAGTTTTGGAAGCCCCCCAACAGCCACAGCCACTTCCGATTCAACCGAACAAGCTGCGTTTTTCTCGTTTACAGTCCCCCACTCGACTCGCACTCGGTCGGGCTAGGAAAGGCCGATTCCTATCCCATTTAGAGTAGTGTAAAAACCCTTGTGTTTCATTCTGCCACGTCTCTCTTACCGCCGGGCTAATAGAAAGGATCGCCGAAACGGACAGCTGTGTTACTTGGAAGTAAAAAGGCGCCGAGAAACGATGACGCTCTTTTTTTTTTTTTCGAACCCTCTACCACGACACACACACACACACACACACATGCACATCGGAGAAGACGATCCGCTGCAAAGCGAGGGTTACGCGATGTCGGGGGGGTTAGCAACGGAGCGGAATGATCGACACACACAACAGGGGTCCAGAGTCTTTTCCATCCAACCCAGCCTTCCACCAGAGCCGGACTTTTTGCAAAAAAAAAAAAAAGGTTCATCATATCCTCGGCTTGTGGTAGCGCTCAGCACCACGCTGGACCAAAGCAGCCGGCGGATGCAAAAACGTCTTCGAATTCGACCTGAAGGGTTTTGGGTTTTAACTGCTCAACGGTCAAAACACGTTCAAAGGCTCAAACACGTTGCAAAGTTTGATTGGAACTCGAATTGCCATCGTGCAAAAGCCAAACAAAACCGAGACCCCGACACGCAGAGCAAAAGTGTGTACTGTGCTGCCCCCCCTTTAACTGGAGCGCGTACTGTACCTCGTTGCTTGCTCTGAACGATGCCTTTTGGGCGGCGCGCGGTCTGCCAAGAAAGAGTCGCTTTCTTGGCCCGGCACGAGAAAATGCTAAGAAGCAAGCGTCCGTCCCCTAAGCGCGCTTTGCTTTTGTTTTTTTCGCGAGTTTTTTTTTTCCCGTGACATTTGTTTTCCTTCAACATGTGTCATCGCACAGCCAAACACAGCAGGAACACGCCAGCGTCTCGGCAGTTCTCGGCGAATTTTATTTCTACTAAAAAAAAAATCTGCATGTCGATCCCTGGTTTCCGAACATGCACGTAAGTTTGCGAGCGTGTGTGTTTTTCTTCGTCGTCGTCGTCGCGATTCCGTTGGCTGCAGCTTAGGTTTTACATACTACTGTAGAGGTGGCTTGGGGGCGTTGGAGGACTTCATTCGTGTCGGCTGAAGGAAGAGTGGTTATGAAAGTGAAACGGAAGGGCCTCCTTCGCGGCTTCGCGGCTTCGTGGTCTGAGATTATGTGGGCGGAAAAAAAAACGAATGTGGTTTGTCCAGCAAAGAAGCTGAGAGGATAGAAGAAAAAGCCTTGGTTTGCAAAAGCAAAGCAGAGAACAATTCGGGGGCGAGGAGGAGCTGGCGTGCAGGGAGGGCACTTGCAGTGTGTGTTCTTGGCCTCTTTTTCGGTGTTTAGAACTTTTTTTTCTGTCGGTCCCGCGCTGACAGGGTCCTCTCTCTCTCTCTCTCTGTCCAATTTCCGCCGCTGCCGCCCCTGAAGGAAAAAAAAAAAGAGCCGAGGCTTGGTAAGGCTCAACTCACCTCTCCGTGACAGGTCGGAATTGGCCGAGGAGTAAACAGTATATAACTTCGGATGTTCCGGGGCTTGCCGCCACTGGGTTGTTTTGTCCACTTGACAAACGGGGCTGGGGTGGAAAATTTCTTCTTTGTCTTCCCGCCATCACCATCTAGCAAGCCACGACGGGAAAGAGGCCGATATAGACCCGTTCTCGCTGCGCTTGGGGAAGAGCGATACGCGATTATATAGCATCTCCACCATTCACCATAGACAAGCTTTGCGATGAAGCCGATTACCACCTCAACCGCGCTCTCAGCGCTCACAGCGCTAGCTTTGGCATCACTCGTCTCCTCCGCCACCCTCCCTTCCTCCTTCACGCTCCACCCGCGCTCGCTACACACCTCTCCCACCACCCTCTCTTCGTCCACCTACGACTACATCGTCGTCGGCGGCGGCCTCGCCGGCCTCGTCGTCGCAAACCGTCTCTCGTCCAACCCCAACATCACCGTTGCTGTCATCGAAGCCGGTTCCTCTGGTTACAGCGACAACGCGAAATTCACCATCCCCGCTGCCAACCTCTACGACTCGGCCGTCGGCACCAAGTACGACTGGCGCTGGTCGACGAGTCCGCAGCCCGGGTTGGCGGGTAGGTCGGCGAGTTGGCCCAGAGGAAAAGTGCTGGGTGGATCGAGTGCGATCAACGGCTTGTATTATGTAAGGCATAGTGCGATAGAGCAGCAAGCGTGGGCCGAGTTGATTGGTGGTGAGGACCAGTGGAGTTGGGCAAGTATGTTGGAAGGGATGAAGAAGAGCGAAATCTTCACAACGGCGGGAAGAGGGATTGGGTTTGATGTACCTTACAATACTTCAGCTCATGGTGAGGATGGACCGGTGCACGTCAGTTATCCTGAAATCAGCTATCCGCAGGTGTCGGCGTTTTTGCAGTCGACAGCGCAGGTGGGGATCAAGGCATCCAACGATCCAGACTCGGGTGAAAGTTGGGGCAGTTTCCTAGCAACGAGCAATATTAACCCTACCAACTGGACTAGGAGTTTTTCCCGTACCGCCTACCTCGACCCGGTCACCTACCGTCCGAACTTGGACGTGCTGACCAACCACCTGGTGACCAAGATCACCTTCAACTCGACGGGCAGTGCTGCCGCAGTAGCGTCCGGGGTCGAAGTTTCCCAGTACGACGAAGCGCCAACACATCGTGTGTACGCGAGAAAGGAGGTGGTGCTGTGTGGTGGGGCGGTGAACGATCCGCAGATCTTGCAGTTGAGTGGGGTAGGTGATGCTACGCTGTTGCAGGGGTTGGGGATCGATGTGGTGGTGGATTTGCCTGGTGTAGGGTATCATTTGCAGGATCATCTGTCGACTGGGGTGGTTTGGAGTCCGTCGAGCAGCGCGACTATGCCACCGACCAGTGTGACGCGTAACAGCTCGGTGGATTCGTACGTCAACAGTGCGATTGCCTATGTGTCGGGTTCGACGATTTTCGGGCAAGCCGAATGGGATTCGATGGTGACGCAGATGCGGGCGGAACGGGAGGCGAGTGTGGCAGCGTATGATGCGCCAGAGGCTGTCAAGGCGGGTTACAATGCGACGTACGGTGTTCAGGTGGACAAGTTTTTCCCGAGTCAGATTGGACCGATCGAGCTGTTGTTTGCGTTGTCGTTTGGAGGGGTGCAGGTGCAAGCTGCTTTGCAGCATCCGTTGTCGAGGGCAGTATTCGGGTGAATTCGACTAACCCGTTTAGCCCGCCGGTGATTGATCCTGCGTATCTGTCGAATAGGGTCGATATGACGATCCTTAGAGAAGGTTTCAAGCTCGCGAGGAGGGTGGGTGAAGCGGCACCGCTCAGCAACTATGTTTCGTCTGAATCCGCCCCGGGCAGTGGTGTCTCGAGCGATGCACAATGGGAGACCTGGATCCGTGCCACAGTGGGGACCGAGTTTCATCCGTCTTCGACGTGCAGTATGCTGCCAAGAGAGTTGGGCGGTGTGGTGGGAAAAGATCTCAAGGTGTACGGCACGAGCAATGTCAGGGTGGTAGATGCAAGTGTTCCACCGGTCAGTTTTAGCGCGCATCTGATGAGCGTGGTTTATGGGTTGGCCGAGATGGGGAGCGAGATGATCCTGGAGGATTACAGGCAGGGGATGACGCCGGTTACGAACACGAGTGCGGCGACGAGCGGTGCGGGAAGGGGGGAAAGTGGGACGACGGGTACGGGTTCCACTGGAACGGGTAACTCGACGACGACGAGCCGTGGCGAGACTAGTGCCGCGTCGCCGGTGAGGGTGGCCACGGGAGTGGTGGGAATCGTATCGCTCGTCGTCGTGACATTGGTGTCGGCGCTGTAGAAAAGACGGACTCTAAAGAACTTTTTGCATTCGTTTCACCGCATACACACCTCTCTTGACAATCATTTCAGATTCGGAAATCAACATTCAACAATGGACACTCGACTTCTTTTACACACAACGCACTCTACTGTATTGATCCTGTACGCATGGCTGTGAAGGGGTCGCATTGAGCTCATTGACTTGCAACCATGCCACTGTCACCCTTTGCGACACCACACGCCCAAGTGTCGACGAACGCTTCCGATCCTCCCAACACTAGAGTACGGTCTCGTTGCTCTCATACCTCCTATACGTATAACCCAAAAAGGCCAGATCCTTGCTACCCACTCCAATGTCCGCACCCGCCGGCGTCTCCGGCACATCCTGGTAATCCTCGGTCGGGAAATAGCTCGTATCCGTAATACTCTTCAGTTGCGGAATAAACGGCGCATCAATCTGCCTAATCGTCGACCAATCCACCCCGGCAAAGAAGGCATGATCCTTGATCTCTGTCGCACTGTTCCTACCCAACCTGTTTTCAGGAGCGGTGATCAGCCTTCGAATCATATCCTCTGCCTCGGGAGAGAGATGAATGTCATCGGGGAATTGAAGCGTTTCTCTCCAAGCCAAGATCTTGCGGTACGTGTCGTGTGCGTTTTCCGAACAGAACGGAGGGTATCCACAAAGACATTCAAACATGATGGCGCCCAAACTCCACCAGTCGCATTCGTTGCCGTAGCCTTGTTGGAGGAAGATCTCGGGTGCAATGTAGTCCGGTGTACCGACGGTAGAGTAGGCAAGCTTACGACGGTTGGCTTTCCACGTAGCAATGGTGTCCTTGGAAGAAAGAGTCAAGTTGATCGAGTTGACGGCGACCGAGTTGCGACCGGTTTGAGCTGGGTTCTGGCCCGCTGTGCCTTCAAACAGTCGCTGGTAGTAGGCCGAATCGTGCTGCTTGTGGAAGCCGGTGGACAGACCAAAATCGGATAGCTTGATGTGACCTTTGGCGTCAATAAGGATGTTATCAGGCTTGATATCACGGTGAATGAATCCGAGCTTGTGAATGCCTTCCAACGCCAGAACGCACTCGGCCATGTAGAAGCGCGTAACGTCTTCTGAGAAAGTATCGTACTTGATGAGCATGGTCATCAGATCTCCTCCTGGCAAAAATTCCATGAGCAGGTACAGATAAGCCGTGTCTTGGAACGAGTAGTAGAGCTGCACGACCCAAGGCGAGTTGCTCTCGGCAAGCACATCTCTCTCTGCGCGGACGTGGGCCAGCTGATCCTTCTTGAACATTTCACTCTTGCGCAACGTCTTCATCGCATAAATCTTGCCCGTGTCGGTCTTTTGCACCAATCGCACTTCACCAAATGCACCTTTACCGATCACTTTGACGGTACGGAAATCATCCAAGCCGAGCCTGGTTCTTCGCAAACGCAAAAAGTTGGATTCGCGACGACCGAGCTGAGCAAGCTGACGTGCTTTGCGCTCATCCGAGAGGTGAACGCCATCGGGAGGGTTGGTGAGGCGGTCCTCGAGTTCGGCAGCACGCTTGATGCGCTCGACAGCCTGCTCTACGTAGACCTTGTAGAAGTTTTCGAGCTTGAGTTTGGCTCCAGTGGCAGCTTCGATGGTGGATTTCTGCATGCCATTGGTAGAGCGTTCAAAGTAGACGTAGTCGGCGGGTTTCTCGTTGGAGAGATTTGGGGAAGTGGAGCCACCGGCTTGGTTGTATTGTTGCTGCTGTTGCTGCTGTTGCTGATACTGCTGCTGTTGCTGTTGTTGCTGTTGCTGATACTGCTGCTGTTGCTGTTGTTGCTGTTGATAGTACTGCTGTTGCTGTTGTTGCTGTTGCTGCGAGTAGGTCTGAGCCTGACCGTAGGGCTGTGGACTCCTTGGAGCAGCATTGAGAGGGCGGGCGGAAGGGGATGGAGATCGGTTGATGGGAGAAGGTGCGCGTTGAGAGTAGCCCGAGTTGGGAGCTTGGAGGTTGTGCTGTTGCTGCTGCTGCTGCTGTTGTTGTTGTTGAGAAGCAGCGATCTGTTGCTGCTGAAGCTGTGTGGCCTGAGACATGGCGGGGTGCTGGAGTTGGGATGGAGGCGCTTGTGCCTGAGCGGCGATGGCAGCCTGATGGATCTGTGCCTGCAAATGGGCAGGAGTCTGATATTGGTTTGCGGCCGATGCCTGTTGCGCGTAGGCTGCGAGAGGAGAAGAACAAGATGCAATATGCGCAAATGAGCAACAAAAAGTGTCAGCGGTTCGGGTGTCGAATATGGACTATATGGATGTAAAGCGTTGAAGACAACCAACCTTGACTTTGAGCGAATCCACCTTGACCAGCAGCGCTGTAACCGTATCCTACTGGACCGTGGTTGGAGGCGGGGTTCATGTTGTAACCCATGGGAGCGGCATACTGAGCACCGTAGGCCATCTGATTGGTGGGCTGCTGTACGTGTGGGAGCGCACGGGCCTGAGGGAGAGGCGACTGGCCCGAGTGGGGCATGCCGTTCCGATATGCCATGTCGCTTGCGGTAAATAGGGGCTGCCGTGTCGTCGGCACAGAAAGGGGACCCAAGCGCTGCCGAGACGGATTGGAAGCTTTGGCTGAAATCTAGAAGATTGAGGGCGAACGTGTCGCGCGATTGCTTGAGGATCAAAGAGATGAAGGTGGTGGGAAGGAGAAAGCAGACAAAAGGCGGCCGAGAGGGGATCCAAGCTTTGCCGTTGCCGTTGCTGCTGCTGCTGCTGCTTGTGTGCTTGTGTGATGCGACGAAAGGGAGATGCAGAGTGATAGAGTGGAAGAAGAGAAGCAATTGCAGAATCGTAATGTGGGGGGGCGTCAGTTGACAAAAGCAGGATCACCCGAACAACCACGACCAAGTCACACACAGCGCTGTAGGTGAGCAGATCGTGGGAAAAAAGCAGAGCAACGCTTGCGCTTGTTCCATGCAACCCGACTCCGAGGCCGTGGCAACACTTTTCTGCTGGCTGCTTGCTTTCTTTTTCTTCGGTTCGCCAGCGCGGTGCTTTTTGCGAGTGAATCGTCACCAGCAAAGCGCGCGCGTGAGCGTGAGAAAACCTTGTCTCGCTGGCTGCGCTGATAGCTTAGCTCAATTTTTAAGAAAAAGAGGCGAACAAAATCCAGGCTCAACTCAGACCAACACTTCTTGCTTTTTTTCTCACACGCTCGCTCACAGCCTTGACCGACGCGCGAAAAGGGAAGCGCGATTTCTCCTCTCAAAAGACGCACGGACACCGCCCCGATTTGATTTCAGGGACCACCTCGAATCGGACTGAGATACAGAGCCATCAAAATGCCTTGTAACTTTGTGAAAAAGGCCCTTTGTCTTTCACTATTTGACAGGCGCTTTTGCCGGCCTCTTTGGGCAGTGCTCGCTCGACCCTTGATTCAAGCTACCGTCATGGTCGCTTGGCATCAGGCGACAACGAGCAACCATGAATGCTTTGTACAGAAGATCTTTTGCCACACGAGCTGCCGTCGACGCTGCAACCGACAACAGAAGACAATGCTTTGTCGCAGCACAAAGAGTGGGGTCGTGCGTATGGAGTTCTTTCTGCACAGACAGACGCTGCTCAGGCGGATGCGCACGCACGTTGAGAAGAAAAAGTCGCCGTAGGCATTGCCGACGCTGATGACAATTGAATGCTTCCGCAGCCTCGATTGACTCAAGCTCGAGCTCTTGCTGCTGCTACTGCTACTGCTGCAACACAATCGGACACGCCGAGTCAGAGTTGTCGGGCTTTTGACAAAGCGGTTTTGTTGACCACCAAACAACCGTGCAATGGTCTATACGCGTTTCGACGACTCGCGACCGCCCCAAACCTTGTCTAGGTTGTCGCTTTGTCATGCTTCGGATTCGGTTCGATCCGATCGATGCTCGCTCTTTGTCCCTCACTCTATCACTCACCACTTCTTGCGATGCGACTGTTCTTACCGGAAAAGGGAGTGTGTGTGGCGCTTGACAGTGCTGGTGTCCTGGAGTGTTGGTGGGTGAAAGTGGAACGCCAAATGAAACAAACACAAAGGGCTTGCCTCCGGTCAAGTCACCCCTCTTTCCTCTGTGCCTTTTGAATCACTTGACCCTCCCCACCTTCGACCAGCACTTTCTTCATATAAGCATTTCGGTGGCGGCCTTGCTCCCTCTCATCGTGACATTGCAGTTTACGCACCTTACCTTCTGACATCACCCAGCTTGCCCAGTCACTACCAAGACGGCAACTCAGCCACACCGTTGCTTTCGACACCATGTCGTCCATCTCTTCTCGCTTCTCATCCCTCACCTCGGCCAGCTCCAAATCCTACCAGCCACCAAAGCCATCTTACCAGTCACCAAAGCTGGTCCAGGGTCCTCAACCTGCAGCTACACTCTCCCAAGATCTTTCGAGGATAGCCCATCCGTTCGCAAGTGCGAGCTACGCCACACCGAGATGTGCTCCATCACCGCCTGATCACCAAGACCCGAGCCCCGTTCGTCAACAGGCGCCTTCTTATATCTCGAGCATCTCCGAGTTCGGAAGCGTTCACTCTGACTTTGATCCTTCCATCTCGGCTGAGCGTCCTGCGTCTGCTGGACCATACGACTCTGCCATCCTCCGCCCAACACGCGAAAGGAGCAACACCGTAGGTTCCATACGCTCTGCCTGCCCAGAGTACTGCTCACCTACCGAATTTCTGCACTCGCCAAACCCATTCAAGAGCCAATTTGACGATTCCGACGACGAAGAAGAAAAGCTCGATTTCGCCATCCAGTCCTTGGCCGGTGTTTCCAACAGGGCACGTCTAGCTGCCATTGGAACAGCAAGTCGACTCTTCAAAGGCAGACGTCACAGTCGGACGTCCTCGAAAACTAATACTCTGGATTACGATCTACCTCCCCATCTCCTTGACAAGCGGGTCACTCAAGTCCGCAGTCCTTCGGCAGCTCGTCCTTGTACTAGCGATGGTATGAGCCCCAATCCTCGACAAGCGGTGTTTGGCCATCGTCCTTCGCCGTCGGAGCTGAGCTTCCCGACCAGACGTGATCCAATTCGAAACGTCGCTCCTGCCGATCGAGACCTGATTTTGGCGCTACAAGGTGGTGGACCTAAGCTTCGCAGCAAGCAGACAGACAAGAAAAAGTCCCTTCCCAAGCCGCAATCGCCCCCTGATCTGCACCACTCGTCGCATTTCCGTCAAGCCTCGGTCAACATTTCAGCTCCCATACCGGATAGCAGGTCGCATTGGGCGATGGACCCGCCTCCGTATTGCGCTCCATCCGAACCTGATCTCGAACGACGGGAAAGTCTGCGAAAGTCACAATCTCTCTCTACTCTTCGGTTTGGGTTCAACCGTAGACCGTGTAGCAGTAGCTGCGCTCCTCTGCCGGAGCCGACGTGCCAGAGGACTTGCGATCAGGCGGAGCGTACAGCACGTACATCAGAACAATCCGCGTGGGAGTCTATGCTCACCACTTCGCCCAGCAGTCTGAGCGAACATGGTAGCTTGGCTTCTAGCTCCGGTAGAGTGGCTCGGTCGGAAGCAAGCCCTCAAACTCCCAGTAAGCGACTCGCCAAAGCGAATCGTTTGCCGCCTCAAAAGCCGCCGCCGCAGTCGGATCTTCCTCCGCCTCCTCCAACATCACAGCCGTCGGCTGCTTCAGCAAAGTGTTCATCCGAAGACGAGGCCGTGTCCCAGCTCAGCTGATGGGTCGGTCAGCGGCGCGCGTCGAGACAAGATCTACACGCTTCAGAACTCAGCACAGACATCTCTTGACGTCTTGAGCAAGAACAGTGCCCCTTCTCCACCGCCCAAGTCGCCTCCGCAGCTCAGTCGATTACGACAGCTTGAACATCAGTCGCAAGTCATACTCGACATTGGAGGAACGAAATTCGTCACCCTACTTTCAACGCTTCAAGGCGCGCCTGGTGACCAGCCTCGTTTGCTCGAGCTGTTGCAGCAGCATGACGACGAAGCTGCACTGTGTAGCAATACGCAACTGACGCGACGGAAGCGTGTTGAGACGTCCAGCCGTCAGATTGGAAAGGAGAGCAGTTGGATAGAAATTCAGGCGCACAGAGTTCGCCGTCGCAAGCAGGCGAGCGACGAGTGCTACCTATCGCAACCACCTCGTCCAACACCTCCATCTCCACCCTCAGCAGCTCCTCGTCCAGCAGTTCGCCCGACTCCTTCACACGCCGCCCCAGCGATGGATCCGACCACTCCAGCTGGTCCCAACACACACGGACGACAGTGCACCTCCCACCACCGCTCCACCGTCGCTATTCATCGATCGAAACGGCGATCTCTACCGCGACATCCTCGACATTCTCAGAACGGGCAAATTGCCGTATCGGTTGCAAGCGTCGTGTCTGTCGCAGAGCGACGAGGCGATGCTGAGGTTGCAGTTGCGGTGCAGGTTGTGGGAGGTCAAGGATGAAGCGGATTGGTTGGGCTATCATTCGGTGGTGCGCATGTGCGAGGTTGAGATTGGTCGAGTTTAGCAACTTCACACGGTCAGGGTTTATATTGTACAAATAGCATTACAATCAAAAGAATACAAGTAATGCGATGTTCACATTGTGTCTGAAAAAAACTCTATTCCTCCTCATCCTCTCCATCAAACTTGGCCCTTCTGACAGCCATCGTACAGCTTTCGTACAGCTCCAAATTCAACGCCGCCAAAAAACAAGGTACACTCTGTCTGATCCCATCCTTCTCCAACCAATACTCTTTCAACCCTGCCAAATTGACCAAGCCTGGGTTCTTCACCGCTTCACCCATCAACTTCATCTTGCCCACGTTTCCGCCTTCACTTTCAAACACAAGGCTGGTTGAGTTGGTGGAGCGGTTGAAAGTCGAAGTTAGTTTGACCTTGCCGTTTTCGAGGAATTTGACCTTGTAACCGAAAAGCGATTGGATGGCTTCGCGGAATTCGTTGGCTTTGGCGGAGAAAACCTGTTTGAGGCGAAGCATGGCTTTATCTTTGGAGGCTATAGACGTTTCGAGATCCCGAAGTGAAGTGCGGAGGTTGTCGACTACGGATTGAGGAACCAACGCTTCCGCGGAAGTGGTGGTGGAAGAGGAGGTCGAGACAAGGGTGGACAGCTCTTCAACCCGTGCAAGCAACGAAGTGTTTTCCGCTCTTAACGTATCCAGTGTTTTACGTCGCAAATCCAAATCGAGCGACACAGGATTAGAAGCAAGCACCAAACACCTCTGTCGCTCTTGATCAAACTCTCCACGTCCAACCTTCAACCACAGCATTTCGTTTTCTTTCCCCATCGACTCCAGCTCCTTGGAAAGAGAGGAAAGATTGCTTTCGAGTTGCGAAACTTTGGTTTCTAGGGTTGCTTTTTCGGACGACAACGATTCGAATCGATCCTTGAGTTCGGCCGGTTCGTCGTCGGGCTTGCTTTCCTTTTCAGCCAGACTCTTGGATAGCGTTTCGATCTCTTCCGCCAACCTTCCGTTTTCCTCTTTCGCCTTCTCAAGTTCGCCCTCGAGTAAAGAAATGCGTTGAGCGTGAGCTGCTGAATACGACGTGTTGTGGTTCTGCTCTTCCTGCTCGTATGACGAGAGCATGGTTTTGAGACGGCTGATTTCGTCATTGAGGCGAAGTTCGGTTTTTTGTGCTCGAGCTAGCGAAGTTTGTAACTCGGTCAACTCGAGAGTGGTTTTACGATCTTTGGCATCGACGTCTTTTGCTTCGTCTTCGAGTGTAATGTTTCGCGCGCGCAACTTCCCCACTGTCGTGGAGAGTGCTTTACAGCGAGCTTCGAGCCCGGAAACTGTGCCGCGTAGAGTAGAGAGGTATGTAGGCAACGTGTTGCGATCAATCACCGATGGCGCAGTGACGGAAGCCAACTGACCATCTACGTTGGCAGCAGCAGTAAACGCCGCTTGCACGTCTGCTTCCAATCCACTGCGCAACAAAGCATCCCAGTTGCTTTCTCTGTCCTGCAACTCGGCAACTTTGGTCTCTGCAGCCGCAAGTTGATCGCGCAGCGTATCCAAGGTTCGAAGTTTAGCCTCGAGCGACCGCTTTTCCTCCTTCAAGAGCTCGACGTTGCTAGCGTGATGCGAGAGGCGTCCGTTTTCAGCGACGAGATGGGCGTTTTCAGCTTCGAGTTTGCGCAAGTGCGAAGTTTGTCGTGCCAACTCTTTAGCGATTTTGGCACCTGACTCGGCCCCACCCAATCGTGCCTCGTCAAGCTGCTGGATACGCATCCGTTGTTCGTCCTCGAGCGCGTTCTGAAGGTCTTCGAGCTCGGCTTTGTTGGCTCCTACCTCGTCCTCTAGTGTTTTGGCTTTGACGGTAGCGGCTTGTGCTTCAGCGCGCGATTTGGCGAGGTCTGATTCTAACGATGTGACTTTGGCGCGAAGTTCGGAGAGCTCGGAAGAAGAGCTGGTGGACAGTTCGTCGTTGCGATGCGTGAGCTCCGAATTGTTGCTGCGTAGACGTACGATCTCGTCCTCGAGGGATTGACGCTTTGACGTCCATTCAGCTTCTTTTAATTGTGATGATTCTTGCTGTTTATCCCATTCGTCGAGCAACTCGACGCGTTGACGGTTGAATCGATCGAGTTCCTTGCATTTGGCTTCGTAGTCTTGTTCGAGCTTCTTGTATTTGCGACTTTCGGCGAGCAGCTGTTGGTCGTAGTGAGTTCGCAGCACTGCGATCTCGTAAGCTGGTGATTCGGGTCGTGGTGTGCTCGCCGGATGCAAATCAGCTTGAAGCAGGAGTGGTGACGTGCCATCCATGCTAAGCTTGCGAAGGTGAGGTCGTTTGACAGCGTTGTTGCTGAATGACATACTTTCGTCGCCGATACCTGCTGCTGAGACGGTGCGTTTATGAGCGCCTCCTACTCCAGCACCCCCGATCGAAGTGTCGAGGAGGATAGACGCAGATGACACGTCATCGCCGAGCATATTGGTCGAGGTGTTGGGGTCGAGTGGACGCGGCGCGAGAGTGCTGATCCTGTTTGCGAGACCTGAATAGGTTCTGGTTGAAGGTGCTGCGCTAGCAGGTGCTTGACGAAGCAACAGCGAGGATGCACCGGATGCAGCGCCCATTGAACCACCGACTGAGCTTCGACCAGCCGCAGTCGAAGGGCGATACGCTCCCATCGGTCCACTGGCTGCTCGAGTGCCTGCTCCAGCAGCTGTTCCGGATGTTCCGATTCGCGAGGAAGGGCGTGGGAGAGAAGATTCGGCACCACCGTTGACGCTACCAGCGGCAGCTCCGCCTGGTCTCGGAATGCCCGAGCGCATTTGTGGGATGCCGGATGAGCCCGAACCCGCTGACGAGACTCGTCGGCCGTCCATTTTGGAGCGCTATTATGATGAGGATTAAGTTGAAAATTAGGTCGATGTTCTGTTCTTGCTGTATTGGCGTGGTCTTGGTGGTGTTGATGAAACGGAAGCAAACAAAGTGCGAGTGATGACAACAACCTCTAGCGTGATTGTGATTGTTCGGGGTGTTGTTCTCTCGGAGCGGGTGGCGCGCGCTTTGTTTTGAAAAAGCTGCACAGTGAGCCAAAGCGTGCATCTCGCCAAATCGGGGCGATCCCAATTTTTTTTATCGAGATTGGTTTTTGCGAATAGGGGGTGAGTACGGGCGCAATTCGAGTCTAAAATTGAGAGAGAGAGAGAGAGGAGAGTCCGCATCCATCCAGCCAAGCCACACTCGAAATGTGAATTTGTGGCTCAGTTTGTGCTTTCTCTTAACTTAGCGTGTCTCCTCCATCTCCTCCATCATCATCATCATCATCATCATCCATCGCCTCTTGTCTCCAACACAATGACGCTTCTCAGGGCGCCGCTCATATTGCGCCCTGGGACGTCGATGCTGCGAGCCGCTGCTCTCCCACCTTCTGCCCGACCCATCCGACCAATCGCATGCGCCACAGCACCAACACCATCCAGCAGGAGATATGTCGGCCAAAGCGGCTTCCTCAAAGTCCCCGACTTCTCTGAAAGTGCCGAAGCAGAAGGCCTCAAGCCAAGCGAGTATCGTGCAAGCTTGCAAAGCGAAAAGCACATTTTGCTCTCTGGCCTCCCCACAACCGCCACTCCAGCCGACATCCGCGCTCTAGCCCGCGAGTCCAAGACCGCCAACGACATCGGCCGCATCGAGTACATCTATCTCCAGTCGATGACCCCTAGCGGCAGAGCCATCATCTCCTTCTCCAGCCAAGTCCGCGCTCGCGCATTTGAAGCAGATGCGCATGGTCGCATTGTTGGCGGCAAGATGCTCAACGCCAGGATTCGAACCGTCAAACAACGCGATCGTCTGCTTCTGCAAACCTACGGAAGCTGGCCCGCAGAGTACCAGCTGCCTTTCGACCTAATCGAGTACGAGAACGGAAAGCTTGTGCTGCTGCGCAATGTGCCCAAGGACACCTCTGAAGCTCGTTTGGAGGAGCGTCTCGCCAGTCGTTACGACCTCAGACCACAGGATCGTTGGCGTGGCAAGCGCTACTCCGTTGCTGGCTATCTGTTGAACAGAAAGGGCCATGGTGGCAGTCACGATGCTGTACTTGGCGGCGTCTTGAAACTGCCCAGGCTGCACCCGGATTCTACCACCTCCAATTTCATTGTGCGATGCCAGACGCAGTCAGAGGCGATGCGTCTGGTTCGCAGGTGGCACAACACCTACTTTGCACCCGCCACCTTCGACATTCAGGACACCGGTGGACGCTACCGTGTCTCAGCTTCGATTCTCTACTGATCAACAACCCTGGCATTCTCGTCACGGTCAAGACCCAACAATATAAAGGTGAGTCGCATTCTTCGTCCAACACAGCGTCCAGAGCAGTTCCACACAGATCCGTTTCGTGGCTATCGCATGGCAGCATTCCTTTCGCGACGATGCTACATCAGCCGAGACGGCGAGTTGCAACGTCCTTGATGATCAACCAGTGCACAACACAACACAACACACCCGTAAGCACCACAAAGAGTTGCCTCCCCGTCGTTTGCAATTACCTCGCGCTTTCTCGAGCCGCTGCATCGTATCAAACCGATGGGCCGTTCAGAATCGTATGCAGGAGCAACCCTCGATGCGGATTGCGTCCTGGGTCACATTCGAGACCAGAAACCTTCCCACCTTGCACAGCAGCAGAGGCAGCAGAGATCCGACAAAGCAGTTAGACCGAGCCCCCCTTTTGCTTTACCCCTCCTCCTCTATCATCCCTTGTCTAGACCAAGATCAAGCAAAAGGGGGGAAGCACGGGAGTCAGCCATCTACAGCGAGGCGAGATCCCGTCGTCGATTGGAGAGCTTTGCCGCACGGCAGCCCTGGTCGGTGGCGTGGACCGCAAACCTAGTGAGAACAGGTGCGCTCCAAGCTTTAGCTGAAGAGCGCTGCGGGGTTGGCCTGCGATCCGGATCTCCTTCGTCGAGATCCTGGGGAAGGGTTGACCGCTCGTCGAGTCAGAGCCGTGTGCGTGTTTGGTACCCAAAATCGTCTTTTCCGTGTCTTTTGAAGCTTGTTGATTCAGTGCCCGCCTAGTTGCGGGATGGATTGATAGTGATGAAAATGACTGGGAAAGCTTGCTTTTGTGCGCTGAACTCGACCAAGGACTCTCGACCACCTCCACTGTACAGACTGATGAAGATCGATGTATGACGACGACGTGACGACTTTCGACCCAGCATGATTGCCCGACTTACCCTTGAAGATGAAGATTGATTGGACTGGATTGGATATGGAGCTATATGAACGACCTAAGGCGAGCAAAAAGTTTGGCGATTCTTCGTCTGGCAGGGTGTTCCTGAGGTCGGCTGTTCTGGTTCGGACCCCATTCACTCACCCAATGCAAGGTCACTTGGAGAGCCTGGGGCCGGCTGCAGCGCGACACTCTTGCTTCGACTGGCTGTTTTCCGACCCTTTCGACTGGCGTGCACCCGTCTCTGTGCAGACCTTACGACCCTCACACTCTTGACATCAAGAACCTTGAAGACTCCGAGAAAAGCAGACAAGGATCGACGACCTACAGTGCTCTCCCCTCTTGAGCGCGCTCTCCCGTGATCGTGTGGTATCTTCACCTGAATCTCGCCGAGCGCAGCCAAGACGAACGGACTCCTTTGAGGACTCGCCCACTCCCGGCTCAACGTATCGATTCCCATCACACGGTTCATGGAGCACGTCCTCGGTGTGCTTGTTTTGATTGGTACCCATGCCGCTGTTGTAGAGATGCGCGAGCCTCTGCGACCTTCTGAAACACCACCGTGGACACGGACCGTCTGCAGCGACAATGGAATGCGTCATAAGCATTGCGAGAAGTGGGAATCGCTTCGCTCTAAAGCCAGCTTCTCTCTCTTTTCTCAAGATGCTTGTGACGTCGTCGCCCGATGTGATGCCCTCAAGCGGCTCTCTTTTCTCGAGTGATAGGATCGTAACGGTATCGAACGACTGACCGGCTCTGACAGCTCAAGCGAACGCGATGCTACCGAGTATCTTTCCGTGAACCGACCACTCAGACTGCGACCGACCGACTTTTTTCTTCCGAGCGACCTTCATACTTGCCTGCCTGCTTGCTATGTTTCGACACTTATCTTGATTTACCGACTGCGATAAAACGACTCAATTCTGCTCTGGCGACCCACGTTGGGGTGGTCTGCAGAGCTTTGGCTGTTGCAGGCTGCCTTTTTGGGTGGCTGTCGTCTTGTCCTGCCAAACACATTTGGTTGGGATGAGGGAACAGGCAATTAGAAAGACCTGTTGCTCCTACTTGGTCGTCTTTCGAGAGCTCTTTGGTCTTGTTCTCTGCTGTCTTTCGCTTTTCAAACTGCTGCTGCTGCCCTCGATCTTTCTCTACCTCTATACTAGACGCTCCTTATCATCACCGCTACACTTGCGAAACCAGCACAAGCCTTCCTCATACCTCTTCTACGAGCGGTCATCACCTTGGGCTTTGGATAGCGAACCGCCTTGCGCTGCACCTCCGGTTCTATTTGGAACAAGGAAGATACGCTCTGCACCCCTCCTGAGGGGATGGCTCCATGAAAACGTAGGGGATCGTATAGCGACGTGCGAGGCTGATGGTGCTTACACTCTCTGCTAGGGAACATCGTTTTTGAACGGTGGGCCCATTGCGCAGTCATAATCACAGAACAGAGATCTGAGACGTTTCTAGCCAACTCACTCTCTTGGCTGACAAGCTGAGCGACATGGAAACGCTTGTCAAGCATTGACGTGCGGATCCTCAGTGATGGATGGTTCGTTCTAACGCTGTGGATGGGAACGACTCCTCGTCGACCATGGTATGACGAGCTTTCTCTTTTGCTGACCGCTTCTTGCTCTTCTCTTTCAGTCATTGGTCTCGCGTCACCTTTTCTCTTTTGCATCTGTAATACTACTGCATTGTTTCTCACTCATCACACTTCCGAATGTTGTTGTCGTTGGAGGCACTTTGACAAATGTCGTCTTGAATGCGTGCGAATGATTCGAGAGAGTTGATCGCTATGGATCATCAGCCATTACGCTTCCACGATCGTGTTCGTACGAATTACCCTCCTTCCATCCACAGCTCAACCATCCTCCTCATCCCGATAATTCGCCATCGGATCCTCGCTAACCCCTCCATTCCCCGCTGCTCTATTGACCAGCCTATACGCCTCCAACTGTTCCTCGGTGACCTCTGTCTCATCCCTCCCTCCACCTTTCCCACCTTTAACCTTGTCATTCACGCGCTGAGTATCCTTCAACCAATCCGGAAGAGCCTCGAAACGTTCCTTCTTCTCCAGGGCTAGTTTCGCCGCTAGTTCGGGGTCTCGTTTCGCACGTTCTTCCAAGATCGCTGCTGAGAGAGCGTCCTTGTTGAGGCGCGAGGTGACGTCTCCGGAACCAATGTGCTTGCGCGATGTGTAGCCGGTGGGTGGTGAAGTGCGTCGAGTGTGACGGTGGGATGAGGAGGTGTCGTCATCGCTCGATGATGATGCTGATCGGGAGTGGGAGCGGTTGCGTTTGCGCTTACTCTCTTTCTCTCTCTCCTCCTTCTTCTTCTCTTGTACCTCTTTGACTATGATCGGCGCAACAAAGGTCGCCTTTGACGCTTCAATCCCAGCCTCACCTGTACAATAACTATTCCACACCTTACTCCTACAACACCCATACCCCCATTCCGCCGTCTCGACATCATACCACGAACCCCAAACCTGGTCATGGTTATTCTCCTTGACATCCTCCTCCCAGCTGCTCTTCGGCACCACCCTCTCCAACCCCTTCACCACTTGCCCCGCTTGGTTGTACTCGACATACTGCTCCGTCTGCCCCACCAACAACTCCTTCGGCGGAGCATCGAAATGCTCAGCCCCACCATACTTTTCCAGTATACTCCCCTTGGTTTCATCGCGCAACTTCTCTTTGCGCTCTTGAAACTCTCGGAACTGCCTCTCGTTCGCAGTCGGGTTGGCTTGGAGATTGAGATCGTTTCCTCGCGCTTCAGCTTGCCAGCTGAACAGCTGGAGCTTGTTGAGCGCGCCCGCTTCCGAGCCTTGAGCACGGGCGAAGTTGTCTCCCGCATACTCGGCGTCTTGGGGCCGGATGTTGGGGTTGGGCGCTTCTCGCATGGTTCTCGTCTTGGGGTCGTAGTATGCAGAGTTGACGTCGAGGTTGTACAGATACTTGGCGCGGTCTTCGCGAATACGCAGGTTTCGGATCGTCATGCGCTTATCCGTGTCCACCTTCTGCCCGACTGCATCGGCTTTGTCGGCGTACTTCTCGTCGTCGCTATCGTCCGAGTCGGAGGAGCTAAAGTCGAGGTCGTCTCCATCCCCACCCGATGCTTTGGATTTGGCTTGTTTCTGAGCCAATCGTTTCGCATGTTTGAGATCCGATGACGTTTGATTGTCGATCTGCTCTTCTTTGAGGCGCCGACGTTCCGCTTCGATCGCTTCGAATTCTTCCACCACTTTTCGATGCTCCGATGGATCGTAGCCATTCCACCTATCTCTTTTGGCTGCGTAATCCAAACCCTGCACTTCTTGAAGCATGTGATCGCCGGCTAGGGTTTTGCCGAGCTTCTTTGCGCCTTTCTTACGAGGACGTTCAAGACAGTCTTTGGTCTTGTGCGACATGGATCCACAGTTTTCGCATGCTCCCTTTCGGAACTTTTTGGCAACGGGTGTGCCTACTGCGGATGAGGAGGAGGAGGAAGCGCCGCGTTGGTACCAATCGTTGATTCCTGCTTTGACTGCATTTGGATCGACGGGTTTCTTTTGATGCTTGAGAGAGCGAGAGCCGGTATCCATGTACCAAGGGGCTTGAGCCATGTAAGAGGGGACGTGCGGGTTGATGATGTTGCCCTCTTCGTCGAGTTCGGCTGGAGCACGACCGGCTTTACGATCTTCTTCGAGGTCCTTTTGACGTCGGAATTCAGTGCGGGAGAGTTTGCCGGGAGGGGCGGCTGGGTTGCCGTTGCCTCCAGCACCCGTGAGTGATGACGATGATGCCGAAGCCCACATCTTGACTAGCCAAGCGATGGTGATGATGGAGAGAGGTGAGAGAGGTGAAGCACAGAATGCAGCAACCAACGTTGAAATTTGGACGGCTGAGCTCCACTTTGCCAATTTTTTTTCTCTGAAATGTTAGTGTAAGTGAAAGAACATCTTGGTGCCAAAAAATCGAGTCCCGTGATCCGGAAGAACGCACTGTTTTGGTGGACTTTGTGGGAGGCACGAGAAGAGGCAGTAAGTGTGGACCAAAAAGCGCAGTTTTGCATGTCGTCGAATGCGAATGCGAATGCGCTTCGTATCCTCGATCCCACCTCCACGCTCTCTGTATGCGGTGGAGCTTCCTTCTTGCCGCTCACCAACGGACTTCACCTTCATATTCGTCATCGATCGTTCGCTTCGGATCCGACAGCTTTGCTTCACGACTTTCGCTCCAGCGTACACCCGGTTCCAAATGCCAACAGCCCGCATCTAGCCGGATCTCTGTTTCGTCATGCCGCCACCGCCGTCGTCGTCGTTGTCGCAGCATCCATCCTCGGAGGATCGGGCGTCGTCATCACAGCCTCCTGCTTCCAACGGTGGCATTCGAATTGCTGGTGTCGCAAGCCGCACTCCTTTCGCTTCCTCGTCTTCAGTTGCGCCGTCGCCCTCGACAAATCCCGCCAAGGAGCTGCCTCCCAGGTCACCGGTCAAGCTCGACAGAGAGAGGCACGCACCATACCGCTTACCCGCCAAAGTTTCTCCAGCATCGTCGATATCATCCAGACCTGCGCAATCACACCCGCGACAATGGCCGCAACGTCCAGCTCCAGCGCAGCACTCTAGTGGAAACCAACCACCAGCGCCCTCTTCTCGGCGTGCTGACGACGATGAGGATGAGGAAGGTGCCATAGATGACACTGCTGCCTCAAAGTCCGCTCCAAAGTCGCCGCCAAGGCCAGCTGCCCGCCCTCCTCCACCAAAGACTCCGCCACATCCGTCCAACGCTCCCACTCCATCCGGTGCATCTCGTGGCAACGACCGCGACCCCGAACGGCACTCTCATCAGTCTTCCTCGTACCAGCCACGTTCGCCTTCACCAAGGAGGACACAACCATCGTCGTCGTCGTCGTCTTTCAATGCACATGGAAGCCATCTTCGCAGCCCTTCGCCTCCGGCATCGTCAGCTCGTCGCACCAGCAGGGATGTCGATGATCGCGCTCACAAATCACGCACAGACGAGCGACATCATCGCCAGCAGCCCGATCGTTGGGAAAAATCCGACCGCTACCGTCATGGAGACGACAAAGGTGCCTTTTCGCGGTCCCATGATCAACGAGCAAGAGATTCGAGACAGCCCCGTCCGAGTGCACAAGGCTGGGACCAATCCCTTCAAGACCCTACCCATGGATGGAACCATGATTGGCGTAATGAGCGTGACCGAGCTCGCGACAATGAGCGACGTGGTGATGACAGGGAATGGGGTCGAGAGCCTGATCGACAGATGGAAAGATTGGAACGACAGCGTGGATGGGAGCCAGAGAGATTTAACCATCACAGAGGCGACCATTTGCGCTCAAGACCACACGACAGGCTACATGACAGAAATGGTAGAGAGAGGGAGATGTCTCCTCCCACAGCCGTCGCTACCAAAGACCGAGTTTTCTCCGGGTGGTCACCTACGCCTCCACGTGTCAAGCCGGAGAATCATCTTGCTGATGCAGCTTCCGGTGGCGGCAACAATGGCGAACCATTCGCATCAAGACCTCCATCCAGAATGGGAAGGACTGCACCACCACCACCCTTGCTCTCGCATCCCGAGCGACCACCGTCATCCAATGCCAGTCGCGATGTGGATACGTCAGCTGCGAAACGCCCTCGATCTCGCTCTCCACCTGCTGGGTTGCTCAAGCGCAAAGCCAACTTCAACGCGGTCGTGCCGCCAGCTTTGGCTGCTGTCAAACCTAAAGATGGAGAAAGCAGCGATAATGTGGCACCTGGAGCACCGCTGCCGCCCAAGGTGGAGACGATGCAATCGCCCGTCATGCCGGCTTCGCGTCTCGGTTCCGAGTCTGTCGCTGCTACAGCCTTACCAAGCAGTCGTCCAGGTTCCGCGCTCCCTAGCACCGCAACATCTACTGTTGCCGCCGCATCGATATCCGCAGCAGATGCCAACTACAACGCCACCTGCGAAGCACTCGACGATTTCACCTTTCCCTCTGTCCGACTTTCTTGCCTTCCGCGCAAACCGCCCTCTGCACCCCCTCTCTCCGGCCGCGAACGACGCAAAGCCCGCAAACGACTGCCACCACTCAATCAGCGCAAGTTCTACGGCTGTTCCTCACTGGACGACTACGAGATCTCGATCAAACTCGGTCAGGGTACATTTGGAGAAGTGCTCAAAGGTCGACAGATCCTCACTGGTACTCAAGTCGCGTTGAAAAAAGTCACTATTCACGAGGCCAAGGACGGACTTCCCATCACAGCTTTACGCGAGATCAAACTCTTGAAAAAGCTGCAGCATCCAAGCATCGTACCCGTGATCGATATGGCGTTTCGACCGTCTGGCGAGCGCGGGAAATTGGGAGACGTGTACATGGTCGAGCCGTACATGGATCACGATCTGAATGGCATGTTGGAGAACCCCTCCATCCGGCTCGAGCACTCTCAGATCAAGTTGTACATGAAACAATTGTTGGAAGGAACGCTGTACCTGCACAAGAACCGAATCTTGCACCGCGATATGAAAGCGGCCAACTTGCTGATCAACAACAAAGGTCAGCTGCAGATTGCCGATTTTGGTCTTGCTAGGCCGTATCGTGACCCAGGGCAGAGTTGGACGGGCAAAGGTTGGCAAGGTGGTACGCACAGGTATACGAATATGGTGGTGACGAGGTGGTACAGGCCACCTGAGCTGTTGGCAGGGGAGAAAAAGTACGGACCGCCGATTGATATGTGGGGGATTGGGTGTATTCTGGCGGAGATGATCATGGGAAGGCCCTTGTTCAAAGGTACTTCGGAGATCAATCAGCTCGAACTCATCGCCAAATTATGCGGTTCGCCAAACGAGACCTCCTTCCCCGGCTGGAGCAGCCTACCGGGTGTAAAAGACGCCGATCCCATGGGTCGGCCTGATCCGCATCCGGAGGTCCCCGGGCAGCACGGCTTCGGTGACTGGCCGAGGAGGATCAAGGAATTTTTCACGAGTGTCCCGTACGACGCTGGTCAAGGGTGTGCGGATCTGATCGATAAACTGTTGGTGTTGGATCCGAAGAGGAGGTTGACGGCACAACAGGCACTGGAGCATGAGTGGTTTTGGAGCAAGCCGTATCCGGCGGATCCAGCGAGTTTGCCGGTGTACGAGCACAGTAAGGAGATTGATCGGGTTCGGAGGGAGTGGAAGCCTGCCCCGCAGCCGGCGGCGGTGGCACCGCAGGTGGCTGCGACTGCGCCGGGCAATGTGGCGGGTGGTGCGGGGTTGGGGAGGAGTCAACAGCTGCAGCAGTACGGACCGGCAGGACCGGCAGGAGCAAGTGGAGGGATGGTTGGAGGTCAACAACAGCAGCAGCAGCAGCAAAGATTCCCCAGACCAGCAGCTGTTGGCGGAGGTGGAGGCTATGCACATCCGAATGGCGGCAGTGGTGGTCTACAAACGGCGGCATCTAACGCAGCAAACGGATGGGATCAACCTTTGCTTCCGCCAAGTGGGCCTGGGATGCGTACCACGCCTGCGCCTGCGGGTGCATCGTCAGGTGCGCCTAGTGGTATTGGTGGCGGCGGAGGTGTTGGCGGTGTTGGTGGCAGTAGACCATACCCCACCGGCCAATCCAACAACAACATCGGCGGTGGCGGTGGTGGTGGTGGTGGTGGAGGTGCCAGACATCCATTCCCCCAAACACCATCCCAAGCGCGACCCCCGGTACGACCGCCAACTGGCCCCACTACAGGAGGGCCGGGAGGCTCCAGTCGATTCCCGCATCCAAACAGCGCCGGACGGCACGCATACCCGCAACGCCGACCCTATCAGCATGGTTTGTCTGCACGACCTCTGCCTCCTGCACATTCGAATGGGGTTCGAGGTGGGCCGAATGGTGGTGGCGGAGGTGGTGCGAATGCCGGTGGAAGTGGTGGTGGAGGCAATCCGTATTCGTTTTAGTGTCTAGCATCTAATGTGGAAGTTGTTGATGGGGTGTTGGGGTGATAATGATAAGCGCTTGGGTGGGGTTTTGTCGAGAGTGTGTGATTTGAGTGTGTGGCTTGAGCGAACAGGTGATGATGGGTTGGTTGTGGTGGTCGTAGCCGTCCTATTGCGAGCGAGTTTGAGCTCGATCTTCCATACACTATATACGACGCCTCCTCGCTCTCTCTGGCAGTGTGTGTGAGTGATATCTTGCCCGACGCATACCCACCTGTTTACCGTGCTCTCTCGTACCAGGGTCTTGACGCACACGAAACCTCTCTTTCTAGCACGCCAGTCGCACCGCACCGCACTGCAATCCAGACGAAAAGACGCATCCATCCATTACCCCAGAATAAAAGAGCGGAAGAAAAGATGTTTTACTCATTTCTATCAAATCTCAATTGCAACGCCAAGCAGAACACAGACGTCCGACACCTGCACGACAAAGCCGCAAACCGAATCGCACAGCGATGCCATGCCATCCAAACCCAAGTGTTGGAAAGACACTTCAATCGAGCTCAAACACGGCCTAAACCTCAGTGGCGCTTATATAGCATGACGACGCTCCTCGCTCTTGCACACCAGCGAACGCAAGACGCGCCCCTATCTGATTGCTGAGGAGCGTGCAGAATTGTGTATGTTCTACAAAGAAAGATTTTCACTTCCATCCCATCTCAACTGCAACGCCAAGCAGAATACAAGACGTCTGACTCTTCCACGCCAGCCGCATACATCTACACCTAACAGAACGAAAGACGAGCCGATCTATTGCGGAGATAAAGAGGATGCTCTACAAACCAGCAACGAAAGTAAAAAGAGTTCGATGCCATCGCCATTCCTTGAACACCGTCCTCGACGCACACGAAACACACATCACGCTGCTCTCTCCATCTCTCTCTGACACATCAGCCGCACAGCACCGCACAGCAATCCAAACGAAAGACTAAATAATTCCAATGCAAAGCTCAAAAGAATGTGAAAAAAACCCCTGCTAAACGCCACCAAAAGTATCACTAACAATCGACCGCCTATCATCCTCCATCTCCTCCAACTCGCCTTCCTCGTCCTCCTCATCCTCGCTAGCCGACGACTGAAATCCGATCGGCAACGAAATCACCGTATCGTGTCTCTCATCCTGCGATGGGCGACTGCGATCTAGCCACGGTGTTTGTAGCGCGGAATTGGGGCCGCTGGGGGCAGGTGAGGGTGGGTGTGCGACGATTTGGGGGACTGTATCTGTGGGCGAGTCGACGTCGTCTGTATGCCTATCGGTAAGGGTGCCACGGGTGGTAATGGTGGATAAAGACAGCAGCTCCGAGAGTCGACGTTGTTCTACCTGGCTTCGGAACTGTTGGCGTAGCTTCTGTCTGCGTCGGTTGGAAGCTTCGCCCATGCTCGCGTTTAAGTCGGCTACAATAGGAGACTTGAGCTGTTCTGTCGCTTCGAAATTTTTGTGCTTGAGCTGCCTCTGCTGTTGCGGTGGGTGAGGAGGAGAAGGACAAAGGCTGGGTTGCGTTCGCTCTTGTTGAAGACGTGGCTTGGTTCGCCTAGGAGCCGGAGGAAGCCCTTCGAACATCGAAATGGCGATGCCAAGCTCTGGATCTCCCATCGGACGCTGATACAGCTGCAAAGCTGAAGCAGAATCCTTCAGGGCGCTTGTTTGGCAGTAGAAGCCCTGGATAGGCAATGCATGCGACGAAATGAGCGAATCGAGCACCAATTGAGCACCTTTTGATGCTTTTGGTCGCTGAGGGGCTTTTTCGCTTGCCGCATTCGGAGATCTGCTACCCACAGACTGAGCGGTGTCATTTTTGCCACCAGAACCGTGGTCTCCGTTCTTGTGTGATGGTAACTTCGAAAGCAGAGGCGGCGACGGCCAAGTCGTCGTCTTGGCCGTGCCACTCGCAGGGAGTGTGGAGCATGTTCCAGAAGCGCTGCTGAGAGAAGCGTTCGCCGAATGAAGCGGTACCTCGCTCGTCATCGCCTTGTCGCCCTTGGAAATTCCACTACCAATCTCCATAGTCGAAGGCTTACGGAACAGTTTAAAAACCTGAGCAGTAATCTTACCCTTAGTGGTTGCACCTTGTCCGCTTGGAGATGTCGTTCCCAGCGACCTCTTCTGGGTTGGTGAAGGCGAATTTGGAGTGCTCTTAGGGGGATACTCCGAATCTTGGTTCCAAACGGGGGCAAAAGGCTCTGTAGAGACGATACCCGTTCCAGATACACCTAAGAAGGCTCTTCTGAAAGGGTGATCGCGTAAAGAGCCTTCCATCCCTTCCATCACATTGACGCTACCCATGGAGCCTGACTTGCCATGCGGACTTGAAGTATAGCCTTCGCTCGTCACCTTTCCTTCAGATGCGACGAGACTAGCGTAAGAATGTTGATGTTTGAGCCCCCAGCCCTCTGCCTGCTCCTCCATTGTCCTGTCGCCTTGCGTGCTTGGCAGCGTCTGCATCTTCCTCTTTCTGAACCGAAGCCCTCTTCCGTCGTCCTGTATGGGCTTAGTCAAAGTGAGCGAAGCAAGCATGCTTGCAAGCTTAACCTGAGAAGCCGGGAATAGCAAGAAGGGGGCGAAAAGGTTGAGACAGTTGACCACATAGAGAACGGTGAACAGACCCGAGGCTATCAATGCTGCGACTCCGACCATCGAGCTTGCTGCCTGTGCATTGTTTGGGTATTCTTTAGTGAAAACCAGCAGCAAGTAGACCTGAAATAACACGGAAAGAAATCGGAAAGAAAGGTGAAGGAAGTCAGCAAAGGTGCTACTGTATCTTGGCCGATGGACAAAACTTTGGCTGAAGAAAGACACCTACAGAATGAATTCCAAAAGCAAAGCACTGCATCATGATGGCGACGTGGTCAATGATGCAATTGAAGAGGAAGCGGCAGACCGCAATGTAGCCCTCATTGGTCGCCATATCTTCATGCAACGTCTCGAGGCCAAAAGGGTTTGGATCAGAGTCAAGTCGCAGTCTCGGACCCAGACCGAGTCGCGCCTCCCCGATTGAGCTTGCAGGTGAGACCGGACGTGTGCAGCTATCTTGAGATGGAAATCGCGCAAGGCGACTCTCTGGAGGGACGTCGTGTCTCTGCTTGGGCGATGCGCAGGACAGTGTCGAGAAGCGCTTCTGATGACTGTCTGCCTCGAAGACGCTGGCAACATCGGCGTTCGAAGAGAGGGGTTGCGAAAGTCGACGATTCGGCTCGGTTAGCTTCTGCGCCTTTGTTTCGTGGTGGACGTTCCCAGCAGCAGCTGAAGCTGCTGACGACTGGGATTCGGTTTTCGAAGCCTCGACAGGTGGCAAAGGAAGAGGTCCGCTCGGCGCAGGACTTGCAGGCGGCGCCCTTGCCAAGTGACGCAGCGGTAGACCGAGCTGAGCTGCCTGCAAGAGAGGCATAGGAATATTGGGATTCGTGGCAGACCAAGCCGGTGCGTTTCCGAGACCTTGAGGATTTTCATCTTCAGAAGGCGACAAAGTCGAGCTACGAATTTGAACAAGCTCTTTGGCAACCCTCCGGCACAATACAGCCAGAATCACCAGATAAAGGAGGGCGAGAGCAAACCCACCCAGAGCGACAAGCCCGTGAGCGATCTGTTTCCACTTTCTGAAATTCAGAGACTCCTTGTGAGCTTCCTTGGCGATCTCGAAAAGCACCAACTTGATACCGGCTTGAATCAGCACAGTATTCTTACTGATAGCATCACCGAGGCTAGGCATCGAGACGTAGGCCATATGCATGTATGTGCGGTAAACAGCAATCTTGCTTGCGCTGATTGCAACCTCGGTCATCGAAAGGAGGCCGATCACCACCGTCTGCATGTAGATGCCAATCACCGTGCCATTCCATAGCCAAGGCGGCACGTTGGGAAGCAAAAGTGCGATATAGCCGATCGCTGCAAAGTAAGCGGTGGAGAAAAGAGCAAAGATCATCAAGGCCTCCAAAGCGCCTGGATCCAGAAGCGGGGGCCCAGAGGATACTTTACGTACCACATAGCTTTGTATGCTCTCGACGAAAAGCAGTACGACGTAAGTGCCGGTCATCACAAGATGGCAGTTGACGCAGGACGCTGTGAAGAACCAGCCCATGCGTACCTGTTCGTCCCCAGTTCCGGTTGGAGATTGCGAACGGCCATCATCTGCATCTTTGTCCAGACTGGTTGGAGATCCTGCTCGTCTACAGCCGAAGATCCTTTTCCACCACCTGACATGCCGAGCATACTGCTGTATATCGGGGACTCCCAAGCCTGACGTTGGAATCGTTGCTGCCGGAGTCTTGGAATGGCGCTTCACTCGATATGGTCGTCGTTCCAACTTGAAGAGCCAGAAGGGCGCGGGGCTCTTTCTTGAGCGATAGGCCCGGAGCGCAACGGCGACTAGAAGGAAAGCTATTATGTTGACGGCATTGAGAGCCAGCTCGAGCTGCCAGTATCCTTTGGGGTAAATTTTGAGGGCGAGAGTATCGACAAGTGTAACCAGGTCTTGATTTGTGGCGTTGGCGGGAAGCGGAAATCCGGGCACATCCGACATCACGCCTTCGACATTCGATCCGAGGAACGGAAGACCGTTCGGCAGAGAGATATTCATCGCAGGCCACTGACGGGCTCGAAAGCGAGCTAAGGGAAGTCGGGAAGGTCGACAATGATCGCTGAGACGAGGTTGTGGTGCAGAATAAAAAGGTCGAAGAAATTGGGGGCAGGTTCATGCGAGACCAGACCTCTTGATTGTACGCTCTTATATGAATGAAAGACATGCACATGTCTTGTATGCGAAGCTGCGACCGTCCACAAGTGGCTTGAGCCTCTTTTTCCGCCTTCGAGAAGTTGTCTTGTGGCGTGTGGCCGCTTCGCTGGAACTAAGCAGTCTGTTGCATTTCAACTGCGCAGCCATCTTGGCATCTTGAGCTCGGCAAGAAGCGAGCCCAAGCTATCAGAAGGCCCAATTTTCCCAGAATAGATATGCGAGCTACAAGGCGGACAATGTGTACAATGGCACACTAGTTGACCGTAGGCTATCCTGCTGTGCTTTGGGCATCGAATCCGGACATGTGCGAAAGCAAAGGCCTTGCTTTGATGTGCTGATTTGCTGGCTACAGGTTGCATCGGAAAAGAATTCCAGAAGTCTTCGGACCCTTGGCGAGAGGATCAGAGCTTTGAACAGCGAGCTACGGGATGACAGATGTGGTGAGTAGGGAGACTCGTTGTAAAAAAAGAGTGGGTGGCCTGGTCGGGAGACGAAGGTCCAAGCGCAGACTAGTCCTTACAGTTACCGCTCGATGAATTGTGTGACTGCATATAGAAGCGATCTGATCGCCAACCACTAGCTCGAGGAGCATAGCAATGTCTTCTTTCTTCTTTTCGATAAGCTCGCAGTCTAGTGCAGAAGCATTGTGGTGAAATTGAACCTCCAAAGTTACGCCTGAAAGCCACTCTTCAACTTCGAACAATGGCGACGCCACCCGGTGTTCTCTGGAAAGGCGTTTGTTTTCTTCCTCGTGCATCACTAGATCACACGACTATCCACGCGTTGACCCTGACCCTGGGAACATCATCGAAGGCTCACTGAATAACAGCCCACCTCTTCATTGGAGCTAAAGTTTCACATGACATCCGAAAGCATGCCACACCTTGGTATGCGCTACCCACATGTGTCAAGGACCCGACAATCGGGATCATTGCCTTTTCGAAGTGAGCGAGGGTCGTGCCTTACTTATAGCGTGACTTCATTTCGGACCGCAGGTGACCGGCGCTTTGAGCTCTTTCGCATGTGGATCTGTGCGGGTGCCATGAGAATCACACGCCGTTAGCCTACTGTATACCGATGCCGGATTTTACTGTGACTATGCCGGGAAGAGTCAACTTAAGCGTTCTTTCTGGCTGCACCAAGCCTTACAATACACCATCTTATCGAACCTCGATGTTCATGACCTTCAAGCACAGGGCACCTTCCGACCAGAAGCGTCAAAAGAACGCCACCTCGGCTTTGATGATGCCGAAACACTGAGACGACAACCATGTGCAAAGGAACGGTGGTCATTCGTCGAGACTCGGCCGTTCTCGCTTCGTCTCTTCAGACGCTGCCGATCAGTGCGCCTTCAAGAGTGGCGGATTCTCGCCTGTCACGCCTCACGCTTTCACGCGTCACTTCGCATGTCAGTGACGGCCTAGGCGCAGATCCGGTCATCGCTTTTCCGGACAAGAAAAGCGCTTCGCCAGCACAGCCTGTAAGAGATGGCCGAACAGAGACAGCCCCATCGAGATGATCGATAATACGACAGCAAACAAAGTGAGAAGCAACTTTGGAATTACGGCTATCTTCTGAGATACAACATCTCTACCGAACAAGTTTCTGCAGCTTTCCACTCTTCTGAGCGTCCAGCAAGTCAGAGCAGCCACCGAGATGGTTCTGGTTGATAAAGATGTTGGGGACGGTTCTCTGACCGGTCTTGTCTAGCAGGTAAGCCTGTTTTGTTCGCACCCGAAAATCGTCAGTTCTCTCTTCCTTCTTCTTCTTTCTCCTTCATTCTGTACTTACCTGAATATCACTTCCCTCCGACCCCATTTGATCGAGCTCCAAGATTCCCACCTTGCTCTTGTCCAGTCCCAGCTTATCAATCACGCTCTTGGCTTGAGAGCAGTAGGGGCAGTAAGACTTGCTGAAAACTGCAACGAGGTGCTCAGAGATGAGCTTTTCAGCCGCCTGTTTAGCCGCCATCTTGCGTGGTTGGTCGAGTGAAGTCCAATCGGGTTTAGAGCCGAGAATGGACGATGCGATCGAGATTGCTGCTCCTATGGTTGCAAGTACAAAAAAAAACACCTAGAGAAAGATGTGTTCGAGGATAAAGTGGGTTGATGGTGTGAATAATAGAAGGTTGAGCGATGAAAAGTGGCTCGCCCGCAAGAGACTGCGTGAGTCCCGCTCAGCAGCCTCAGCCTCAAGATGTGGAGGCAAAAAAATCATACACTGCTCTAGTGCCCAAAAAGAAGACAGCTCTCGATGTAATCATCCCCGCGTAATCGGCCGGTTGGGCCAACGTCAGCACCTCACAAACATCTTCAAACGTTACGATGTTGATTACAAAGATCAGTGATACAACAAAACATGCTACTCGAAACAACTGAAAGAAAAGCATGTGAATGAGTCGCCGCAGACGTCGTGTATGATACGTCGCAACATTGAACAATGGGTATGTGTGAATGATCGAGTCTACTCAAGCAACGATATCTATGAGACGGTGCAGCCACTATTGAACCACCAACTCTGTCTAAGCTGTTCGATCCAGTGCACCACTAGACACAATCGAAGACGTCGACTGCGGATGGGCAGCAACTTGGCCTTTTCGTGCTCGTCGATGGGCATCACGAGCGCCATCCAGTATCCGAGCCTCTCGACCTCGTTGGCGTTGGGCATGGGACCGTAGGTGTGATTGAGACGGGACAGCAGCCAAGGTGCGGAGCCCGATCGCAGGGTCTCGATGAACGAGGTGCAAATGTCAGTGAGCTCCTCGATGGACGGTTCCGCAGGCACAGGTTTGAAGGGCAGCAAGCCCATGTCGTCTGCGTCGCCGCTTTCTCGCTCGGCATCATTGGCGTGCGCACCAACTTGTCCGCTAGCCTGAACCGACGCTGAGTCGGCTTCGAACGATGGCTGCTGCCGTTGATGCGGACGAGATTCAGATGAAGAAGAGTCGCTGGTACGGTAGATCGACAGGGCATCACTCTCCGCGCGTGACATCTCAGGTCGAGCAGCTGCCGCTTCGGATGATTGCTGGCCCTCCTCAGCGCCAGGGCGCGCACGTACAGGAGCCGATGACGATGGCGCCATGGGACAGGCTTGCGGCCTTTCCGAAGCTTCAGCTGCCTTCTTGCGTTCCAGCTCCGTTCGGCGCAGAAGCACTGCGCGTTCAAGCTCGGCCTCTTCCTCAAGCGAAATGTCGTCAATACGCTCGACACGACCAACCGTATAGCCATCGTGCGATCCCTTCTCGAGCAGACGGAAGCGGTACGATCCCACCGTCTCGAGCATGCTTCGTCCATCTGCGAGCATTTGCACCGACTTGATCTCGAGCATCGTTCCGTACTCCTCCGTACCTCCGTTGGTTCTGGACGGCAACACCATGCCGAAGCGCGGATTGCCGCTCTCGAGGCAGCGACGCACCATCAGACGGTAGCGCGGCTCGAAAATGTGCAAGATGGTGGGCATGCCTGGGAAGGCAAGCGTGCACACAAAGATGGGTGTCGACAATCGAGCCTCGCGCTCTTCCTGCTCGATCGCGGCTTTGCGCTGCTCATATAGGCGCTTGAAACCGTAATGGTGGGGTGCTGACTCCGGGTCATCGTCAACAATGAACCCAGCACGACGACCGTCGGTCGAAGAATCCTTGGCATCGCCACTTGCTCCCATGACGAGCGAGATACCCGCAAACGCGTTGCTGGACGCACTCTTGGCGTCCTGCGTCGAGTCTGAGTCTATCGCATCCTCGTCTGAGAAAGTGGCAGTGTCCGAGGTGAGCACCTTGAGCAGCGCAGCGTTGGGCCGATGATCCTGGAAGAACGAAAAGTTGGGCATGTCGGCTCGACACAGCGGGCATCGGTCGCCATGATCGAGACTTCGAGCAAAGCACGACTTGCAGAAAGTGTGACCGCATGGCGTGGTGAGAGGGTCGTAAAGCAGAAGATAGCAGAGCTGACATTCGAGCACCTCGACGAGTTCAGAGTGGAGTGTCGCGACCGACTGGATGAGCGGCTCGCCATTGAGGCCCACCCTGGAAGAAAGCGCCAGACTGTTCTTAGCCTCGACGGCTCGTTCGTGCGCGTCAACGACGTGGCGGTCAAAGTCGGTATCCGCATCGCTGGCGGTGCCAGGTGTGCTGTGAGCTTCTGCAGCACGACGGCGACGCACGGCGTCTACAAGCGCCTCGCGACCTTGTTCGCGGTGTAGCTTGGCGCTGGCCGTCGATTCCTCCGTGGTCCAACCCGAATCCAGATGACGTGCGGCTCCTTCTTCAGCCGCATCTGCTGGCTCCGTCTTGGCAACTTTACCATCGCCGTACATTGCATCGGCCTTCTTAAGCGAGTTGGCGCTCGAGCTGCTACCGTCGCTGCGACGTCCACGACGACGCTTCAGACGATCCTTGCCGCGTCTGCGGGCAGCGGTGCTGACAACTGGCGGACGAGAACAGGCGCCGCCGACACGATCCGGCCAGAAACGGTCGCTGTTGTCTTCGTCGCTGCGCTCGTTATCGGTGCCAGCGTGAAGGGTCCAGCCATCGGCTTCGTCGTCTTGCTCGGTGGTTCGCAGGTAGAGTGATCGTGGCGTGGTGCCAGCACCGCTCTCGTCGTCGTTGTCGTGGATGGAGCCATCATCAGAGTCAGAGACGGCGGCACGTACGCCTCCGATGGTGCCGCTTTCGAGTTCTGATTCGTTCTGGCCGAAGATACCCATCCCGGCGTGCGAAGGTCCAGATCGGGTAGAGCGACGAGCCGACAAGAAGGCACGACCTTGGCCACAAGCGCTTGTTCTATTGGAGTGTGCCGACCTGCGGCTGCGCGCGCCTGCACGTGCTCGAGCTCCGACAGACGAGCCTGCTGATGTCGAAGGATCCCTGGATGTGCCTGCAAGACTTCCAGCTCTGTTGTGACGCAGTCGTGGGTTGGTGCCAGAGGAGCTGCTTGAGCCCTGTACGCTGCGTCGCTGTCGGGGAGGGCGTGGAAGGGGCGAGGAAGCATATCGCATGAGGATGGCGATTGCCTTGCTGAGGGTGACGTCGGTGCGCAGCATGTTGCTTGTTGCCAGAGATGGCAGCAGGGTGGTCGCGGTCTGATGCGGCGCGGCCGCGCTGACAGGCTCAACGCCCTGAGGTGGAACTGCAAACAGATGGGCTTTGGATCGAGTCTGAGGGCCGATGACGGTGAGTCGGAGCGGATGGTCGGCGACGCCTATGACAAACCCGTCGACAGGAGGAGCACCGGGTCCAACGTCTTGGACGCCCAGGGGAAGCCTTTCTGTGTAGGTGGGGATGAGGCCGTATCTAGGCTGATGACCGGCCCAGACGCCGATGCCACGTCCGATGGCGGAGCGCGGACAGTTCTGCGCAGGACATGGCACGGTCATGGGGCTGAGTGGGAGACGAGGCGGTAGGTGGGTGAGACAGGGGAGAGGCTGCACCTCGTCCTCGGCTGGAATGGATTTGGGCATGATACCATCCTTGATGCACTGCAGGCATGATGAGTGGCCACAAGGCAAGGTGACAGGGTCTTGAACGGGTTGATTACAACCATGGCAGGTGGCGAGGGTCAAGAGGACGGTAGCAAGCTCGCGAGCGCGACGACGTTGGGCGGCGGTGGGCAGACGGACCTGTTGTTGCTGTTGTGGCCTCAATGGAGCTGATGCTGCGGCTTGATTGACCTCATGGTGTGCAGCGCTTTGACTTGTCGAAACATGAGCAACGGCTCGGTGCTGTTGTGACGAGGAGGCTGGTCGCGACAGTGTGTTACGATGATCATATGTAGTGGGAGACGTTGGGCTCTGGTGGCGGCTACGTACAGATGAGCTTGAATAGCTGCCTGGGCTGCAGCCGCCACTGCAAGCGTGATGTGGTTGTTGTGTAGACGCTGCACTCATTGTGATGTCGACATGCTCGGGATGAAGAGGCGTGTGGCCAGAGTGAGGAGGAATGGCGACAGATGAAGCGACGAAGCGCGAGCAACAATCAAGCCAGTCGAGACTGAAAAACGTTCAACGAGGTTGAGGTGGCAAGGTGACCTTGTCGTTGGCGACTGTTGGATCCGATGAGAAGTTGATGCCCGGTCGAACGTGAGTGAAGGAAGACGCTGGTCAACAGCAAGCGCGTCTGATCTATAGAAGAAAGTGCTCTGCGTTACAAGTCGCAGGGGATTGTAGTTGCAGAAATTGATGATGAGAGCTGATGGCGAGTGGGAGCGACGGGAACGTGATGACTCTGTTGATATTTGGTGGGTAAAGTGGTGGTGGGTGGCGTGAGGTGTAGCGGCAACGGTGATCTCGGCAAAGGCCGATGGCAATAGGAAGCCAAGCTTGGTCGACGTAGGCTTACTGAAGCGAGTAAGAGAGAGAAGCCTGCAAACGAACAACAATGGCAGGTTGTAGTAAGCGCTTCGCAGGCAGCAGGCTGGTCAGTCGTGTTCGAGACCGGTGGTGTATAGGCGAAAGCAGGCACAGGGCGGGCGAGCGTGCGTGCGTCTGTAAGTGGCCGGGAGTGTCTGGGTGAGAGATGTGGTGGAGATGAGACCAGCTTGCAGAGAAAGGAAGCTGAGCCAAGACTGTCTGAGATTTGCGGTCGCGGCAGAGTTGTGCTAAGCTGGGACCTGGAAGCGGAGAAAAGCTTAGCCAAGGGAGAGGGGTCGCGATGAGAAGCTGGTAGCTTTATTTGCTTGCTTGCTTTGCTGAATTGGAGGCGTGGTTGCTGATGATGAGATGAGGTGGAGTTGACGGAGAAACAATGGCTTCACTTAGCCCTGCTGAGCTCTGCTTTCGACTACTGTAGCGTAGGTCGGCGTCTGTTTCGAAAAGAGATTCGTATGTGCTAAGCGAGCGTCGCAAATCGTTGCTGTAAAAGCGAGTAATGCGGAGGCCGATTGCGAGCACTGTATGGAGAGAGAGAGAGAGAGAAGAGAAAGAGAGAATGGTTTCTAGACAGAGGAAAGGATGAGAGTGACAGGCTGAGAGAGAGAGAGAGAGAATGAGTGACGGTGAGAGAGTGTGTGTGTGATTGCTAAGCGGTTCTTAGTTGAAGTTGTGTATCTCGTCAGCTTTCAAATCGACGTTGAGTTGAAATTTAGAGCTCTGCTGCTGTTCGAGTGCTGAAGCGTGCTGCTGTGCTGCAGTAACGTATGCCAGATGCGCGCGCCTGATTTTGTATGAGCAAAGCCGACATGCGGTTGCATCTTTCTTTATTTTTTATTTTACCTATAATTCATGCATCAGGTCACTGTGCAGGCTCTCCTAACGAATCTCGCACATCGCCACGGTCAAGTCCGGCACAGCCAGAGCTCGCCTTCGCTTCATCCGAAGCATTTTGTTCACCTTTGCTACCTTACAATTGTGCTACAGTATAACGGTGAATTTCAATACGGTACAGGATAAACGAACTTGCCTATGACACAAAAGAAGAAGAAGAAGAACAAGATTAAATTCTTTTCATAAAAAAGAGTCTGTCTCTTCTGTTTGGTGAGCCGTCGGAATTTGCTGCTTAGCATAAGCACAATTTCCGCCCCGCTGTCTTCATTCCACCGCCGCGGCTGTTCTTCACCATTCGTTCTTGACGCCGTTATCCGCAATGACATAGCAATAACTCGTGCTTGGGAAGCCTCGAGCATGCTATAGTAACGCTAGCCGTGGGGCTGCCATCGTCGTGCCTGCGCCTGAGAATGGTAGGAAGGGAGAGAATTGGAACCAGGTGCCATAGTTTTTTGGTGAAGGGAACCGTGACATCGGCCCCACCGCCGATTTGCATGGCCTTGGTGGTCAGCATCGAAAGCCAACCTTTTCCTTTGCCTTTTCGTCTTCAGGGTCTCCATCGCGCCGCCAAACTGAAAATACAGTCCACGCTTTCTCTCTTAGCTCATCCCTTTTCTCCAATCGACCTTTCGCTGCTGCCTTGAACTTTTTAAGACTCGTTTCAGGTTTCGGCAGAGTCGACGACGGATTCTCCACGCCAATCTCGACAGCCTAACAGCCATGACCAAGCAGCTTCAGAAACGCATCCTCTCCCCCCTCTCGACCTGCAAGCCTCACTCTCCTTGAGTATTTAGTGGGCTATACTGTAAATTTGAAGTAGGAAATGTCGAGAGAAAGCAAACAGAAGTGCAGGGCGAAAAAGGGCTGGATGCGGTAACTTCATACGAGGCTGCAGAATGGAGGTCTTGCATCAGCTCATCCTGCAGCCCTCTTGTGCCTACTGTAATCTTCCCAGCTGCAGAAATTATCGTGCGCGAAAAATGCAAAGCAAGGCGTCTCCACGCGCACACACAGCCAAACACACAAAAAGCTCCATTTTGGACCCAGCCAGGCGGATCCAAGCAGGCTTGCATGATCGCTTAGCAAACACCGACATTTCAAAGAGATCATCCAGCCTTGGGATCAACCGCCTCAAGCATCTTTTGCTACCTTCCAGCTCTCGCTGATATTGGGTGTATTCCTACGAATGTCTGGCAACGGAAGGCTGCGTATCATCTTCCGAACGCAAAGTTTGATGGCAATGTCTGACCATTCTGTTCGGAAGGCAGCTTACAGTATGCGGCTGGCTCGTTAGATCAGATACAGTATAGGCCGCGATGCGACGTACAGATCGGATCGGCGGTGTGCTCGAGGCGGACAGCGCGAAAATCCAAGTGTTACGAAGGTAAAACTGTAACATCACGAGGCGCGCCAAAATTCCACGTCGAACGGATCTCGGAACCTCTTCGAGCGTTGGACCCTGAACAGAGCGAAGAGAGCAAAGAGTGGCTCGAGCTTCAGGATGCTCCTTCTTCGCTGCCTTCATACTTGCAAGAAGTAAAAGGTAGCAGAACATGGATCGAATCGTCCACCATTTCGAGGCGGGCAAGCTACATCTCCGGCGACCCATCAACGAGATCCTGCCACCTCACCTGTTGCTCTATCTCGTTCCACCACTTCCGCCCTTTCGCTACGTCCTTGCGGCTCTCGTCTTAGCTTTGTTACTGGTGCTTCGCGTTTGGTGGATCTTGCCAGCACGGAGGAACTGGGGTGCTCCATCTCCAAAGACAAGCAAGACAAAGGCTGGCTGCACTGTGGCGGTGTTTCTAGGCTCAGGAGGTCACACGACCGAATTGTTGCAGCTCGTCTCGGCTCTTCCGACGGATCGATATACTCAACGAATCTACCTTGTCTCCTCGGGTGACCGTTTCAGCTTGGAAAAGGCGAAAGAGCTCGAGAGCAAGCTCGCGGCCGCTCCGAACAAGGATGGCAGCGGGGCTACTGCAAAAGTGATACAGATCCCGCGCGCAAGAAAAGTCCATCAGAGCTTTCTGACAACTCCTTTGACGCTGGCGAGAAGCATAGCGTTTTGCGTTGATCATGTGGCGCTGCGTCCTCTGTCAAGGCGATTCGGTACGTCTTCGAGCAACAAGCAAACGAAGGGCCTGTTGGCCGATGTGATCCTCATGAATGGTCCAGGAACATGCGTACCCATCGTCGCTTCTGTATACCTTCTTCGAGTAAGTCTCGCTCCTCGTCCGCCTTTTACTATCGGCCGTCCTGCTTGCTAATTCTTCTTCCACTCTCACGTTCGCAGATACTGGGACTCGGCTCGCCCAAGCTCATCTACATCGAATCATTCGCTCGAGTCAAGAGCCTCTCACTCACAGCCAAATTGGTACGACCTTTCGTCGATCGATTTGTGCTGCAATGGCCACGAGACTCTTCCACAGTCGCTCCACAGACACTCGCAAAAGCCACATCGAATACTGTCTATTCAGGTTGGCTCGTCTAGTCAGACCAAGCAGGCGTTACATTTCGCATCCAAGTAACGGTGTATCTCTGCTCTCTGATACAAATGACGATCGGCAATAGACAGTTCGCTATCAGGCCGAAGGCGCTTCCTTGGACGATGCAGTCGCCGCTCCGCCACCTCCCCACTGACGCTTGTTTTGCGAGTTGGTCGAGTTGATCGAGCTGAGATCTCTAGGTTGTTCCTTTGACCCGCGTTGTCGTTGCTGATGCGATGCTTGACTATTCTTGCCGTTTCTATCGGTACGGTTTCCGTTTGCGTTCCTTCCATTGTGGTTTCCTTTGCCTTCCGACGACGTTGACGCTGCATTACCGTGGTTGCTTGCTCGCGAGTCCGAGTTGCCGTTGTTCGGCTGATCCGACCCTTTGACAGCCTCATTTCGAGGCGCTGACTTTTGCTCGCGCTCACGTTCTCGTTCGCGATCTCGGCCACTGTCTCGGCGGTCATCCCGACCATCGCGGTCCCTCTCTCTTGCGTCCGTATCGCGTCGTCGATCGGAAGTGGATGCCGAGGTGGCATCTCGTTGAGACTCACGCTGACGGTCACGCGAAAATGCATCTCGACGGTCGCTCCATCGTGCGTCGTCCGCATACCTTGCTGCTGATCTGGCACTATCGCCTCCAGGTCGCCAGCTGTCTCCGACTCTTCTATCGCGCGGCGTATCGTCGAACCAGTTGGAAGCTGCACGAGGAGCATCTCTGCTGCCGCAGTCGTCTCGGTCGGTGCGTTGTCGCTTTGCATCGGATGTCGCGCCACTCGATTTGGAATTCAAACCGTTCTTCGACGATGCGGCTGTATCCGATTGGTTTTTGGCTCGACCTCCGCCGTTGTCTTGTGCTCCGCCAACAATGCCTCTCTTGCGTTTACCGTTGGACTCTCCTTGCCTTTGCTGTGTTCCATCCGAACGTGAAGCCCCATTGGTCGGCTTGGAATCCGAAGGCTCAGTCTGACGCTGCGCTGACCCTTTGATGCTGAACCCTTGAGATGTATCCTTGGAGGCATCTTGTGGCTTCCTTCCTGCCTCTTGCTGTTTCGACTTTTCGGCATCGCGACCATCACGACCTCGTTGTGAGGACTGTTGTTGCTGCTGTTTCTCTAGCCTGGCTGCTGCGGCTGCCTTCTTAGCCTTCTCCGCGTCTCTTGCGCGTTTGCCCTTTTTTTTCTTCTTTGGTCGTGGCTGATCAGCGTTTGCAGTAGAGGCTGGTTTCGCATCGGAGGGAGCAGCTTTGCGAGATTCTCTTGCAATCGTTGGCTTGCTCCAGCTGCTTTCGCCCGTCTCCTCGTTGTAGTAGTACACTTCACCGTCGCCAGAGCGCGAGTGAATGGTGATCCATCCGTGAGGTAGCTTGTCCTTGTCGTCTCGCTTCCGGTCGTCTCCACTTCTACGGTCCGAGCCTCTGTCGACAGCAGTGGAATCAGCTGCATCGGATTGCTCCGTAAGGCTTCCGCGCTTGTCTGCAGCTCTAGTACTTTCCTTTTCCTCTTCCTTTATGGTTGACGAGGGCCCTGCTTTGACTTGTGCTGGCCCATCGGCCTCGTCGCCGGCGGTAGTACTGCCAGACTCTGCGGGTTGTTCCAGGAGCGCTTCCAAAGCAACGTCAGCTTCTTGTTTGGATGTTACATGCTCTTCAGCTTCCTCCTTCACCTCCTCCTTGACCGAAATCTCCGCTACAGCAGGCTCTGCATGAGTGGCATCCTCTTCGAGCTTGAGGCTCACCTCGTCTTGAACTGTGACGGGTGCGCTGAGTTCATCCTCACCGTAATCGACTGCTTCCTCGTCTTCGATCATTGTTCTTTGCCGTTCCTGTGTCCGAACCACTCTTGTGATGGGCGCGATGGCGTTGATGAATGGTGAGCTGCAACAAGGTTTGGTCCCACCGTGGCAATCATATCATCGTCGACGGACCGAAAGAGTTTGGAAATTGCAAGTCGCGTCGATTTCTCCCTTTTCTTTCGCTTTTCTTCCGTTCTGCAGTCGCTTTTTTTTTTGCTTCTAATTTGAGTGTCACTTTTGGCTGTTCTCTGTTTTCGGAAGTCGGAATGAGAGAGCGGAAGAGAGAGCTTCGAAGGTCGTGCGTTGTTGGTGAATCTCGTTGTTCCTGTCAGACTGTTCATCAACTCGGCATGCTTTCGATTGCGGATGCCAGGCTAGACTTTCCACCTCGACGCATCCTAAACTTCCTGCCGGCCTCGACATTTACACGTACTTCTGTCTGCTAAGGACAAGGACAACTTGGAGGGTGTGTCGCCGTCCACTTCACGACCGGTATGGCGAGCGGATACCATCAGCAGGAGATCGCTCCTGGCGGATGCAGCCATGCCATCTTTGTCAATTTACACTACCATAGTCCGACACCTTCCACATCGCAACAAGCTTATCAACACCGAGGCAAGCTTCGTTCTCAGCTAGTCACCGCTCGAGACGATATTCTCACCGTCTATGATGTCTACGAGCGTTCACAAGCTTCCACTTCGGCCATCGTAAGCACAAGCAGTGGCGTGAACTCAGCGCCAAGCTCTTCTACCAGCACTTTCGTCTCACACAAACTCGTCATCGCTCGCAAACCCAATCTCTTTGGCGCCGTCACCGGAGTGCAGCGCGTCCAAACCCTCTCCAGCGACAAGGATAGCCGCGACCGCTTGCTTGTCTCCTTCAAAGACGCCAAGCTTGCTCTCTTGGAATGGAACGATGCAACAGATAATCTCGAAACCGTCTCCATCCACACCTACGAACGCGCGCCACAGCTTCTCAACGGTCTACCACACCTTTTTCATCCCATTCTCAACGTCGATCCCCTGTCGAGGTGTGCTGCTCTGCTCCTTCCGCACGATGCTTTGGCCGTGTTGCCTTTCTATCGCGATGCTGCTGATTTCGACTTTGACTTTGATGACGATTTCGATCTCAAGCTCGCCAAGGATGACGCGGCCGCTGTGGCCGCCGCAGCGGAGATGGACAACTTGCCATATTCGCCCTCCTTTGTGCTGACTATGCGCGAGGTGGATCCCAAGATTCGCAACTTGAAGGACTTTTGCTTCTTGCCCGGTTTTCAGAAGCCGACGGTTGCGGTGCTGTTTTCGCATACTCCTACTTGGACCGGACTGCTGGCTGAGCGGAAGGACACGTTCTCCGTCTATCTGTTTACGCTCGATCTGTCGGCATCGCTCGACGGCGCGACGTTCAGCTCGGCCGCTGATGCTTTAGATGACGGCACGGTTCGATCCGCACACCCTGTTGTGACTACAAGCTCGTCGCTTCCGTACGATTGCCTGTATATGGTTTCATGCCCGCAAACACTCGGAGGAGTAGTTGTGGTCTGCATGTCGTCTCTGCTTCATGTGGACCAGAGCGGCAGGGTGGTGGTCACGGCTCTCAACAGCTGGTTCAAGACTATCTCTTCCATCGAGCCCGAGTCAACCCTCGATCTGCCCGAGATTTCAGACTTGCAGAGCTCACAGCTCGTCTTCACATCCGAAACAGAAGGCGTGCTTGCACTTGTCAACGGCGATCTCTACCGCTTCCGTTGCCAGATGGACGGTCGAAGTGTTGAAGGCTTCCGTCTGGAGCGTATGGATCAGTCTACTTCGACTTCCAGCGAGCTGGTTCCCGCTACGGGCTCTCCACCATCGTGCCTCGCTATCACTGCGATTCGCGATACCAACAATACCAGCGACTACCTCTTCAATGCGTCCATGGCCGGCGATTCGACACTGTACAGTCTTGTGCCTGTCAGCAGGGTTCTGAAGCAGCAAGACGACGCAGATGCGGACAATGTCAAACCAGAAGCTTCCACCAACGACATGGACCTCGACCTCGACGATGACCTCTACGGCACCTCCGACGCCATCGGCAGCACCAGAGCCAAGACCACCAACAAGCTTCAAACCATTCTCACCGTACGCAAGCAAGACGAGATACACTCGCACGGCGCTCTGCACAGCATCGCTAGGCGGAAGTTGACCGCAGACGAACTGGGTGCGGCTAAGCGATACGGATTGGTGGGCGCTTGTGGATCTGGCAACCAGGCTGGGCTTGTTTATTTCGATCCGAGGTTTGTCCCCGAGAACCGGACGAGGGCTGTTGCGGCGACGTCGGCGGACGAAGAGTCTGCGACGAGGTTTACAAAGGTCTTTGTCGTGGGTAAAGATGGTGCAGGGGATGTACGCATGATCGGGTCGGATTCTCAGACCGAGACGTCGATCGCTCTCGCGTGTCCCGCACAGCCCGAGAGCAGCCAGGCTAGATGGACCGAGCTGAAACAGTTGCCTGCCGGCATGACCCTGTACGCCGGTGCTCTGGTAGGTGGAGAGAGTGTAGCACGCATCACGACTAGCAGCCTGCAAGTGCTATCCTCGGACACCTTTGACGTTCTCAACGAGACCGTGGTGGTCCAACTCGAGCAAGGCAGCATCCTCCACGCCAATCTGGACGCGCAGCAGTACGCCATCATTCACACTTCGGACGGTGCCACGCTAGTGTTCCGCTACAACGTGCACGAGCGACAGTTTGAGTCGATCGACGTATCTGCTGCTCTCGATTCGGTGCCGATCCTATCCGCGAACGTGTACCGTGATGCATACGGCGATACTACGCGCGCTCGTCGGTCGACCGCTGCAAAAACGGCGAATGCGGCTGTCGCTGCGCCTGCGCCGCGGAATCTATCTCTGACGAACGACGACGAAGAGGTGGACTACAGCGAAGATGATGATGAGCCTGTCGAGGGCCAAACGACCAAGGGAAACGCAGTGCACGTCGAATTGTCGCCAGCGTACCTCTTCTCGCTAGACGCCGAAGGAATGATGCGTATCTTTTCGCTCCCCGACTTGCAGCCGATTTGGCAGAACGCAAGTCTCGCCGCTCAACCTCAGAGACTACGCTTCGAACAGCAGGGCCACGCCGAACTAGCACCTGAGCAGAAAGCGGTCCTCACCACGGCGGTCGCTTGTCACCTCGGCGACACGTTGTGCATCATCTCGTTGACCAGTGATAACTTTCTCACCGTGTACCGCAGTAATGCGTGGGCGGCTGCGGAGGACGTCGAGAAGGCCGAGTCGTTGCAGCAGGGGGAGGCAGCGGCGGTAGGGTTGACGTTCAACAAGGTTCTCGTTCAGGTGCTTGCTGCTCCTGCGAGTCGAACGTTTGCCGACGTTGGCGGAACTGGGTTTAGAGGTGGTGCGGTGAAGTTGGAACCGTTTACGCTTGGTTCAAGGCAAGAGAGGGATGCGATAGCTGTGCTGGGTGGAGGGCGGGAAGCGCAAGCCAGTGTTCTGTGTTGGACGGAACAGGGTAGCTATAGGCTTCTCGATTGGGCGGATGGAGACCTTTGCTGTCTCTCCTCAGCCTCTTCGACCTCTATCACCGACGACGCGTTGGTGTACTGCGATCGTATAGGTCAACTCTGGCTAGCACGTCCACCCGCCGGATTGCACGCTGAACCAAGTTGGATCCCCACCCTCGTCCGCACGGGTCGAGAGTACACCAAGATCGTCTCTCACGACGCTACACATACCGTGATCGCCTCGTCGATCTCGTCCTGTCGCTTTGTTCTCTTTGACGAAGACGGCGAACCCATCCGAGGGGAAGAGTCTGTTTCGCACCGGGGGGCGCTGGAGCTGTTTATCAGCGGCGACACCACCCCGTGCGATGGGTACGAATTCGAAGCCAACGAAACCGTCACCGCTCTCTCCATCGTCACGCTGGACGCACCTTCCACCGTTTTTGGACGCAAGGACTTTATCGCCGCCGGCACAACGACTTTCCACGGTGAAGATCGAACCTCCAAAGGCAGTGTTTATCTTTTCGAGGTGATTCAAGTCGTTTCCCCCGCCTCGCAACGAGATCTACGACTCAAGTTGGTCTGCCGTGAAGATTCCCGAGCACCGGTGACGGCGATATCGCAGCTCAACGGGTTTCTCGTCTCCACCTGTGGACAAAAGATCTACGTCCGTGCGTTGGAAAAGGAAGAGTGGTTGATCTCGATTGCGTTTCTGGACTGTCCTTTTTACGTCAGTAGTATACGGGTGGTGAAGAACTTCGTGCTGCTGGGCGATGCGGAACGGTCGTTGATGTTTTATGCGTTTCAAGAGGAGCCGTATAGGTTTGTCGAGTTGGGGAGGGATTTGAGGGATCACAAGGTGATATGCGCAGAGTACCTGGTGCATGGGGAGAGGCTGGGGTTGATCAGTGGTGATGAGAGCGGGGTGGTGAGGGTGTACGAGTATGCGCCGGATTTTGCGGTGGGTACGAGGTTGGCATTGCGGACCGAGTATCAGACGTGTTCGGTCGCAACGGGAGCTGTGGGGTGTCGCGGGCGATGGTTGTCGGATTCAGAGTTGAGAGGGAGAGAGGAAGGGAGGAACAAGTTGCTCTTCGCCAAGGCGAACGGGGCGTTGGAAAGTTTAGCTGCGGTAGACGAAAAGGTCGCCAAGAGGTTAACGTTGTTACAGGGGCAACTGGTGAGGTCGGTTATGCACACGGCTGCGCTAAACCCCAGAGCGTTCAGAGCGGTTCGGAACGACTTTGTTTCGAGAGCGCAGAGTAAAGGCATTCTGGATGGGAGGTTACTGGATACGTTTGTAGCAATGTCGAGACCGAAGATGTTGGAAGCGGTCAAGACGTTGGGAGGGTTGTTTGATGGCTTAGATGTTGTCAAGGATAGTGGGGAGAAGAGGAAGAGGAAAGCGGAGGATGAGGAGGAGGAAGGGAAGGAGGTTGAGGGAGAGGACGACGAGCAGCCAGACTTTGCCAAACAAGAACAGCAGCGTTTGCAGTCGGAACACAAACGTGTTCAGTTGGTGTTGAAGGATTTGCTAAGGTTGCGACTTGGGTTTGAACAGGTTTAGACACGCGGCTCGGTGATGTCGAGACTGATCGCAGTGGCAATACAGTAATGCACAGAACCAGAGAAGAAGCGTAAGAAGTGCGATCATGACGGAATGAGAGAGTCTAGTGCTGACGCTTGAGTGCGTGTCGTGTGTGTGGTGAGGTGATGACGAAGAGACTGCAGACGGTGTCGAACCTCACAATCTGATCTCGATAACCCGACGAATCTGTGCCTGCGTCGGCCCATTCCATCCTCGTGGTCATTCTGGCTTGTGTCGATATCAATGTTTCACCTCGATCTCAGCTCACACACAACCACTTGAGCGATTCACAGGCAAATGCAATGAGTTTTTGAAATGCGGTTTTGATGGAGAAGGTGTAGTCAATTCGCAAAGAGTGTGTATGCAAAAGGACATTTTTATACACCTCGATCAGAGACCCGACCTTATGACAGTCTGAAGCATCGACGAGGATGTAGAACAAGAAATGTACATGTGTTTGTGTGCCACGTCAGGAAAGGAAAGAACATCCGTGTTTAAGCACGGTTGGCCTGGAGCTGGGCAACGGCGGGGTTGATCTTCTTTCCGTCCTTGTTGTAACGAACACGGGGAGGGGGAAGACGGTTGCGACGACCCTCGCGCGAACGAACACGGACAATGTGGGCGTGGATGGCGCACGAAACGCAGTAGACCACCTTGATGTACAGCTTGGGAAGAGCGTACTCTGCAAAAAGATTCAAGTCAGAATCGCGAAACAAGTCAGTACACCTGCCGCAAGAATGAGGTATGAGATCAAGTTGGTGAGGAATGCTTACCTTGGTAGACGGAAGCGTCGGACAAATCACGGATAGCAGCGGCCTCAACAATGTTGCGGACGGTGAATCGCTTGATGGCCTTGTCCTTGGGGACAGCGCGAGCACAGTTGGAGCATCGCACAAAGGTGACGTGGCCTCGGCCGGACTTGTTGCGGCTATTGGATCGGAAGAAGTAGGACAAAAGTGGCAATGCGTGTGAGCATAGGATGTTCGGGCAAAAGGTCGAGAAGAAGCGGAAGAAGCAATGGCCAAGACACGATCATGAACAATCGACGCCAAAAGCCCAGGACGAGCCGGATCGAAACGAGGAGCCAAAAAGGACACAGTGCCGTGCAGTGGTTGGAAGGTGGAACGTGGTGAAGAGGCGGCCATGCGGGATGCGAGTGACATGTGTCGAATCTGCCAAGTTATCGTGCAATGGAATGCTGAAGTCGATCGAAAGTGCGACCCTTGGCGTAGAATGAGAGACACTTTCGCAGCGGCAGCGTGGTCCGAGTCGAATGGGAATGTCCGAATCAAAGTGCAACCGACAAGACAGCAAGCGAACGAAGAGAGTGGTGGTCCGTCTGCATCGATCACCGTGATTGATGGCTGCTAGCACGACCGTACAGCCGTCGTGGCCTGGTCAAGAACCGGTGAATCCGAGGTGGGACTTGTCCGTATATAGTCCAGCCCGTGTATCCTGCATATGCAACCGCACATCCTCGATTCTATTCTACTTCGAGACAGACTGTCGTTGCGATCATAGCATGTCATCATCCCGAGCCGCATGTGATGGTTTCTTCCGAGTAGCAGTGTCGAAATGTAGCTGCCTCGCCTGATTGTATTCTGGCTGATCTCTAGTAACGAAGTTTCTGGCCATGATGTCGTTGACAAAAGGCATCACCTTGGTATGGGCATGCTGATAGCCACAGTCCTGAGTCTGCTGTGAGCTGAGAAATCGGACGAGTGCAGTTGGTCGCTTTGTATGAATGGCAGCCGTATTGTGACTAGCTTCGAATGTGACTGGGTTGGCTGATGGTCGGCATGCTGGTATGGGGCTATTGGCGTGATTGTTCATGTTGTGATGGTGCTTGTGCTATGCTTCGATTGGATGTATGCTGTCGAAAAACTTACCCGCCGGATCTTCTCTTCTTAGTCATTTTGAATGGTCTTGATGGTGAGAAGCAACAAAGATGGTGTCGAGCGCGCTTGACGTCTCTAGCTTGCGGCTCTCACTCGGCCAACTGGCTCGAAACAGAGAGGCTGGCTCTCGGTCACTCGACACAATCAAAGACTGACTTGCTCTTGCAATGAACGGCTTAGACTGGCTACAGTAGCTGGCTTGGGCTCGCTCGACAGTGCGCTCTGCTGCCGTCTCGAATGGGCTCAGAGGCTTTGGTGGCAGTTGCGCCGCAGAGGTTGAGCGCTCTCGACCTCGGCCGTGTTGCTCGTCTGATCATGTGACATACTATATTCTATTCACGCGGGATTCTATGCCGATCTCACATCAGCAGAGGCCTTTTTTGGATCGACGATGCTCTGCACGTGATGAACCCGCGCCAGGGTCTCGCGTTCTAAAATTTGAGCTTTGTGTGCTCAGTGCGCTGTGCACTTCTGCTCTGCTTTTGCTGCTGCTTTGCTGCTGCTTTGCTGCTGTTGTGCAGCCAGAAAAAGTGTCAAAATGTGATTTTGTGGAGAGAGGCAACTCATGCAGTGTGAAACAAGGCGCTGCTTGAACGTCACCTTGTCGTACAGTACAACTCTTCTTCCTGACGTCGTCGCGATCATTCTCTTAGCCACCATCACCTTCAACGCCGTTCACACGAGATCCTAGAAAGACAAACGCCCACCGAATCACTCGAGCGTCGGTACAACAACTTCCCCACTCGTCTTTGCCTGCTCCAGCTCTAAGTTAACTCAAGTCAAATCACTGCCGTGTCCACTTCATTTCATCTCGATCCGTCACATCAACAAGTCAAGTGCGGAACAGCGGAAACGCTTTCCCGATCAGTCCGCCCCGCACAGACGATTTAAAAGATTGGTCCGCACAATCAGAGAATCTATCCATTCGACCACCAGATCTCAAGCTACATCAACATGCTGTCACCTACAAAGAGAACGCCGTCTAGACGCACAGCCACTCGCCAGTCCATTAACAACGACGAAAACATGTCGCCTTTCCATCGCTCGTCCGAAATGTCCATGTCTCTCCAGCCATCCGAGCCGCCATCATCTCCACTGGTCTCCAACAGCTTCCTATACAACTTGCCGGATCCCACGCTCGGTATCCCTACCTCCTCCGCAGCTGGTCGACTCGACTTGATCCCAAGCCCTTTCAAGCGTTCGGCTATCGTACCGCTCAACAAACCCCTCTCTCATGAACAGACCCAGCAGCTTCAGTCGCACAAAGCCAATGCCGCCCGTTCTTCGCTCCACCTTGCTCCCTCCTCGCCTCGAAAAGCGCTCAGTCCTGCTAGTAAGACTCGTCTGCAAGCCAACCTCAATGCTCCAGGCGGCCTTCCTACCCCACCTAGCTCATCCGAAGCGCTCACTACCACTCCGCGCTCCTCCAGCCATACCCTGGCGCAATTGCCACGAGAGCCTGTCTCGCCTTCACCCTCTCGTACACGCAATGCTGTCCTGTCTCCAGCACGAACTTCTCCTTCCAAGGCCTCTGGATCAGCCTCGACACCTCGTCAAAGCCAACGCACCCCAACAAGTCGGTCACCTCGTGCTGACAATGGTGGAGACAGTGACGATGATGACGACATTCTCAGATCTGCCGGCGGCCGCACACCGACACGCATGCAGTCCTTGCGCGAGGTCGACCAAAGCAGCGACCTGGATCGTAAAGACGAAGAAGATGAGGAAGAGGAAGATGAGGAAGAGGAAGAGGAAGAGGAAGAGATCAAGCTCATCAGCTTCAAGCGAGGTGGTCCCGATGCTACCTTCATTCGAGAGATCAAGGAGAACGGCTGGGATCAGCCCATGCCACCTAGCCCCATCAAGTTCACCTACCTCGAACCCGTTGTTCCTTGTCCGCGCCAACCTTCCACAGGCTCACGAGCTCGCTCACAGTCTCGATCCAAAACACCTCAGACTCGCGCCTCCCCTGCACCCAGTCACGCTTCCAACTCAAGAGCTTCGAGTCGAGCCCGTTCCGTGCGAGCTTCATCCGCAGCTGCTGCTGACCGAACTGATGTCCTTTCCAACGAGTCGATCAAGAGCTCCGGCTCGGCCCTCACTCATCTCAGCAGGACATCTCAGGCTCGCTCGAACAGATCAATGTCATCTCGCAAATCAGTTGCACGAGCATCAGTAGCTCCGCCCGTTGTCATCGCTGACCTCACGCGCGACCACCCTTCGCTGCCCGACTCGCCCGGCGACGATCCTTTGCTGCTCACCGGCCCCGACACTTACATTGTCTATCACAATCAGACGCCCAGTGCCAAGAACAGGTCCGCTTCGCGCGTCTCGAAAGTCGCAGGTGATCTTCCAGATGCTAGCCTCACCATGCACAGCCACTCGACTCCCCTTCCAGCCGCGGCCGGTGCTGCAGCCACGTCCGTGTCTCAGCGCAGAGACAGCAGCAGCTCAGCATCGTCCTCAGCAAGCCGAAGCTCGCTGTACACTCGCATGTCTGGTCGTCAGGCTGCTGATGCTTCTGCTGCTGCGGGCGACGATGACGAAGAGGACCAAGACGAAAGCCAGCGCACAGAGCATGCCAATGCTGCCGAAGTTACAGCTGACCATGATGAGATGGAGCACGAGGCAGATGACGGTGCCGCTTTTCTACCTTTTGACGATGCAGGCTTTGCGTCCGACTCGGATCAGGACGAGCCTGCTTTTGTCGCACCAGCACGATCTTCGCCATCCGCTCCGGAACCGGAGGCTTCTCAATCTATGGATGGTCATGCTGAGGGTTCAGGATTCGAGGACATTTCGTCCATGAGCGACGTCTCGCGCAGCTTTGTCGATGAATCTGACCAACATGATAGGGACGATGTCAGCGGTCCTGTCGATGTTTCGGCTGTCGATGAAAGCTATGCCAACGATGACAGCGCTATCGTCGATCAAAGCCTGCACGTCAGCGCTGTCGATCAGAGTATGGATGCTAGTGAGCACGATGCAAGCGAAAACCAGGGTCTGGTGGATCGCGAGGGCGATCAGACGCTGGACACGATTGGCGCAGACCACAGCACAAATGTCAGCGAGGTAATCAGCGAGGACGTGAATGACGAGTCGCAGCTTGCGGATGCTAGCATTGCCGAGTCAGCAGCAAGTGGCAATGACGAGACCGCAGATGTCAGCACAGTTGACCAAAGCATCATTGTGCACGCCGTCGACGAGTCCATGGACGTCAGCGTCAACGATCAGGCGTTGGACGCCAGTGTCGACGACACTTCAGCCGCGCTCGGCAACAGCGATCAGAGCGGGGACGCCAGTGCAAGTGTCGAGAGTGAAGAGATGTCTGGTGTGCGCGACGACGATGCGGACGCCTCTGTGGCTCTGTCTCATGCTCAACAGGCGGAAGCCGAGGATACGACCCAAGAGGCGGAAGCATCAGAAGAGTCGGGTGAGCAGAGTGTCGCCAATGTGTCTGTCATCGCTGACAATACTCTGCCATCACAGCTGGACTCATCTAGCTCTTCCTCGACTTCGCTTGGCGATGGTCAGGAAGAAGCTGACGACACTCAAGAAGCGAGCGAGTCTCGAGGCTTTGACGAGGCTAGCCCTGCCGACCACGACGTGCCGGTCAACGCTGTCGAACAGGATGAGGCAATAGCCGACGCTTCTGTCTCAAGGGCTGACGTCTCGCCCATCGACGAGAGAGGAATGCAAGATAATCAGAGCGCAGTGGAGCAATCCCAGCCTCAAATCGCCACTTCTCAGCTAAATGAAAGTGCATCCGACAGCATCAATCTCGACATCAGTCTCACGGTCGGCGATCGAAGCGGGCCCCCTGTCACGCCTCCTGTGGACGGAGCCCTCCTGCCACACCCGGTCGTCCTACTCGAAACCCTGCCTGAGGACTCGAGTGCCATCATGGCCTGGAAGGCGCACAAGCAGAACCTCGGAGTCGTAGCGGAACTCACTAACAGCATCGCCGCCTCCATCGTCGGTAACGATGCTGGTGATGTCTCGATGACAGATGCGAGCGTGTCCATTGCAAACCACGAAGCAGATTCCACCCAACAAGTTGGTGAAGAGAGCAATGGAATGCCACGCTCGGATTCCATTCTTTCGTCCCTCTCGTCCCTCTCGTCCCTCTCTGCTACCTCGGAGCGCGAAGTTCAGGACGAAGAGGCAATCCGGCGAAAATATCAAAGCAGTCGTGATACGGTGGTAGATCGCAGCACTACCCTGGCGCGTCGGCTTTCGCTCAGCAGCGACTCGGAGCAGGAGAACGAGGCCGAAGAGCAGCCCTCGACCCACGAGGAGCACAGTGATGAGAACGAGGAGGAGGAAGACGAGGAAGATGCTCAAGACGCCGAACAAAGCTCTGTACGACGAGAAGCGTCACAATCTGCACGCGCACACAGTCACGTGGACGAGCAAGACGAGGAGCTTCAAGACGACGATGAGGAGGGGCAAGAAGAGGTGGACAACGAGTCAGCACTCAGCGATGAGGACGCTTCCAGCGGTGAAGAGCAGGACGACGACGAGGACGAGGAGGACGAAGATGCAGAGGAAGAGACAGAAGACCTTGAAGAAGCCAGCGAGGACGACGCATCTTCGCAGCTGGACGAAGACGAGCAGAGCGCATCAGCTCTCGACCCTGTTGTCATCATTTCCTCCTCCGCCTCTCCATCCGATGCTTCTCGATCTTCCGTCCAATCCGAGAACGTTGACAGCGAAGAAGAAGAAGAGTACGTCGTCAGCGTCGTCCGCGACTCGCGCGATCGATCCCTCCGTCCTAGCGAACACAGCGCCATCGACGACGAACCCGAGATTCACACTCTGCACCTCCGACAACCTGCTACTCGTCCATCCTTCGGCGACGATACCCGCCACAGCCACACAGCAGCCGACGCCTCCCACTCGCGCAGTCGAGTGCTCAAGCTCGGTCAGCCAACCTCGACGCCCATCGTCGAAATCTCGTCTCTCGACCCTCGTGCAGCCGCCCGCGCTACTGCGATCCTCAAACTGTTTCACAAGTACGTAGACGAAGGCTGGATTTCGGGTACCGAGATGGGCGATGCTACGGAGGGAAGGATGAGGAGGGTGGTGGATGCGATCGAGCGAGCTGATGCGAGGGGTGCGAGGTTGGAAGATGCGACCGAGTTGCAGGGGTTGAGTGTGGCGGAGAATACGGGGAATGCGGATTTGACGAATCTGTTGATGGATGCGGAGCTGTCGTTGGCGAGGGAGGGGACGGTGGATAGTGAGAGCTTTTTGGGTTCGAGGGCGACGAGTGTTGCTTCCCTCCAGCAGCAGCAGCAGGCAACGCCAGCGACACCGTTTTTGCCGGGTGGTTTCAGAGCTGTGCGGGTAAACGCTGTCAATGCGGTTCAGGTGAGAGGTGAGGAGACTGCTTCGCCATCGATCAGTGCTGCTTGTCGCACCGCCAACGGCGACACCACTTCCGCATCACACACAGCCACCTTGAAGCGAAAGCTACCAGCCCCATCCCACAGCTTCACCTTCCCCGGTCTCTCAACCCCCGATCGCACTTCCCGCACCTCTTCCCGCCGTACGCAAGCCAAACAGGCCCGTCTATCAGCCGCACTAGCTCCACCTTCACTGCCCACCTTCGACCCGCGCGTGTGGGACACAAAGGACTGGGTCCGACTCGACAAGTACTTTACCTCGGGTGTCAAGTCCATCTCTTCCCGGCTCTTGGCGTCATCGAAGGATCGGAGTGTCAAAGCGAACAGCTATGTCGACGCGTTGCTCGGCGTAGACACGGAGCAAGTTGCCGAGCTGTTTTTGAACGAGATGGGTATTCCAGAAGATCGAAGGGTGAGCGAATGGACGGGAGTGAAAGTGGAGCATCGGTTGGGGGCGCTGCAGAGGAAGTATTTGCGGAAGGTCGAGAGCAAGTATCCTTCTGTGTTGCAGCAAAGTGGGGAGAGGGAGAGAGAAGAGGGAGAGGAGAGCATGTCGACTGACGATCTAGACTGGAGTCTGACGGCGAACACTACTGCTGCGACAGAAGAGCCGCGTAGGGGAGCAAGGGGAGGAAGAGTCAGCTTCGGAACGCCGTACAGGATGGGAGCGCACAGTACACCCGCTGTGGGGCTGTTGAAAATGGCGACCAGTCGGGCTGCAAAAGAGCGAGTGGCTGAGCAGCAACAGCAGCAGCAGCAGCCACTCTACCCGGCTCTACCCGCCGCTGCCGCAGAGAACGGCGTCGAGGTGGCGGAAGGCGTGATGACCAAAGCGTCGCGGTTGATCTCGAGGCTAAGCGGAAGCTTTGGTGGGTTACTTTCCAGCCCTAGACCTCGGAGACGGATAAGGGCAAGAGAAAAGCAACCGAAGCAGAGCTCGAAACCTCGCCCCCACCTGTCACTCGCAGACGTGTGGAAGACAGCTTCTCTGAATCCGATTCGACCGTGGACTCGCTCCTCTCTAGCATGGGAGGTGGGAGAATCACAACCACCATCAACTCTTCGATGTTTACCAACGCCACCACCGTCCTTCCCGATACCACTTCCACCACGTCTCGACGCAAGAATCCACCGTCAACCTCTACCTCTGCAAATACAGCCGTAGAACCAAGAGTCGCACACCTCCGACCACCGGCTTCCACCCCCTCCACCGCTGCCTCCACCGTCAACCCTGGCGCAGCAAGCCGCAGAAGCAGAACCAACCTCACCTCGTCGCTCAACCTCGCCGGCGGATCATCGGGAGTTTCGCACACGCCGCTGTCTCTGCTCTCGCCCGCAACGCACCGTGTTGCAGCGCGCAAGGTGGACGAGTTGCGGCAGAGTCGAGCGGATCGGAACTGGACGAGTCCGAGGCGACAGAGGTTGGTGGCGCAGTCGAGCGGGGCGAAGGCGGTAGGAGCGATGCAAGGGGTGGTGTTCGAGGGAGGTGGTTCGGGGAGTCGTCGTTGGCCGAGATTGTTACTGGTGAGGTGGGGAGGAAGGCGGTTAGGATAGGGTTGGTGGGAGTGGTGTTACTCGAAGATAGGTTTCGTTTCGATGTTACGGGCTTCTGTGAAATGTTCCTCACACTCTTTTCTGTTTCTCTTGTGTGTGTCTGTGTTTCTAACCGCCTCTCGCCCGTGTCTCTCTTCTCTCTGTGTTCGCGTTCAACCCACTCTCTGATCGGAATAGCATTGACCGATACACCTCTACTTTCCCATTCCGCTACGACTTCTTAGTAGCCACATAGACAAAGTAATGAAACATGTCTCCCAACGTCCTCGTTTCCACCTCCCAACCCTCCACCTCTTTCAACCACCTCGTCCTAAAATGTGGTTGTCCAAACGTCACATAAATCATCTTCCCCCCTTTCTTCAATAATCCATCTACACCCCTCAACATTGTCCTCACATCCTGCACCACTTTGTCGCTGGGATTCCACGGTGAAGCACCTCTACCCTCTGCCATTAGTGCGTCCATTGTACCCTTGTCCAGCGCTATATCGAATGATTCTCGACCGCCGAGGAGGGCCAACGTGGGAGGTTGGGAGAGGAGAGTAATGTCTGCTTCGAGGTAAGTTTGTTGCGGGTAGCGTAGGGAGAGACGATGGATGAGGTTGGAAGAGTAGTCGATGTTGACAATGTTTGTATAGCCGTCGGTGTGCATGGATGGAGAGAGGGTTGAGTTTCCACATCCGAGCATGAGGATTCGAGAGGAACGGTTGGGGATGAGTTCGGAAAATAGTTCTTTGAGGTCGTCGTACTGTGTTTAAGAGAAAGAAAAACAGAAGTAAAGTGGTGAGAAGACTATTGAGAAGGGGGGAAAGAGAAAGAGACGGGGGAAAAGAAAAAAACAACGTACACTCTTGAACCAGTCGAAATCCTGCTCGCTCTCATCGGCATATCGTTGCTCCCAGTACTCTTTCTCGGAAAATTGCTCGTTGCGCTCGGCTGTCAATGACATGTCGACTCCCTCTTTCTGATCCAAAAAAAAAAAAAAAAAAAATGGTGTGCTTGTTGATTTAGAGTATGCTTGTTGTAAAGCGGGTGATGTTGAGATGTGCCCAAGTAAATGGCCGATGATGGAGGAGAAAGAAAAGGCGTTCGTTTGTTTTTTTTTTTTCTTCCAGGGTCCAGCAGCTAGGCATGATTTTCTATGCCGACTTCCGACCCATCCTTCAACCTTTTCAAATCTCTCTCTCTCTCTCTCTCTCTCTCTCTCTTCCTGGTCACTTCAACTGCCATGCTCATCAAGTTACTTCTCCTCTCACATCGCACATTCACACACCACCAAGCAGCACTGACTGGGGAGAGCATTCGCATTTATACATTTGATATTGCAAAACAAAAACCAAGAAATCGAGTCAACCAGAAGCTACTGTATCCTCCAGCTAACCCTTCAAGGCGATCGATCGATCAGGCATTCATGTACGAACTGGCCTCGATCGTCTCGGGCAACTCCGGAACAGCCACCTCGAATCGGCTCTGGATCTGCTTGAGCACTTCGGCATCTTCGTCCGACGATACAAACATGATCGCCAAACCCTTGGTACCGAATCGACCAGCACGTCCAACCCTGTGCAGGTAACTATCAGCGTCCGTGGGGGTATCGTAGCTAATCGACACGTTGACACGTTCGACATCGATACCACGACCGAAAATGTCGGTAGCGACAAGGATACGCTTTTCAAAGTTCTTAAACTGTTGGTATCGCTTGATACGCTCTTCCTGCGCCAGACCACCGTGGATGCAGATCGAGGGGAAGTTGCACTCGCGCAGAAGCTTGTCCAGCTCGTTGGCGCGAGAGATGGATTTGACGAAAATGATGACCTGGTTGAACTCGAGCGAGTCGAGCAGGTCGTTGAGCTTGCGGTTCTTGGCCGACTCTTCCAGACGAACGTAGTGCTGCTGGAGACCGTGCAGCGTGAGCTTGGTCTCGTCGTCGACGTAGATTTCGAGGGGCTGTCGAGGCAATGAAGAACAGAAGTGAGCCAGGTCAGGTTACATGTTACGGTCACGATTGGCTATATGGGGCTTGGCTAAAAGGGGGAACTTACGTTCTGCATGAACTTTTTGCAAGTGGGTCGTACCTCCTTGGCGAGAGTGGCCGAGAACATCATGACCTGCTTGTGATGAGGGGTAGCACGGAAGATGTCCTGAACATCCCTTCGCATGTCGACCTGCTCGAGGATCTTGTCGCACTCGTCAATGACAAAGTGCTTGACGCCGGACACCTTCAAGCTCTTGTCGCGGACCAGCGCGTTCATACGACCGGGAGTTCCGACAAGGATGTGAGGGCACTTGGCCTTGTCCTTGAGCATCGCCTGGTTCTCGGCGACGGGCGTGCCACCGTAGATGACTCCGGTGCGAACATTTGGCATGTATTTGGTGAATCGAGCGTACTCGTTGCGGATCTGGTAGGCCAGTTCTCGGGTGTGGCAGAGGACGAGGACAGACACTTCACCGTCGACGGGCTCGATCTGCTGCAAGGTGGCAAGCACAAAGACGGCAGTCTTACCCATACCGGACTTGGCCTGGCAGACGACGTCCATACCGAGGATCGACTGGGGAATACATTCTTGCTGGACTGTGATTGTGAATGAAGACGAGGGTCAGTCAGGGTGTGTAGAGGCAAGCGAGTCGGTCGATGCGAATGTCACTCACCTTCGGAGGGGTGTTCGAAACCAAGGTCCGAGATGGCACGGAGAAGCTCGGGCTTGAGGAGGAAGTCACGGAAACCTGTAGAGTGGATACCGACGTACGAGCCCTGTTGGATGGTCAAATTCAAGTGGCGAAGATGAGGAAGCAGTGTGTCGAGGGGATAGCGTTGAGGTCGAGTTGAGAAGATTGAGAATGTAAAGATGTGGTTGGTGACAAGGAAAGACGGAGAAAGATGGACGTGGAGGGATGTGAGGTCGAGTTGAGCGATGAAGAGAAGGTTGCGGTTGGATGAGATGTGTCGATGAGGTTGGTGGAGTGTGTGATGACGAGTTCGGGAGGGATAAGGGAGATAGAAGAGGGGTGAAAAGAGAAAAATGTTTAGAAAGGTCTTGCTTCGATTGGATGAGGTCAAATTGGGTTCTTGCATCGATCCGATAGACTCTGATTGAGGGTTGCTGTAGTGCCGACCGCCTGTGAGTCCATGTTTCGAAGAATCGAGACAGGAGCTTGGGACGAGTGCTGGGCGTCTCACCGAGATACGGTCGAACCGTCTGGGGAGGTCAAGATGTGGCAGTGATGCTGGATCGGACTGCAAGCTAGTAGACGACTGAGTCTGTGGGCGATGGCTTGACAGAGCTCGCATGATCATGCAGCAACGATGCGATACGAGGCTTGCTCGCCAATGCATTGACGGCGATGTCGGATGCGAGTGGTACTGTGCTGGGCAAGGTCAAGAGTCTCGCAGGTCGTGTTTTTTGAATCGCAAGGCAATCAACGATGGAGACGGTCGCCTTCGCACTGGACGTCGTCGGATGTTCGTCGGATGCTCTGCAAAGACGAGAGCACTCGAGCGAAAGCTGTTGATCGCCACACCACAGGGCAAAGTCTGATCGGCGCGAGCAAGCTTTGCGGTTGCAGCATTCAGCGCAGCTGGACGCCTTCTTCCCTCGTGCGATGATGCTGATGACACGCTGAGCATCAAACCTGACGGTCGTGCAGGCTCGAGTAGCTGCTCCAAGGAACAACTGACGCGCGATTCGAAAGATACTCGTTGCTAGTCGTTCCAGGCCACCGCCGAAAGGCGCGCCGGTGCCTGGCGCTTTTGCAATGTTGTTCGCATTGCTGAATCTGTTGAAGATGCAAGGACTAAGCGACTTCTTCGCCCAGTACCGAATGCATCCTTTCTGACTAGGTGGTGTCGATCCGAACGACCTTGGTCATCCCCGCAAAGCTGTGCAGCCTGGGTGTATCGACCCGACAGGCGATGCTCTGTGGATCTTCCGTAGTGCCTCTGACGGGGCGGCGATTTGTATACTTTAGAAAATGGAAACGGTACGGGGCTGATATCGAGTCTATCGGTTCGGATGCATTGAGAGGATGCTTGCCTTTTTGTCTTTGTCGGCGTCCGCGGTGGCAGCAGCGCCGTTGCCAGTAGCGGCGGCACCGTTGGTGGAGGTAGGGGCGACGGCGACCTCCTCCTCATAGTCGATGAGACTGAAAGTGATGCAAAGCAGCGATAGCAGAAGGAGGGCGGGGCGTGATGTTAGTTTGTCGATTCCGTGACGAGGGCTGGCGATGCCGCGGGGGGGAAGTGCAGATCGACTCACTCTTCGTTGTCGATGGCAGACATGGTGTGTTGGATGTTTATTGGAGGTGGTGGATATGCGGAACTAGATGAAACAGGAAGAGAGATGCGTGGAGCGTGATCCGTAAACAGAACAGTGCTGGTGGAGGTGGTGGTGGTGATGATGAAACGAGTTTGATCGCGACGACAAAGCGACGTTACTGAGCAAGAAGAAAGGTGCAGATGGAAATCAGAGCAGCCGACTCGCTCTGCGCCTTTCTATTTTTACAGCTCGGACGCTGGACAGTGGGCAAGTGCCCGGATTGGCAAGGAATAAATTGTGCAGCGACTGTGCGCCAGAATGCATTCTGTGCTTCGAAAAGGTGATCGCGTTTTGCCTTGAATTTCGCGGCAGTTGAGCGCGTTGAAAGGGCACTTGGCTGGCCTCGACTTTGCATTCCGAGCGTCGGTGCACTGTCTCGTGCGAGTGTTTTGCTGCCTCTTGTACATCTGAGATCTGGGTCTTTCACCTCCATGTCTCTGGTTACAGCGGGAAGTGAACAAGATGCTCGAATGAAGTTGCTTCAGCTAAAGTATCGAGTCGATGTGTAGCAGCGACCAGGCAGGATGCTGATTTACTCATAGCGAAGAAGAACGAGGAACGAGAGAGATTCAATCCAGTAAAAGCGCACAAAAAAAGGAGGCTTTGAAAATCGACGAAGCGAGATCGAGACGAATCGTGAAAGAAAGAGACCCGATTCGTACGATCTATACCACCGGCTTCTTGAGCGGAAATCAACTTTTTTTTTTTTTTTTTTTTTTTTTTTGGACTGATAGTGATAAGCCCGGAAAGCATGCCAGTTTCAAGGGCGAAGGGCCACATCTCGGACTGACTTCTGGCCTTCTTCCAGCCTTGTTGCCGGTCTGATAGGCAGCCTTAGCTCCGCGTTGTATCATCCATCATCCTTGGCAAGAAAAAGGCAAAGAGGCAAGCTGCACGAGCAACAGCCATAGTGATGGTTCGAGCTTCCCACAGGCTAGGGTTGACTTACTGCAGGCTCAATGTTTAGGTGAGGTCGGACCGCGATGCTTTTTCTTTAGGTCATGACGCGCCGATACGGGCTTCTCACGAGGAAAGAGCCATTTTTTTGGCGCGAAGAGGGACGAAAGTGGAGACTATGATGGCTCCATGCAGGATCGACTCTGGCTTGGAAGAGAATGAGGGCACAGCAGGGCCAGTTTCGCGCCTTTGCCGGACTGATAACCGGCTGACAGGGTCAATTTTGCAAACACACACAGAGAGAGAGGAGACCCTGAGTCCGTCTGGAAGCGATCAACGCGACTTGCCAAATCCAAGGGCCATCTCGAAACGCTGTTCATGCCCTGAAGATCTCGACGGATCACAGAAGAATGAGCTCGGGCTGATCGAGTGACTGCCTGACTGAGCTGAGCGAGCAAGAAGCGAGAGAGAGCCCTTTCGGCCAAGAGGTATATAATCCTCGACCTCACCGGAGCATCCCACCGCCCTTCCTCCCGAACTTGCCACTCACGCGCTCACCATCGCTATCACCGACAACCGCATACAAGATCGTCAACGATGACCAAGACGTTTCACGAACGATTCCTTCAGGAAAAGACGGTGACCATCGTCGGCTGCCCCTTCTCGGGCGGTCAGAGGCGCAAGGGTGTCGATACGGGCCCCGTCTCGCTGGTGCAGGCTGGTATCTGCGAGCAGCTCAAGTCGCTGGGATGGAAGGTCGAATTCGACGGCCACCACTCGTTCGATCACATCAACAAGGGTATCGACACGGACACTGATATTGGCAACATGAAACTGCCACGCACCGTTTCGGCTGTGACCAAGGAGGTGGCCTCGGTGGTGGAATCGCACGCCAAGCAGGGCAAGCTGCCGCTCACACTCGGCGGAGATCACAGTCTGGCTCTCGGCACCGTCTCTGGATCGTTGCGAGCCCACCCTGACGCTGCGCTCATCTGGATCGACGCGCACGCCGACATCAACACTCCCGACACGACCGAGTCAGGCAACTTGCACGGCTGCCCCGTCTCGTTCCTCCTCGGACTGCAGGGCACCAACGTCGAGCCATTCAACTCGTGGGTGCCCAGCAAGCCGCTGTTGCGACCCGACAGCCTGGTCTACATTGGACTTCGTGATATTGACCCGGGCGAACGCAAGATCCTCAAGGAGAACAACATCAAGGCATTCAGCATGCACCACGTCGACAAGTTCGGCATCGGCAGAGTGGTCGAGATGGCGCTCGACCACGTCAACGGTGCACCGGGCAAGCGTGACCGTCCCATCCACCTCTCGTTCGACGTCGATGCGCTCGACCCGAGTGTGGCCCCTAGCACCGGCACACCCGTCCGAGGAGGACTCACCTTCCGCGAGGGACACTACATCTGCGAAGCACTCTACGAGACGGGCTGCATGGTGGCGCTCGACTTGATGGAGGTAAACCCGTCGCTGCTCGAGGACCGCGAAGCGCAGCAGACCATCGCTGTTGGCTGCTCGCTCATCCGATCCGCCATGGGTGAGACGCTTCTTTGACGGTTTCAACCAATTTGAAAGCACACGCACCTTTTCTTGTCTTTGTGTCCTGCATCTGTAATCTATCTCATACCAGTTCCCTTTTGCTTTCACTGTAATGTGCCACTCGCTGTCCTCCTCTGACTGCCAAGACGGAACAGCCGATGGCTTTGTCAGAGTCGTGATCGAGGTTGGTGAGGCTCGCGGCACATCCGTTGCAAGCTTGAAAGCTTGAAAGCTTGTCCAGCATCAAAAAAAAAAAAAAAAAAAAAAAAGTGTTGCTCTCTCTCGTCTTGCTCCTGTTGCTGAGCTGTGAAAAATCAGGCGCGTGTGCGTGTTGGACTTGCGACACACGACCAAGAGGCTGAGCTCAACAAGAGGCAGATGCAAGTTGCCACCGCTCAGCTTCCCTTGGCTTCCCTTGGCTTTCCTTGGCTTTCCTTTCCTTTGTCTTTCTTCCCTTGCAACGACCAACTAAAGTTACCGACGACAAACGGAGCGCCACTTCTGCCGGGAACACTGGCTAGACAATCGACTCTCTTTCCTCCCGGAAGCCGCCGTCTGCTGCCTTTGTCCGCCCGCAATAACCATCGTGGCCTCCGATCGATTGGCTATTCAACCTTACACTCACTCGCAAGAGGGAGTTCCGTCGTGACTTGCACTTCATCATCTTCAAGTGCGTCTTGCGCATCGTCTTTCTTCTGCTCTCCCGCTCTCGCTCGGATCCGCGTCTGTTCTAGATCTAGCGGAGCAGAGCCCACCAAAGCGTTCAGTCAAACATTTTTCGGGACAAGCACATCCACGCCACGACTCAGTCCACATCCTCCCTTCTGTCGACTACACCATTCTCACCTTCCCTCATAACTATTTCATCATCAGCCTCGCCCTCTTCATCGCAGCCGCAACCGTCTTCAAGTACCTCTTGGTAGCCCAACTGCAGACATCACCCTCCCCCAGCACCTATCACCTCAGCTCCGAATCGCGGGTGTAGCAGCTGATTCTGCGACTGCATTCAGCTAACGCACCATTGCTTTGCAGCAGCCCAGTCATCATGGAACAAGTAGCGCCCAACACCCGCAGTCGAAGGCGCCCCACCGCCTCATCCCAAGGGCCCGCTGCTGAGTTGGTTATCGACGCTGCTGCTCCTCCTTCCACCTCTTCCAACAAAGCCTCAAGCCGCAGCAAGAGGGATCGTAAGCCAAGTTCCAGTAAGTTTCAAATACCGCCCGTTTCTTCCGCACCTCCCGCAGCACGAAATACTGACCCGCTCATACATGCTCATTGCTGCTTTGACCTGATTCACAGGCCGCGACATCATCAGCCCACCCTTACAGGCAGAAGAGCCACCCAAAAAGACACGCACTCGTCGGAGCCCAGGCAAGGATTCTACCAGCAAGGACTCCAGCGCCACAGCAAAGCAAGACGATGCCCACAGCTCCAACACCAACCACATCGGCTCAGATCCGCCTGCTTCCGACAATGCAACACACAATGATGCCCAAGACGCTGCAGTCGAAACAGCTTCCTGGCCCAAGTCCACCAGCCCCAATTCCAAGTCTCGTCCAGCAAGAAGAGCTTCCCCAGCTACCAAGCCACCAAAGGATCTAGCCAGCGAGTTGTTCGACGACGACGACGACGACGACGACGACGAAGTCGACAGCAAACAACCGGCACCACGCACAGGCAGCAACAAGGCGCACACCGCCGTACCAACCACAGCTAATGACGACGCCAAAGCAGATGTGCAAGTCGAGCTGGTCGTCCCGTCTCGCAAACGTCGACGTGCTGCCTCCAATGACTCGCAGATCGAGTCGCAACCGAGCTCATCCTCTTTCACCACTGCCATCGAACATGAGGACGCACCACGTCCCAACGCAACCGACACGGCCTCCCTCCAGCTCAGGATCCGTCAGCTAGAGCATCAGCTCGCTCAGGCTAAAGCTAAAACTGAAGAAAGTACCGGCATCATCGGCGCCCAGCACGCCATTTTCCAAGAACTTCATGGCCAATGCATCTGCCACATTTGTCTCGAGCCATCCTTCCGTCCCTGTGTCCTCGCACCATGCGGCCATGTTTTCTGCATCCACTGTCTACGAGCTTGGTTCACCAAACCTCTAGCGAGCGAGGCCAGCGCTCCTGCTCACTGGTCGGAACCCGAGATCGAACGATACCAACGCTCACGCACCCTCAAGCGCAAAAAGATTTGTCCGTCCTGCCGTACCGAGCTCGCCTGTCCGCCTGTCGAGGTGTATTTGGTCCGGGACATGCTTGAAAAGGTCGACCAGGGACTCAAGCTCAGCAAGGATGCAGACGATGATTCGCAGCGCACCGAGTCGAGCACCGCCATCCTGTCTGTCGACGACAAGGTGCGTCTGCGCGGAGAAGATCTGCCCAAGGGGGCCAAGCTGTGGGAAGACATTTTTGACCAGGATGGACCCCGCCGCATCATTTTCGACGAGATGGACGGCGTGCCTCGTTGTGGCAGCTGCGGAGCCGAGATTTTTGACGGAACGTGCAGCAATCCTGAGTGCGGCATCGAGTACGATTCCAACTCGGACTACGAGGATCTGCGACGTAGAGGATGGGATGATGTGGACGACATGGACGACTTTGACTCGAGCCAGTACAGCGAGGATGACGGTGAAGGAGGCGGTGCGCCTCGAGGCCGCCGCAATGGAGTTCTAGCCGAGCGCTTGCGTGAGTTTGAGGACCGTCATGGCCGATCCGAAGGACTGCACCGAGGCCACCGACTCGAAGTGCCGGACGACTTTACTGGCACCGTTTACATTGATTCGTCGGACAACGAGCATATCTTGGAAGAGGATGACGAGATGGACGACTTTATCGTGCGCGATGATCTGGATCATGACGAAGAGCACCATGACGACGATCGACCCAACTACTTTGATCAGAGCGCAAGCGAGAGCGAGGAGGACATGGGTGATGATTATCCGCGTTATATGGATGACGAGGATGACGTGGATGAGGACGATTTCCTGCCTGGCCCACGTCGAGGCGGACGTGCATCGGCTATTGAGATTTCCGACGATGAGGAGGAAGACAGGGAATCAAGTGTCGAGTATACGGGACATCGAGGTCGAAGGGTGGTGGCAGATGATGACGAGGATAGTGGGGATGATGAGGTGATTGTGGATGATTCGAGTCAAAGCTCCGGAGGGCCCAGTGGTAGTGAGGACGATGAAGGAGACGGTTATGATGGTCATTTGGGCAGCAGTACTGATAGCAGCGCTCGGCGTCGACGAGCGCGCATCGTGGATGATGAGGATGACGAAGATGACTACTAAGCACGAGCGTTGTTCTGGCGATCTCAAGCTCAATTCACAACCCCCTTTATTCTGATCGCGCATGTGATGAATACAATGAAATTGACACTGATGAGGAGAGGAGAAACTAGCCCACACTGGCGCGCAGACTTGAGCCTGGGACACTCGAATAGCCTTGATACACGCCCTTCCTATCGCGTCTCGTCGACGACCGATACGACGTAGTAGGGGAACCCATCGGCGAGGCATATGCGTACCCATGTACGTACGCTTCTCTGCGCGCCGTGCTTGGCTCAAAGTACCCTCTCTCCTCGCCACTCTCTTGCCTCTCCTCCACCCGCTCGCCCATTACTTTTCCACTCTTCTCCTTCGGCACGCGATCTACAAACACAAACGCAGTGAGATACAGCACACCCGCCGACGCCAACCCCATCGCGATCCCCACCACCGTAGCTGCTCCTAAAAAGATGTATACAGGGTACAGTTCGGTGACGATAGCGCTCAGTAAGCGGTATGGGGTGGCGACGAAGATGAAGAGGACCCCGGAGAGGAGGTAGGAGAGCGGGGCTAGGAGGTGTAGGATGGGACGGAGGGTGTGCGAGAGGGAGAGGCGAAAGCCGCGGTAGATCGAGGTGAAGAGGGAGAGGAGAAGCCGGAAGAGGTGGAGGAAGGGAATGCTGGCGAAGCGGAGGAGGGCGAAGAGGGCGGTTGGGAGGGTGGTTAGGAGTCGAAGTAGCACAGAAGAGGTGCTGTTGGTCGTACAAGAGTGGTTAGATTCGACTTGGCTTTCGTCGTCGTCGTCGTCGTCGTCGTGGTCATCGTAGCGGTTGCTCTTGCGAACTTTGGAACCCTTCGTGCCGCTCCTTGACTTGCGCTCGAGCGATTGAGCTGGTTCAGCAACGATCGCACTCGGCGAAGCACTAGCCACAACACCTTTCCTCGCCACCTGTTCCCCCTTCGACAAAGCTATATAATCCTGATGGCTGAAATTGAACACATCCACCTCTTGCTCCCCCTCCTCCCTCCTCCTCCTCCTCTCTGCCCCTCTCTGCTGATGATGATACGAATTCTTACTCCTCGGATCCAACGTCGTATTCTTCACCACCACCGACCACTCCCACCCGAACTCCCAAAATACATCCTCGCGTACGGCACTAGCAACGCCAATACAAGCGCAAACACCGCCAGCCTGACGAGCTTGCCTACCGATCCGAGCAACGAAGGCTCGTCCTCGTGTGAAATGCGGATGTGAGGTCGTGAAGAGCGTGTACGCTGACGTTCGAATGTGCGTTGACGCATGGTGGGGATGTGGAGGATGAAGAGGAGTAGTCTTCGGCCGAGGTGTGGGTCGTCTCATTGTGTTGAGAGGTTGGGGTGGGGGTTATGTATGCGATGTATGCGATGGGTTTGGGATTGGTGATGGTGTTGAGGATGAGGATGACGGCGTGAAAAGTGCGTCATTTTAGGTAGCGGGACCCTGCGTCAAAGGCTGCGTCAAAGGCTGCGTCGAGGTTGCGTTGCGTTGCGTTGCTTTTTCGCTCGTTTTCGCGTCAAATTTTAATCGGTTTCTCGAAAACGGAACTCCTTTTTTTTTTTTTTTTTTGGTGGCAGATTTTGTTTTTTTCCCGACAGGATCTTCTCATCCAAACCTTCCTCATCACTCTGCGCAGCCCTTGTTCCCTTTGTCACCGCATGGCAACCTTATCCATTCTCACACCAAGATTCATCCGCATCCGCACCCAAACGCACAGTCTGCAACGGCTTGCAGACATGTCGGCGCCCTATCGTCACCCACAGTACGGTGCAGCCGGTCCAAGTCGCAATCGTTCTTGGCTTCGTCCGGAACCAGACGCGTATGCTACAGGCTACGACTCGTATGGCTATCCGGCGCAGCAGCAAGGATACTACCCGGGAGAATATCGCGATCCATATTCGTACGAAGGGCAACATTATGCGCAAGTTTATGATTACAGTGGTGGGTACGCCGGTGCTCAAGGCTATTGGGCGCGAGATGCTTATCAAGGTTATGGTGGAGATTGGAGACAGCATGGCTACGATGCGCAGAGCTACGGGCAACAAAACGCCGCATACGACATGTTTCCTCGGGACAACTACGAAGCGCACTCTGCGCACGCAAGACAATCACATTCGTCGGCTATGCAATCCAATGAAGTCAGCGCAGCAGCGGTAGAAGGTGCGCCAGCTGCGCCCAAGAAGATGCGCCAAGCTGCCTCTGCTGTTGCTGCCAACGATTGGGCAGCAGCGTATCATCAGCAGCCTCCGCAGGTATATAACGGCTTCCCTCCGCAGGCGCGAGAGTACTCCTCTTATGCACCAAGCGCTGCAAGTGGGTCTGTAAGATACCAGCCTTACAGTAGGAATACATCTGCACCAGCCACACCAACACATCCTTCCTCGTATCGGTCCTTGCAACCACCACCGCCGGCGATGCCGCAACGTCAACCGCCGGCGATTCGTGCTGCTCCTCGGCCCACGTATCTCGAACAAGCCAAGCAGCCATCGAGGGAGTTGAGTGAACAAGAGGCGCTCGATCGCAAATTGCTTGTCGTTCTCGATCTCAACGGTACACTCGTCTTCAGGGGCAAAAGCGGCAATGGACGAGCCATCGATTCGACCCGTGCTGTTCCCCGACCCTACCTCTACTGCTTTTTGCAGTACTGTCTCGGCCTCTCCTCCAGCAACACACTAAAAGGCAAACAAGTTTCCATCGCCTCGCGCCCACACGGTTCGCACTTTTGGCAGCTGACCCCCGCCACCGATACCTCTCTCGCCAAAGTCCACGAACCGCGTTCAGCAGGCAAAGCCGAAGTCATCGTCTGGTCTTCCGCTCAACCTTTGAACGTGGACAGTATGGCTAGGGCGTCGTTTGACGAATCGGTTCGTTCGCAGATCCTTCGAGTCTGGGCTAGGGATACGCTGGTGCCTCAGAGATTTTTCCAGAGCAAAGCGGAATCCATTAAAGACCTCGAAATCGTATGGGCGGAACTCAACGCCTTCACCCACGACCAGCCTTTACCGGGACGATTGATGGCTCAAGCGCGAGATGCAGTCGATCAGTTGCGACCCGATGACGCCCCGCCCGTAACTGCGCCCACCGCTCCGGTTGCGGATAACAAGTATCGGGGTAAGAAGCACAAGCACAAGCAGAAGCTCCGCGAGCAGAAACAGCAGCAAAAGCAGGAAGAACAGCCAAAATCGGCGGCGCTCGAAGCAGCATTGAAGGCGGAAGAGTTGGGTCCGTGGTGCGCAGAGAATACCGTGTTGGTCGATGACAGTGTGAGCAAAGCGAGGTTGCAGCCGTATAACCATTTGCTGATTCCGGAGTTTGATAAAGTGGAGGCAGGGAGGATGAAAAAGTTTATAAGGCAGCAGGTGGAAGGCGAGGAGACGGAGGGAGAGTTGCAGTGGGATTCGGATATGTCGGTTGACGAGGTCAAGACGAAGAATGAAGCGGTTGCTACCGATGCAGCCGAGATGGCTACCGACAAGGTTCCTGAGAAGGAGGTTACAGATGACGCCAAAGCCACGACTGTCGAAGCTCAAGCCGACACCGAAGAGGTCGCACCCTCAGAGCCGGTTCAAACAAAGAAGAAACCCATCCCAGAATCGCGTCTCGACGACGTGCTGCTACAAACCATCGGAGTACTCGAAACTCTACGACACCAATCCAACGTCTCGGCTTTCATCTGCGCTGATGGCATCAAGGGATACGGCGAACCAAAACCTCCACCGCAAGCACCGCAGACGCAGACAGACGCTCCTCCGCCGTGCACACCCGAATACTGGGCTCAGCAAGGCAGACGTGTATGCGCCAAACTGGGGATCGAGGTGAAGGCTTGGGTTCCGGGTAAGGCTGCTAGTGCCACGGCTGCGCTGTTGTAGATTGTGTGTGCTGGTCAATGGGAAATGGGTTTGTGATCGGTCAATACGAGACAAGTGTGTGTGACTGTGACGCTGATGGTGAGCAGAGGATGCGATTGCTGCTGCTGAGAGGAGAAGCCTCCACAACTTTTTGTGAGTCAATACAGTATTGCGGGGAGAGCGTGCATAAATCCGGCACAAACGCAGTGCAAAATCCTCAGTTCTGTGAGTACAGTAAGCTGAGCCCAGATAAAAGGGTCCTACTCCTAGCCACCACCATCATCTACGCCCGCTCAACAACGATGGACAGCATGACCCTCAACACCACCCCATCCACCGCTCCACCAACGGAAACCACTCCAACCACCGCTCCCAACCTCGACGGCATCCTCCTCCTCGAAGCACCTTTCGCCAAAGTCCCCTTTGACGAGTTACGACGACAGCAGAAATCCCAACAACGCCTCATCGAACGCGAACTCCTCTTTGCCTCTACCACTTTTAACGATGCTTCCAAATCCCTCTCCCCTACCTCCACCACCACCACCACCTCCTCCTCTTCTTCTTCCTCTTCAAGCGAAGTCGAAAAATCACTCGACGCCGTCCTCGGCCGTTTGAAGGGGCTCAAACGAAAACTCACACCTCTTTCAGACGCAGCAAAAACATCTCTCAAAATGGCCCAATCTCGTACCGACCATTTACAGTCTCTCCACTCGATCACCGATTCCGACTCTTGCGAATTCCAGGAATGGTCCAAAACCCGCCTCGACCGGATGATTGTCGACTACATGCTTCGTCGTGGTTACCGCCAAGCGGCTTCTGAACTCGCCCACTCACGCGGGATCGAAGACCTCGTAGATCTGCAACTGTTCGAAGAGGTTGCACGGATCGAAGATTCGCTGTGTCCTGCTGGATGGGATGCTGTGGGGTCGGATGTGAAACCGAGCTGTACGCTCGCGCTGGCGTGGTGTTCGGAAAATAAGGCTACGCTGCGCAAGATCAGGACGCCGTTGGAGTTTAAGTTGCGGCTGCAGGAGTTTGTCGAGTTGATCCGCGTGCGGACGGCCGAGTCGATGAGGGAGGCGATTGGGTATGCAAGAAGGCATCTTTTGCCGTTGGTGACGTCAAAAGTGGGGGAGAAGGACGAGTACGAGCGGTTGGCTGCCGAAGCGATGCGTCGCGAGGTGAGTCGAGCCATGGGATTGCTAGCCTGTGGACCGGATAGTTGGGCCTACGCCGATCTGTACTCGCTCGCTCGATGGCAGATGTTGCGCGACAGTTTCCGCGCTTGTGCCCTCAGCATCCACTCTCTACCCCCGCAACCTCTGCTCCACATCGCCCTCAGTGCAGGCTTGAGCTCGCTCAAGCTTCCACAGTGTTATTCGGACGGCAACAAGAACATCGACTGCCCCATCTGCGACACCGAAGGTCTGGGGATGCTGGCTAAACACGTACCCTGGAGTCATCATCAGAACTCGACGCTGGTGTGTAGTTACAGCGGGAGGGTGATGGACGAGAATGATCCGCCGTTGGCGTTGAGCAACGGCAGAGTGTATGGGCAGAGTTCGGTGGTGGAGTTGGTGAGTGGAGGAAGTGGGGTGTCCGAGGACGGGCGAGAGGTGTAGAGTTGAGGATGTGAGGAAGGTGTATATTTCGTGAAATGCAGATCGGGGTTTGGAAAAAAAAAAAAAAAGTGGTATTGCAATGGTGTGCGGAAGAGATTTAGACAAGTCGCAAGTCACCGGTTGTGTCCTTGCGTTCCGTCCATGTGTACACTCTTCAACCTAAGCGGGATCACCAGTGTCCCGTTTTTGGCACCGTCGACCTTGATCCATCGGCCAAACTTGTGTTCCTTGCCGACCGCGGCGATGACGATGGGCGGTGCGTTTTGCTTTGTCCTTCGCAAACGGGAGAGCTGTTTGCCATCCTGCCTTTCCCCATCCTCCTCCTCCTCCTCTGCTGTGCTTAGCGATTTCAGCCCGTGTCTGCGTTTCCACCGGCTCGGCTGTACCGCCGTACTCGTCACAGTCTTGCCAGCTTCGCCAGCCACAACGCTGCTCAACGGCGGCTGGATGATCTGTAGACTGTTCACCACGCCTTCCACGGGCAACGAGAACAACGCTTTAAACCCCTTAACCATCCCCCGACCACCGTCAACCCCACACCTTGACACTCCCATCCCAACTACCACTCACAAATACATCGCCAAACGCCAAACTCGCCAAACTCGTGATCCACCTGGCACTCCTGATCGTCCCCTCACTCTCACTTTCCACCTCCTGGAAACCGTGGGCAACAGGCACGCTGAAAATCGGCTTCTTCTTGCCCAAATTCCACAAGGAAATCGTACCACTATCACCACCAGACACAAAGTGATGGTTGTCGATCATAGCCACGGCTTCCACCGACCCTTCCATCGCCTCTGCTGGCCAAGAGAGGTTCGACGTCGCCAGATCTCCACCCTCCAACACTTGCCTCAGCTTCGACTTGATCCCCGCCCTGAAAACGAGTTGCGACTCGTCACGGATCTTCCAGAACCGACACGTGCGATCGCGACCACCTGCAGAAACAGCGGTTTCGGCGGACAAACACGACAGCGACAGCACCGACTCTTGATGTCCAAACAGCGTTTCGATGTACGACAGCTGCGAAACGTCGTACAGCTTGAGCGTGCGGTCGAGCGAGGCGGTGTAGAGTTCGTGTGACGTTGAGCGGAAATGTACGGCTGTAATGGCGTCTTTATGACCGACAAGTGGTTTGACGAATTTTTCGGTGGAGGAAGAGGAAAGCGACCAAATGCAAACCTGTCGATCTTTACCCGCCGAAGCGAGATACTGGCCGTCGGATGAGATGGAGAGCGACCAGATTTCGTCCGTGTGTCCCTGGTGTTGGTGGATGGCGAGGTAGGAAGCGGTGTCGTCTCTGGCTTTGCCTTTGTCGGAGGTGAGACGGGCACGGCGTCGTGCAGCTCCCGAGGTTTTACTCTTGCCCATGGATGAAGGTGGCAGTGCTAAACCGTTCTCGTCGAACCTCGAGGATCGTTTGGGGAAAATTCGCATCATTTTACCGTCTTTCAATCGCCATCGAATGATATTCCCGTCTTTACTTGCCGTAAACAACCACTTTGCGTCCGATGAAGCGACAGCACACGTCACGCTCAATCTGTGACCTCTTACCGCCAGCATGCTTTGCGAATAATCCACCCTCTCGCCATCGGCCGTGGACGGCGCAGCCACTCGATCCGCCAAAAAGAGATGCACCTTCCCACTCTGCTCCGCAACATCCTTTTGCAACCTCGCGGCTATATTATCTCTATCCGTCTGAGCTGCGTCTGCCAACCCAAAACCCGGTCCTTGTTCAGTTTCAAAGAAATCATCGCCTCCTCCTCCTTCATCACTTACTGGCGCAGAAGACGACAGCCCCTCAAGATACATCTTGGCCAACCTAACTCGCGCTTCGGCAGGAGTCTCTGCCGCTTCCGCTTCATCATCGCTGTTAAGTGCCTCGTTGTAGTTGTGTGTAAGATCCATGTCATCTATCCCGCCACCGGGGAGATCATCGTCGTCGGATGATTCTGCATGTTTGGTTTTACGTGTAGAAGAGGTTTTGGTTCGTGATGGACCGGCTCGATTCGATGGTGTTGAAGAAGACGAAGTGGTGCGCTTGCGCTTCTTTTGGAAGAATGCGTCCGGCATTGGTGCGAGTAAAGCAAAAAGAGTGTTTGGGGGGTTGTTCTGCTTGTCGGTCGATGGAGTGTGAGATGAGAAGAGGAGAGGAGAGGAACAGGAGCGTCATGATGGCTGAGTTGCCGCGCCGTTTGGCTGTTTGCGAAATTTCATTTCTTCCACCCAACTTTTTTTTCTTTTTTTTTCTTCTCTTTTTGTGAGAGAGAATTTCGCATCTCGGAAAAAAAGCGATCCAAACTCCCGATTTACGATCGAGGGGGGATCTGCGATCTACCAAATTGAAGAAAAGACAGCCTCGACTTCCCCGGCCCGTACTGTATCCGTTGGCCTCGATGCACCATCATTCAGTGGGCTGTCACACTTTGCATCTTAGATGCCGGCCAATATCACCCCAATGCAGTGTCAAAGGATGTGACTGGAAAGAACAGCGACTTGCCTTGGGTTCCCACTCTGAGAGGCCAAAGACGGCACAGCAGGCAGAGGCAGAGGCGGCCAATTTAGCCGACATGTCAGGAGGTGCGCCTGCCTTTTCGTACACACAGCCCGTAGATGACGTGCAAGAAGAGACGTCAGGAGTAAGGAAATCACAAGGAGGCGTTGTTGGTGTACACACCTTCTTACCGCTTGGCCCTCCTTTTTGTTTCGATCGAGAGAGACTGACAGCGGAGAGCCTTGTTTAACTTCCCCCCTTGTATTTGGGTTTTGGGCTTCCCACGCAACCGTCGCCCCCCTCGCGCGCGAATGCATGCTGCGATAGGCAAGCTTTAATTTATGCTGGGAGTGACGGGGCGGTGATCTTGAAGAAGAATCGAACACCCCTCGCGCTTTGAGGTAGATCTTTGCCTTTCCCCCCCCCCCCGCTCGCCCCTGACCGTCGTGTGAAGAGCGAAGCGGGTTTCCATCGGTACACTTTTTGTTCGCGCTGTCAAGAAATTGATTCGAAGCCTCCTTGCACAATCTGGTGGATCTGAAGAGAATGGTCATCATCGCATAGAATAAGTTCAGAAACGGTTTGCCGAACCCAACGATCACAAGTGAGATCTGTCCGTTCGCTTGGGATTTGGAACAGGGTCGCTTAGGAAGGGTTCGTAAGAAGACAAGGCCGTGGCTCGAATGTTCTTCAGTATGAAGAGAGGGACTTTGGATCGGTGGTCAAGTGCATATCAAGAATGCTTTGGATGATGGGGCTTACAGACACTGTTGAAAGGTCGTTCAAGGGTTGGAGGATGCATGGCTGTGATGATACATTGTTGCAGCGGTGAGAGAGAAAGAGAGTTACACACGGCTCGCAGCGGGCGACGAAAAGCTTTCTGCGCCCCTTGGTAATAGCAGACGGGACTGACTGGTGGTGGCGGTGTTGAGTGTAGTGGCTGGCGGCTAAGGAATGGCGATGCAAACACCCGCACATTTAATTTGTATCTCTGTGGATCCCACGCGTACACAACCCCTTACACCTTTGCAAACCTCGCCTTTTCGATGATACTGTATTTGACGTAGCGATGCTGTGAAACCCTGTCACCCATCGATCAGGCACACATTTGGAGATATGCGAATCGAACAAACATGATGGTGGCTCACTTTTCATCCAAGCGAGGGAACGAACTGTCTTTGAGGCAACTTGCATGAACAGTTGAGGCTGAGAGAGAATGCAGGTCTCGTGCCTTGGGCAGCGGCGGCCACCTGATGCGCCACACACGGATTGACAGTCGCAGTGCATAACTGTCACAAGGTCGTTTTGACAGGGCTTCGCGAGTTGCGCATACCGTTCCGTCGCCCCTCTTCTCTCTCTCTCTCTCTCTCTCTCTCTCTCTCTCTCTCTGTCACTCTGTGTCTCCTGTGGCAGGAGATGACGATCGGAAGGTCCACAGAAAGAGCTTATACTGCAGTTTCCAATCTCGGCTGGACCACAAAAAAAAAAAACACCTGACAGCTGCCAGGATTCAGATGCTTGTTTGCGGTGACCACTGTACCTTGAAATCTTATTCTTTTGGACGTCTTGAGATTCGTCCGTCCTACCTGGCGGAATGAAGACAAGAAGTACTTAAGTCGAGCAAGACGAATGGTGAAGAAGGTACAGATCCCTGCTTTTTACACCTTTTCGCTCCTTGAATCTCTTGCTTCTCCCTTCTCCCTTGGACCAGTCGTCGTCCGTCCGTCCGACTTGCAACTCACTGTATCTGTACCGCTTCGATCTACGACCTCCAACAACCTCTCCCGACGATTCGCATTCACACTCAGCCAGGAACCAGTTTTAGAAAGGTAAGTAGCCTAACACAAACGGCAACAGAGCAGAGAATCGGGGTTCCGTTTTGGCGATTCGATAGATCGGGAGGCCGATGACTTGGGCCGCGGTAAATCAGCTTGAGCGGGTCTTTGGTGGTGTCGGGTTGGCAGAGAGGTGCCAAAGCATCGGTTGCGCTGTTGTGCGCCCTCGATCCCACGCTTAAAACTTGGCCGAGGCCGAGGCGGCTCCCAAGATTCGAGTTCTTGTTGCACTGCACCTCCTTCCGCTGTTGCTTATCAAGGCAGCCACGTAGGACTTGTCCGCCGCGGATACGGTGCGGATCCTTTTTTTTTTTTTTTTCAACGCCATCAAACCAAGAGCAAGAGCAAGGGGCTGCGAGAGAGAGGGAGAGAGAGAGAGAGATACAGATGGCGAGAGGACAGCGCGTCAGAGTCGATAGAGACGCGTCCAAAGCGGCGGCACAAGCACGGCGTTTGCTGTGCAGCCAGACCAGTGTTGGTTTCACCTTTCTTTTTCTTGCGGGCAAATTGGTTCTGGAAATTCGCCAGCCTCGGCACCACCGAAAGGCTAAGGTTTGGTTGCAATGATGTGCAAATTTGCCCACGCCACTCGGCTCTAGAAAACCCTGTTGGCACAGATTTGGCGGTTCTACAGCATCGGGACCGAACACACATTGTGCGACGACCAAAGGTCCGTGCAAGTTGCTGCCGTTGCTGCTTCAGGGCTGTGTGATTGTCTCTTCGGCTCAACCGCACTCTTGGGTTCGTGCACAACAATCACAGCGCCACTCTTTTTCGATCCAGTCTCGAGACTCAAGCAAAGCACGAATCCGAGTCCGCTGATGCCATGCTTTACTCGACCTTTGCACTTGGGAAAAGGCGCAGTCGACGGCCGCGAAAGCTTGCGACGACAAGACATGTCCAAGTTACGCCTCGCCAAGGCCAAGGGTTTGGCCACATGCTCAAGACAACAGCTGTCTTACTCTGAAACCAAACAGGCTCCTGTCCCTGCAGCCGTCGCATGTCAAGAATCCATATAGGGCCACGTCCTTTCTCGAAAGCTTGTCTTTGTCTCGGTTCCTGGTTCCTGCTCCTATCTCTTCTGCTTCTGACCCACCGACACCATCACCATCCCACCATCTCCTCTCACCGCTACCGAGCTCCAGCGGCCAGTGCTCGAGTCGTCTTGCGATCGTTTTATAGCTTGGGCCCTCTGTACAGCCATTTCCCGTTTCGCACGCTCCCCTCTCGCCTCTGCACCATCTTGCATTTCAGAGGTCCCTGGCTCTTCGCATAGACTTATCTATTGCATGGTCTTGGCTTGGGTTCCTGATCTAGTGCACCCTGTCTCGAGCCTCGTGGTTGTTGCTCCGCTCTTGGCGCCTCTCTCTGCCGCTATCGCATCCATATGGGCCTTCTCGCTTCGCTCTGCATACATGCTCTAGCTCATCATGTTGTCCATGGCTCAAACTAACCCCTTGCCTGTCACTTCCGACCTCATGCCGGCTAGCAGTTCCGCTCCGTCAAGCTCGTATTCTGCTCAATACAGCCGGGACCCTTTGACACACGTGTCGCCCTCTCTCTTCCGTCCCAACTCGACTCAACCCGGTCTCACAAGGTCCACATCGGATTTTGCTATCCCCTCGTCTGCTCATATACGCAGCATTCGTACAAGACGTACACGCACCCTCGATCTCTCCCGCAATCCTCACATCCAACCACGATCCTCTTCTGTCCGCAAACGGGTCTCTACATCAACATCGGCCTCTTCATCTGGCCATTCTCATCATCACTCGACGTGCTCTCTACTACCTCCAACTAGCTCCTCAGATAAGGGACAAGAGTTGACCGAGTCCGAACTCACTTGCAAAGCTAGCAGCATCTCTCTCTTGTCTTCATCCTCCTCCTCCTCCTCCTCCTCCAACAACAACAACAACAACATCGCCACTATGTCGTCCAAAACACACGTAAAGCGCAGCTCCATGGTCAGTAGCCTTAGCGTCGCAGATCGTGCCAGAGTATTTCAAAACGAATCCGCCGCCTCGACTGCTCCACCCGTCAGGCCACAGATCATCAAGCCAAGTCGCAGGGCAGACACTCAATCATTGCTTCCATCGTCGTCATCATCTACTGTTGTGCCATCCTCGGAAGCATCTGCCTCCTCGACCCGAGCAGTCCTTTCCCACGATGCAGCTCACGAGTCTGTCGCCGTCATCAAGCATGCTCGCAGGATCAGCGTATCGACGCCTATCCATCGACGTGCACGCAGCGATGTCAGCATCCTTGACCCTTTCGTCGCCAACGTCGTCACCGATCCACCAAAGAGCAACACCCAGCGTCGTGCCTCACACAGTCTCACCAGTCCGCCCACTGTTCGCACCTCCTCTTTTGCCGAGATCGAGCGACTCACAGCCGAGCTCGAGGCCAACCGTCCTCGAAGCAAGACGCCTGCGACACAACCTCGTCGCGCTCGAGCCAGCTCGGTTCTCATGCAGAGCATCGCAGAGGAGAACGCTCAGCTTCGACTGTGCTCTTCCACAGAGACCATCCGCGGCGTCGCTTCTGCTGCTATCAACAGACATGGCGCTGCGCAACGTAACGCCACCCACAACACCATCCAAGTCTCGCCATGCGTCTCTGACGACGGTTCCATCGACTGGCACAACTTTGTTAGCGGCAACTACGGCCTCGTGCGTTCAATCAACCGCGTTGTCCTCCCTATCTCGAGCCGTAAGCGCATCTACGAGTCCAAGCTCTGCAAAGCCCACAGCCCCACACTCAACGACGAGGCCACCTGGCTCGAAGAAGAGCTCGCCAACTGCAGCAGCAGCGACGACGATGAGCTCCATCTCACCGACTCGTACGCCACTGTTCGCCATTCTCTGGACGAAGACGAGTATCTCACACCCGAAGGCAGTCCGCTGCTCTCGCCTGTCAACATCATGGCGCCACCCTCTGTCGAGATCATGGGTCTCGGCATTCAAGATGTTTCTCTTTTGATGCCTGGTCAGGTTCAGACCCATGCCGACAAGTCGGCCGACTCGCTTCTCGAGCAAGTTGCCTTGCACGAAGCTTGCATCCGCACCCTTCACACACTTTCGCACGACGAGCGTCAACAGGCTTCGGCTATGGCTTCGGCCGCTAATAATCGCCAGCTCGGTCTTCACGTTCCACCAATGCCTAACCGCCGAAGCAACCTTACCGTGCCCGAGCCTTTCCACCCGTCGCTGCAAAGTGTTGGTTCCAACGGTGATTTCAGCGCAACTCAATCCGACAGCTCCAAGCGGTTTGGTGACGACACCTACGACACTTCCTTGAGTCCCATGGCTGACATGGGTCATGGCCCTTCCAGCTACGATTACGGCATCGACGCCGCCGCCGGCGAGACGCGCTTCGGCTGTCAGCTACCTTTCCACCGACTCGACCGCCTCGGCTGATATCTCGGTTGGTTCGCATGCCTCAAGTCTGCTCTACAATGTGCACCTTGCTGCGCCTCGTATGGAACGTGCAGGATCAGCAGACACCACCGCAAGCACTCGTCGTTCTTCCGTTGCCAGCAGTTATCATTGTCACGGCAAGGCGCCCGTCAAGCCACCGCGCAGTCCGCTGCGTATGGCTGCTTCGGTGCTTTCTCCTCTTCCTCAAGAGTCCTGCGAGACGCCTCAGCCTAAGCAGCGAGCATCTGAGGTCCAGGATGGCGGCAAACAGTCTCGCGATCTCATGCGCATGAACGCCATGCCATTGCCACCTCTACCTCAGGAAGCTGTGCAGACGGACAAGCCTCGCTCGTCGAAAGAGTCGTCACGTTTGCTGCGTCAAGCCAGCCGTCGTAAGGTGGGCATCGACCAGCCTCAACTGCCTGCGCGTCACGACAGTCTCGATGCTATGGTTGCGGCTGCACCCAAAGAGACGCAGCTCAAGGAAGAGTTCCCCGAGCGTCTTCTTGGCGACTGGATGAGCGGTCAGCAGGCAGACGAGATGGCCGAGCAGCAGGACGGCAGTGTCTGCGTCGAGCCTGTACCTCTTCACAAACGCATCCAGCGCAAGGACGGTACCACCTTCTTGCCTGGCTTGGGTGAGATTGTTCCGCCGAGCCCTGACGTGACCGCTGCCAACTTGACACTGTTGGCACACGGCGATGTTCCCGTCTACCCTGCTGCACGTAAACGACTCGGTATGGAGCCCGCAGCAGCTCTTGCTTCGATGGTGTCCAGTAGCGCTTCAAGCAAGTCGTCGACGGGTACGCTCAAGAGCAAGCTCTCTGGTCGTCTTGGCTTGGGCGGCGCGAACAAGGATGTCGATGCGTCTTCCCATGACTCTGCTGCTCGAAGTGCGAGCAGAATGGAACGCAAAGTTTCCGAATCGTCTTTGCCCAATGTACTTGGTCGTCGGATGCGCAAAACTTCTGTCGCATCTGGTGGCATTACTACAGCAGAATTGCCTTCGGCCTGGAAAGACCGCATCATCGGCAAACGACCTTCTCTCGATCTGCGAAGACCCAACTTAGCATCTTTCACTTCGACGTCTACCCACTCTTCGTCTTCAGCATCGTCCACCACCGACCGCTCTACATCAGGCACACTCCTCCTCCCCACCTCCATCGCGACCCCAGAGCGATCTCGATCCAGCTTGGGCTTTCGCAAGATGCTCAACTCCATCACTGGATCCTCTGAGACGACCGATTCTACGCCCGCACCGACGCTGCAAGCGCTAGCAGCGACCACGTTTGAATCTCCCCGTCGCTCCCCCGGCTCGATTCGACGTCACAAGCAGAGGTATGAATCCTTCATGCAGCTCTCGGACGACGACGACGACGACGAAGAAGACGCTCTTTCCTTGACAAGTTCGAATAGCACCGTTGAGGTCGCTGAGAAGAGGAAAGATCTGACCAAGATTTTGGGCGCGAGTCAGGTGGATCTCTCTCAACCGATGGCGGTCGGCAAGAGAGGAGGGTGGTTGCACAAAGCTTGAACCCGTAAATTTACTGTATTTTTATTATCTGTCGAAGGGCTTTGAAAACGGTACACACAAAAACCTCGGTCGTTCGTGGGGTAAATAAACCGACTAGGAGGCTCGCATTTCGACAGCCGAAGCGCAAAGATTGACAAAAGCCGAGATGTAGTTGCAGCCTTGTGGGTCTTGACTCTGCGGTTGCTGGTCCGGCTCGACGTGCTGCAGCACCGCACTCAGCGCTGCCTCGGTGTTGCACGGATGCAGATAGTACACCGGTAAACCGGTTCTTGGATGATCGGCTATCGAGATGGGTGTCACTCCCTGCTCCTCTTGCTCAGACTCCTCCTGCAACGCGCTCATCGAATGCACGACGCCGTCCAACCGTCTCAGTTTGTCCATATGCACCGGTTCTCCCGTCTGTGTAAACGCACTGAAATGTAAAATCGGCAACCTCCAGATGTTGGAATACGAAATCGTCTGGTTGATCGTCATTACCTGTCGTACCGGTTGCTCACTTTCATCCGCTACGTCGTCTACCAGTTCATCCAGCACTTCGTCCGTCTCGACCATTGGTTGGCGAAGGACAATGCTAAACGAGCGATCGAGACACGCAGTACGCTCGAAAGCCGAGCCAGGGTAGAGGGCGGGCAACCATTGCCAGCCTGTGGCGTACGTCAGCCAGGATAATTGAGCGGTAGAAGTGGCGGAGAGAAGACGATCTCGATGTTGCAAATATGCCAGGGAGTAGAGTTGGAATTGGTCAAAGGTTATTTTTGCACTTGTTTGGGGGAAAGCGGTCATGGTGGTATTGACGGGGAAAGAAATGTTGGCGGTGTTGGACGTTTCAGTCGCACAAAAGACCCTAAGCGCGGAATTATTTTTTTTGCAAATGTTAGTGTACAGAAACGCAACAGGCGGATCGACGTTTTTCAGGGTGGAATCCGGATCGGGAAAGAGAGAGAGAAAGGCGGTTGCTGAGCTTTTTTGGCTGTTGCGCTGCGTGTGTTGCCAGAGAGAGAGAGAGAGACAGAGACAGGCAAAGCACGAGCCCACGTTGTTCGACACACTGTCAACCAACTCTCTTGGATCCATCCTTTCATTACTCTCCACCATCCATCATCACCTCCTGTAATCCAGCCAATACCAGGGACACAACAGCACGTCTTCTACTGCTGCTGCACGTCCGTCCATCGCACGTATCAATCCCCCCGCTATAATCGACTCGACTAACCCAATCGCAAACCACTCTACGCAAAGCACGGCTGAGTTCCGTCCGTCCTCTTGGGTCTCTCTGGCGCAAACCATGTCCACCTCGCTACCCACCAAATCCTCCAACGCCCTCCTCTCCGTCAACTTCAACCAGGACCATTCGTGCGTCGCCGTCGGCACACGAGATGGCTACTCGATCACCAACTGCGAACCCTTTGGTCGCGTCTACACCAGCAACTCGGGCCCCACCTCGCTCGTCGAAATGCTCTTCTGTACATCGCTCGTTGCACTCGTAGCCACCTCGGATTCGGATCCCAAATCCAACGCATCACCACGTCGGTTGCAGATCGTAAACACAAAACGACAGTCGGTCATCTGCGAACTGCTCTTCCCCACCGCCATCTTGGGCGTCAAGCTCAACCGTCGTCGTTTGGTCGTCGTGTTGGAACAGGAGATTTACATTTACGATATATCCAACATGAAGTTGCTCCATACCATCGAGACGAGTCCCAATCCTATGGCGATCTGCGCGCTTTCACCGAGTTCGGACAACTGTTTTTGGCGTACCCTTCACCGGTTCCGTCACCTACGAGTCCGTTTGCAGCCGGGTCGACCAGCGGATCGGCACAGGGAGGGGACGTGCTGATCTTCGACCTGCTTTCGCTGTCGGTGACCAACGTGATTCAGGCGCACAAGACTCCGATCTCGGCGCTGGCGTTGAATTCGACGGGGACGTTGCTGGCGACGGCGTCGGATAAGGGTACGGTGATTCGCGTGTTTTCGGCGCCGGCGGCGCAGAAGGTGCATCAGTTTAGGAGGGGAAGTTATGCAGCCAAGATTTACAGTTTGAACTTTAACAGCGTAAGTACGTTGTTGGCCGTGTCGAGCGATACGGAGACGGTGCATATTTTTAAGCTCGCGAAAGACGGAGGTGGCGGAGGTGGTGGTGGTGGGCCCAAGACGGGGGAGGTGAGCTCGATCGATGGAGGGTCGGATACTTGTTCACCGCCTGGCTCGGCCAACGGACGCACGGGGGGATACGAAGCCCTCCTCGCACCCAAAAAATCCGCGGGCATCAGCGGCACTCTCCGCCGTCGCAGCATGGCTCTCGGACGAGGAATCACCGGCTCGGTTGGCGGATACCTCCCCAACAGCTTGACCGAGATGTGGGAACCCAGTCGTGATTTCGCCTTTCTCAAACTACCCAGCCCCGGCGTGTCGAGCGTAGTTGCGTTGAGCGCCACGACGCCGCACGTGATGGTGGTGACGAGCGAAGGGTATTTCTACAGTTATAATATCGATCTGGAGCATGGAGGGGAGTGTGTGTTGATGAAGCAGTATAGTCTGTTGGAGGGCGGAGGAGAGGGTGGTGGAGCGAGTGGGACGAATGGGGGAAATGCAGGTGGCGAGTGATGAGGAGGACAAAGTGAAAGATTGTAATGGTATCCAAAAAAAAAAAAAAAAAAAAAAAAACGATGTGTTAATTTGCTCGTGTTGTCTGTGTAGGTTATCGTAAGGTGAAGCCGTGTTAAGAAGACCGATGGCGCTCCATCGCAGCCACCTGTCGCTCGAGCGCCCACAGCTGACTGTCTAGCAGTGTAAACGCTTGACTCAGCGTTGATGTCTGTTGATTCACCCGCGGTTGACCACAATGTCAGTCACTTTTACTCTCCCATCTGCCGTTCAGAAGTTTGGCAACTTACATAATCCGCCCACCGCCTAACCACCTCGATCAACCTCTCGTTTACCCTTTCCACGCTCTCCTTTGCTCTCGCCTCGCTTTCCCGGACAGCTTTGAGCTTATCCTTGTTCGCTTCTATCGCACCTGTACTTTCCAAAACCCTCGATCAGCATTCTTATCCTCTATACACTTTAGGCGGGGATAAAACTCACGAGTCAATTCTCTACCACCATCCAACACCCCTCGCTCCGCAAGTCTCTGCACCGCTTCGAGGTTCGACAAGGCCTGCTTTAACTCGTTCTCCTGCGTCAGGATGTAGCTCGCTTGCTGTAACGCATCCCACTGCTGTCCACTTGGATGGGACGACGAGGAGGAGAGGGGCGAGAGGAGGTCCGAGTAGGATTCCCAGTTGGAAAGCAGCCGGTTGAGTGGTTTGTTGGAGGAGGCTAGGGAGGTGAGCGAGGAGAGGGCGGAAGAGAGGCGTGGGAGGGCGGCAGGGTTGGTGCCGGTGGAAGTGGAGGAGGAAGAGGTGCCGTGGAGGAGGTGTTGGATCGTGGCTAAGCGGAGGACGGCTGCTTGAGTGGGGGTGAGGTTGGCACTGGTGGTGGTGGTGGAGGAGGAGGAGGCGATGACAGTGGTGTCAGGGGGTGGTGCTGGTTGGGAGGTTGTGGTCGTCATGGCGCTGTGGTTGAAGTGCTGGGTGATCGAGTGTGTGCGTGTCGATGTGCGCTGGTTAAGGGTGGAAGGTGGTGGTACGGGCTGCCGTTGATCTTGTTCACTGGTGATGTTGGTAGCGGTAATGAACTGTCGACGCAACGGTGGACGATGGTGGTGGTTGTCCAAAAGGTTGGTTTGCGAAGAGTTTTTTTTTTCCCTTTCGCTCCGCCCGCTCGACGCGTAAACTCATCGTGCTTTCACACTTCCAACAACGCACACACACATACATCCTCCTCCGCTTCTTGACCCTGGTCAATCATCACACGCTCAAACCACATCTCTCTCACACATTCTCTTCGACTGAAAACTTCCTGCTCTAGAACGCTACATCACTCCCCACACCTCCAATCACCTCCGCCGTCGCTACAACACACTTTGTAATCTCCACATCCTGCAACCCCACACCCACCGATTTAAACACCGTTACCCCCTCTTGCTCTTCCCTCTTCCCCTTCCCCTTCCCCTCTCCTTCCTTTTCGTACTCTTCCAGCTTGGCCATGAACCCTTCGCTCCCGGCCTCTGTACTCGGCAGAAGCTCGCGCAATTCTACACATTTCCCCTTCAACTCCTTTTCCCGCGGGAACGCTTGGATCAAACACCCGGCTTCACCGGCGCATGCTTCTACACTGTCGACCATGACGCGGGAAGCTGAGCGAACGAGGTGCGGTGGAAGCTCGCACATGTGTGGCTTGTAGGAGCCTATCGCGCAGATGTGTGTTTTGGTGCCACCCAGGTCGGTGTGTGAAAAGAGGGGGATGGTTGACGGTGTACACGTAAACACCAGCGATGCGTTTCTCAGCGCCGTTTTGATCTCTTGATCTTCGGCAGCGGTTAGAAACCTTACCTTAACCGCTCCTGCTCCCAACTTTTCCAGCTGATCCACAAACCTCTGTCGCTTCTCCACCACCTCTTCCCACTTCAAGTTTCGATGCAACCCCACCACAACCGTAACCTCTCGCAACGACGCAAAAAACCGCCAGTGAAGCCAAACGTGAAACACCGCCTGCTGACCATCGCCGAAACATACCGCTCTCTCCACTTGCCCCCTCCACCCCCGCAGCGCAATCACCGAACTCAGCAGCGACCCAGCAGCCGTTCGAAGCGCAGTCAAACAACTCGAATCGACCACGTGCGACAGTTTACCCGTAACGTTGTCCAACACGAGATTGGTTCCAGGGATTCCGCTCAGCCCGGAAGAAGGTAAGGGAACGCAAACGATCTTGATCACGCTCGTGTCGGTTCGTGCTGGCATAAACAGCTGCGTGTGAGAAGGGGTGATGAGCGAGAGACGGGATGGACATTGGGAGGAGGAAAGAGAGTGAAACGCGACGGCTTGCGAGTGGAGAATCGAAGCAAGCGTGAGACGCGGCAGGATGAGCTGCCGGATCTGATCGTCGGTGATCACTTTCATGGCGAGGTTTTTTGTCGAGCGGGCAGGTGAAAAGGTGAGCGTGTGAAAGATGTGATGTGATGATATTGAAACAAGAATGTAAAAAAAAAAAAAAAAAAAAAAAAAAAAAAAAAGATTACCACGGCGTTGATCAAATGCCAAGGGAACACGCATTGCCGCTTTACAAGCCGAATTCTCGCCTACCCGTCCTAACCACTCAAACGCTCATCCTCACCACACACCAAAACTCAACCACACCTTGTACGCAAAAACTTGCATCAAATTTTTTCCCATCTACAACACCCCCTCCGTCAACCGCTGATACATATCATACAACCTCGTAAACGCACTTCCTGCACTCGACAGTATCAACCGATCCACAAACTCATCGCACTGGCTCTGACTCAACGCCAACTGGAACCTATCCCGCAAATTGCTCGCCGTCAAATCGCCCAACGCAAAACACGGCAACTTACTGTCCTTCGCCATCAACTCGACCAACATGATGATCCGCTCCGCATGCTTCCTCACATCCCTAAATCCGGACCGCATCAGCTGCTTAAACTCTTCAAACTTGCTACTCTCCAACCCGCCCAAAATATCGATGTACTCTTGCGGCATCTTGAAAGGCGCAGCTTCGAATCCTACGCCTCCGGGACTGATACCCAGCATGAATCCGAAATCGATATGAATCAACCGCCCTTCGTTGTCGACTAGGATGTTGCCGTTGTGTCGATCTTTAATCTGCAGCAGGTACGAAATGATACTGTACCCCGCAAGCGATTGCATGAACCGATCGCGGGCAGCATTGAACGAAGACGACATCGACGGTCCGTAGGCCGCCAAAAAGTGGTCGTAAAGAGTAAACCCTGCAGCCTTGTCTTCTTCAGACATGCGCGAGTAAGCTTCCTTCTTGATCGAGTGCACCGACACCGCATCGGTGATCGTCTCCATCAATCCACTGTTTTCCGAAGTCACTAGGATGCGGAAGTACCGCACCCAACATTGACTACCGGTCTCCTGCCAAATACGCCCAAACTCGTTGATCAGCTGCACCGCCAACTGCTCCTGTCGCAAATCTGCACCGGTTTTGACAATCACCGAAAATACATCCCAGTTGGCAAGATGTCCGTACGGCGACGAAGCACGAATGCGCTGCTTCTTGGCTGCCCACGACTCGCTAAACATGGCAGCGGACGGATCGTCCTTGTTGACAGCGCGCAGCACCGCTTCTTCTTCGTCTTCGGCCATCTGTCCCGCCGATTTGCGTGCACGTGCACGTGAAGCCGTCACGTTACGTCCACCGGTCTTCATACGCCGCATACGCTCCTCTTCCAACGCCATCATCTCTTCCATGATCCTCTTGCGGATCGCCTCGGTTTCGGCATGAACCAATCTGGAACTCTGTCCTGCACCGCCACCGCCGCCCACGGGCATACCGACCATCGCACGCATCGGATCCATACTGGTCCTCACATGGGTAGTGACCCCAGCGGATCCTTGACCCACCTCCGACTTGTCACCGGCACCTCCTCCTGCGCCGTTGGCCGGTGCGGCCGACGTGGATGATCCGTACCAATTCGTAGGCACAATCCACGAACTCCATCCCCCTTGCGCATTGGAACTGAGATTGGGACCGTAGTTGACGATAGCCTGTGCTTTGGACGCGTTGGTCGACTTGTTGAGCTGCGACAGCATGATGGCTGCCGTACGCATGCGTTGCGCGTACTCGTCGAGCGAAAACTCTTTCATGGGTCGATGACCAGCAGCCAGTTGATCCGATTTGCCGTTGGCGCCTTTGCCAGCTGCAGAAGAGCCAGTAGCGCTTGAAGATGAACCGGAAGGAGCCGAGGTCCAGGCGGCTGTATCGTGCATGCGATTGCGCGACGCCAGATCCTCTTGTTCCTCGTCGGAAGAGGAAGGATCGTGCTCGCCTCCAAATCCAGCCAGGTCCGATCCGTACACTTGCTCGGTGAGGTCAATCTCTTCTCCGCTTTCCTGTGGAACGTCATTTTCGTTCAACGAAGCCTGCTGCGCTTGACGCTCGGCTTCCTTGACGGTCGCAGATGAAGAAAGATCACCGGGTTGCTCGGTCGTAGGTGTCAATGGCTGAGAAGCAGGCTTGGGTGTGCTCGTTCTCGTGATGTGTCCGGAATTTTCGTTGCTCTCTGCATTCGCATTGCCTTGTTCGACGGCACTTGGGTCAGGAGTGCCGATGCGTGGAGTGTCTGCGTCGCGGTCTGAAGCTGTGCGCGCATGCTCATTGGCGGATTGAACAAAGGAAGAGCGACCGGAAGATGCGGCCACTTTGCGTCTGCGTACATCCTCTTCGGTGACGAGACGGCGTAGCGTCTCTCGATTCTGCCTGCGGTCTGGATCAAAGTCGAGATCATTGTTGAGTACCTCGACATGCAGCAGGAAAGGCACGCGGTCGGCCGAGTTGAGCACCACAGCCTCGCTAGGATTGATGCGAACGACACGATGGTGTCGATGAGGCTGCACTTTACCGCCGTGTGACGTCGCAACAGCGTCCTTCTCATCGGCGGTGCACCACAGAGGGAAGCAGACGTCGGCAGGCAGCTTGTGATTGAGTGCGGTGAGTTCGGCGCGGAGGGCGGAAAGACGAGCAGGTTTGGGAAGCAGCAACAGGCGTGCCGAAATGTCTTGGAGCGAAAGCAGGAATTGCGTCTGCACCTTGCAGTAGTTGGAGCGTAGCAAGCTGCGACGTGCTTGAGCGTTGTAGAGCGTTAAAATGGCTTCTGTCTTGGCAGCCGACTGGTCGAGCGTAGCGGAAGAAGCAAATGCAGAGGAGATGCTGCCTCTGGTGGAAATGAGATTGGGCACGGAGCGCGAAGAAGCGGCTTGCTGACCAAACGACGTGAGCTGGCGATGCTTTTGCGGAGACCAAGGCGGGGGCTGGGGTGAGGCTGTTGCAGCCTGCTTCTTTCTGATGGTAGCTGAGGAGTGGTTGGAGTTGACGTGAGTATCTTGAGCCTGACCGAAGACATCGCCGACGGCAGCAGCAGCTTTGCCCTTGAAGTCGTTGAAACCGGCATTGAAGCCGGCAGCAAAGGTAGCGAAGGGGTTGTCGAGCTTCTTGGCAGCCTCGGCGGCGGGCAAAGAGCCACCTGATGTGACCTCTTGGCTCTTTGACGGGGACGCAGGTGTGATCTTGGGCGGAAGAGCCGGGGCAGTTGCATCCTTTGGCGGTGGCAGAGGAGCGGTGTCTGCTCTTGCCATAGATACGGAAGAAGCAGCCATCTTGACTAAGGAGCCCGCAAATGATGTGAGGCTGGAGCCTCTTGACTGCGACTCAGGACCAGGTGTGATTGCTGCTGCTGCTGGAGCTGGAGCTGGAGCTGGAGCTGTGGCCTTTTCATTGAGCGACTCGTTGTCTGAGCTGTCGATGGCGTCGTCCTCTGTTGGTTGATCATGGCTTTCGCCGTAGAGCTGTGCACTATCTCGATCTGCATCGTCGTCGTCATCTGCGTCGTCGTCTGCTGCTGCGTCGGCATCGCGTGCAGCCAAGGCGTCTTGCATCGCATCGGGAGGTTGACTTGCCTGTTGGATGGCGATGGTACCGGTGATGGCGGCAAGCTGAGGCATGGCTGGAACACTAGCCAAGACAGAGCCGATGCCGACAATGTTGGTGAGGGGTGCTTGAGGCGAGACCTTTTGACGGCCAAAGGTGGTAGCAGCTGCGAGCAAGCCTTGGAGGCCCGAATGGAGCAGGTTGGAGTTGGAAGGGCCGGCAGCATTTTGTGTGGCGGCAGTCGCAGTGACAGCGGCGGCAGCACCTAGAGCGTAGACCGAGTTGGAGTTGGAGAGTGGATCTTCAAAGAGGATGCGCTGGCATTGGTTGAAGACGCGGTGGCAGATGTGGAAGGAGGCGGTGTGCGGGTTGGAGGAGAGGTCAGAGAGCGCGGCTTGAAAGTACCATAGCGTGAGAAGAGCGACGTGGACGGACTGATTGCATCGGCGGAGGATGAAGCACTCGAGGGCGCGCGACTCGGACGGCTTTGTGATGAGGAGGTGGCAGAGCTGTGGCCAGTAGAACTCGACCTGATCAGATGGGAAAGCGGATTCGAGCTGGCTTACGAGATAGTAGGTGATTCCGATGTTGTCCGAATACGTGCGCAGATACGAGAGCGCGAGATGAGGCGAAAAGTAGTCCGAATGGAACAGCCGGAGCAGAAGGCTCGCCATGTTGGTTGTGCTCGTGAGGATGTAATCGGGGCTGCCTAGCCTAGCCTAGCCTGATCTTGAGGCGCCACGAGCTAGGAGACGAGGAAGACTCAGCAATGTTGCGTAATCGATAGCATCAGCGTCGCGACACCAGAGTAACTCTGGGCTCGTGTATGATTCGACCCGGTCTAAGCAAGGTTGGGTTGGATCGACGGAAGGGGCCCGAAATGAGTTTGAAACGGCTTCACCGACGATTCGGCATAGAGGGCGGTGACGAGACTAGGAAGGCGGAGAGGCGAAAGCAACTAAGGCTGAGAGAGTGTCAAGTGAAGTGTAGATAGGCAAGGCCGACTTTCAACAAGTTGGTCTATGCTCTGTTTGCACTCGACTCCAGACAAGTTCCAGCTCACAGTCTGTGATTCGTGTTGTGTGTGTGTGTGTGTGTGACTTTGAACCGGAAATTAGGGTTTCATCTCTTTGTTGTCAGCGCTACTGTAAGCGAAGGCGACACGCATTCCATTCACCACACGCGCACTAACGTAGTTCACCACCTTGCCTTCTTGCTTGGTGACAGTTCCGAACATGAACTGTGCTGCCAAGAGTGGTCCTGCTGTGTGATTTTGACGAGAGTTGAGAAAAAGCATGACGCTGTTAGAGTGAGTATTGAGCAAAAAGAAAGCAAGCAATAGACGCACGTGACGAGAGGGTCAGTTGGGATATTCAGCCAAGGCCAGAAGGACCTCTTGGAAAAAGTTGCCTGCCCATTTTTGCTTGTCACTCTCATCCCAATGACATTGCTCATCTCACTTGTCAGAGCCGTACTTTGATACATTGCCTGTGCTTTTTGGATCAAAGAGCAGCTTTTGCAACAACGACACAACATAAGGTCGGAAAGAAGGAGCGGAGCTGCGATACAATCTAACCATTTTGACATTCGGGCTTCGCGTTTGGCTGTCAATCTGTTCATCCAGTTTCGCATGGCTTCCTGTCTTCTTTGTCACTCACCCTCGACCTCATCCATTTCCCTCGTCTCAACCCGCATCATACCCCTTTCGACGTCGACATCTCCTGTTGGTCGGCGCATCCGATCAAAGCTGACTGCTTTTTTCGCTCAAAAAAGCGTGGGAATGTTCTAATACAAAACGCGCATCGGACTCTTGCCGATCATCCGACGTGCGTCCGCATCCACTTTCATAGCGAAGCAGAGGGACGATTGCCCATCCTATCCACATCGACCTCGACCACGAATCAGTCCAGCGGCTTCACACCAGTCTCCTCTCCTCTCAATTCGAAACGATCGGGCTCATCTCATGCGCAGCACGTCCGGCTCAGTCTTGTCTAATTCATATTGAGGCTCAACTGTCACTGGGCCCTCTCACCGCGTCGACTCCGTCTCATCCTCATCGAATCGCCACATCCAGCGCACTCGCGCGCTCACATACACGCCATGGCGTCAACAGACACGCCTTCGCGGCGATCCGTTCCCGACGTCGAGCAGCTCGCCGGCAAGCTCTCGGACAAATCCACAGGTATGTCATTCACCACTCACCGTCGCCATCCCTCTATGAATCGTATTGGCTGACCCATTGCACGCCCTACCTCTACAATTGACACTCCTCAGACGCCAAGGCAAAGCTCGCCATCGCATTCGAGCTCAAAGAGCTGCTCGACCTCTTCCAGAACCTCGACTACGCCCTCTTTCTCAAACACGTCGTCCCTGCCTTTGTCAGTGTCCTCGACTCCACACCATGCAGCTTCACCGCGGATGCACCAGAGCAGCGCCTCCGTCACATCGTCCTCGAGACAACGCACCGTCTGCCACAACAAGAGGTGCTCAAGCCTTATGCCGACACCCTAATGACAGCCATGCTCAATGTCCTTCGCGACGACAACGAGGACAACGCCGTCCTTGTGCTCAAAGTCATCATCGACCTTCATCGCTCCTTCAAGGCTGTCCTCCAAGATCAGGTTCAGCCTTTCCTCGAGCTCGTCAAATCACTCTACTCCAATATGAAGAACACGGTCGAGCAAGCATTCGAGTCCGAGCCATCCCAGCTTCAAAGCTCTGCCACTGCCTCCTCCAGCTCACCTGTACCAGCTGCCACTGCCGCCGCCGCTGGGACAGCTTCCATATCCCATGCTGCCGCCTCATCAGCTACCTCCACCACCACCACAGCAGCAGCAGCAGCCGCAGCCACTGATTCGACTTCGAGCACATCGACAACTGCCGACTCGACCACAACACCAGCTACAGCGACCGCCGCAACAGCATCCACTTTGACCGGCACACCCTTGGTAACACCTTCCACATCCACCTCGACCACTGCCGCATCCACCACATCCAAAACCTTGCCAAAGTCCATGTCCAGCTTCAAGGTCTTGACAGAATGCCCCATCGTCATCGTCCTCATCTTCCAGAGCTATCGCTCCGTCGTGCCGCAGGCCATCAACGTCTTTGTACCTCTCATCATCGAGAGCTGTCTCTCGCTCCAGGCCAAACCACAGCGCGAGGCTCACGAGGCGGCCAAGGCAAAAGGAGCGATTTTTGTCGGCGTCGCTCCTGGCATTAAGAACAGGTCGCTCTACACCGACATGATTGTGGCACAGGTCAAGACCATGTCCTTCCTCGCCTACGTCCTGCGTGGCTCCGCACCGGTCATGCGTCCCTTTGCACAGGTTCTGCCCGAGATCAGCGTGCGTCTGCTCAAAGACTGCCCGCCAGAAGCTTCAGCAACACGCAAGGAGCTCCTCGTAGCAACTCGTCATGTCCTCTCCACCGAGTACCGCGCTCACTTTGTTGGTCAGATCGACACGCTCCTCGACGAACGTGTCCTCATCGGCACCGGCGTCACCTCGCACGAGACACAGCGTCCTCTCGCCATCAGCATGCTTGCCGACCTTGTCCACCACGTTCGCCAAGAACTTTCTCCCGCACAGCTTGTACGCGTCGTCCATATCCATTCGCAGATCTTGCACGACCCAACATTGGCTCCCAGCATCCAGACCATGTGTGTCAAGCTCCTCCTCAACCTCGTCGAGACCATCCTTACCAAGCATCCCGATGGCGCCACACAGACCCTCGCCTCCATCTTGGACGTTTTCGTTGAAAAGCTGTCCAGCTTGCACCGTCTCCGTTCCGACATGGAGCGCATTCGACAGATCAAAGACCACTCGGACGATGCTGTAGCAACCTATCAAGCCGCCGTAGATGCGGTCGCCATCGAGCGAGGAAAGCCCGTCCAGGCAGCAGCTACCATGCTCGACACCGCCGGCGACCCTCTCAAGGATGCGCGCTTCCTCTTCCGCAACATCCTCTTTGGCTTCAAGACGCTCATCCCCGTCCTCCGCCATCGCAATGCTGCCTACCCGGACGGTGCCGTCGCAGGCAAGCTTCTCGTCGACGGCGTCAAGTGCTGGTCCCTCCACGAGGACCGCGACGGCAGAGAGGAGAAGGAGGTGCTCGATCTGTTCACCACCGTCTTCATTGACCTCGAACCTCAGGTGTTCCACGAGGTGTTCACCACGCACATGCCCTTCCTCTTCCAAGAGATGCTCAACTCGCCCACCTTGCTCGGCATCCCGCAGAACCTGCTCAGCAACGACGCCGTCTCCAAGCGCTTTGTCGGCATCCTCCTTCGCTTCCTTGTGGATCGTCTCGAAGAGCTCGGCAAGTCTGACAAGAAGCACGCCTCCATCAGCCTGCGCCTCTTCAAGATGGCTTTCATGGCTGTCACCATCTTTCCCGAGGAGAACGAAGTCGTGTTGCAACCGCACCTCAGCCATCTCATCATGGAGTCCATGAAACTTGCCAGCAAGGCCGACGAGCCCACCAACTACTTTTTGCTGCTCCGCGCTCTCTTCCGCAGCATCGGTGGCGGTCGCTTCGAGCTTCTGTACAAGGATGTGCTGCCGTTGCTCCCCGTGCTGCTCGAGAATCTCAATGCGCTTCTCAACGCCGCAGAGCCCAGCAGGCGCGAGGTCTTTGTGGACCTCTGCCTCACCGTTCCTGTCCGTCTCAGCGTTCTGTTGCCCTACCTTGGCTACTTGATGAAGCCGTTGGTGCTGGCGTTGCAGTCGTCAACTGAGCTCGTCAGCCAGGGTCTCCGCACGCTCGAGCTGTGCATCGACAACCTGACACAGGAATTCCTGGACCCTATCATGGCTCCGTACGCCCAAGACATCATGGCCGCGCTGTGGCAGCATCTGCAACCCTTGCCGCACAATCACCAGCACTCGCACACCACCATGCGCATTCTCGGAAAGATGGGCGGCCGCAATCGTAAGCTGCTACAGAACCCACCAAGGCTCTCGTATGTTTCGCACAAGGGTCCCACCTTCCCCGTGCATTTCGAAGGCAAAACACAGTCCATGACCCTTACACCAGTCACCGAATTGGCGCTGGCCAACATCCGACGCACCGATCCGTACTATCGCAAGCACGCATTCGAGCTGCTCCGACACACAGCCGCGCTCTTCCTCGACGGCTCGCTCATGGATGCAGACCGCGAGACCGTGTTCGGAAAGCTCGTCAAGGGTCTCTTTGATGCAACACGCTCCGACGATCTGCGCGACGAAGCAGTTCAGTATCTCTTTGGCATCTGCAAGCATGTCTTCCATGCCGAGATCAAGCGTGAGATGCCTTCATCCTCCGGCGCATCCAGCCGTCACCTGTGGCCCATGACCACTTCGCTGCTCGAAGGTCTCACCAATGCCCTTGCTCTCAACGAGGCCGGCAACGATCCTGCGCCGCTCATCGAGCTGCAGCTCCAGATCATCCGCGACTTCCTCACCGCTTGCGAAAAGACGCCCGCCACACGCTCGGATCTGGGTCACATTGTCATGCACTCGTTCGCCAGCAAGTTCTGCTCTCAATGCTACGAGCAACTCTGGCAGCGCAAGACGGGCGGCTGGCTCGGTGTCGACATGCTGGTTCGCCGCGCCGATCTCGGTCAGATCTGGGTGCGTGACCATCAGCTCGAAATCGTGCGTGCTCTGTTGTTCATGCTCAAGGACATGCCCAACGATCCTCCGGGCAACATTGACGAGGTCAGCGAGACGCTGCTCCAGGTCATTCGTCAGGCTTACACCGTCAAGGCGGCCGCCGCCGACGGCAAGCCAGAGCCTCCCGTGCCAGAACGACCCAGCCATCTCACCTACCTCATCGGAATCCTGGTGCCTGAGCTCTCCAGCTCCAACGCGACCGTCCGCACGACGACGCAGACAGCATTCAAGCTGCTCGCCGAGTTGCGCAAATGCACCGTCACCGAGCTGCTGACCCCGCAAAAGGATCGTCTGCTGCAGCCCATCTTCACCAAGCCGCTTCGTGCGCTTCCCTTTGGCATGCAGATCGGCCACATTGACGCCATCACCTTTGCGCTCAACCTCACGCCGCCGCTTCCCGAATTCAACGAGGAGCTCTACCGTGTGCTGACCGAAGCGCTGGCTCTCGCCGATGCCGACGACCAGGCGCTGATCGGCCGAACCTCGCAGTATAAAAACATGATTGCGGTGACTAAGCTGCGCGTGGTGGCCATCCGACTTCTCTCGTCCGCCATGGCGTGCGGCGACTTCCTCTCGACTAAGCATACCCAGATGCGCATGAAGATCATTTCGGTCTACTTCAAGAGTCTTTACTCGCGCAGCGAAGAGGTGGTGCAGGTCGCCTACGAGTCGCTCAAGACGGTCCTGAGCCAGCAGAGCAAGCTGCCCAAGGATCTTCTTCAGAGCGGCCTGCGACCCATCCTCATGACGCTCGCCGATCGCAATCGCCTCACCGCCTCGGGTCTGGAGGGTCTGGCTCGTCTCTTGCAACTGCTCACCAACTACTTCAAGGTCGAGATCGGCACCAAGCTGCTAGATCACCTCACCAGCCTGGCTGAGCCTGCTGTTCTCCTTCGCGCTGCAGCAGGATCTCTGCGCGACAACGAGCAAATCAAGACTTTGGTCGCCATCGTCAATGTCTTCCGCCTCTTGCCCGAGGCCTCGTTCCAGTTCCTCCCTCGTCTTACCACCACTGTAGCGGAAATCGAGTCGCAGCTCCGACGAGCCGGTCCCACTCCATTCACCAAGCCTCTCACGCTCTTCCTCAACCGTTTTGCCGAGAAAGCCGTCAACTACTTTTTTGAAGGCGACAAGCTCAGCAACCCCAAGTTCTTGCGGGTGGTCAAGCTGTCGCTGGCATCCGATGACGGTCCCGAGCTCCGTTCTCAGGTGACCAGTGGCCGCGAAAAGCTGTTGTTCCCATTGTTTGCCAACGAGGCGACGGCGGCTCAGGTTCAGGCAGGCATCTCGATCGTACAGCAGTTGGTCGACCGCGATCCCAAATGGCTTGTAACCAACAAGGACGTGTTCGAGAAGCTCATCAGCCTCTGGAACAGTCCCGCAAGCCGCGAGCGCCGACGAGAAGAGGCTAACAGCAGCGCCAACAAGGCCGTGATCACGCCGGCGAATACAACCAATCAGAACCAGGTCATCGTCAGGAAAAGCAGCGAAACCAAGCAGCTCATCGAGCTCTTCCTCTCGTTCCTCCACATCGAGCCGCATGTCGAGGCCTACGTCGCCATCTTGGACGCGTACACGTACAAAATCGCCTTTGACCTCACATTTGTGACGCGCTTCATCTACGACAACCTATGCGTCAAGGCGTCCAACTCGTTCAAAAAGCAAATGTTCTCGCGCTTCCTCTCGCTGTTCGAGGACAAGGAGGCCAGTCAGATGCTCAAGACACAGGCGTTACGCGTGCTCATCAACCCCATGTTGCTCGCTTCGTACGGTCCCCATCCTACCAGCTCGCCTGCCGCTTCGCCCAAGCCAGCCACAGCGACTGTCGCAGCAGACAAGTCCACATCTCCTATCTCTCAGGCTGCCGCCGCCATTGATTCTAGTCAAAAAGCAAACGACAAGGATGGCGATGTCGAGATGAAGGATGCGGCTGCCGATGGCAAGAAGCCAGAGACTGTTGCCGCCCCTGCTTCTACCGACGCCGCCGCTGCCGACGCCGCTGATACTACGTCTGCATCAGCATCGGCGGAAGCAACCAAAGACCTTGACGCGAAAGATGCGGCCGCGCCTTCTGAAGAGCCTGCTGTCGCCGACGATGCCGAGGTCATCGACGCCGAGCTCGTCACGCAGATCGTCAACCGCATGTGGAAGCCGTTCCAGAATGCCAAGGCCGCCAACGAGTTGTGCTCCGATGACGCGCTTCGCATCGAGCTGCTCCACATGTCGACCATGATCCTCGAGCACTGCTCAAACCACCTCGCTCCCAATGGTCAACTGAAGAAAGACACCATCAAGTTCGGCTGGGCCAATTTGACAGCAGAGGATGTTACTGTCAAGAACGTGGCCTACATCTTCATCGCCCGCTTCCTCGAGGTCTTTGAGAGCCCCATCAAGATCGTGGGTCAAGTCTACTTTGGCCTGCTGCGCGCTCATCAGTCCGAAGGACGCAGTATGGTCAAGAAGGCGCTCGACATCTTGGTGCCAGCGTTGCCCAAGCGTGCCGGAGCCAGCGAGAACGGCCAGCCTCCACAATGGGCCAAGTGGACCAAGCGACAGCTGGTCGACGAAGGACACAACGTCAGCCAGCTTTTCGCGATCCTGAGCCTGCTCGTGCGTCATGCCGACCTCTTCTATAGCAGCCGCGAGATGTTTATTCCGCACATTGTCAGCAACCTCACCAAACTCGGCCTGGTCGCCAACGTCAATGTCGAGTCTAGGATGCTGGCCGTCGATCTGGTGGAGCTCCTGCACAAATGGGAGAAGCGTCGCCAAGACCACGTCCGCTCCCAGCAGGCATCAGCCGAGAGCTCGTCCACTGACAGTTCCACCGAAGCCGCCGAAGCGGCTACCGGCGCCGCTAAGCGTGGTCTCGATGCGCCCGAAGAAGCAGCAGCTGTCAAAAAGGTGCGCATTGACGAGACGGGCATCTCTGCCTCGGCATCTGCATCCAAGAGCTCCTCGCCTGTTCCTGCGCCCGCCGCTCCGACTGCAGCTGTCACTGCTGACGCGGCCTTGTCGCCTGCCGACCACGAGTATCTCATGCCTATGAACTTGCGCGAGATGACGGTCGGCTTCCTTGTACGCTTCGTCTCGCTCTCGATGGAGCCGATTTCCAAGGCTGGCATCGTCTCGAAGGCCGCCAACTTGCTCTCCGAGATCCTCAAGGCACCTTACTGGTCCGACGTGCAGGTTCGCCTCTCCATCTTCCAGCGTCCTCTGATCCACACCGAGATCAACGAGCAAAACACGCCTGTCATCTGCAATGCGCTCCGCACTCTCCAGATCGTGGTCGAGGATAAGACAGACGCTTACATTGCGCCTCACGTTCCACAGCTGCAGAAGCTGCTCGAGAAGAGCGCCTCCACTGACGAGGTCTCGCTCGTCGAGGCGCAAAAGCCTGTCCTGGAGCGCATCTTCCGCGTCATCCCGGACCCACCACCCGAGGAGGATGCCGACGGCGAAGCCGAGATGGACACTGGCGACGACAAGAAGGCCGACGAAGAAGACGCGTCCATCACCAAGGATTTGAAGGAAAGTGAAGCCACCGACGAGCTGGCAGCCTTCCGTAAGTTTGCCGAGAATCTCATCGCCGACGGTCTCAAGCAGAGTCAGCATCTTTACAGCGTCTTCAGCATGCTCGATGCTTGGAGTCAGAGCAAGCCTGAAAAGATCGATGCGCACCTGCCTGCCCTCAGCAAGGCGCTCAGCAAGCTGACCAAGGAGCACCTTGCTGCGACGGCGCCTGTCCCCGCCAACGATGGCAACCTCAAGCTGCTCATGCTCGTGCTCGAGTTGCTCAAGCGTCGCATCTCGAACCTTGGCGATCAGCGACGTTGGCTGCTTTCGGCTCTCGTGCAGCTGGTCGAGCGCTCCTCGTCCTTGGAGCTTTGCCGTTTCCTGCTGTCGACCATGTCCAAGTGGATTCTCGAACAGCGCGAAGCCTTCCCGACGGTCAAGGAAAAAGCAGGTATCTTGCTCAAGATGATGTCATTCGAGTCGCGCGACAACGATCAGCTGCTACAGGACTACCTCGATCTCATCCACGCCATCTACACCACCCCGGCATTCGCACGCACCGAGCTCACCGTGCGACTCGAAAACGCCTTCCTGCTTGGATGCCGTCACAAGGATGCGCAGGTGCGTCAGAAGTTCGTCGACATCTTTGACCGAACGCTTGTCCGGAGCGCTGCTGGTCGTCTTCAATATCTGCTTGGCCACCAGAGCTGGGAGTATTTAGCTGAGCACTACTGGGTCAACCAGGTGCTCGATCTCATGCTTGCGTCGATCGATACCAACTGGCCCCTGTTGGCTCACAGCTCGGTGCAGCTTGGCAAGGGAGGCAGTAGCTTTGTGACAACGCTCAAAAGCCTGCAGGTGGGCGACATGCTTTCGTCGATCCGTGCGCTCCAGTATACGGATCGTGATCTTGCACATCAGATCTGGGTATCGTTCTTTGCAGCTGCTTGGCGCTCGATGCGTCGCAAGGACCACGACGACATTACACGCGCGCTCATCGGCGTGCTGACCCGCGAGTACAACCTTCGCCAGGTCAGCAAGCGTCCCAATGTCGTCCAGACTCTGCTCGAAGGTGCCCTTGCCTGCAAGCCGCAGCTCGAGCTGCCGCCGCACGTCGTTAAGTATCTCGGCCGTAACTTTAATGCTTGGCACACGTCAATCGAGCTGCTGCAAAACTTGCTGTGCTCGCTGCCCCGCCAGGACGATGCGATCCGCGAAGCTGGACAGGATGCGCTCACCGAGCTGTACGCCGAGCTGTCGGAGGAAGACATGTTCTACGGGCTCTGGCGTCGACGATGCGTGTACGCCGAGACCAACAGTGCCATCTCTTTCGAGCAGATTGGCATGTGGAACCAGGCGCAGGTGCAGTACGAGACGGCACAGATCAAGGCTCGTTCGGGCGTGCTCAATTTCACCGAGGCCGAGTATCATCTGTGGGAGGATCAGTGGGTGTTTTGCGCTCAGAAGCTGCAGCAGTGGGACATTCTCACGGACCTCGCTAAGGCGGAAGGCGACAACGATCTGCTGCTCGAATGCGCATGGCGGCTGTACGATTGGTCTGCGGAGCGCGAGACGCTCGAACAGGCGCTCGAGAGTCTGTCGGCCAGTGCTACGCCACGACGTCGCGTGTTTGAGGCGTACATGGCGCTGCTCAAGTCGCAGTCGGGTCAGGATAAGCCTGCCGAGTTTGGTCGCATTTGCGATGAGGCCATCCAGCTTACCCTGAAAAAGTGGCATTCGCTGCCGACTGCGGTTACGGTGGCGCATGTTCCGCTGTTGCAGATCTTCCAGCAATTTGTCGAGCTGCAAGAGGCCAGCACGATCTTTGCCAGTCTGGCACACACCAACGCCACCAATCTCGACCAGCGTTCTGCTGAGCTAAAAGCTCAGATGCAGACTTGGCGCGAACGTTTGCCGAATTTATGGGACGACATTAATGCCTGGTCCGACCTGGTCGCCTGGAGGCAGCACGTGTTTGGCGCCATCAACAAGGCATACCTCCCGTTGGTGCCGGTCATTCAGCAGCGGGACGGCCAGAACGCGTCTACCAACTCGTACGCCTACCGCGGTTACCACGAGACGGCCTGGATCATCAACCGTTTCGCCCACGTGGCACGCAAGCACTATCTCAACGACGTCTGCATCTCGTCGCTCACCAAGATCTACACGCTGCCCAACATTGAGATCCAGGAGGCGTTCCTCAAGCTGCGCGAGCAGGCCAAGTGTCACTTTCAGAACCCGAACGAGTTGACACAAGGTCTCGACGTGATCAACAACACCAACTTGATGTTCTTTGCCGCACCGCAGAAGGCCGAGTTCTTTACGCTCAAGGGTATGTTTATGGCGCGCTTGGGTCTGAATGATGAGGCCAACCATGCGTTTGCTACTGCTATCCAGATGGATCTCAATCTCGCCAAGGCTTGGACCGAGTGGGGACGATACAACGACCGACTGTTCCGCGACCGCCCCACCGAGCTGTCGGCGGCAGGCAACGCTGTCAGCTGCTACCTGCAAGCTGCGGGTCTCTACAAGAACGCCAAAGTGCGCAAGGTGCTCATCCGTGTGCTGTGGTTGCTGTCGTGCGACGACAACAAGGGCACAGTCTGGCAGGCGTTCGAAGGTTTCAAGGGCGACGCGCCAATCTGGTACTGGATAACGTTCATCCCACAGCTGCTGCAGAGTCTCAGCCACAAGGAGGCTCGATTCGCACGCAAGATGCTCATGTCGATCGCAAAGACGTTCCCTCAGTCGTTGTACTTCTACCTGCGAACCACCAAGGAAGACTTTGTTGCGATGAAGCGTCAGTCGCTCATGGCTGCACAGAGGGCGGCTCAGCAGCAAGCACGACAGCAGCAGGCTCAGGCTGCGGCGGCTGCAGCGGCGGCTAACGGTAAGCCGGTTGGTGGTGGTGCGGCGGATGCAGGTAAGACTCCGGGTGCTGATGGTCAGGCTGCGGGTAGCCCTGCTAAGACGGATGGTGCTACTCCTGCCTCTGCTGCTGCTGCCGCCACGCCTGCTAATGGTAGTGCTGATGCAGGAGCAAACAAGGTGACCCCTGCTGCTGCTGGTACGGCGGCTCCAGCGTCTGGTGCTGCGGCTACGACGACGGCGGCGGCGACGGGACCAGCACCGGGAGCACCTGCAACAACGGCTCCTGCAGCGGCCAACATGCCACGCCAACCATGGGAGTACGTCGACGAGATCCTCAACATCCTCAAGACAGCCTTCCCCTTGCTCACGCTCACGATGGAAAACATCGCCGAGCAGATCCAGCAGCGATTCAAGCCGACCAACGAGGAAGACATCTACCGTCTCACCAATGCGCTTCTCAACGATGCGCTGCAGCAGTACATCCAGCGTGCCGTCACTCCCAACGACTCGGGCGTCTTGCCCGCCTCTTCGCAAGCCAACGTCATCCGGTTCGCCGAAAACTTGCCGCCTGGACCGCTCAAGACGTCGTTCGAGGAAGATTTCGTCAAGTCCAAGCCGACGTTACGAGACTATGTTTCCAAACTCCAGCGATGGAGAGACCGATACGAGACGAGCCTCGACCGTCGACCGAGCAAGCAGCATCTCGAGCACTGTTCGCACTACCTGGTCGAGTTCCAGCATCAGAAGTTTGACGAGGTCGAGGTGCCCGGTCAATATCTCAAGTTGGAAGATAACAACTCGGACTTTGTCAAGATTGCGCGATTCATGCCGGTGTTTGAGATGGTTCGGTCGTCGGGGATGTGTACGAGGCGGTTGACGATTTTGAGTAATAAAGGGACGACGCATTCGTTCGCAGTTCAGTTGCCGAGTGGGAGGTACTGTAGGAGGGAGGAGAGGATTTTCCAGCTGCTGAGGTTTTTCAATCGGATCTTGGAGAGGAGGAAAGAGACGAGGAAGAGGGGGTTGGCTTTCCATGTGCCGCTGGCGTTGCCGTTGGCGCCGCAGGTGAGGTTGATTGATCACGATTCGAGTTTTGTCAGTCTGCAGGATATCTACGAGAGGCATTGTGAGGAGATTGGGATTGGTAAAGATGATCCGGTGATTGCGTGGGTGGAGAAGATGAGGAGTACGTGGGATGGGGGTAGTTTGGGACCGACTGCGAGAGGGGTTGGGGCGGGTAGGTTGGCGGTTCCATCGGCAGGTGGTGCGGGAGGAGCGGCACAGACGCGTGGTAATGTCGACTTTACCAACTTGCGTATGGATCTGATGGAAGAGATTTCGACCAAGTACGTTCCGGATACGGTCTTGTCTCGATTCCTCACGAGATCGATGCCGTCACCTTCGGATCTGTACATGCTTCGAAAGCAGTTTACGCTTCAAACCGCGGCATCGTCGTTTGTCACGTACTGCTTGTTCGTCTCGAACCGCCTACCCAACCGGATCCACATTAGCCGATCTTCCGGTCAGGTGGCGATGTCCGACGTGGTGCCGACGTTCAACCCTACCGCCCCACAATTCAAATCCACCGACCCGACACCCTTCCGCCTCTCCCCGAACCTGCAAAACTTGATCGGACCCATCGGCATCGAAGGCGTCCTCACTTCAGCCCTCATGGCTCTCGGCCGCACACTAACCGAACCGGATCGAAACCTCGAAGAGTACCTCGGCATCTTTGTGCGCGACGAGATCAACTTTTGGCTCCAAGGCGCACAGCGACAGGCTCAAGCAGCAGCAGCGGCCGGCGGTGCCGCTCCAGCCCTCGTCACAGAAGCGCCGAAAGAGGTCGTGCTCACAAACGTTCTCGAGATCGTTAAAAGGGCCAAACTCATCAGTTGCAGACACGAATTTGATAAGCTGCAGACGGGTACTGTCGCCACCACGCCCGTCAGCAGCGTCGTACTGGATTTGGTCAATTCGGCGAGCAATCCGAGCAAGTTGGCGTTGCAGGATCCTACGTGGGGTCCGTGGTTGTAGTGGAAGGTTTGTGTTTTTTATGCAATTGCATTTCCAAGTTTTGATAGTTTTACATGTGTGTGAGAGTGTATTGAGAGAGGATCACTTCTTTTTGGGTGTGAGTTTGACAGTGATGCGTCGACTGGTGCGACGTGTTGTGGGCAGCTCTTCTTCTGCTGGAGAGTTGAGCTCAGGTACGTCCTCCTCTTCATCAGTCTCGGGCTCCACATACAGCGACGCAGTCCGTCTAGCACGCGTGCTTCTGCCCTTTGGAGTCTCGGCTTCTGGCTCGGCTTTGGAAGCGGTTGATCGTCGAGGACGCTTTGCCACTGGTGAATCTTTGACCTCTGCCGTTGCTGTCCTTCTACGATGTCGCTTTGGTGGCGACACTTTGGCAGGAGTCGGAGAGGGGCTAGCGTCGGAGCTGCTGCTACCGTCTTCTGCTCGGCCAGACGTGGAAGCAAGTTGGGCGAGCGAGATGATCTTGCCGCGTTTGCCTGGTGCGGATGTGGGGGTTGGGTCGACGACCACTTCAACTCCGTCATCCATGGGCACGTCGATGTCGAGGTCTTCTGCAGCCCCAGCATCTGGCTCCTCCTCAGGCACATGATTCTCCTTCTCCTTCAGAGCAAAGAGTCGACTCTTCTCCTCTTGCTGCTCATCCTCCTTTCCATTCGCTACCTTTTTCTTGCCTCCCTCCTTCCCACCTTTCACCATCTTGTCTCCATATTGCTCCTTGACACGTCTAGCGATTCGAACCGCATTGATCAGCTTTCTCCAATTCTTCATGGCTCTCTCCATCTTTTTCGTCTGCTGCTTCAACGCGTCTTGCTGCTCTTGCTGCCAGAACGCCTTTTCGACCAGCTCGGCGTTTTGCTGTGCGACGATGACACCGGTGATCTTGGGCATACCGCGTTGTTTACGGAATTCGAATCCTGTAATGGCTTCCGCGTAAGGCACGCCGAGTTTCTTGGCTACTTTCGCTACGCCGCTGAAGGGCAAGTGTACAGCGCCGGCGGGAAGCATCGAGGGTACAAAGAGGTCGATGTTGCCGAAGCCGTTGGTTGGGATCACGCCGTCTGGTCCAACGGCAGGTGGAACATAGAGCTGAGTCTGGAACTCGGCGTAAAGACCTTCCTGAGCTACTTCGCGACCTTCCAGCCGAGCTTGCTCCTCTGCACGCTTGTTGGCCAGAGTATATCCACGCGACTTGACAAATTTGAGCGCAACTTCACCGTCTTTGACCACTCGACCTTCGTTGTACCATTGACGTGAGGATCGAAGCGTCTGCACGTCTGATTTGGAGAACACCGGGGTGCCTTGGAAAGTTGCAATCTGTCGACGTGGAAAGACAACTTCGTCGCGCTTGAGGAACTTTTCGAGAAAGTAGATCGGGTGGTCTTTGAAGCCGTTCATCGATGAAGGCATGGGTTCACGCGAGCTGTTGTCCTGTAACTCGGCGTCTTCCATCGCGTCACGGTCTAGCTTCTGAGGACGATGGATAGCTCGCACAACCTTGGACCACCAGTCTTCTTCCCCTTTCGAACGTGTCGGAGGACGCAAACGAGAGACACGTGAGTTGAGCGTTTTAGTGTATCGTGCAGTCACATCACGAGCATAGCCATCCTCTTCAAAAGCGACGACGTAGACGAGCTTGTTCTGTCGGTCGAAAGCGGGTGGTTCCATGTGACGGTTTCCTGAAGGTCGTATCATAGATCGAACCGGGTCGACCGTGATCCACTTCTGGTAAGGTTTGGAAAATACTTCGACCCACATGGTCGGCGGTGCTTGCAAGTCGACCGGATCTGCTGTCGTATCGTCTCCAGCGACTTCAGAGTCTTTGAGCTGCTTAGGACGGAAAGAGCGCAATTTGACCTTGGGCTCTACCTTGAGCGGAGCTTTGAGGTTCTTCCACTTTTCAGGACGATAATCCTCTTCGCTCTCGCCGTCCTTTCCGCCCGCGGTGTCTGAGTCGATGACGTCAATCTCTCTCGCTTTTCCCTTGCCCTTCGGTGATGCAGCGACTTTCGCGTTGCTGCTTGCAGCTCGACTCTTTGCTCCATTGATATAGCGGCTCGAGGAGAGGTCCGAGGCGGTATCATCGACAGCAATAGGCTGGCTGCGATCGCCGCGACAGTCCGCTCGGCCAGCGCCATTGGATGTTTTGGCTGCAGCGCTCAAGACGGCCTTTTTGGTGAGATCGCCGGAATCTTTGACAGTTTTCTTGCCTTTTCTGCCAGTGCTGGCATCGCTTGCCGTTGCTTCATCTGCAGATGACTGTGAGTCGACGCTGATTGCCTTGCGTGAGCCCTTGCTACGCACAGTTGAGGATGCTCCCGAGGCACTGTAATTGCCATCCTCATTGTCAGAAGTGAATTCGTCAACAGGCTTGGAGGCGAAGCGACGAGACGATGACTTGTTGACTCGAGATCGAAGTTGGCTGGGCTTTTTCTCGGCTTGGCTCCCAGGCTGAGCAGTGTTGGCGAGCTTGCTGGCACCGACACTCCACGACAAAGGCTGTGGGCTCACCACAAGTCGAGCAGGGATGCCGATAGAACGACAGAGAGCGCAAAACAGTTGAGCGCTTGTCTCTCTGGATCCTGAACGCTCGTCTGCACGTTCTCTGAGCCCGGCGGGTGATATGTGCTCCGTTGCGGGAAGGAGGCGCAGGTAGATTGGACGGATGGCGGAGCCTGGTGCGAAAATGGTGATCTCCATCGCTTTCGTCGGTGGCTTGAGCGTGGCTGGGTCCGAAGCTGACGAGGCATTCGACCGGGTATCTCTGGCTTTGCCTTTGCCCTTGCTGTTCGCGTTGGCCGTCTCTGCAATTTTGGCCTGTCGCTCCTTGGCTTCCTTGTATCGTTGCTGCTCTCTGCGTTCGCGTCGATGACGCTGCTCTCTCTCTGCAGCTGTCTCTACAATCCACCCATCGATTCTGCGACCCGAGCCAGGGATGATGCCGGTCGCGATATCCTGATCCGGTTGACGAAGAGCCGAGTTGGCGACCATGGTGGGGTCGAGGCGGAAACGCGAAGACCACCAGCGGACAAGCTCGGAGAGAAAGCTTTCAAACATGCGAATCCTCTCTCGTTGCTCTGTGACCTTTTTGGGATGGATGGAGCGGAGCTTGGTGATAAGATAGTCTGGTACCGAGTCAGCCAGTGTATCGCGTAGCTCCCCATCGTTGCACCACTTGTTGCGCACTCTTGCGTGCGCTAGCATTGACAGAACGAGGAGCTTGTGTGCGGTGATGCGATTCTGTCGGTCACGAGGGGTGAGGAAGTTGTTGGACTTTTGCTTAGGAGAGTCGGTCTGTTTGCTGGTACGGCTGCCGACAGAGATTTCGACGCCGCGATGCTGGCCCTTTCCGTCCTTGAAGATGGGGATTGGTTTGGAGCCGGCTGAAGCGTCATCGCCGCGCTCGTCCGGATCTTCGTCTGCTCCCCCTTCAGCGTCATATTCGCCGGTGCCATCGCGATACTTTGCTTGAACCTCGCGGTAGGCGGCAGCATACATGTCCTGCAGATCCTGTGCTGACTGATCTGCATCATCCAAATCGACATCCTCCATGTCGAGCTCCTCGCTACTCGCCCTCGATGCATCGGCCGTTGCAGGAGCGGCAGAATCCGGATCGACATCTTCGAAATCCGACATGCCCATATCATCGTCATTGGCGTTCTCGGGTTGCCCTACGGACCCGACGGTGGAGATCTCGATGACTTGCTGCGAAGATGGCTGCTTTTTGGCCAACCCGGATGATGCACCCGATTTGGACCGCGACGCCCGTGCTGACGTGGCAGCAGACTGAGTTCGGGATGGCATGGCAGCTGAGATCTGATGCGATGATTCTCCGCTGTCGTCGTCGGAAGAGATGGACTGGACGTCGAAGACCTGTTCTGGGTCTGGTTCTGGGCGATCCAAGTCGTAAGCAAGCTTGGGCGGCTTCCGAGGTTGGCGTCGTGCCAGTTTTGTCGGAGAGCTCATACGTGCTCCGTTGATGAGATATCGACGAGTATCCTCATGCTTGATTTGAGCAGCAAGACGATCTCTGCTGCTCGATGGTTCGTTGAAGGAAAGAAGCAGGCTTGATTGGAATGACCATTTGATCCGGCAATGCTTTTTGCTTTTGCTGCAATTCGACTCAGCCATGCAGCCAAAGTCTGACGGACGTGGTGCATAAAAGAAAGGTGGAGGAAAACGAGCCCTTTTTTTTTTTTTTTTTTTTTTGGGTGGAAACGCCAGCCTGACTCAGCCACAAAAATTCAGTAGAGTGTTAGGTTGACATGCACGGGCTCATCGTCGTTTCGTGTTTCCTCTCAGTAAAGCTAACGATGAGCGGACTTGCACAAGTATCGATGCTGGATGGACTGCTTTCAAAACCATTTTGGATTAAGATCGACCGAGGTTCGAAATGAAGGATGGCCGAGCTGGTAGAAGCAAATCCTAGACAGCTGAGTTGCGGACCAAGAAAAAGCGGTCTGCACCACGTCCTGCGAGCATCCTCTCGGTAGCACCACTGCATTCGCCAACACGAAAACCTATTTACATCTTGCCTTGCACCTTTTTGACATTGGTGGTGGGCCACTCGTACGAATCGTTGGTGCGCTGGTAGCCGTAGCGAGCGATAAAGTCGTTGAGCGAAGCAGGGCCTCGGCTGCCGTACTCGTAAGGCTCGTTCTTGATCTTGCCAGCGTCGATGGCGTGGAGCAAAGGGTGAAGATGGCCCACGACACATGGAGCTCGTCGTCACGAACAAAGTTGGAGTGGTCGCCGTTGAGTGCGTCGAGGATGAGCGCCTCGTATGCCTCGGGGATGCGCACCTCCGAGAATCGCTCCTTGTAGGTCAAGTCCAGGTCGGCAGGCAGCGTGGCCATCTCGAGACCGGGCTTCTTGGCGTTCATCTTGAGGTACACTGCCTCGTCGGGCTGGATGCGGATGACGAGCTCGTTGCGTGGGATCTTGTCGAACAGGCCCTTTGGCGTGTCCTTGTACTGAACGCGAATCACGACCTTGGCCTCGTCGAGTGCCTTACCCGCCTTGAGGATGAAAGGAACGCCCTTCCAGCGCTCGTTGTTGACGTGCAAGGCCAAAGCGGCAAACGTGGGGCAGTTGCTGTCCTTGGGAACAGTGTCGTCGTCCTTGTAGCCTGGCTTGCCGTTGGCGGCAGTGTACTGTCCGATGAGGACGTCCTTCTCCTCGATAGCAGGCACCGACTTGAGCACCTTGACCTTTTCGTCACGAATGTCCTCTGCCGAGAAAGACTTGGGTCGCTCCATGGCCAACAACGAAAGTACCTGCGAAAGATGGTTCTGCTGAATGTCACGAATGATACCAAACTCGTCAAAGTAGCCACCACGACCCTCGGTACCGAAGGGCTCCTTGAAAGTGATCTGCACATTGTCGACGAGCTTGTTGTTGAGGCTAGCATCGATGAGAGGGTTTCCGAATCGCATGATGAGCAGGTTCTTGACCATCTCCTTTCCAAGGTAGTGGTCGATACGGAAGGTCTCCTCCTCCTTCCACAGACCTTTGAGAGCGCCAATCATCTCTCGGCTGCTCTCGAGGTCCTTTCCAAAGGGCTTCTCAATGACGATTCGGTTGTGACCCTTTTCAGAGTAGCAGTTCTTCTTGAGACCCTTTGCGACGACGGTGAAGATGTTGGGCGGCAAGGCCATGTAGAAGAGGCGGCTGGGGTGGTCGTGCTTCCTCTCTGCCTCGATACGCTCCATCTCCTTGTTGAGGGTCTGGAACGAAGCGTCCTCGTCATACTGACCCGAGATGTACTGGCAGATTTCGAGAAAGTTTTTTACGTCTTGCTTGCCCTTGTCATTGTCGACATTTTTGAGATGTCCGGTGACCTTTTCGGCAAAGGTGTCCTTGTCCATCTTTGTTCGTGCATATCCAATGATGTGTGTGGTCTTGGGGAGCAGGTCAAGGCGGAAGAGGTTAAAGAGGGCTGGGAAGGTCTGTTGTCGATGAAATCAATGACAGAGTGAGGTGACGGGATGAAGTTGAAAGATTGGAGAGGAATGTCAGCGCTGTCACTTTTGTGGAGAGACTGTCTGATTGCTCGATGAGCAAAGAGTTGTGCTACATACCTTCTTCTTTGCAAGATCTCCCGAGGCACCGAGGACTGTTGAGGCGGCGATCAGATAACGGAAACGACTGGTGAGTGGCTGTTGTCTTCAAGATTTGGCTCCTTCTGACGCCGTCCATTCGGGGTCGTGCAAAACGAGGTCGTGCAAAACATGGCCAAAATTCCGAGCTGGAGGGCTGCAGTTGCTACTCACCTACGATGATGGTGTCATTGTCAAAGGCGGGGGCGTTGGAGGTAGGCATGATGGCAGATTCGAGCTGGGGAGGATTTCGAGTAAAGGTTGGGAGTCCGGATTCGAGACTGCGAGATCACAGGATGATGATGTTGTGCTTGCAACTGCGAGAAGGTCCGAGGCTAGAAGCCAGATCGATGGATCCAAAGCTAGATTAGTCTGCGAAAAGCGTCGAGATGCCGGTGGGATGACCGATCCTGTTACCGCGAGGTGCGAAGAGTTTGCGATATAGGAGCTAATACGTTGAGGGTGAGGCTTCGATCAACGTAGATCGGTGTGGATGGTGGTGGTGGTGGTGGTAACGTCGGAAGAAGTCGTGGATGCTGAGATGACACAGAGCGATGAAAGCCGAAAGGTGAAAAGTGTAGCAGCAGAGCCTGTCTCTCTTTGCAAAAAGAAGATTTGCGAAAGAGAGATGTGAAGCGGTCAATCGGTTACAGTACGCAGCAGCGTCGCAGCTTGCAGCGTGGCAGAGCACGGCCCAATTTTACCTCACCCACAACTCCACTCTCTCTCGCAACAGAGTCACAGTCACACAGTTCACACATACACACACACAATTTTGATTTTGGAATTCTCTCTGTCCGTGGACCGGCTCGAACCCGGTGACGCTGTTGAGCACGGACGCGATTTTTTGAACTTAGCTCCGTTCCTCTGCCCGAAATCTGACTCGATTCGCTTTTTAACGCTGACGTCCAAGGTTGGTGGCGATAGAACAAGGCGGAACAGTGTATCCTCTAATTACTGTATCGGCTGTCATCTTCCTTGCTTTCGTCGCCGTCGTCGCCGTCGTCGCCGCTACTGGTCTCCGCTGCCTTGTAGAGTAAATCCTTTGCAATTGCAAAACACCATTCGATCCTTTTCTGTAGCCATGCAACAAGCTGAGTTAACTAACTTAACCTCACAAACGAACCTCTGCGATCTCCGTTGACCTCCGGACCGACAATGCAGCAGATGCAGCAAGAGTCCTTTCTTGGCAGGAAATCGATATGATAAGGATCGCTCTTTTCCCACGTTGCGAAGCCTTTTTTTCATGTTACATTGCCGAACGGAGATCTTCCACTCGGAGCCCGATCGCAGATGATGTGCATGCAAACACATCACAGATCTGCAGCGTTGACTGACACCTGCCAAGCCGTCAGACCTTTTCCGTCCGACTTCGAGACCAAAGCCATGTCACTGAGGCAGGTATCACGGACGTGCCAAAGCTGCTTGGGCTGGCCTGGACATGTTGTCACTGCCATGATAGCTCAGCTTTCCTCACTCAATTCCTAGAGACACCCATGGCTTTGCTCTCCAAGACATCGCGTCTGCTTTTCCTCACGTTGGCTTGGAGTCTTAACAGCATGCGTATCCCTTGCACTGACAACGTACTACGGGCACGGTGGTACGTCCGCGGAAACAAGTCTCGCAGCCTGCTTTCTGTCATTATGCTTGCTGTGCGCGAAACGAGCAAGGGTGGTGTGAGGCGGCTGGAAGCGTTCGTAGAGCTGCACAAAGGGGCAATTACACAGCTGGCACACGCTCAAGTACATCTTTGAGAGCCAGGTCGCAGTAGATAATCAAGCTTCCCACACAATCCAACCTTCTGTGGATTGCAAGCAATGCCTTCGCCAGTGGTTCGCGATCCAAGCTGAGGTTGAGGTTGAGAACTGTTGCCGTTGATCCAGCTGCAGTACACGACATGATTTATGATTCCCTATTCACACTCAGAGTGCTACGCAGACCCCGCCATTGGGCTCTGAGGATGGGCCTTCTCCGCCCACAGGGGTCCTAAATCGTCTCACTTGGTATAGTCGCTCTCTGCTTCAATCATACCAACAAAAGCTTTGGTTTGAGCCTCTTCCGATTACAAGGCAGAACAGGTGCGAGAACCATCCTCTTTGATTGATCTTATTTGTCAAATGGCGAGATCGTCCACTTCATCGCAGGAGCATGTGCCTTTTTCGACCTTGATTGCCCCTTTGGACTTGTCGGATAGCGCGGACCGGACCTTCTAGAATAAAAATTGGCCGATTAACAACTTTTGGTTTTTTGGGGGAGGGGGCGACCGGCAATCTTCTCGTGACGACTGGAGCATCTGGCAGCATGTATACGCAGAGGAGCACTTTGCAACAGGTCCTTGATCACAGTCGGCATCGGCATCGGCGTCGCCCTGAAGACCGAAGATCTGCATTGTCACTGACGATGCTGTCGACAATGATGACACGTTGCTGGGCGTAGCTTACGCCTGCTCGCTTCGTACATGAAAGGGACCATTTCGCTGCATCAAGACTTCGAACGAGCTTGTAGAGCTGATCAATGTTGTACTGCTGGCGAAGAAAGGGGTCCATAGAGCTGTTCAGCATCGTCAAGGATGTTGCCCGATCCCTCGGCAGGCGCTCTTCCATGGGCGTGATCCTAAGCCTGCGTCAAGAAGGGTCCACTCTCCACTACATCAAGAGCTCAAGCCCTTAACAGAATGTTCACCGACGCCACAAAGGCCTCGGGGCGACAAGGACCTCTGTGGGTGCCGATGTTTGTGTCACGACCAATGAATGCACCTCATACTTATCGATCGCTCCTTGAGCAAGCTAAGAAACGCAACGACCTCCCCTCAAAGACAGCATGCAGGGTGTTTGGACGGCATGAGCACACCAGGCTCCGGATCTTACCCCATAAGCGAGCCTGCCATTGTCGCTCATCAGGCGGAGCTCACACCTCCCAATGGCGTTTGCATGCACCTGTCCCCTTTCCGCTGCGGCTCTGCGTCAGAAGAGAGGCCCGAACGTCACGTTGCGCGATCGTCCGGTTGAAAGAGCTCGATCCCATCAACATCTCGAGAAGGCCCTTGCGTTGCAGGTGAAACACACTTACTGCCGTACCTTTTGCTGCTGTTGATGCGCCTCCAAGGTTTGTAACCAGCAACTCACCTTAGTCTCATGCGCCAGTGCTTGTAGCGTGCGCGTGGTTGTTGAACCGCTGCTGCAGTATCTTGCACTTCAAATACCGGCAGATGTTGGCAAGACCAGGGGGAAGGGGGAAGAAGGTCTATGGTACGAGTGTCACTAGGAAAGCGTCTGAAGCGCAAAGTCGCAGAAACTTGCAGCGGATAGAACATTCTTTGCGATTTGTAGCGACTCTGCATGCGCCGCTTATCACGAGCTACCACTCTCACACTTTTTGCGCTTTGCTGTGATACCGACCGCAGGTAAGAAATTCTGCCGACCGCCGGTCACAAACCTACTGTATCCCTCTTGGCGCTTCGCCAAGCCGCGACCGATGGAAGCCACCCTCATCAAACCCTCTTGCGCGACCGAGCCAAGCCCAGTTAATATTATTCGACACGCACACCGAACGTTGCCCAGAAGGCTCGTGCTCGCTCATGAGGTGATCGAAGCGCTTTGCTCTTCACTCGTAGGGGGCTGCATTCATTCACACCGTGCATGACGTCTCATCTGCAAGCACGGATCTCGCTGCAAATTCCAAGCCCCACAGGCTAAATGGCGACCCACTTCCCAAAAAGGGCTCGATATCACTTTGATACATTCTTCAGAGCCGAATTCGCTTAAGCAAGCCGTGTACGTCTGAGAAGCAATCCAGTCTGTTCCTTGCCACTTCTCGTCATCCGAGTGTCGACCGGTAAGCAAAGTGTCAGATACAGCGCGAGTCGAGTGTGTGTGTGTGTGTGTCTTCTGACACCATCTCGGACCGCCTTTGCGTGGAAAAAAGTAGATAAAGAGGCTTGGTTGTCCACCGAGGTCGACCTCCGACTTCATTGATCTTAGCTATACCCTATACTTTCTCCCTCCGGCAAACTCACACATCGACAAAGCCGACATTGACAATCATTTGCACCACTATCGCGATACCCGTATAAGGTAAGTGTTGTTCTCCGCTGCTATGAAAGCATCATGGTCACATGCAAAGCAGCCATGAAACCCAACATGCGACCCACAGGTGTAATTGCCGACGCTTCGTTTCCCCCCTTCTCTCTTGCCAGATGAAAAGCCATGCACTTTTTCCACTTTGTCTTCTCAACATGCATCGACATGGTGACGAGAGAGAAAGATGCGTAACAGCCCACTTTCTCGACGTTTGTTGGAAATTTCGTCTGGTCTGGCAATTTTGATTGGACGGCATTGTGTGCCTTTTGGTGGGGACGGAAGGGTGGAGAATATTTTTCTCAGGCAACCTTATTTTGCTTGTCGTCTTTGCATTGGGATCCGGATACGAGAAAAAGCGCAAGCCCCTTTTTCCCAAGGCACCACCACCAGTCACAAGCAGCCAAGTCGGTCCCACGCTTGAAGCTTCGAACCTCGAGTCTGCGAGTGTGGACGCCGACGGACGCACAGAAGTTCGATGTGCCTGTGCCTTTGTGCCTTCCCAGCGCAACAAAAAGGGGAGCCCCACCAGATAACAAGCTCAAGCTCTCGGTGGCAGAACAAAAATGCACATGGCTTGCTGGATCCCAGCACCGAGCTTGGACCGGAGCGTGACCAGGGCTTCAACTCCATCCTTTTTCCGTCGAAGCTCGTGGGTGGTTTTGCGTGCTTGCTGGCATCTTGCGACAAAGCATTGTCGACAGGTGGGCTTTAGAGCAAAGAAAAAATGCGCATGCTGGATGCTGATGCTCTGCGGAAATGCCAGAGGACCTGGACTTGCAGCCACCCGGTTGTGTATCCTTCTTTTCCCACAGCAGCCGAGTATGACTGAACATGTTGTGCATGTCCACTGCCACGATCAAGAAGGGGGGCAAAAAGTCAGGTCACACACCATGCGCTGGTCACCACTTCGGTCCGCTGCTCAGTTTGTCATTTCCGGGTTCTCGGGAATGTGATCCAAAGCCTCTCTCTCCCTCTCTCTCCTCTGCGCGAAGGACAGCTCCGTTGGTGTGCGGCAAAGCCTGTGCAGCAGTTTGTTTTGGTCCTGCAGTTCTCTCTGTGCATCTCGTTCAAGGAACGTTGCAACTGACCCACCCCACACGCTTTTCTTGCATCTTTGCTCTCTCTCCTTTCCCTCGCTGCGGGAAAAATTGTCCCCCTCTTCAACGGGACCCTCAACTCATATATCTACTTCATCCACTTTGGGCTCATTCCAATGCATTTCCTCAACACTGCGGGGTCGTTCTTTCTCCTCATTTCCTCCTTTCATATTTCCGATCTACCCGCTTTTCTTTCTATTCTTCCTATCGCCATGTCGCAACGTCCACAGAGAGCTGCCGCAGTGCAAGCCATCAAAGCCAACACAGCCGCTCTAGCTCCGCGACGTCGTAGCGACTCGCAAGCATCGATCAAGACCATCACTTCGCGACAACACTTCAAGTCCGAGGATCGTCGGTACGACGGACGAAGCTCTCCCTCCATGGACATTGTTATGCAGAGATCGAGCCATCAAGATGTGCGCAGGCTGGATATGTTGGGTGCATCGCCCACCGCTGCTCCTGGGCACGACGATATGAATGGCGGGTCGTACAGCTCCAATGCCTTTCCCGCAGTCTACTGGACAGCTGCGGAAGGCGCTCCCGCTATGGGTCATTCCGCACCTCAGCCTAGTCCTGCGGCCGGCTATCCAGCGCAGCTGTGGGGGGATCCGCACGCCGAGCAGTATTCGCTTCCGCATTATGACTCTGCTCCCAGTCACGGTATGTTCGACTTGCACTACGGCTACTCGACGCAGAGCAACTCGCTGGGACTCAAAGCAGAGTCTGGTATCAACGTTGGTCTCGAAGGTAATCTCGATCTCAACGATCGCGGTCAGCGTGAGCAGCGGTCTTTCGACGCATCCACTTCGGATGCTCTTGCTCTTCTCGACACCCTACCCTTCAAAGCCAGCTCCAGCGCCGACAACGATTCGTACGAAGACAGTACCGATTCGGATCTGCCTCCGGAGAAGAAGAAGCTGTCGGCAGCATTTCGACCGCGTGGTCGAAAGAAGCGCAACAAGTGCACTCCCGATCAGCTGCGAAGCCTTGAAGCGTTTTTCGAAAAGAATCGCAACCCGACCGGTCGGATTCGTCTCGAGCTCTCGCGCAAACTGCGGATGCCCGAACGCAGTGTTCAGGTGTGGTTCCAGAACCGTCGTGCCAAAGTCAAGACTGTCGAACGCAGAGGTGATACAGGTTCTGATTCTGGCAAGAAGAAGAGCTGCAGCATTCGACTCAACGAGAAGGACGCTCACAAACCATCTGGTTCGCAAAATCGTATGGCTCGTGATACAGCCGATCAAACACCTTCGGTTACCGCTATCCCGACATCGGCTTTGTGCATTGGAACGTGGCGACGCGTATCGCCGCTCATCTGTTTCTTCTCTCGACGTCTCCAGTCCTTGACGTGGTACCTGACGAGCGAGTCGATTGGGTTCAAGCTCGAGATCCCATGGACATCTATCCGCAGTGCATACTTTGATGGTCCTTCCAACCCTTCTATCGCCGAACGCGCCGAAGGCGTCCGTGTACCCCTCGGCCACTTTGTCATCGACCTCGAACGACCGCCTACGTTCTTCATGGAGGTGTTTCGTTCCGCTCCCGTCACCAACAAGAATGGCGTCGCTGAAGAGCCCAAAGTCAGCTGGCGTCAGTGCGAAGATTTCACAGAGGACCATCAAGCAATGACCGTCAGCAGACACATTCTCAACGGTCCCTACGAAGAGCTTCGAAGTGCGGTTCAAGCTTTGGCCAAGTGCAACGACGTTCTTCGGAACCTGATCAAATTTCACGATGAAGAGCAGCGGGCTGCAGGTGCGATTCCTACGGGATCCGGGTCGACAGCGGATAACTTTGGGCTGGTCAACCAGGTTCGACCTGTCGAGCCTTTTGTTCCGCCTGCTGGAATGGATTGCGGTACGTTGACGGTGGATGCGTACGGCAACCCTGTCAATATGCCGCTCCAACCTGTTCCGATGTCTGCTTCGTCAAACATGCCCAAGAGCGCAGCGTGGCACAGCTTCCGCTCGCCCATGCGCGGCCCGGAACATCCTTGGGAATTCGATAGCCCGGCAAGCGTCTCGACCAATCTCTCGGAAGCGTCGCTGGACAGCAACCAACGTCATCTGGGCTATAGCCCGTACGGTGTTCCAACGTCGATCGAAGCAAGTCCCCGATCTGGGTTGGGCAGCTCGATGGATCTCAACGGGCTGCGGATCGACACGGGCGGTCCTGCCGGAATCTCGAGCTTCTCGGCTCCTGCGCACATGCCCATGATGGGTGATACAGCAATGGATGGCTCCCGAGGTTCGTTTGGCGGCGGTGCAAGTGGTGGGTGGGACCATCGACTCGGTTATGGAGATATACCGGCTTCTTCTCACCACGCAGGAGGAGGGGAAGAACAGTATTCGCTGGCTTCGTCAGGTGTACTGGAAGGCGGGCAGATGTCGACACATGCTATGCAGCAGACGGGCGGGATGGATGCGGGAGGGTTGAATATGCATTTCCACCGCGCTGGTGGCGAGCGACAGGAGTATTCTAGTCATGGTCAACCAGGTCATGGCGATGGCTTACACGGTGGCGAATCGAAGATCGAAGCGTCTCAGACGCAGGATAGCCGACGTGGGAGCATTTACGACGCCAACGACGACCACAACGCCGACGGCTCCGGTTCACTCCTTTCCTCTCGACGCTTCTCGCACGCCGAACCATCCAGCCACAACGACTCTCCTCAAGATATCGCCCACAGCTCCGATCGCAGGATGAGTCAAGATCACAAGCCCGCCTTTGCCTCTCATCTGGGTCCATCCTCGCTGGCACCTACGCATAGCAAGATCCCATCGCTCGAAGAAGACGCGTTCTGCGGTAAGACTCCTACAAACCGAACGTCGTTTGCTCCGGCGTTGCAATTGAGCCAAATGAACGAGGGCGGAGAGCTGATGCCCCCTCCAAGCGGGTACGAATCGGATGAGGAGGGCGGCGTGGCGAAAGGTAGAGCTCGTTCTAACACTTACCGCCCTTCGATGCATGGTGGAGTCGGAGCGGATCGACCATTGTCGTCGCCTATGCAGAGGTCGGACAGTAACGGTCATAACTCTACTGGCGGTCCTGAGGAGGAAAGAGGTGATAGCGCGGATGGCAAAGGATCGCCGGACGAAGACGCAAAGGCGGAAAGTAGTAATGTTGAAAACGAGAAGAGATGCAGCGATGGTGGTGCGGAACAAGAAGCGCCTGGATCACCCGGTCTGTTCACGCTGCCAGCGGAGGATGTAGGAAAGAGCGATGCTTCTCCGGCTTCGATTGCTTCGGCTCGGTCGGATGAGCGTGGTGCTGATGAGCAATTGTAGGTTCTGCATGTTCTTCCTCTAGCTAGATGATAAATCGTCCCATGTTGTTCCTGCCTGCCACTTCCATCATGTCCACTTGCTAAGTCTACGTCAATGTCACGGTTGCTTTGCGATGAACTTCCATCTGTGCTTCTTTGCGCACACAGTGGTCTAACCGTCGAATCTGGGTTTGATGCTTTTGAAATTGCCGTTACAAATACAATTGAGCTCGAACAATGCTAGCTACTACCATCAACGACTGTCACCCAACCCCTCCCAATCAGCCCTCTTACATCCGCCCTGTTAATCGTCACTGTCTGATCCTTCCTAAACGTTGTTGGAGCAGTCTGATTCGAGCTCAGCCAAACATCGTTGAGATCCTTATTCACCTTGACCGTCACCAACAGCTCTGTCGGTACGGGCTCGTACACCTGTTGATCGGAGATGTCCAGCCTCAGATTTGGGCTGAGATCGAGATACGAGAGTTTCGTGCGATGAATGAGTTCAGAGTATCGTTTGAGTTGATCCTGCTCGGCTGGCGATAGTGCGGTCCTCAGATGTGGTTGTTTGGTGTATAGAATAGGAAGAGAGTACGAGTGACGCGAGAGATGGGAGAAGAGGAGGTCGAGTCGGATGTTATGGTATATGAGTAAGGATCGCTTGTTGTATGAGATGATGAGATGGAGCATAAGCAATTGTGATTGTAGACCGGATACTTCGGCGGGCGGAAGGTAGGCGGATTGTGACTCGAGGGTGGAGAGAAGTGTCGTAAGATGCGAGTGTAGTTGTTTCGTCTCTAGGATGAGCGAGCGGATGAGCTCGTCGCTGCGATACGAAGCCAAGAAGAAGCAGAAGGTCAGTGAACATGCAAAGCTAGCCTGGAGAAAGAAGTCGACGAGACGGTACCTACTTGTATGGCTTGACATTGTCCAAGTTGAGACAAGCCTTTGCTTCGGTCACCAGCTTCAATGCTTGGTCTCCAAACATGTTGATGCCTCGTGCGCCGAGAGTATGGTGAAAGGTGGGATCAAGAAGGAGGGATGGAGAAACGATGCGCGAAATGTCAGTGTTGGTTGGGAAATACGCGAATCTGTCACTTTTTGGACTCCACTCAGACACGCGCGCGTGGCGTAAATCACGTCCTTCACGCCCACAGTCACGCTCACAAGACCTTTCTCCTCCCACCTGTCAAGTCAGAGATGCAGTGCACAGGCTTGGGATCGTCGTTCATTTGCAGCCCACACGTCAGGGTGATCAGTAATTTCGAGCTATCATGGAATGTTATTGCGATGCGAGAGCATGATTGTGAGGGAACAGACGAAAAATCCTAGACTAAAATGGGTTAAGCGGAGGACGCAGTGTGCGGGTGCCGAGAGAGAGCGGTGATACAGCGAGATGAGCCACAATCGAGCTAAGGCGGCGAATGAGGTCCGTGAGTGAAACGCGAGCTCCGGCCCCTGAAGATTGATTTACTAAAGCAATGTGTGTATGTGTGTGTGTGTGTGTGTGTGTGTGTGAGAGAGAGAGAGAGAGAGAGAGAGAGTAAAAGAGGTTTGAACGTCGACTGAATTGGAGACGGGCTCCTTCACTTGGCAGTGGCAAGACCGACAGCATTCTTGCCAAGGTCGTAGACCGAGTAGTACTTCCTCAAGAAGACGTCACCTACGATGAGCATGTCGGCAAGAGGGCCAGGAAGGTTGATACCGGAGAACGACGAGATGCACGAGCCCTGGACTTCGAGAACGTAGTCCTTGCCCTCGAGCTTGAAGGGCTTGCCGTCAATGTAGAAGGTGAGAGGAGGCAAGTCCTTGACCTTGTCACAGTCGATCGAGTACTGGCCGTTCCACGACTTGGTGGCACCAATCTCTGCGTTGAGGATCTCGGCAGTGTCGGTGGCCATGGCAATCAAACTTGTACCGGTGTCAATGGCAGCGGAACCGTTGTCAAGCTCGAGCTCCTCGTCACCGAGAGCAAGCTTGTCGAGGGCAACCTCCCAGTATCCCTTGCGCTTGACGGGAGCCCAGTGGATCTTGCCAGTGTAGTGGCTGTCGTCGATGCCACCAAAGACGGCCTCACCGCCATCCTCCTCGGAGCTGCCGAGGTAGAATGAGACCTGGGGAGCGTCGAGCAGACCCTGGTTGATCATCTGGTACATGGGAGGAACGATGCCGTTGACCGAGATGGTGTCGTAGGCAAGACCAAGAATGCCGTCAAACTTGCCAAAAGCGAAAGCGAGACCGGGCTCGCTGGTGGCCTCGGCAAAGTCCTGGCCCTTGATGGTGAGGTCACCGATCTTGAGCACGTCGTTGGAGACGATGCCCTCCATGGAACCGGAGCCGTACTGAATCTTGAACTCGGTGCCGTTCTTCTTGTAAGAGGAAGAAGCGGAGCTATCGTACTTCTTGTGGAGGAAGCAAGCGATGGACGAGCACTTTGTGGAAGGAACCCAGAGGTTGGAGGAACCAGTGTCGAGGATGACCTTGAAGTCCTGAGCAGGAGTGCCAAGCGAAATGTCGCAGAAGTACTGGGCGTTGAGGAAGTCGGTCAAGGGAACACCGTGACCCTTTTTGGCCTCAGCGTACCAAGCGGCAGCCTGGTTCGAGTCGGCGATGGGCTGGATGCTGAAGTCGTGTTCAGGGTTGACAGAGAAGGGAGCCTGCTTCTTGAAAGAGCCGCCGCCATACTTGAGCTGAAGGATCTCGGCCTGAGCAGCAAGACCCTCGAGGGTGAGCTCGCGCGAAGGGGCGACCTTCTGCAGCTTGGCCTTGTGAACGCCAGCCTCGACGCCAGCAAAGGCGGTGGCAAGGGCGGTCACGAAAGTGAGGGAGAGGTTGAGCTTCATCCTGTCGTTGAGGGGATGGTGGATGATGACTTGATGGTGGATGATGATGATGATGATGATGAAGGAGGAGGAAGGAGAGACAGAGATGCGGGGGAGACAGCTCAGCCAATGTGTAATTTGCGGATGGAAGCAATATGGAACTGCGCTTTTGAGCGCACCGTGGATTTGCCTTTTGTGCGGATGGAGAAATGAGGGTTCGAGGGCGCAGTCAGAGGATGCACGCATGCAGAGAGCTGAGATACAGACGAGTGGAGGGTCAAGCAACAGAACAAGGCACTTCGGCAGAGGTTTGAACAGGAGCTCAGCACAAGCCAAGCTCTGATTTTCCGTCGATTTTTCATTTCTAGGATTTGACCGCATTTGTGCTTGCACAGAAAGGAACAGCTCAGTCGGCGCGCGCGCGGAAGGCTGTGAAGCGTTGCTTGCTCGCTGCTCTCTCTCAGTTCGATCGAACGAGCAGGCCGCGCGAGCCTCCAACTGCGAATTCACTGTACTTTACGGCTACGTAAGTTGAGCTTGACTGACAATTGCAGCCCTCGCTCCTGAGAGCAGACAGGGGCTATTGAGTAGCGCTGCAGGATCACCACGCTCAAGCGAAGCAGAGATTGGCTGTTCTACTTGAACCCTTGATCGGCTTCCCTCTCCTTGGTCAGACGGCTTGCTTCGACAGGCGTGGACACCCATAATCAATTGTACAGTACCATTCTGCTGAAGCTCACGATGACCGCGTTCAGCGAGTACCTGACGCACACATCTTTCTCGACAGAGAGCATTGACAAGTTAGAACCTTGTTTGGACAGCAAAGCGTGTGTTCTGGACGAACTTTGCATTTATGTCGGACACCAGATCCAGCAGCTTCGAAGGGAATGACTGCCAATTCAACTTTCGAGTCACGACACATAGAATCACAGCTATGTCAGAGACAAGAGAGACAGTGATGTGATGTTTGAACTATGAATTGATGAGACAACCCTAAGCTACAGCGTCCTGTCAAACACTACTGCTGATCACGTCCAGCACCACGACCTTGACTAGGATCCGTCGAGCCCGCCGTCGCCACCGCCGCATTATCAGTCCCCCTATAACCAGACGCCTTCTTCTTCGCCCTTCTCGACTCGTACTCATGCCATTCTCCTTCCAAAGCCGACAACAGCCCCGCGGGCAACTCGGCCCTCGGCGACTCTTGGAAGTACTTTGATGCTAACGCTTGCTTTGCCGTCCAACGCTTCTTTGGGTCGTATGTCAACAATCCACGTGCCACCTCCAAAGCCGACTCAGAGAGGTACTTGGAGAACGCTGCTGCCACACAGTCCTTGTCTTCATCCGTAGCTGTGTCCTTAATCAGAGTGACAGGCTTGACCATCTCGTACCAAGCCAGCTTGTCTACATCCGGCCAATTGTCCTTTGTCACCGGTCCTAGGATGTCGGTGATCGCTTGAACTTGACCCAGTTCGGTCTCGCTCTGAAATACGGGCTTCTTGACGAACAGCTCGAGAAAGATACATCCCGCTCCCCACATGTCCACTTCAGAACCGTACTGCGTCTCTCCGAACAACAGCTCTGGTGGCCGATACCACAGCGTCACAACTCGATTCGTGTAGTCTCCGAGGCGACGTTTTGCGTAGAACCGCGCTAGACCGAAATCAGCCAACTTGAGTCGACCTTGATTGTTGAGCAAGATGTTGGACCCTTTGAGATCGCGATGCAACACAGCTTTGCGATGCAGATAGTCGAGACCGGAGAAGAGTTGCTGTGCAAGCGATTTTAGGTGCCCGTCGCTGAATTGAACCTGTGGATGTGCAAGAATACCGTTGAGATCGTGCTCCATATACTCGAAGACCATGTAGATCGAACCGCGTGTCACCATCATCTCGTGTAAGCGTACGACGTTCTCATGACGAAGCGCTTGCAGCAGCTTGATCTCTCGCATGGCGGTCACGGGGAAGCCGTCCTTTTCGCTGTCCATGCGGATCTTTTTGAGTGCTACAATCGCACCTGTTCTTTCCGAGCGAGCTTTGAATACCTGGCCATAGGTGCCTTCGCCGACCTGATGGATGCTCTCGTAAGCTTCTCCTGGTTCGGCTCGTGGTGGCTCGATCGCTGCTGGCGGTTCTTCTTTCTTGGGTGGGGTTTTGGCTCGGCGTCGATCTTCTTCGCCAGCTGCTGCCTTGGCTTCACGCCCATTTCGATGTGCAAGACCTCGGTCTGCAGTTCTTTCTGCTTCGCGCTCGCGCCGAGAGCCAGGACGCACGGTCTGCCAGCCTCCTCCGCGCACACTGCGCTGGTTGGCCTCGGGATCTTGTCTTCGTGGTCCAGTGGGTGGCTGTACGCCATCAAAAGTCGCATTGACACCGGTCTTGCGCGAGAGCACATGTCCTCGTTCCGCTCCCTCTTCCGAACGGTTGGGCCTAGGCGGTGTTCGAGCTCGACGATCATCAGGCGACCTTCGGCGCTCCCGAGCAGGTCCGTTTTGTCGGTTGTCTCGTATGTAGCCTTCATCGACCGAACTGTTGACATCTCGTTCCCGCTCTTGTTGGAAGCGCGGGCTGTCGTTGCCATTGTCTCGATTGTCGAGCCTCCAGCGAGCGGGTCGATCACGTTGGCGATCACGATCAGGTTCTCGTTCATCGTCGCGCTCGCGTGCAGTACGGCGTCTTGATTGATTGGATGCTTCGGATCGCGCGGGTGAGGGTGTGCGGCGTCGGCGGCCTGCTGCGCCTTCCTCGTCTCGGTCGCCGCCCTGCGCCCTTGGACCCCACCTGGCTACCCTTGGAGTCCCTACTTCGCCAGCAGTGCTGTCGTCTGGCGCATACCGGTCGCTCGAGCGTGGCGGTGATCTGCGACGCTCGTATCGGTCATACGCATCTGATCGGGGCCCTTTTGCTGGTGCAGGGCTGGGTGAGCGTTGCGACGTGCGAGGGCGGTCATTGCGGGTGGAACGAGTGTCACGATAGCGTGCGTCTTGCTCATCGTCAGTGGCCCGGTACCGAGGACGATCAGACGCAGGCGAAGCGGAGCGATCACGAGGTCGTCGATAGCCCGTATCCCGCTTGCGTGGCGAAGTGGGAATACCATCTCGAGCGCCAGATCTCCTGTTACGATCTCTAGCGTCGTCGTGGCTGGGAGTGTCATCTATGCGTCGACCGCTGTCGTCATACTGACCTCGCGGTGCTAGCTTGGTTGCGCCGCGCCTCGGCGCATCTAATGCAGAAGATCGGCTTGCCTCACCTTCAAGTCGAGAGCGCAACGAACTATTTGGACGTGAACGATTTGAGCCGTTGGAATGGTTCTGTCGGCGGCTGCTGAGTCGGTCGAAAAGATCTGGACTGCGAGCTCGGCGAAGTCTCTCTTCAGATTCTTTTGGTGTGCTGGTAGATGGTGAAGAGGTGTTTTGATTTGTGGCAACACCTCGGATTGTCAAAGCTGGGGGTCTGGTGCTGTCTCGAGTGTTCTCTGAACGACGAGGCGAGGATGGACCAGGTCGGTCATCATCTCGAGAAGTGGGACCAGAGCGCCGCGTATCCCTATCATCGATTCGGCGTTGCTTGTTGGGAAAGTCAGAGCGGTCATCGTCTCGATCCGCTATCGGCGAGCTTCTGGGATGCTGTGAAGCTTTTGATGATTCGTCGGGCTTACGAGTATCGCGGTCGCCTTCGGGATTGCGACGAGGCTGCCATCTATCTGACGGCATCCTCCCCAGTGGAAGGTCTAAGACGATTCGAGTCTCCGGTACAGTCTCTGACGACTGCTTTAGCTTGTCAATAGGATGAGATGGTAAAAGGGAAGCGACTCTTCTTGTCGCAAGAGGCTCGAGACCGACTTGAGTGTTGGAATTTTATTTGGTGGAGAAATTGCTTCCGGCTGCCGTCTTCTTGAACGCAGAGACAAGACGAGACGAGACGCGACCCCTTTCAGATGTGTCACTTTTTCTTCTGTCACACGATCGAGGTTGGAATGGTATCGATGCTCTCTCTCGGAGTATCAGGCTTGACTTCGGAGAGGCTTTGAAATCAAGTTTGAGCCACGAGAGTTCATTACGGGAGGGTGGACAGATGGCGTTCGTTATGAAAAGGAATTGCGCTTCCGATATCACAGAGGCCCGCGCGGCTGTGAGTCGGGCACAAAGAAAGATTCACGCAGATCTCATTCGACTCGTGACTGTTCTGAGCTCCATTCACCCTGCCAAACACAATGACCCTGGCACAGATCAAGCTAGCCTTTATGTACTTCTTCAAATTGCCAAACTACCAAACAAACAGGGCGAAAACCTAACGGTCGACCTCACCGAACACAAGATCGAGCGTACCAATGATGGCGACCATGTCAGGGATGTAGTGGTGTCGTGCCATGAAATCGGCACCTGCCAAGTGAGCGAAACCGGGAGCACGGATCTTGCATCGGTATGGGCGGTTGGTACCGTCGGAAACGAGGTAAACACCCATCTCACCCTTGGGAGCTTCGATGGCCGAGTAAGTCTCACCGGGTGGAACGGCGTAACCTTCCGAGAAGAGCTTAAAGTGGTGGATGAGCGACTCCATGCTCTCCTTCATGGTGGCACGCGGTGGGGGTACGAGCTTGTGGTCGTCCACCTTGATCTGACCGGCGGGCATCTTGTTCAAGCACTGCTCAATGATGCGCAGCGACTGACGGAACTCTTCAACACGGCAGAGGTATCGGTCGTAGCAGTCACCGTTCTTGCCGACGGGGACGTCGAACTCGACCTGGTCGTAGGCATCGTAAGGAGCGACCTTGCGGATATCCCAGGGGATACCAGAACCACGAAGCATGACACCCGAGAAACCGTAGTCGAGCGCCTCCTGAGCAGTCACCTTTCCAATACCGATGGTACGGCCCTTCCAGATACGGTTGCCGGTAACGACCTCCTCAATCTCGTCGACACGCGAACCGAACTGTGTAGCCCACTTGTAAATGTCATCCAACAAGCCGGGGGGAAGATCGTATGCGACACCACCGGGACGAACGTAAGCGGCGTGGAGACGCGCACCTGAAACACGCTCGTAGAACTCCATGAGCTTTTCTCGCTCCTCGAAAGCCCACAAGAAGGGAGTAAGACCACCAACGTCCATGACGTGCGAGAGGACGGCCATGCAGTGGTTGAGGATACGGGTGATCTCTCCAAACATGGTTCGGATCCACTTGGCTCTCTCGGGAACCTCGATGTTGAGGAGCTTCTCGACGGCTCGCGAGTAGCAGAGCTCGTTGGTCATCATGGAAACGTAGTCGAGTCGGTCAAAGTAAGGCAGAACCTGGGTGTAGGTCTTGTACTCGATGAGCTTTTCGGTACCTCGGTGCAAGAGACCGACGTGAGGCTGCAATTGGAAAGGAAAAAGAACAAGGGTCAGCATCATGGGTCACGAGCTGCTCAAGCCGGCAGGGTAGCAGGACTGAATTGAAAGTCGGCCGTAGCACTCACGTCAGTTCGAAGGATCTCCTCTCCATTAAGCTCGAGAATCAAACGCAACACGCCGTGGGCGGCAGGGTGCTGAGGACCAAAGTTGACGGTGAAATGACGAAGCGAGCGGTCCTTCCTGGTACCACCTTCACGGAGAATCTCCTGTGCGCTCTTGTCGTGGAGCTCTTCGACGGTGTAAGCCGAGACGGATGGTGAAGTGGGCACCGCCTTGGTCTGAGGGTTGGCATCCTGAGCCTCCGTAGCGAGCGAGCGACGAGCGGTGGTGGACAAGAGTCTGCTGGACGTCGATGGTGCGCTCGATCGGTAGAGCTGAGCTGCCGGTCGGACGGCGCGGAAGAGCGAAGGTGCCATGATGAGAAAGGAAAGGTCGGGTGGCGGACGTTTGAAATGGAGGTTGCGATGGAAGGTTGTGGTGTGCGATTCTACCTGGTGACGACAACGGCAAGCGTGCAGTGATGCTCGCACAGTGATCCTATGTGATCAAGTTGTGTCTGATGTACGTACACCACAGTGAAGGGAGGGCGAAGAATCGTGGTGATGAAGAAGCGCGATGTAAGAAGAATGATATCGAGATTCGAGGTGGAGATGACTGAGGTAGCAGCAGCTCACCCAATCACGGGCTTCTCCAAAGACCTTCCGATCATTTCAAATCAATTCCTCTTTCCCTCCCTGTGTGAGTATTTTCGCATTTTCTGCCCGCCGAGACAGAGCGCGCCAACAACGCTGTTGCCTAATCATTCCAACGAACTAAACTCGTACGAGAAGTAATCCTCGCTTTCGACCTCTTTCGCAGACTTCTCACTCGCACTCCAGATGTCTGTCCTTTCACCATGATCATCGTTCTCGAACAACTTTCGTATGCTGTGCTGTTGAGGAAAGAATCTAGAATACAGTTTGCCCTCGGACCCAGAAGATCTCAGTGAGCAGGTTGACCGTCATGATGAGCACGTAGGCAGCAATGAGCGCGACTCCAATCGGTCGAGTGAGCTCGAAGCGGTTCATAGGAACGGCAATCAGCGTTCCGATCAGGATCAGCAGCAATCCCAACCCCGAGACAAGCAGCGTAGGATTAAAGTCGATCGGATAGATGTCGGTGGCTCCCCCGTGATCCCAGTGTCCATGACCGTCTGACAGCAGCCAAGTACCCGAGATGCCGATGCCGAGCAGCAGGTTCAGCATGGGTCCGGCAAAGCATGCGCTGATGGCCATCACTGGGTGTCCGAGTCGGGCGATTGTGATGTTGGCCACCAGATCGCCGAGCGAGTTACCTACTGCAAACACGGTCAGACCGAGGATAGCATCAGAGAGACCCACGATGATGCCCACCGTCTGCAAGATCGACACGACTTCGTCCACAATCGTCATGATCCACATGACCGACACCAGGAATCCCATCGAGCAGCGCATCATGGCGAATGTCGATAGCGTACGGTCCGAGTATCTCGCTCTGCCTGCATCTTTGCGTCTCATCGCCCAAAAGGAGAGCAGCGCCAACACCGCACCAGCCGCTGCAGCCACTGCCACCTTGAGTCCCAAATGCGGACCACCGGAAGACGAGACGATCGCCCACGTCACAAACGTAGGAGCACACACGCTCTGACAAAGAATAAGGAAGCGTCGAATCGAGCGGCGCATCTCTTGATCCTCAGCTTCGCAGCTCTCGTGGCTCATGAAGCTTGCCGCGTCAGATTGCGTCCGTTGGTCAAGAGGCATAAGTGAAGAGGCCGATGCGAGGCGCAGAATGCCACCCCTACCCGTCGGACTGCTTCCAAACGAGAGCGGAGATCCAGCTGTCGAAGGCAGATGTCGCAATGCTGAGGCAATCTCTTGATCTCGTTGCACATTCGCATCGCGCTCAGCATGCTCCATTGCCTCCACTCGCTCTTCTGCTCTCCAGGCTTGCGTGACTGTTGATGGCGAAGCTCGCAAGTCTGCAATGGGCTCCTCCTCGTCATCCAAGCGACCTTCCGCTCGCAACAGTGTTTCATCCCCTTCGAGTCGCACGGCTCCAATCCCGTCCGCTTCTGCTGTATCAGCTTCGCGCTCGGCACGCTCCGCTTCGTCATCGACCACCGGCAGCGTAAGATTGAGTAGCAGAATTGCGGGTGATGTTGCAATACTGACAGCGGCTCCGAGTAGGGATTTGGCGTGCAGATGACGCAACGAGGGGAAGAGTGCATTGAAAATGACTCTCAACTTCCATGCGAGGAGCTCGCTGGCTGTTCTTGTCGGTCGGACTCGTCTCTGGCTCGCTAAGCTGTCAAAGCGATCCTTGGTGCCTGGAGAGCTGCTGGATGCGCTTGGTTGCGAAGAGCCTGTATTGGCATCGCGCTTCTGGCTGCGCAGCGTGCGTCGCGCCTCTTCGCTGCGGCTCGCTTTGGTGTCCCAACTCGGAATCTCGAGTCGAGGAAGCGACTTATGCGGCGCCGTATCGTGCAAAGGATCTTGATGAGGAGTACCGTCCAAAGGCAAGGCAGGCGAGATGAGTGGCTCACAGCCGTCGTTGTGGACGTGCTCTCGCCATGGGTCGTCGACGCTTCCTGCTTCTACTCTGGCACCTGAACGACTGCCCGAAGCCTGCACTGAAGTTTGGCTGTCGTCAGCTAGTCCAGCACCGTCGTGAGCTCCAAACGTCTTGCGTCGTCGACCTGAGCTGGTTGATACGCTTCTCGCCAGACTCGCACTTGCACCTACACCAGGGCCAAGGCTGGACACGCGGTTGTGCCCCGCACGACGGGACTGCTCTGGACTGCCATTCGCTCGAGCCTCTCCCGAGATGCTCCTTGTGAGATGCGAGAATTGGTGGCCGTGGTGGTGATGTGGCAGAAATTGCTCAGGATCCCAGCTTTGGAAAATCTCTTGAGAGCGGTCCGCAATGGCATCGCGACGTAGACTTTGGACCACATCGCGGAATTCAATGGCAGAGAGCAAAGAATGGCGTGGGACCAGGTTCGGGCGCACGTTGAGTGCGGCCTTGATCGTAGTACGCGAGTTGGTGGAACCCGGAGTGTGAATGGATGGTGCACGGCTGCCATTGCGCGAGATGTCGGGAGTCGATGCGCCGCTGCGATCGTCCCTCCGGTTGGCCCAGTCCTCGAATGGATCAAAGTCGGGGTCGTATTCCGAGGGGCTGGGCAGACGCTGAGATGCGGAAAGGCTTGTAGGAGCGAGGTGATCTTGTGTGCCGCCACGTACAGAGCGAATGCTACCACGACTGAGGACGGATCGATCGTCGGCCTGGCTGTCATACTCCTCTCTTGCTGCCTCTAATCTGCGTTTCTGCCTTCGCCGACGCTCCTGCCACCACGAGCCGATGATGACCGTAGCAGCGTAGAGTAAATAGAGACCGATAAGGGCAATGGTCTCGATGCGCCTGAGCTTTCCATCGAAGAGGAAAGCGAGCGTGAGTGCTACTGCAACAGTGAAGAAGCCGACATCACGACAAAAGGGCCAAGCTTTGACCTTGAAGGGAGCGATGAGCATCATGGATCCTGAGATGACCGAGACGATGAATGAGGCAGCGCCGAGCAGCTCGCCGATGGCCAGAGAGCCTGAGTCGGTCTTCATGGCACCAAAGGTGGAGAAGACATCTGGCGATCCATTTCCAAACGCGAGGAAGGTGACACCGGCTGTGCTTTCGTTGAGGCCGAGTCGGGATGCGATCGTGCTGAGATTGGGACAGAAAAAGTCACTAGCAACGACGCCTACCCAGCTGAAGAGGAAGAGCATCCACATGAGGATGCTAAGAAGCCGTACAAAGCGTAGCGCCGAGATGCCTGGTTGCCATCCTGGCTTTCCTGGAGAAGGATCGGAAGGCTTTCCGTGCTCCAGCTCCTGGTCGGAGACACCAGCGCAGTAGTAGAAGCGGAGGTAGTCAAAGTGACCCGAGGCGGTGCAGTGCTGAATGACATGTTTGCAGACGTGTTTCGGCGACTCATCGACAGGGATGGGCTGGCATGCTATTGGCGATGGTGTAGGTTCATCGTGCGGGTCCTGCGGAGCCTTGGTAGGGTGCGACTTTGAAGTCGATGTAGAGTGATGCTGCTGCTGCTTTTTGGTGGAGGTGGTCGTTTTGCTAGAGCTCGAAGTCGATGTGGAGTGCGTTGAAGTGTGTTTGAGCAGTTCAAGACCGGGGACCTCCTGCCTTTTGTACCACTGAGTGCGAGCAGGCGATGCTATTGACTGAGGAGCGAGATCTGTGCGAAGGCGTTGACTGCCACGAAAGCAGACCATCTGCACCACGATGAGAAAGGCGAACACAAGCCAGGCATCCTTGCGATAGCGGTTGCCGGCCATGATCTGCCTTTCGAGATCCTTGATAGGTGAAGAATCGTTCTTTGGTGGTGGTCAGGATAAAAGAGAGTGAGAGAGAGAGCGCGAAACAAGGAGCTAAGTCGATGGTTCTGTTGTGCATCTCGACAATCGAAGCGAGACACGGCCGCTCGCGCACAGCCAAAATCGGTATTCCAAATAGCGCCAAGACGTGTGGAGTGCAAAATTCCAGCAATGTAAGATCGCCGCGCGACATGAGTGTCAAATTGGGAGAAATTCGGCGAAATTTGTTCAGTAGCGCCGCTCACCACAGACGCTGCCATCACCGAGATGCTTCTTCACTGTAAATGCGTTTCAAACCCTGGCGGAAGAGAAAAGTCGAGTGTGAGACGAAGCTTGAATTCGTCGGTTAAGTTACTGTATAGTACGCTCGAACAACAGAAGTGCATGGAATGCAATCAGACCTAGCCCAGCTTGATGCTTGCTGCGTCTCGTGGTGTGGAATCGGACATGAAGGGTGCGGGCTTGTTGGTTTCGAACAACATATGCGTGCAGGGTCTGATGCACTCGACTCACTCTCCGAGACAGCGAAGAAAGAAAAAGGGTAAGTTATTCTTGTTAAAGAAGATACTGCTTCTGATCTTCGCACAGTTCCAACCACTCTGCAAAGCGGGTAGCCGACAGACGTGAGCCCGGGGTGTTGCGCTCAGGCTGCTTTTTGGCATTTCAGCAGAGCAATCCCTGCAAGCAGAGCCAAAACAACATGAGCGTGAGAGTTTTGAGCGCGCTGAGATGCCTGTGATTATGAGCGAGCCTTCAAGCAAGATCGGACCAAGCTGCCAACAGTCAGTGGAAGCACGGCCAGCTTCCTCCGAAAGATGTGACAACTGGTTCGGCACAGCCGTGGTCCAAAAAATATTGTAGAAGAGAAGAAGAAAAGAAGAAAAAGCTCAATTTCTTACTGCGGAAGGCCCGAAATCACACGTGTGAGATTTTGGGAAAAAGACTTCAACGGCGGGTGCCATCCGATACGTGACGATATAGCGGTCGACTGCAGAGTTTTCTGGGTGATCTTTGCGTCTTGCACCTTAATCTGAGAAGTTTAATCGGAAAAAAGCAACCTCAGCTGGGTAGGAAAGCCATTTCATCGGCACCGTCATTCGTTGGGTGTTGACAAGGCTAAACACTGGCTACTGTAAGTTTACTGTACTGTACTGTACTGTATGTGCAGAGCTGTAGTCTTTGATCGCTAAGCATCTTCGTGGCAAAACGCCTTCGCCGCTCTTTTTGAGCTTCGGATGTTCCGAGAAAGTGTTCCCACTTGTTGTCATCCTGTCAGCTTGTCTTAATAGCCGAAGGTCTGCGGTCTCCCTCTCTCCATGAGATTGACGATTGGCAAATTGCTGCATCGTTCTTCCGTCCAAGCCTGGCCTGTTCGCTGAACAGGGAACAAGTGCGTGAGTGCTTTCTTCGGGCTCAGTCAGCTCCTGAGCGTTGATACGTGATTGTATGCGGCCCTTTTTGCCTGTGACTCAGCTGTGATTCGTCTAATCCCAGAGGAGCACATCGATCTCACTCCGTACAAGGACACCGTCGAGAAGACCGTGCAAGAGGTCTTGGAGAGCACGTTCTTCGAGGAGCAGCGCATTAAGGACGTGTTTGCTGATGCCATTGAGCAGACCTTGGGAGGTGGAGTCCAGGTCAATGCTCGAATCGTCCAAAAGATCGGTCTTCTGGGAAGCATGTGTGCTAGCCATGACATCACCAACCTCTACGCCGGCTCGCAGCCGCAAATGATCACAATCACGCAAGCGTCACGCATCCTTCGTCCCATTCCCAACGATGTTCTCTCACAAATTCCGGCCCTGCGGGTACGGCTTCATGCGGCTTCCAAACCTGGGGTCCATCTAGAGCTTCCTGCGGGCTACGAACCCTTTTGGAATCCCTCGAGCAGCCTGGCCATACCCCCCGGCTTTGCTGAACTGCCCAGCGTCATAGCTCGCGTCCATGTGGCAGCAAGGGCGTTTGCAGGTGAAGCTCGCGAGAGCAATGAGGCATGGCTGCGTGAAGTTCTCGAAGCGGATGCCTTCTACGTCTTCAAGCCAAAGGTCAAGCTTGGCTTTGTCACCGAGCACCAGCACTTTGCTATCTACCTGACAGGTACTGGTGGAGAGCAGCGCAAAGTCAACATTAGGATGCACGAGCAGGAGAGGCTCTGTGTATTCTGGAACACCTTCAAGCCGCGTGTAATCAAACCACTTGGCCGCTTGACTGGGAGCAAGCTGACACTCTCTTGGGTAAAGCTTGGGACGATGCCCACAAAGCAGCCCCAGGTCAGGCTCCAGGACGTATCGCAAGCTTGTCTCTGTATTCGACGATTTGCACTTTGGACGACAGCAAGACCTGTTCTAGCAAGCTCCACACCTGTCCTTCTTGCAACAATGATGTTGTTTGCGAAGAGTACGAAGGTGTTCGCTGCATCTCCTGCGCGGTCAAAACCATCGTTGGCGCGCATTGGCGCAATTCTTTGACACCGACATCTCTGAAGTACGATGAGGAACGTCGCCTTCGCTTGGGCACTGGTTCGACCACTTCAGCAACCGAAGAACGCGAGCCCAACTATGTCACTGGGTTCGCCTCGTTCAACGCTTCAGCATCGTCGGACACATCTATCGACTGGATTGCCGTTGGCATCGACGCTCTTCTGAGTCTGAAGGAGCCTCCAAAGCTGCTTAGGTGGCCAGAGCCCCTTGTCGCTTCAACGAAAGCTCAGCTCAAGACACTGACGTCCAAGCGTTGCAGGTGGTTCGCTCTGCGCAACATCTTGGAGGCTTTCTTCATGTCGGAAGACCTCCCATGCAAGTGGAGTCTCGACAGCAGTCGAACCGCAATCTTCCACAATGATGTTGTTCTTGATCGAGTGCCATGGTGGTTTAATTGGGTGAAGCGGAGTGGCAGTCCCCTCACCATCATCTTGCTGGTCGGCGCTGCAATCACACGTTGGTCAATTTCCCCCTCTTCGGCGAGCGACTTCCAAGCGCTGCTAGCTAGAACGCACCACATCGACGACGCATGGACCAATGGTAAGGGCTCCTCGCTGCGCCTTGCACAGCAGCTTCACTCTGCTTTCTATACGAGCGGAGACAACAAGGATGCCATATTGCAGTCTCTGATCAAGGATCTGGACGGATTGGCCCAATCAACCGTCTTGAAGCCAAGAAGTGCGCGACGTCTCATTCCAACTCCCAAAGAGGGTCGAGCTCTAGACACGATGCTCAAGGATCCAGAGTCCAGAGTCTTGATGGAGCAACAGGTCGAGTATGTGCGGAGTGGGAGGTACCTCAGATTTGAGGCTCTCTTTGATGAGGCGCTTGCACCATCCCAGCGGTGCCTCGACTATATCCGGCTCATCACCAAAGTCTTCGAAGCATTGGAGGAACGGGGCTACATCGACAAAGGACATCGTCTCAGTCCCAGTTCAGCCTTCCCTGGCCTGTATTGGCCGGGAAGAACAGACGTGGAGCCTCGCGATGTCATCATGTTCACTCTTCGGATGACATCGAACTTTGTGGGGCTCTGCGATCGTATTAAAACCCTCTGTTCCGACAAGATTCGGATCGGTTGCTTCCGGTGCGTTCTGCTTGGGATGCTGGTCAACTTTGCCCTCCATCCAGGCAAGGACCACCTCACGGATCTCCCTATCGGTCCTTTCGAGCCCCATTCGCCGCTTCGCGTCTCTCTTGGGCATGTCGATCACGCCTTTCCGGGCTCGGTGTTTGCCCTGCACATTCCGATCTTGCACAGAAACACTGAGTTTGATGACAATGCAGTGGCTAGCATCGTGCATCAATGCTCATCGGAGCAGCTCAATGTGCGGTTGGAGGCGTCATTTCGAACAGATTGATCAAGTCATGGCAAACTGAAACGCTCGAGGTCATGTTGGAGACGAGCAGGCCCGTCATCCAAGGATGGTGTCGGCGCCTTGGACTGGCTGTCGACCTCGACAAGCCTGTCCACCTTAACCTGAATGGTGGTTTCGGGGTGAATCGAACTCGACGTGACCACGTTTCTGCCATGATCAGCGAGGCACTTCAGGCTGATGACGACGGCGAGGCAGAGGATGGGACGGGAGGCGAAGGTAAACCTTCACAATGAGGACTGCCATCCTCCTGTGTTCACACATGTATATATAGTGTAGGCCGTTCAATTTCTTTGTCGCTCTGCTCCACACTGAATTCCACCATTATCGTCAACACAAACCACGCCATCATCACCAACGATTTTGATTGCCATGAGTGTGTGCCTGTCAAATAGTACGCATACCTTGCCCGCAAAAGCAGCCTTCAGTAGATGCCGAACACAAGCTTTACGGGCTGCGCACCCTCTCCATTTGCAGAATGGATTTATGCAATGTGATCGCTGCGCCCGGGTTTGAGTGTTCTACATGGCAAAGCTGGACACAAATTAGCATATGAGGCTCGAAAGGACGTATCAACAGATCTGCGAGATGACCTCTGCCGGTATGAAGAGTGACATTGACCATCATGCCAGCAAGACGATAACGGAAGCAACCAATCCAAATCGTTTTGCAACAAATGTTGTTGTGGTCGCAACCCAGAACAAATCTGAGCTCAACTCCGCCTCTCTGAGCTCGTTCAACGGCATCTGCACACACCTCCTTGGTGTGTTGTTCATCGAACAAGGTGTCCTCCAAAACCCCTTGTGCCTCTTGCCCGTCGCTCACTTTGTACCAAGTGAGGTCAAGGCCAAACATACATCAGGCCAATGAAGCACTTCAATCAAGCCGTAGAATCTTGAGCACGTGAAGTACAAGTTCTTCTTTGCCAGTGTCGCTTTCACTGGTGAGCGGGTGAAGACTGTAGCCATGTGGTCTTGGCGGCGCTTGCCATAGCGCAGCATACCTGACGTGACAAGAACTGGATCGGTTGTGGAACGGTCGCAAGCAGCTGAGTTCCAAAAGAGTGATTCTGTTTGAACGGCAGCGAGCAGCTGGAATCAAAAGAATGATTCTTTTCCTAGATTCGGCATGGCAGCGGGAGAGGATTTGATGTGAGATAACGGCCCTTGCCACATAACTTACTCAAGATTGACAACAGCTGCGGTACGAGTACTGAACAGTGTGATGAGAGTGGGTGACATCAATACGTTTGGTCCACGCTCTACTGTACAATAAATTCGACAAAAACCAAAAACATTTGACACCAGTTTTGTTCGATAAAAACCAAAAAATGACGACCGTGGCTGTGTTTCTGCGTTTGAGATAAGCCTCCTACTGCGTCGTCGAGCTTTGCCCCCACCCACTTGTTCATCAACTACTATCAGCAAGTACAACACAGCATGTGGAGCGGCATCAAGTTTGGTAGTGAGTCGGAACGATGCCGTGCACAAGCAGCCGTGCTCGAAATGGCATACGCCCATCCAAGCATGGTGCGACTGGAGCAGCATCAAGTCATACCCGAAAAGGTGCTCAGAAAGCTGCAGAGAAGAGGTCGATCGCTGCAAAGGAGCAATCGTCACCGCAGAGCGCCGCCAGCTCTGCATAACTCGCAAGTGTCCGACTATGAAGACTTTTCGACAGACACAGCAAACAATGACGAACTTCCATGGCCAGAATCCTCTTTCGAAGTCTTGGGCAAGCACGAAGCAATGCCGAACGACTTACACGGCCTATTCCTGCGATGCAACCTCGCCATTCACGACCAAGTGACGGGGGAGCCGTTCGAAAAAGGAGTACCGCCCTCAAGAGAAAAGCTCAGCTCATGTCGTGAACCGGTCTTGTACAGTGGATACAGAATGCACACGTGTTTTGAAGCGAGTGAGAGGAGGCTACAAAGTTGGGACAGATCTCACGCAACGATGGTGAGCCTACGATCTTGTCCGTATAGGCGCCGCTGCTTAGGATGAAGACATTTGCAGCTTGTTCCCCGAAAGACCACCCGAGCCAGACGACCTGCGCGACCCCGGTCTTGTCTGACCAGGCGAAGCGGGCTGCGATGTGCCCGCTGGGCCGAGCTTGCCTACCTTCAATCCTGTTTATGCAATGATTTTTTTGGGCACGGAGGTCAGCAGTTTGATCGCTTCGAAGCAAGATTCATCTGTAAATGTACTACTTACCTTCATCCAAGTTGTCAAGGACGTCCATGTCGTCCGAATCCAGCTCGAAGTCAAACAATTGGGCATTCGATTCAATGCGATGTTTGGTCAAACTCTTGGGCAAGATGATATTAGATCGTTGGAGACCCCAGCGGAGGAGGATTTGGGCTGGTGTTTTACCGTGTTTTGCGGCGATAGTCTTGATTTCGGGGCGGTCGAGAGCCTGACCCTGGGCCATGGGCGAGTAAGCCTGGATGTGGATGCCACGCGAGATGCAGGCCTCGCGGAGCTCCTCGTGGGCGAAGAAGGGGTGGGATTCGATCTGGTTGACGGCGGGCTTGATGCGGCAGTTGGCGAGGAGGTGGTCGAGCTCCTCGACGTCGAAGTTGGAGACGCCGATGGTCTTGATCTTGCCGGCGTCGACGGCCTCCTCGAGAGCCTTCCAGGCCTCGAGACGCTTCTCGGCACCCATGGTACCGGGCGAGTGCATGAGGTACATGTCCATGTAGTCGACGTTGAGCTTCTTGAGCGAGTCCTCGATGGCGGCGGCGGCCTTGTCATGGTCAGCGTCCCAAAGCTTGGAGGTGATCCAGATCTCGGAGCGGGGGACGTTGTTGGCCTTGGTCCACTCGGCAAGAGCACGGCCGACGGCCTCCTCGTTCATGTAACGAGCAGCTGGAGTGGGAGGCAAGGTGTAAAGACGGGAAGCAGGCAGGCAAAGGTCAATACTCTGCGCATCTCTTTACTAGATGCTATTTTGAGCGAAGTTGGCTCTCGCCGTGGCCTACAATGAGCCGAATTGAAAGAGAAAAACTTACCAGAGTCAATGTGGCGGTAACCAGCGTCGAAGGCCCACTTGCAGGCTTGCTCGGTGGAGCCATCGTTGGGAGCCTTGTAGACACCAAGGGCGACCTGGGGGATCTCGAGGCCGTTGTTGAGTTTGACGCGCTGGGTGGAGACGTTACCAGCGATGACACCGGAAGCAGCGACCTTGGACATGATGAAAGAAGTTTGTGGGGGATCGGTGAGTGAGAAGAGAAAGAAGAAAGGAAGGATGTGTCTGAAGATGACGACGATGATGATGATGGGAATAAAGAAAGTGATACCGACGTGGCTTGGCAAAAGTTTAAGTAGTTGTCGGTGGGTGTGGCTGACGATGGGAAATGAGGTGCCAACGCAAGGGGCCAAGGCTCAGGAGAGGGTGGGATCGCAGCGCCAGACGGCAGCAGAGAAGATGGCCTCTGCGCTATGCAGTGCCAGAGATTGCCAACGAACAAGAAAAACCCATCGATCTGGCACACGCTTGGCACGGACGCACAGCTCTGCGCACGCTGGTGAAAGACATTGAAGCGCCGATGTGGACCTGATGAGATCGTCTGCGCACGTCGAGTACAGTAGTTAGGCAATATAATATGCACGCGGATGCTCAGTGTCGTCGTGCGCAGCGAGAGAAACAATTCTAATCAGGTGCAGACACTAACTACTGTAACTAAGCTAGCAATTCAACCAACACACATAAAACGTACAGTACTTTACTGTAGTTGATCGTAGCGGACCCTCGATGGATCGGAAATGGAATTGCGAGAGTAAGATTTTTACCAAAAAAAAAAAAAAAAGTTTTCTCAAATGGTTTCGATCCTACTACACACACAGAGACGCAGCGAAGCAGTCCGAATCGACGGCGACGACGGCGAAGAGCTTAGCGCCGTGCTCTGACGGACTGGCGGGGTGATTTGCTTGTCGATGAGCATGGTCGAAAAGTTTTACGAGATCGATTCAAAAGGGCAGCAGACATTGACAGGCGAAAGGGCGTAGCGAAGACGGACGATCCGTGCGCACCGAAACGGTTGGAAGAAAGACGACTCTCAGGCTTACGAGCAGGCAAAGAGAGAAGTTGTGGGCGAAAAGCAAAAGCGTCGGTTGAAAAGGCCAACGCGGTCATCGAGCATCGATCGTGCATAATTCGTGCATTCCATTACAGTATTCTTACGCTCGAGCCAGCGAAAGTGCAGAGCGATGAGAAAAGCGCGCTGGCTGACACCTGAGATAGGCAGTCGCAAAGCCCGGTTCCACTCCAGTTTCAACATTTGAAATCAAAAAGGAAAGAAAAAATGTACAGCTTCGTCACAGCGTCACAGCTGCTGATCATCTGTCAGAAACCCCCCCTCGAAATTCAACCAAAAAATAATAATAATAATTCACGTCGGAAATTCCAAACCACGCTTGTGAAAGGTCAGCGATCAGCGGTTGCCCAAACAGACGGAAAAATCCCGTTGATTTGCCCTTCCGAACGATTTGTAGGTAGCAGTTAGTTCTACCGATACGAAGGCATCCATCCCTACGCTCCCTCATTGCCAGGTCACCCATACACCGACGGTCGGACTCTCAAATTGCAGCTGCCCGATATCATCACTCTGCGCACATTGGAAGAATTCTCCGCCCCGCTCGGATCTCAGCTGACTGCGTCTCCATTGCTGTCTTGCTGCTGTAAAACCGTATCAAGAGATAGCTTCGTCATAAGTTACTGTATACAGGACAAAAGCAGAATGAGGTTGCATGGCAATTCGGTTTCTTTCGGCATGAGGCGTAAATGTACCACTGTTTTTCTCCTTGGGCTGCGGCAAGCGGCAGCTGTTGCATTTGACGCTTGCTTGGCACAACATAACACCCACACCGTTACCACACACTTTTACAGGCTTGCCACAGTCGCAACGACTTTGTGTTGTGTCGCAAACCCACGCAAAATGCTTTATGTGCGTGCATCAAACCGTTTCGGCATTGGCTGCCTTCTCTGCATTGCAGATGAAAGAGGGTCCTCGCTTAGGCCACGCCACAAGCACCCTCTTGTTCCTCTTGCCTGAAATCCTCATCGATAGCGTGACGTCATCGAAATGTCAAACACTTCTTCGAATCCCGAACTTTGTGAGACGTTGCCGTTCATCGACGTGCCGAAAGGTGACCAGTCCAAAGGCAACATGGGATCTTTTTCGCATTTGACCGACTCCTCTCATTCGCTTGGCGGTTAAGCTGGCTTCGCGGTCTGTTCCTAGAAAGTGTCTCTTGATCAATCTTGCCATCGAACTCATCGTCGTTCATACGATTGCGGGTTTGCCTCCTGATGCTATACCTTGTTACAAATACAATGCCATTCCTTTGGTGATGCTACAGCGCCGCTATGGCTCTCTAATGTACACGTACAACGAACAAACATGAGAAGGTCAAGAGCTTGACCACTGCGTCGCTGTCAATGACCACTGCTCAATTCGCGAGCTCCCTCTTCCTCATTCCCATCCTCCTCGTCGTAATCCTCTTCTTCGTCATCATCGTCATCGTCAGCATTACCTGCATTTGCGGCAAGACTGGCCACAAGCGCCTCGAGCTGAGCTTGCAATGACGCTGCATCTTCTGAACTGGCGCCGGCCTCGGCCTCGGCGGTCTCGGTGTTGGTGTTGGCGTCCGCATCACGTGGCTCGTCTGCCGCCGGATCGACGTCCATGTGGTCAGTGGCCTCCGCTTCAGTAGCTTCCTCTTCTTTCGAAGCTGATTCCTCCGCTGCATCCTGATTCGTCTGAGTGGCTGCTGCTTCGTCCTCTTCCTGACCCTGAGCATTGGCAGCACCTTCAGTGTGGGCCTGCAGCGATGCGGTGAGCTGGCGCAGAACCGCAGACAGATCCATCTGCTCGCCTCCTTCTGCAGCCTCGTCCTCGTCCTCCTCGTCTTCGTCCGCTTCGCCGGCCTCGTCTGGTTGCTCATCAGCTCCTTTGTCAGCGTCACCTTGCTCAGTCGAGTCGGGGGCGTTGGTGGCTGGATCTTCCACCGAGTCCGGTTCAGCCTCGGCAGCCGCAATCGCACGCTCGTCCGCTTCGACGTCGGATTCTTCCGAATCGCCATCGTCGTCCGCGTTGCCGAATGCTGACGTGAGCGCTCGGATCGCATCCTCATACTCGGCAAGATCGATACCTTCGTCGCCTTCTCCCGACGCAGCTGCTGTCACGCCTTCGGTCGCGCTTTCCTCGGCAACTTCCACCGTCTTGGACGCAGCGGCCTGAGAAGATGGCACCTCCTTCTCAACCTCTTCTGTAGAAGCAGAGCTTGCTGTCGGAGCAGCGCCGATCTGCTGTAGTGCAGCGGCCAGCGTCTCGGACACGGCCGAATCCAGATCCTGCTGCGGTGCTTGACCAGCCAGACTCGACAGAGCCGAGGCCAGTTGCGACGACGCAGACGGTGGAGGTGCAGAAGGCGCAGGCGCCAGCGTTCGCGCGGGAGCAGCGGGGAGCGGAGGTCCTATGCTCAGACCGGGCATGTTGGCCGCTCTGGCCGCAGCTAGTGCAGCCGCATTGCTGCTCAACTGATCAATAATCGAGTTGGCCAACACAGGATTGATGGGTGAGCTCGTGTCGTTGAGCATGCTCGCCAGCTGTTGCATCATCGTAGGCTCGCTCGTAGTGGGTAGCGGCAGAGATGTAGGTCCCTTTGCTGCCGAGATGGGTGGCATCCTGCGTTGATCCGCAGCACCAGCACCCGCGGTGGCACCCGTACGTGCGAACAAAGATGACGGTGCCGACATGCCCGTTGCTATGCTGGGTCGAGGATACGACGGCATCGGCGACGACATGCTGGCGGCCGTGGCGGCGGCTGTCTGTGCAGCAGCAGCAGCGGTAGCCTCGGCAGCAGCATCGTGGTAGCCCGTCTGGGTGAGCATGTGAGCCAGCATCTCCTCCATGGAACCATCGCTGGGACCGGAGCGGATGAGCTGGTAGAGGTACCTGACCGAGTCTGGCTCGATCTTCTTGCCGATGCGCTTCTGATACTCGAGCAAGATCTCTGTTGCTGAACCGCTGGGAAAGATGGTGCTGGCGGGATTGGCCAGCGGCGCTGCACCTGGCTGTCCATACGGACGGGGTCCGGTCCGCAAGCCTTTGCCCATGGTTCGGAGTCCAGAATCGCCAACGTTGCGATAGGCCTGACTGTCCTTGAGCGGGCTGACAGCCAGCACCTCGCCATTGAGACCGGGCGTGACCATGGGATGGTCTCTTCCCACCTGGGGCCTGCGTGTTGGCTTCCTCGACTCGCCTGGATCGGACCACGCCTGATTGATTCGGTAGAGACTGCCTGTCTTCAAAAGACGTCCGCGCTTGAAAGCCTTTTGCAGAGCCTGATGCGCAGAGGGACGGAACTTCTTGGTGAGCGGGTAGGTATCCTGCATCCAGTTGAATAGAGTGCGTGGCGGAGCTTGGCCCATTATGCGGAGACCTTCGACGATCATGTCCTCATACGATGGAAGTGTGCTCGTGCCCAATGGACCTTGAACAATAACGGGTTGTGGATCGGGTGACCACGAGGCTAAACGGCCGCCGCCCATGAAAGGAGAAGACGTGGTACTGGCACCACCTGCATATGTCGGAGTGTAGACAGGGTTGGCGCTGGCTCCTGTCAAGATGGCAATGGGATCGTTGGCGGCAGGGGGGCCAGTGGAGGATGCTTGCGATGATGCAGAGACGTTGACGGGGACAGGCGATGGTGTCGTCTGAGATGGGAGCCGCTTCTTGGCCTCTTCGAGCTGTTGCAACAAGCTCGAGAGCGCACTGTCCTGATCTTGAGCAGCTGGTGTTCCAGTACGAGCTGCTGCGCCAGGAGAGCCAGCGGATGCGGCGGATGGACTCGCCTGACCGGCAAAGCTAGACAGCATAGCGGCAATGTTGCCGATCGGCACCGCGCTCGAACTGGGCGCGGCTGTAGCGGGAGCTAGCGGCAGACCTTGAGGACCGAGCATAGTTGTCTGCGACGACGATGATGACCCAAGAATGGCAGCAATCTTGTCCGAGATGTCCTTGCCAGGGCTGGATGCTGTTACAGGAGCGGAAGACGTGCGATTGATAGCAGCTGGGCTGTTTGATGCAGCACCAATGCGCGTTTCCAAGCTCGCAGGCGCTGGTGAAGGTGATGCTGGAGTCGCAGATCCGGGGCGTGGTGCTGTGGCAGCGTTGGCAGGCATATTGCCGCCAAAGTGAGCAGCGATCGCAGCCACCAACGCGGCGTTAGATGGCATGGGACCATCGCCAACGATGCTGCGCAAAGCGGCAGGAGTGATCTGAGGTGCTGCGTTTGCTGCAGGACGTGCTTTTCCAGCCGTCGAAGGAACGGCAGTACGGGAAGCTGGCGTCTGGGCTGGCGGAAGCGGTGCACCGTTGGGACCACGCGCTGGTTGATTCTGTTGGCGGACCATGGCATTGATGGAATTGATCAAGTTGGTGAGCGATGCATTCTGAGCCGTATCCTTTGTCGGCGGCTTCTGTGTTGCAGCTCCAGTGGCAGCAGACAAGCCACGGGCTGCATTGGTCGCGGTAGTAGCAGCTGGCGTCGCGGGCAGGGGACGACGGGGAACTGCTGGTGGAACATACGCCAGTCGCCCTGTGAGCAATGGGGTTGAGCTGGAAGCGCGTGGCGCAGTACCGGCTGTTCGTGCGTACGGAGCAGCGCTGGATGCCGAGGTGCTCGCGTTGAGCAGCGAATAGACATCTTTGAGGCTGAGGTCCGAAGATGGAGCCGTGCTGGGCGTCTCGATGCGCTGACGAGCTTTAAGCCTATCTATCTGCACATGAATCTGATTGGGATAGACGCGGGCTTGTCGGTAGAGGGTGGAGGAGCCAGCGGGAGCGTCGACGAGATCGTTGAGCTGCTTTTCGAGCTGCTTGACCAGGTCGATGAGCTCGCTCTTTTGAAGCAATGACAAGTATTCATCCCTGACAGGAGCTGATAGCTGCGCTCCGGACACGGCGGGTGTCAAGTTGAGAGGCCCAACGCCTGCCTGGTTGGAGATGGAGCTGCCGATTTTGGGTATATTGGTGACGGTGACGCCAGAAGAAGTCGAAGCAGCGGAGGGCGGGCGCGGGATGGCTGAAGTCGAGGCGATTGGCCGAGCAGCAGCAACCGTTGACGAACCTGCCTTGGGAGTTGTCGGAAGAGCTGCGACGGCAGATGTGCTGCCAAAAGGAGCTGGTGTGGAAGACGCAGCCGGCGCAGGAGACGAGAGGCCTGCAGCAGTAGGACGGAACTTTTTATTGGAGAGATCGACAGAGCCAGACGACTGCCATGAGCGCTTGTGAGATGGAGTTGCGCCTGACGCGGTGGGAAGCGGCTTGGATGGCGAAGCATACTTCTGACGCGTTTCCTGTGTCGGATACGCCGTTGCGAACGACTCGGAGGCTCCCGACTGTGCTATCCTAGGCGCTTTGTATGGCGTCGGAAGACTGACAGGCTTAGATGGTGTGGAGCCTGATCCATTGGCTGTGTTGCTTCGTTCACTCGCGTTGCCCAGAGGTGTAGGGGGCAACAGCCGATTCGGTGTTGCCAACGCGCTTCCAAAGGGCGGTCGTGGCAACGTCGGTGATGCATTGCTGACACGCGATGGCTGTGCGGTCGTGCTTGTATCTGTTCCCGAGATGACGCCAGATGGTGACGGCGATGGATGATGCGAAAGACGCGACGAATCTGACGCGACGGCATCGGTAACAGCCAAGGTGGGTGACGCAGGTGGAGAAGCGAGGTCGATGGGCTTGGCAAAGGTGCCGAGGTGGTTGCTGCTGCTGCTGGTTACCTTGGCAGGTGATGACGACGAAGTGGTGGAAGCGCCATCGTGACGACGCGACGAGGGACCATCTGATGCGACGGGCGATTGACGTGTCGGTGTGTGTGCGTGTTGTGATGGTGCGGATGGGGCTGGTGATGGCGACGGCGCGGTGGCCGCGGTCATGGCGAAAAGCGGAGAAGGAAGGAGCCCAGCAGCCGCTCTTTCTTAGGGGAGCACGGCAAGCCAATCGTTCCTGGATGGATGTGATGGTGATTACAATTTTGCACACGATTTTTTTTCCCAGAGTTGGTGGTGGTGTGACTTGGCTCCAGAAACTGTAACGCGTCGGCACCGCAAACGGCTGCACAGCACTTCTTTCTGCAGCAGGTCTACACAAATCGAATTCGATCAGAATCCATCCGCCGCAATATTTTGACAATGTTAGGCCTTTATGGGTGACATTTTCAACAGAAAACCGATCTGGACCTAACATCGGTAAAAACTCGCTTGGTCCGGAAAGCGCCGCTGAAAGCTGAATGACGCGATCCACTGCCGACAGAGCACGGAAAGGAGCGCGTGAATCCGGCTTGGACCGGACATGCCCCGCGCCTCCCGAGTGTCTGAGTGTACTGTACTTGACTGGTTGAGGCCCGAGCTTTGACTTTCGGAGACCATCGTGAGAGCTTAGCATCGGAAGCAAGACCTCGTTCAAAGGGATCTCCGACGATGGTGTGAGATGCGGATCTCTCTATGCAGTGACTGTGCAATGCTGCTTGCTGCAGCCTGTCGCCTCCTCGACAATTTCCGCACGTGATTCTGTGAGCTTGTGGAGTTGTGTGAAGAAACAAAGCCGGATCGGCGCATTGTGCACCTCTCTGCTTGCGGAGAGGCCAAGCCAACCCGCTCAGCTCTTCTCGCTTTGACCCTTTCCTTCCGATCCTTCACACGTTCATCTCATCCTTCTCGTTCCCATATCTTCACACCCTCTCACTCACACTCACACACACATTGCAAAAATGGTCAAGGCTACTGTTATCGGCGCCGCTGGTGGTATCGGCCAGCCTCTCTCGTTGCTTCTCAAGCAGTCTTCCCTCGTCACCGACCTCGCTCTCTACGATGTGTAAGTATCCCAGCCTGCAAAGCCTTAGCGCGAAACCCTCCTTTTTTGTGAACCTCAGCGACTAACGATTGCGCTGTTTCCTTGCATACTTTTGCTTTTACACGTCGTCACAACCATCAGCGTCAACGCTCCTGGTGTCGCCGCCGATCTCTCGCACATCAACACTCCCTCCATCGTCACTGGCTACCTTCCCGCCGATGGTGGTCTCGGAAAGGCCCTCAAGGGTGCCGACATTGTCGTTATCCCCGCCGGTGTTCCCCGTAAGCCTGGTATGACCCGTGATGACCTCTTCAACGTAAGTACAATGATCCCAAGACTCAGCCCAATTCCTTCATGACAACGTGCCGCACAACATGGCTTTCGCTCGTAAATGCCCACCATCTGCGCTGTCGCTGTTGCCATCGATCTAGCACACAGGTCGCACTGCGTTGCGTACTTTCGACCTCATGGAAGTGGGTCCTCGAACCGCTCAAGCTCTTGCGGCGACGACGACGACGGCGACAGCGACGAACAGCACTATTTCCACACCCAACACGTCGAGACAGTGGCAAAGTGCTGCCATTTTCCAGTGTCAATTTTTGGGAGCGAAAATTTGTTGGTCCAAGCGCAAGAAAGCACGCGCTGCCGCTCGGAAATCTTGTTTCTTTTTTGGACAGCCTGGCCAAGCAGACCCCGCAAAATGCGGGCCTTGACCGCAGTCTGCTCTAGCGCATGGTCACAGAACACCATCAACGATACGTTGGCATCAAGGAGGCTCCCGTGGCATAACGGACATGTGATAATCATATTTGCATTACTCGAAAGGGTGACTGACCAACGACAATTGCTTTGACGATCTCTCTTCCTCTGGATCTTCGTACGCTTTCGAACATTTCGGTTTTAATCGCTGATCTCGATTGCTGCACACCCAACAATTCTTGGTCATTTGCGAAATGGCATGCATCACCTGCATCTCTGATCGATGTTTCTTCCTTTATCGCTCGCTCAAAATGACATCCGCAACAACAGATCAACGCCGGTATCGTTCGCGACATCGCCGTCGGCATCGCTGAGCACTCGCCCAAGGCTTTCGTCCTCGTCATCTCCAACCCCGTCAATTCCACCGTCCCCATCGTTGCCGAGGTCCTCAAGAAGAAGGGTGTCTACGACCCCAAGCGCCTCTTTGGTGTCACCACCCTCGACGTGGTTCGTGCCTCCACCTTCATCGCCGAGGCTGCTGGCAAGCCCACCGAGTCGCTCAATTACCGCATCCCCGTCGTCGGCGGTCACTCTGGTGTCACCATCGTCCCCTTGATCAGCCAGTCGCAGCCTCCCATCTCGGTCGACCAGGCCAAGATCGAGCAGCTCACCAACCGCATCCAGTTTGGTGGTGACGAGGTCGTCAAGGCTAAGGATGGCGCTGGTTCCGCTACCCTCTCCATGGCTTACGCCGGTGCTCGCTTCGCCATCGCCGTCCTCGAGGCTGCTTCCGGCAAGGCCCTTGCTCACCCCGAGATGGGCTACGTCGACCTCACCTCGGACGCTGCCGGTGCCAAGGAGGTCACGGCTGTCATTGGCAACGACACTCCCTTCTTCTCAGTCCCTCTCCAGCTTGGCCCCAGCGGTGTCGAGAAGATCTTGCCCCTCGGCAAGCTCAACGATTACGAGTCCGAGCTCATCAAGAAGGCTGTTGTCGACCTCAAAGGCAACATCAACAAGGGTGTCCAGTTCACTGCCAACCTCTAAATGTAGTTACTGTCACAGCAATAGCGGGACCGAATCTCGCAATCACTGAAATACATTATTCGTCCTTCACTTTTCGACTGTTCTTTGCCGTGTGACGAATAATTGCGTGCAGCGTTATGTTGAGTTGAGAAAGTCAATGAACTGTTATGCGAGCGGCTTGGGGACAACGCTTCTGTTTGAAATCTGCCGAACTCGTCTACAACCCCAGCCGGCCTCCTTGCTTGCTTTGCGAATCATGTTAATCGGCAAGATCGGCAACCCAGACAGGAGGAAATGGAACTGGATTCGGAAGCGCTCCATGGTTTCGCAAGGCCGGTGTTGGGTGATCCGCACTCGACTGCTGCGCTGAGACCGTGTAAAACGAAGGCAAAAGGCTTGATACCTCTAAAAGGTTTGCCGGACGATCCGTATGTGATAATCATCCGCACTGGACGACTCTATTGGGGATTGCAATTGCTACTATGCCTCGTTGAGGAGATCTACGAGTCGGAGAGTTCTTTCTTTTGCGGACAAAACTCGACCTGCTGCTGGTTCATCGGGACTCATGCTCTTGGGATTGATAGTCTGAGCTTGTCAGGCTCAAAAGACCTAGACGCTGATCGGTATGTACTCTTGACAAACTGTCTGATCCCCTTGGTGTACTTGCTGGCTGGCAACGTTCTCATTGACATTCATCTAGGAACCTGATTTGAGATGAGGGATCGACTCAGATTCTTTGCCTTTTGCTGCGTTGAAGAATACGGGCAGTTGGTTGATCGCAATGACAAACAAGAAGTGTTCCACTTTGCAGATCTGTAACGGACCAACACGGCACAACAGGACACTCTCAAACAAGGTCCAACACCATGGTAAACAGACACACTGTATCCTGCAAGAACTTTGGCAATGCACTGCTGCAGGCCCCATCAGCCAGTACAAACCTGTCTCCAGCAGTCTTGCCATCAAGCTACAGGAAGGGCAACAACCAAGATACTGCTCCAGTGCCTTTGCTGTAGCATAGCACCTAGCATTTCAGCAACACTGGCTCAAGGGGCCCAAACATATATGTTTATAGAGCTTCCTTGCTGCATCTAGTTCAGCTCACTTCTTCAGATCCTACTGTTAGGACCGTGGTTAAACTGAGTTTGCACTGGATCGGTCCTCATGTTATGAATGCACACCCTTCACTGATCAATCGGGTCGCCAGGAGGCATCAGGCCTCACCAGACCCAACTGCAGCAATGTCCAGAGAGTGCAATAGGCCACCAGGCGGCCGGCCGCCTGGTGGCCCTTCACTTTGTCAATTGTATTTACTCTACTCTACTCTGTAGGTTGAATCACAGACTTTTACTGAATCACCACACCATCAATCATGCTGCCAGCAATGTACCAGAGCACTGACCTGGTATCCTGTCCCTGGCCTTGACTACGCTTGAGGTTATCAGACCCCAGGGTCATAACACTATTTGTGTTGAATAGGTCAAGATATGTGGCAACCTGATCAGGCTTGGTTGTGAAGTGGAGCAAAACAGATTAGAAATTGAAATCAAATGTACAAAGGAAGGATGGGTGATGGTAGGATGTGGAGAAGTGAGCTGAAGTAGGTGAAGCAAGCTCAATATCTATGTTTGGGCCCCCTGAGGCAATGTTGCTGAAATGCCAAGTGCTATACCTTATAGCAAAGGCACTGAAGCAGTGTCTTTGTTGTTGTTCTTCCTGTTAGCCTGTTGTGCTGTACTGATCCATTACAATGGGTAAGATCCAATCGGTACAACATCTGAATGGAGACACATCTTTCAAACACATTCTTGATGCTGTTGGTTGGCATTCTTGACCGCTTGGTCTGCCTTCTGCTGGAATTGAGCCTACAGAGCAATCTACCTGAATGCAGTGATGAGAGGGATGCTGCGAGATGATTCAACACATGCGTCTCTGGCAGTCACAAGTTGCGCTGATAAAAGGGTTCTGTCAAACAAAGTGGTCGATAGTGAATGTGTTGTTGTTGTTGCGAGGCACAAGGCGAAGTTGTTCTACGTAAGCTGTCAATGGACCTCATCGTGAGAAGCGGAGAAGCTCACAGGCTGCGATCAATCAATGAGTCCGTCCGCTTCAGCTGGTCGAGCTTGCCTTGCTATGTGTGCGATGCTTTCTGCTCAAGACACAAAGTGCGATCAATCAATGAGTCGGAACCGCTCTTCCTGAATCGCTCGTCAGACAATCGCATTACTTTCGTAGCAACGTGCCATTGAACCAATCTCGAACGCAATCCTACATGAGAACACACTCGCCTTCAATCTGTCGCTCCGGATCATCCTCGTCCGTGGCAAAGAACCGTGGATGCAGACGCCAGAGCAAGCTCGTTGAAGGTGTGACAAGATCTCTGCCGATCTGCCGTTCGTTTCTCTGGCAGATAGCGTCTTTGTCGACGAGACGGTCTGCGAGTTTGTAGTTTCGGATGTCTGACTGTGCTATCCGTCCTTGTTGAGTCTGATCGTTTGTTTCTTGTGCAGCTGGCGGCGGCAAGGGAGCTACAGAGATAGGCGCAAAGATCTTGATAGTGTCGTCGATGCCCGAGATGGCAAACACGGGCAAGTCGGGATGCATGGCCATGACGTTGACAACGCTGGAATCGCCTTGCCAGATCCCTTTGATCTCGGAAGTGAGCTTGTCCCACATGAACCAGTTTCTGTCGTCAGAGCCGGACATGACGTAGTTGTCGGTGCCGCCGGCGAATGCGACGTCTTTGACTGTTTCCTTGTTGCAATGACCTTTGTAGGCGGAGCGTGGGTAGACGATGGGGACGTTGTTACCTTCGTGCAGGTCTTGGTTGTCTTCTTCGAGAAGGTACATCATATCTTCGTCGGAGAGATCTCCTTCGTCGTTCTCATCGTCGAGTGTGTCTTGATCGTCGGAATCAATCTCGATCTCAATGTCGTCCTCATCTTCCTCAGGTTCCTCGTCTATCTTGATACCGACATCGGTCTCGTGTGCCGTCTCGCCTTGGTCGTCGTTCGTCTCGATTGACTGTGGTCGTTGCTGGCGTTTTCTCTTCTCGGATTCATTCTCGTTCTGCTCTGACCTGTCGAGCGGCACCTCCGCTTGACCCTTTTCAAGGTCTACATTCTCATCGACTGCAAGCGTTTGAACCTCTGTTGCAGATGCCGACGCCTCTTCCGGCGATTGGGAGCGCTCTTGCGTATCCAACGAGAACCGTACATTCTCCAGGTTCGCCTGCAGGACTCCAGGCTCGTCGTAAATGTCGAAACGATAAATGTGACCGGAAGAGTACGAAACAAGCAGATCTCTACCGTTGTGTTCGCTAAGCTTGCAGGCTGTGATGCTGTTGCGATTGCCCATGAGAAGTCGACGATTGGTTGGCTGAGGTTCAGCATTGACCAAAGCGGTGCGTCCGTCGCTTTGTGCCCAAGGCGTGTCAAAGCCACCGGGTGGCAGGCCGAAGCTGCGAACACACATTGTGAGAGCATCTTGATGGTCATCAAAGCTGAAGAACTTTCCCCAGTCTCGCTTGAGGAGTCTTGGGATCATTCGTCGATCGTGTAGGTAGGCAAGTGGGGATTCTCCAGCCACAGCGAAAAGCCAGGGCTCGAGCTTGCTGACCGAGAGCGAGTAGAGCACGGAGGAATAGTGAGTGAGAGGTGGTGGACAGGATCCGCCTGTTCGACTGCGGCAAGTGTGCGGAACACGCAGATCCATCTGACGAACATCGCCGTCCTCTCCGCAAGTGAGAAAGACATCGGGAGAGACTTCTGTTGAGATGCGTTTGGCTCTGCCGCGATGGCATCTGAAGAGTCGAACGCAGGCGCCGCTGTGCTCGGACCAGAAACTGTATTCGTTGCCAGTAGAAGTGCGATGGATTTCACCTTCTGCACCGTTGCCTTGACTCAAGCCTGAAGACATGTAGTTGATGTCAAAGACACGGACATGAGAGTCCCCTGCACAAGTGAACAGGCGGCGTTCGGAAGTGTTGGGTGCCCATTTGACGGAAAAGATGTTGGCACGATGACCTGTTTGGATCTTGCCTAGGATGCCAAGATCCATTCTTGGGTAGTGGCGTTGCGGCAAAGTTTGGACGATGTTGTCGGCATCGTCATAGGGAATACTTGCGTCGTAGTCGTCGTCGTCTTCGTCGTCGTCGTTGCTGCTGCTGTTTCCTGGGGCGTCAGTCACGGGTAGAGACGGTTCCGAGTCAAAGTCGTGCTCTTGAGTGCGTCGGAGGACAGCATTTGCGCGGTTGTGCATGTCGGTAATGCACGGTGAGACGTGAGAATGGTGTGGTAGACTTGCACCATGGGCATTTTCAGATCCCAACTTCCAAAGTACAACATTGCGATCATCGCTTCCGCTGGCAAGAAGCTGGCCAGAGGGAGACCAGCTGAGGGCGTTGACGCAGCCGGTGTGGCCGATGGTCTCACCTGCGCTGTCTTCGCCACCGAGGATTTCTGTTCTGTCGAGACGGTCAATGAGGCTATCGTCAAGCTGGCATTTGTGATGAAAGCTGATGGCCTGTGAGATGGTGCGCCTCGGTGATGGATCGAACAACGAGGAGCGAGAGAATGCCATTGGGGATAGACGCTTGCAGCTTGCAGAGCCGAGCTCCAGAACAGATCAGGACACCAATTCCACCGTGATGTGACTGCGCTGTGATGGCGTACTAGATGGTAGTATTGAAACGGCTGAGTCGCTAAGCCGCAGTCGCTGGGAGGTGGCTTGAGTGTCAGAAGAAGAGACTCTGAGACGCATCCCAGACGCACACATTCACAAATCACTCACAGTGAAACACTTTTGCAAAGTCACAGTCATCTGCTGCGCTTTTCTAGCTTAGTCTGCCCTCAGCTGAAGCAACTCTCTTTCGACTGACAAAGGGAACTGAGTTGCCGCCTCGAGCCACATTGAGTGATTCTCGAACACTCTCGACATCATCGGAAAGATGCGACAGGTTGTTTGCTGTTCGTATGCATGGCTAAATTTAAAGTGTTGTCACCTCCACCTGTTCGGAAATCCCGCACGGCTGCTGTGCCGTGTGTTACTTTTGGCGGGCAAAGCAATCAACGCGTCGGAAAAGGCGTTTGGTTTGCGTGACTAAGGAACCGCGTGTGTGTGTGTGAGAAAGAACCGTTCTTTGTCAGCGGGACCGACGAATCACCTCGACTTGTCACCTTCTTCCATTTCCGTCACATGTATGACTGTCGAGGGTCAAGACAACTCGCTCACAGCGCACCGAAGCCAAGCGCAGCAGCAGCAGCACAGCTATGACTGTCTTGCTTGGCTAAAAACGAACCGGAACTCACCTCGACGGAAATGGCGGGTGGCGTAGTCGACAAGGATCGTCACAGAGAGGCGTCGAGCGATGCTTCTCTGTGGGAAGAGATCGATGATATCGACACTTCTTTTGATGGCATTACCACTCCTCCTTTGCCACCTCCGCCAAAATCGAATCTGCAGCTAGCCACGGCATCGCATCCGATGACCATCACTGATAGCACCCCGGAATCTTCAACACTGCATCAAGGTCTCGAGCTCGAGCTGTTTCCAAGCGGTCAACCATCAAGTTCGACGAGTCGATCCAATCAACTACTCCCTCCTTCATCATTCGACTTTGACACAGCAGCAGGAGCAACCGAGCCGTGGACTCAGCCAGATATGAAGGACACACAGTACCTCAGAGATCAATGGCTCATCTCGGTTGGACAGAAGCAACCTAGCGACTTGGTGGAAGACTTTATGCCACACGAGAGCGTAAAACAGCTTTCAAAGCAATCCACAGGAGCGACGGAGAACGGCAGCAGAATGGCGTCTGACCTCACGAAGGCATGGTCCGATCGCGCCCAACTTGACACCGCAAAGTCTTCTACCGCAAAGTGTGGCCGTTCAAGTCTATTGGATCAGCTCGACGTAATCTGCAGCAGTCCATCACAACACCTCAGCTCAAGCCCCAACGCAAACGAGCATCCAACCACACCTAAAAGCCCAGCAACAGAGCGACAACCACTTCAGCCTGTCGGCAACATTGTCTCGAACGCCCAAGAGCCATTCACGGTGGATGACGACGGAGGTGAAAACCAAGAGCTTAGCGCCACTGATATGCTCGAAATGTCTTGTTCGCCACCCTCGCAAACTTTCCCGCACATGACGCTTATCAAAGATATGCCGCAGGAGTTGCAGAATCTGTATCATCGTCTCGCTTTTGGTAAGAGCTCGTCGACGAGCTCGACACCGACGCATCCAGGAACTACTGTCCGTGGAACACGCGGTAAGACGTGGCAAACTACATGGCAAGATGAAGAAAACGACCCAGCCGAAACGTCAAGCAGGTCCAATGGCGCGCGGACCACAACAGCCACTAGCTCGACCAGCTCGACTCGCGGTCGTAAAGCCGCTTCAACAACAACAGCACGTAAAACCACAAGAGGCGGCAAAACTCGTTCCAGCTTCGCCAGCAGCAGTAGCAGCAGTTCAAGTCGAGCTCGAAGTGATTACTTTGCATCGTGGCGTGTGCGAGGTCGTGGAAGAGGCAGAGGCAGAGCAAGAGGTCGTTAATCCGCAGCATTTTACTATTATTTGATCTCCTCGGCATTCTTGTCGCATTCGCAATCTATACCATACTCACTCCAAACCACTCATGCACACAAACAAACAACAGAACACTCAAAGAGACTGATCTTTGCTACAAGACTAACAAACTAGATACGAAACCAGAGCCCTGAAACAGAGAGAGGCAGAAAAGCATATCAAACGAGTGGTGAAAAGACCGATACAACAAACAAGTACAATGCAAAACTTCAACGAAAACCTTAACCTCTAGAACGCCATCCCACCACCAACCGCCCTGGCACTAGCCTTCCTATCCAGCAACCCGAGCATCTTGGTCACCGCCTTTTCGTCCACCTCCAACTCCCCGCTTGTCGAGGACGGCGATCGATTAGCCGCCGACGCCAGCGACGCCGCTCCATTGGGACCGTAGATGCTCGGTGTCAAACCAGACGCCGTGGGCAAGTACAACGCCGGTGCGGGCTTAGGAGGCGTCGCCGACGACTTGCGTTTGTTCATCGGCGCTCGGAACAGCGGTGGACGCTGCGAAGAGCCGATGGAATCAACGAGCTCTTCGAGTTCGCTAGCGTTGGTCGAGAGGAACGCCGGATGCTGCGCAAGGCGCGTGTAGACGTTGATGGGGGACAGCGAAGAGTCGTCCTCTTCCTTATTGCTAGACGACGAAGACGACGAAGACGACGAAGAAGCGGCATCGGAAAAGCTAGGCCCGGCTTGCGAAGCAGCATACTGCTGTTGGTGTTTGGGTGGCTGGAATCCGAGCTGTGCATAAGGGCTGGTGCTGCGCTTGGTCATCTTGGCTTCGAGCAGACGGAGGAACATCTGGGCGTGTTCAGCCTGAGTCAGGTTCTGCTGCGTCTCGCCGCCTTTGCCGTTGTTGGTGGCGTCGTCGTTGGTGCTCGCATTGTTCTTGAGTGCGTCATTCGAGTCATCGTCGTTCATCTGCTGGCTTCCGAAAGTGAAGCCGCCGCCACCGGGTGTCAATCCACCGTTGAGGAAGGCCGGCAGATCAAATGGCGACGGCGCACCGTTGTTCGACGCGGAACCGGTGGCCTGCGCGACAGCTTGTGCTTTTTCATCGAGGATGCTGTCGTCGCCGTCGAGAGCGTTACCCGCGACCTGGGACCACCAGCTCTGATCACCAGGCATCTTGTTCTCGCTGAGGTTAAACGCGAAGGGAATAGGATTGGGGTTGAGCAGCGCACCGTTCTGTTGGGTAGGCATGGGCATGGGGAAGATGTTGGCGCCGCCCGAGGTTGAGGTAGGTGGCAAGCCAAGAGCGCTGGCGAGACCGAGACCGAAATCGCGAGCGTTGGCACCGAGCATGGCTGAGCCGGTGAGCGATGGAGTGTTGTTGAGGTTGTCGGACGACTTGATCTTCTTGTTGTTTGAAGAGTTGTTGAAGTTGAGCGACAGGATTGGGTTGACGGAAGAGCGATCGTTGCGCGCCGAAGCGTTGTTGGCGGCAGGAGCAGCGTCTACATCGGCATCATCCTTGTCGTGCCCGGACTGAGCGAGCTGTGCGAACCAGTCGTTGTCGAAGGTGCTATTGTTGTCCTCGATGGGGCGAGCCGTTGTGGTCGCCTTGGGTTCGGCAGGAATAGCGATAGCAGCAGTGGTGGAGCTGGAAGAACGCTTGTTGCCACACTTCGCGTTGGTATCGCTAAGCAAGCTTGGGTTGACGCCACCGGCGGTAACGGGGAGCAGCTCGGTGAGGTCGGGCATCTGAGCAAGGGACGAGAGGGGCGCCGAAGTGGGTGCCGATGTTGATGAGGAGGCGATGCTGTTGCGGCTGGACTGCTGCTGCTGCTTGTTGGTGGTGGCAGTGGGGAGAGCGTTGCATTCGGGACCAGCAGCACCGAGAGGGGCGAGTGGCGCCGTGTTCATTGTAGGCAGACCAGGACCTCCACGTGCCCAGGCTTCCATGCCGAGGTCCATGGGTGCAAACGACTGTGGCTGGTGAGGAGGAGCGTGCTGGTGGTGAGGGTGCTGGTCTGCGTTGTTGACCGACTCGATGATGCCGGGAATCATGTGAGCGAAACCGAGACGAGCGATAAGCGACTTGAGCGCTTCGTTCTCGTCCTTGAGTCTGCGAGCGAGACGCTGGAGCTCAGTGTTGGCTTCGAGACCCATCTGATCGAAACGGCGACATCGCTCCTCGAGCTCTTTGACACGAGCCTCGCGACGCTTGCGGAACTCTCGCTGAGCCTTTCTGTTCTGAAGCGTACGCTTTGTGACGAGGGGAGCATCCGGCTGACCAGGAACAGGAACCAGCTGTTGGGACGCTGAGATCTTGCCGGTGGATGTGGTGTTGGATTTCTTGTTAGGGCTGTTGGAATACGAGTCGGAATCTGAGACGGACATTTCGTCGTCCGAAAGGGACATCTTGCGCTTGGCGGGTAGATCGCGCAATGACTGCGCCTTTTTGGCTGTGGCGCCTGCTGCTGCTGCTGCTGCAGTGGAAGAAGTCATGATGGGCGAAAAGGGTGTGAGGGTGTTGTCGAACAAGTCTGTTCGAAAGCTGAAGGCAATGACAGATCGCAAATAGCCTTTTCTCTATTGTATGCTGCCAAGACTCAAAGATAAGATGGCGTTGACGGGTGGCGAAGCAATGGTGAAGAGATGGTGATGGGAGAGAAGAAGATAAGCGATCAGTTGCAGATGGACTAGATGATCGCGTTGTTGGTGTGACGAAAGAAGGGAGCGAGATGTGATGAGAGAGAGCTATGCTTGGTTGGAGACGGAGAAGCCGGTTTGGAATTGGCTTTCCAGTTGCAGTTGCAGTATAAGAAAGCAATCGACAGCCGCGGCAGACGAGCGAAAGGCGTGATTCAGCTGGGGTCGGCACGTCCGAAGAGAGAGAGAGAGAGAGAGTTGAATGTACAAGGGAAAGAGTCGGTTGAAGAGGAGAGAGAGAGACGATATCGACTGAGCCAGAGCAACAGCATACAGCACAGTGTAACAGAGAGGCACGGCACACTCAATTCCTCGGCAACTGACTTCGGAAGCAGTCCGTTGATGAGTGAGAACTGACTGAGAAGCCCAAATTTTTGTGAGGAGCAGCGGCAGCGGCAGCGACACCAGCAGCACTTGAGCACAGCGCTTTGACCCGCTCCGATCTTTTCTGGTTTTTTTTTTCTATTAAAATCCCATGTTACCACCCTGCTTCTCGGCAGCAATTCCTGATGTACTGCAATCTGGCTCATGAAAGGTTTCGTTGTGCTGGTATGAGATCTTGACCACCATTCTCTCATTGCTTTTCTATTTACGACTGCAAAGGCCGGATGGAACTGAGGCATTTGGGACAGCCAACAAGCACGCCAAAAAGCGTGTTGCTCTGTGTGCTGTACCAGACATTGTGTTTGCTGCATCTTGAGCCTAAATTTTGTATTGGATGCATGATGTCGACATTTGCCACTTGCCAGTTGAAATTCAAAACGTTCAAGATCGCCAATACAAAAGCAAGGATCGAGGCTCGCAGTGCTTTTCAGTTCTTTGTCTTGTCAAATCCCGGCCTCCGACTCGACTAACAACAAGGTGGCTCTACGCCAGTCTCACTTTCCGCCACGAGATGACTCTCTTTGTGAGCTTCGATCCCGCCCTTTCTCCGCCTTTCTCTCAGTGAAGCCTTCTGGAACCATCCGTCATCATGGCGGCTCTGCAACCGACATTGTTTGTCGAGAGCCACAGGCTGGAACATGGTGATGCCATTGAGAGGCCGACTGAATCTTGAGTGCCCAGCCACTTGCACAGTTGGCTCCTTCTCCCTCCCGCCTTGTGAAATGATTCCGCTCCGAAATCTTGAGTGTCCCTTCGTCCGCATGGCCGAGTCAATCTGCGTCAGTCATATTGGTCTCACAGATCGCGCTACGGTAAAGTCGTCTCTATGCGCTCATCTCCGCCTTTTTAGAAACGAAGATCATGCGTCGACCCATCTGTCCTCCTTCAATGCCCATCGTAAAAGCGCATCCTCCCTCCAACCTCCTGACCCTGTGCACACATTGTCAACATTCCAATCCATGGTTCACCAACACCTCACAACGCCCGCCCAACAACGCCGTACTTCGGAGTCTGTCTTGGATCCCGGCTACTCCATTGTGGTATGTGCCAAGATTCATCGTCACACCACCCCTTACTGAACATCTGATAGTTGCCGAGATGGAGCGAGGTCGTCATTCCGCGGATCAATTGCATCTCGTGAATACACGCAACGAAAAGTCGAGGTAGCGATCGGGTTGCCCGATCCATCCTGACGCTTCAGTCGTGAGAGCTGACTGCAGACGTTGTGTCTCCGTCTTGACTTCGATGGAGGAGACACACAAACCCACACAGCTGATCCGCCAGACAAACAAACGAATGCATTCAACAGATTGCAAGTACAACAGCCATGATGAGCACGAATTGATGCGACAGAAACCGAAATGAAGCAAAATGCGATGCTAGAACCGGAAAGCAGAGAAACATACAATGTCCTACTTTGTTTTGACAGCGGTCAAACGATCAATACCGAGCAATCACTTGCACTTAAAGCAAGTTGTAAATCCTATACAGCGGGAATTGTGTCCTGCCCCCGTGAGCTCCCTCACCAAAGTAAGCTCCCCCACCGTACACCTCCTGTTGACCGTTAAAGTTGGCCTCCGTAACAACCGTCAGTGAGTTGCTTCCGAACTCGCTCCTGGTCGACGAACGAACCTCAGCGCTCCTCCAACGGTCGTTCGACTGGAAGCGGTAAGCGTTAGGAGCTTTAGCACCAAACAGGTTGCTTTTACCGTTAATTCGAATGTTGTGCAGCTTTTCAGTACCGTCCAGACCACCAAAGTCTCCGTCGAGCTGGACAGGGATCGCTGTCGGGTTGGCCTGGTTAAGATCAAACGCAGTAAGTGCACGAGGTCCACCATAGGCGACGAGCATGTTGTCTTCGGGCACGTAAGCTACACCGGTATATCCTGGGCGTTGACTGCCGTTAGACTCCTCGGAGAACCAGGGGGTGATAGTTTGACCGTCGGGTGAAACTTTGGCGATCGCAGGCATGCCGAGAGCAAACATGACGTACGAGTTGTCCTGCGAATCTTGAGCTGATGCAACGGGTCCAAACGGCAACGTTCCTTTCTCCGATTGGAATGCCGACTGAACACCGTTTAGGCTGACACTCCAAGCAGGCGCACTATTGGCGTTAGTGGGGAGGTTGAAGCGGTGGAAAGAGTCAGCTCCGTCCGGTCTCTGTCCGCCGTCAAAACGGAATGCGGCTGCGTTCTTGGCGACCGCAAACAGCTTGTCTCCGGCATTGTTGATCGACAGCCCTGCCATCTGCTGATCTCCACTGCCGTCGGAAGATACGCCAGGGATGAGCAGGTTGTAGTGCGAGTTGTCATTGACGTTCCACACAGATACGCGTCCCTTCCACAGGTTGGATTGGTAGAACACGTTGCGCGCCTTGTCAAAGATTGTATCTTCTGGATAGAGGTTCTTCACGTTGACGTTGTACACGTCAGGGATGGGTGCTCTGTTCTTGATGGGTGCTCTGTTCTTGATGGGTGCTCTGTTCTTGATGGGTAGGGCGTTGAGGCAGGTCGATGAGACCGCTGCGAGAGCGATAAAGGTGGTCGTGATGCTCAGCTTCATTGTTGCTGCTTGGTTGAATGGTTGTGAATCGTGCAAGGTCGTTACAAAGGCGTGTAATGTGCAAAGAGGGAAAGAGGGAGGGTACAGACAGTGAAGGTGAATAAAGAGCGTGATGATGAGCGGAGTGGAATGGACAGGGGTGATGAAGATGAAGAGGGTGGGGAGAGGGTGGGGAGAGGGTGGAAAGATGGTGGGGAAGGATAATGAAAAAGAGACGGGAAGAAGGATGTCAGGCAAGCGTCTAGAAAAGGGGTTAGTGAACACTAATGAGTCTCTCCGTTATACCTCGTGTGTGCTTCCATGAAAGGGTCCGTCTGCACAGCGACGATCAAGGCAAAGCAAGCGTAGCACACAGTAACATTACCACTCTGTCGTCGGCATACCTTCCGGCAGGGATCCAAGCGCACACAATCGCAACAGAACGAGGAAGTTGACAATTGTTAGTCGATGTCTACTGTGAGACAAGTGGAGTTCGAGCGCCGTCTTCCTTCCACACCACAAACGGAAGGGAGCGGTCCCACATCGAGGTCTTGCTCTTCTGTCGCAGTTCTACAATTCAACTTTCGGCAAGAACGGAATGCCGTTGACTGTTGCATCTGCAAGGCGAGGTCCGGTTGCTCTGCTGCCAGGTCACAGATCAAGCCGACATCGCTTCAACCAGTAGATTTGGCGGCGAGGTCCGTTATGAAGCTCATACAACCGACACCTCGAAGCCAAGAGAGTGTGGATTGTATGTATGTATGCAAGTGACATGTCTCGACGCCCGAAGAATGCTTGTCACGCGGTAAAAAATAAGAAATCAAAAATTCACAGATAGACAGCTCGCAACCGGCACGGCGCTCACATCCGACAGCTTTGCTGGCAAGCACTGCCAATCATGCGGTTTTGTTGATCGACAGTCCCACTCTAAACGAACTCAACCCAAAGCCTACACCGACGGAAGTAGATCCACAAGCTGAGATCAAGCTGTTCTTCGATTGCCGTGGGGGCAAAGACGTAACATTGAGCTAGTCAATACTTTACACGGGCAGAATACATCACTACATCCCTCCAAACGCACTTAGCCTTCCCATCAGCACCCACCACTTTTTTATCTTTATTCCACTGTCGCTTCTCTGTATCGCTCAGCTCCCAATCCAGCACTTTGGTCTTACTTGCTCTTGTAAACTTGAACAGCAGACTGTCTTTCTTTTTCGCATCAAGCGCGAGGTCTTGGATGAACGGCAGCAGATCAGCAGCAAGCCACGAGGGTCTTGTGAGGAAAAGATCCTGAAATCTTGCGGCTGGATCGGCGGGCAGTTCGTGACGCGAAAAGAACTGGATCTTGATCGAGGATGGGTTTGGATAGAGGGAAACGCCGGGTGCTGGAGAAGGCGTGAGGATGTAGTAGCCTGAAAGCAGGTCGAGGTGGGCGAGATCGCAAAAGTCGGGTGAGAGGCAGGATTCGTGCCATGATCGCAAAAAGTCGGTGAGTGGGATACCGATACGAGCGGTGGATTTCAGCGCTTCGACTCCGAGGAAGTGGACGATGGCTTTCGTGTCTAGTGTCACGCTCGTTGGGTCGGTGGCGTTGCGAGAACCGAAGAACTGCGTGAGGAGAGCAGTGACGACCTGCTGTCGCAAACCGTGCACAGAGTGGAGAGCTTCGACCGTTTCTTGCAGCGGTACGTTGTCCGGGATGAGGGCATGCAAGTCGAGGTGCGAAATGAGGATCTGCAGCGCAGAGACCGTCCACGAGGGTGCGATACGTCGCATGTACCCGTCCATCTCGATGATATGGTGCTGGATCAATCCTGCTTCGAGTTCAGTTGGTGATGCTTGAACAATGCTTTTGAGCTGCTTGAGCGTGTACTTCCTCACCGGTCGTGCTTGGGATCCTGATCTCCTCTGCTCTTCTTCTTCGCCTTCGTACTGCGACGCTTTTAGTAGCCCTAGCAGGCGGTCCAAGCGGGCACAACAGGCGCGAGCTCCAAAGTGTCGGTGACATTACTTCGCAGGTACAGCGCTGGTTTGCTAGGTCCAGCCTCACCGGAGGTAGAAGGAGCTACGTCGATGTTGCACAGTAGCAACGAGTTGGACTGCGACACAGCTCGAAGCGCCAGTGTCTGTGTATCTGTTACGAGCACAGCTTGGTCTTCGTATCTTCCCTTGATGGTGAGCCTTGTCGGATTAGCCTTGCGCTTTTTTGTTGCTGGCTCCGAGTTAGATTCCGGTGCATCTTTCTTCTTGGCGGAAGGATCAAAGAGGTGGAGCAGTTCGTTAGGGATTTCGAGCAGGTGATACTGTGGCAGTGGCAGTGGCACTGAGCACAGCTCTATTGATGAGGATGATGCTGTTGTCATTGTGCGATGGGTATATGGATGTCGATCTTAGATGTCGAGAGGGAAGAAGAACCTCCAACACCTTTTCGTGTCGGCAGCAACAGCGCGAGAATTCACGCGTCGCGTTGAGAGGATACAGCTTTTCCAACTGCGAATTTTTCTGGCCGAGTGGAGGTTGAGAGCTCGGATTTCGGGAAAGCGGTTTGTGCGTTTCAACTTTTTCTCTTCTTCCCAAGACGAACCATTTCACCTCCGTCCTTGGTGCCAACCTCCGCAAAGAGCAGCAAGTCATTCACGATGAGCGGCGAGGCAGAAGCATCAACATCCGCCTCTCAGGAAGCTTCAAGCGTCAAGCATGCAGGTCCGTTCATACAAGTGCCTCCAGGCATGTCCAAGAACGCAGCCAAAAAGCTAGCTCGAAAACAAAAGCTCGAAGAAACCAAACACGAGCGTCGTGCGGCCGAACGGCTCAAGAAGAAGGAAAACAAGCGAGCACGATTCCTCGCTTCGCAAAACGCCAAACCGTCAAATGGATCTAGCAGCAAGCGAACCTCATTCGCAGAAGATGATGCCGAGTCACACGGAAGGAGCAAGAAGCTCAGATCAGGAGGAGGCGACAAAGAAGCAAGTCTGAAAGATTATTTCGATGCTCGCCTCGTCATTGATTGTGGGTTTGACGAGCTTATGACAGAGAAAGAGACGATCAGCATGACGCAGCAGCTCATGTACCTGTACTCAGCTAATAGGAACGCAAAGGTGCCGTTCGGAGAGATCATCTTGACTGGACAGGAAAGGCCAAGGGATTGTTTGAACGACGTTCATCCGGATCACCTGTCGCTTGTACCGGCAGCAGCAACATCAGCCTCGATGACGTCTACGACATATACAAGCTCCAACGCGGCAAGTATGGAGAACAGCAAAATTGGCCAAGCGATGGACGGCAAACTCAGAGGCGTCTGGAGGCGGTGGAAACGGGTCACGATTTACAAGAATGGCGGGATCGAATCACTCCTTTCCACTTCTGCAGCCGAATCCTCTGCTTCCACTTCTTCTGCCGAAACGACCATCAACGACCGATACTTTGCCCCAGAAGAAACACGTCAAGGTCTCTACCGAATCCCTATGAGCTCCGCCATCTACCTCACCGCCGACACCGACGACACCCTCACCGAACTCGAACCCGGCGCAACCTACATCATCGGCGGCATCGTCGACAAGAACCGCTACAAGGGTCTCTGTCGTGCCAAAGCAGACCGTCTCGGTATCCGTGCTGCCAAACTACCGCTTTCGCAGGACATGCTGGAAGCAGTCGAACGCAATGTTCGATCACAGGGCGAGTCGACTCAGGATGAAAGTGCCGGTGAAGGAGAAAAAGGATTTGTGGGGCGCAAAGTGCTGACGGTCAATCAGGTGGTCGAGATTTTGACGGCTTGGACGGAGACGAGGGATTGGGTAAAGGCGTTGGAGAAGGCTTTACCTAGGAGGAAGCTCAAGCAGCGTGGGCCTGCGGCAAAGTTCAAGGGCGCCGCAGTGCAAGAGGAGGAAGACGAGGATGCAGCAAGGAACGAACACGCGTGATGTTGAGATGGGAAGCTAGCAGAGTGAATGCAATTGATACCAGTCCATCCAGTGGATGAAATGAGCGAATGAGTGAGAAAGACCGGACCAGACTGATGCAGAAGAAAACGAAAAGAATGACAGGAAGAAGCAAAAGACCAAAGATCGAAGACTGAACGTAGATAGCAAGAGGCGAAAGTGGTCGCCACCCATAGAGACCGACGATTTCCAACTCTTGTCTTGATCCAACTTGGAAGCAAGGAAACTGCGTTCAAGGCTGGAAAGTTAGTACAGCAGTGAACAGCACACTAGCAGTCACCAGCAGCACCGGAAGCGACTTGACCCTCTTTGACGCTCCCGAAGTCGAGTTCATCCTCGCGTTTGACCCTGACAAGCTTTGTGTACCATCCCCGCTCTGAACCTGCGCCACGGGTGCGCTCGTCTGTGCTACAGCTGCTGCCGCTGCAGACTGCGTAACCTGGCTCGCTAGTGCCGATTGAGTGCTAAACGATGACGAGCTGTGACTCTTGATAACATGTTTGTGAAAAGCAGTTGCAAACGGACGAGCGTGTTTGAAAGTGCTGGTCACCGTATGATGGTGTTTGGGTTGACGGTTAACACACGTAGCCGGTGCATTGATGTGGTCGAAATGACATTCGAGGTGAGCACCGGATTTGTCCTTGGCTGCGAAGTAGTTGTGCGATTCGAGAAACTTTTGATCCTCAACAATGTGAGTGGTGTGGCCGTTGATCGAGGCGTATTCGTGTGCGCGGACGTTCCAGACGGTAGCAGCGGCACCGTCAGGTGCAGTGGTGGTGGCGAGAGGTGTGGGAGCGAAACGAATGGAGACGTCACCGTCGAGCTTGGTCATGGCATGCTCGAGGCTGTTGATCATTTGATCGACGCCGGGGGCGAAGAGGGAGACTGTCGATGTCGGCATAACGTGTAAAGGGGGGTATCGAAGGGGGGTAATGGGTAGAGAAGGTGAAGGAACGTCAAAAGCGGAAAGTGGAGAGGTAGATGATGATGGTGGTGATGAGACGAACGATGATGGCGACGGAGAGCAATCCCTGTGAGGCCGGGCAGAGGGTCGGAGTTCCGCCAAAGCGGTAAGTAACTCTCACGTCTCGGCACCGTCTTCGGACACGGTAGCGTCAATCGACCTGTCAAAGCTGGCCTCTGTTCACCTTCGCGGACTCCACACCTCGAGACTGCATTCTGAGCGCACCACGCTGATCTTGCGGATCTTCAGGCACAGACTGGGAAAAACGAGGTGCAACACAAACAGGCGAACTAGAATTCGGGTATGCTGGACGACGATCGTCTTGAACCTCGACGTTCTCGAAAGCTGCAAAGCGGTGCAAACGAACGGCGACCTGGATCTCAAACTCGCACTAGACGGGAGCAAGAGAAGCAGATGCTGGTGCCGAGATGAAAGACGCAGCTTGGATATGCGCAAAGCATGCGGTCGAGCAAAGACGCGCATCGAGAAGCGAGGATCGTCTCCAAAAGTGTTGGTTTCGCCAACTTTTTTCCCAAGCTGGCAACGCGTCTGGCGATGTTCAGGTCACGTAGCGACAGAAGTGATTGCCAGGCCGGGTACAGACAGGCACGGTCGCTGGCGGAAATCACCGCCGAGGGGCTGAGAATTAAGGTGCATATTTCGCCGAGCCTCGCTCCATTCCTCTTCCTTCCTCTGTCTCTCTTATTTTGGCTTTATCGTCGTTGTCAGCGATGGTGAGAAGCGAAGGACATGCAACTCTACGGTGCTTGCACAGCATACTGTACTATATTGTTTTACTCGATGGCGGTGCTGACGATACAGTAGGATCGACCATGCGTACATGATTAGCAGCCGAGTGCACAGAATGTTGCATGCACGTCGGTCGGCTGTTGCCGTGTTGGCGCTTCTTGGCAGTTCGATTCTGGTCCAATATATATGGCTTCCCTAAGGACCTTGAAACAAAGACTACCTGTATCGCCGATTCATCGAACCGATTTGCGGGCCAAAAGAAAAGCCATTTTCGTGTCCACATTTCGTTGCTCTTTTTTTTTTTTTTTTTTGATTTTCATTTTCTCTTCGAGCAACAAAAGCTCAGTCGGACGCGATAACCGACAAGGTACTGTACGCGCTCTTCGTTGCCGCCGCGGAGCAAAAGGATCCAACCATCAAGGATGCTGAGTCGAGTCGTTCGTGGTCAAGATCATCAGACAGCGAAAACAGCATTCTGACGTCTTTGCGCGCCTTTCACTCAGGGTCGATGTTACACGTGTCACCAAGCCACTCTCCGGGCGCCACTCGCCGGCGGCATCATCCGGTTTCCAGCGGAAGCACCATCAATAGCAACGACGCTATCCCCGATCACATCGTTAGCTCCATCGGCGAGTGTTCATTCACCGGGATCTCGAGCGGTGCAAAGCTCCATTTGATCACGTCGGCCCACACAGGCGCCTCGATTCGCCTGATCAACGGCATCCTGCACCCGAGATCAAGTCTCAGATCGAGAGCGCGGTTCCATCGCCGGCATGGCTCATTCTTGCTCGTCTTCTCAGGTTCATTTGCGAGCTGAGCCAGATCCTCGTTCATCAGCAGATGACTCAATTCAGAATGGCATCCCGTAACTTATCGCCAAAGGATCGCACCCGCCGGCGTTTACCTTGCCGAGGCCTTCGCGTCGTATGACTCGAAAATATTGAAACGCGACCACGTTGTCTCTATCTCATGCCGATAAAGTCATCAGAAGCTGGTTTAGAACATGTCACTGCGAGCTATTTCGGCGACGATGCATTGGAAAGCGGGTGACTGTACCCGAAAGAGTGGACAAATTCAAGCGTCAATTGAGGCGCGGAAAGATGCGATGAGGATGGCGGTGGTGGGGGAAAGAGAACGATGTGTTACTCAGGAACCATCGAAGGGCCGGATAATATTTCCACTGTGGACGACTGTCGCGGAAGGCTCCCTTCCATGCATCTCAATGCATCGCGAGGCTGTCTTCCGTGCTCAAATCCGTCGAATCATCATGGACCTGCTCTGCCCACATACCTCACATGGCAGCACCATCTGCAATAGTAGTTCGACCGCCCCACGTCAATGATCTTTCTGCATCGGCGAACAGCAAGACAGTGATTGCCAACCTGACTCGGAATGCGGGAATAGTCAAGGATGTCACAGCAAAGAGGAAAGAGGTGTCAGCGACCATTATGTCGCCATTCCATCGCAACAAGAACAAAGAGCATGTCAGTGACGTCGTGCACCCTTTGTTGCAGGCGCCGTGGCTGCCGACAGCAAAATTTCTGCCATGGACAAACACGTGGAAAAAGTCCGCTTTGAAGACCGAGCCGGATTCCTCCTCCTCCTCCTCCTGCAAGCATCCACGTTGCCTCGTCAACCGCGCTGGCAGCTTCGTTCACACGACGACATAGCTCATCGATCGTCACCTGAATGCTTATTGAGAAGGGCAGAGCTTTCGCAGGTCGCTCGAATGGCGACAGACGAGGCGAAAGGGAGTGCGCAGCGGCAAAGATCTTCAAGGTAGCCACCGAGATGGTGTTGATGTCGAAAATCTTCGCCAAGAATGCTGCAGTCTGCACATGCGGAGTAGTTATGTTGAACAGGCTCCTCCCCGCGGCTATGGCGTCTTTCATCTCGGTCTCTCCCCCACTTCGCTTCTGACTGCCCCAGCTCGTCTATCACATTCCGCTTCCATCTAATACGAGTCATCCTTTCTTCCAACCTGCTCATCATCTTGACACTCCGCTGCCAGATCCCTTCACGCCCTTTCAATTGTCCTTGATCTATCCGAGCTCGATTGTTACCTTTCCTTGTCTCCGGCATGAAACGCCTCCGTCAGATGCCTGCTCAGTCGCTGAACTTTGTTCCTCGACCGTCTTTCACCTTCTTTCGTGCATTGCACCTCATGCTCAACTCTATGCTGACGTGGACCCTGAGTCAGGGACCATGATGGCAGCTAACTCCGCCTCCGTTGGGACTTGTTACCAAACCAGATGAATTCATTCGGTTACAGCCGACTAGATCGGCCATTTCCCTGGTGCTTCGCCGCTGTATTTCTCCCTCCTCGCTCACTGACATTGCTCTACCATGCCCGCCCTTCGCATGGTGACGTTGAGAGATTTCTGATGGACAGTTGATGAACCACATCTGTTGCAATGTCGGAGCATGCTTCTCCGCGGTTCGTTATCATCGAGAAGATGATGGAAGCCGAGCGAGCAATGAGCTGATGGGATTGCCGACAGGTGTTGACGGATATTCCTGTCCGAGTCATAAAGGCCACGCGCTCTCGGCGCATGACAGCTGATTCCCTTCCCCCTCTTCTCCTGCCATGAGTCGTGTCTGCCAAGGTTACGAAGTGTCCAACTCCGCGCCATGACCTCCTTCGCTTGTCCCGCCGCGGCTGAGTATGACTCCCAGCCGCCATGTCATCGTGATCCTCCCTTCGTCTGAACATATAAAGATTGGCGTGTTTCGTCATCATCGTCATTCGTCGCACCGTATCCTACATCACTTCATCTCCTTCAACTATTTGAAGAGAGATCCTCTCATCACAAAGACCCTAGTCTCAGACATCCTCTCCCACACCGGAACAGATCCAGCGACGTTTTCTTGCGCGCCAAGTGCCCGCTCAGCAGCGCTTCTCATTATTCGCCTTGTCACCACACACAGTATCTAAGCTACTCACCAGCACTAACAACAAAACGATGGAGCTGTCCGTCGAAGTCCACTCGACCGACGTCTTCCTCTTCCCATCCAAAAGCCAGCGTCACCAATCTTCGTCGTCTGAAGCTTCTTCATCGACACCCGCATCGCCATCGCCACTATCATTAATGCCCTTCCCATCCGCATCATCGGTAGGTGCCAGCACCTCGCCGAGCTACGATGGCGAGTCGCCAGCCTACAGCGAGGTTGAAGACATGTCTGCCTTCACCTCGACCAAGCTGTCGAACGACGACCATGCGATACTCTACGCCTACGTCGACATTCGTTTCCCCGCTTCCTCTTCGTCACCGTCGTCTTCATCTTGTGGCATCCGCAACCGACTCAAAAGCTTGACGCTGACGCTGTCGGGTCACGAAAGCATTTCGTTCCCGCGCGGAGGTATGGAAGCGAGTCGAACGTATTTCAATGAAAAGACAATAGACGAAGCGCTCGAGACCGAATACTTTGAACCTGGCAAGACGTACAGGTTTGAACGCAGCTTCTTTGTCGATCACACAGCAGCACCTTTTCAGCGAAGCCAGTGGGGTGTCAACAATCAGAAGCTTGTCGCCAAAGCGACTTTCCACGGCTTCCTCTCGAAGTCATTGACGGCTACAAAGAAAGTTTACTTCGTCGATTGCCAGAACGACGAGGGGAACGAAATGATTGTTTGGGATAAAGACGTTCGAACGCATGCCGACGGTATTGGTCCTTTCAGCCTACGCAACCGATCCGAGGTGTTCACAATAGGCGGCTATCTACGCACCAACTTTGACCTCCTCAGCCCGCTGGATGGCGTCACCATCGTTGGCTTTCGAGCATCAGTCGAGATGCGTACCACCTTGTCATCGCGACGCGAAAGACCAGGATACACGGAAACCGTCAAACCCAAAAAAGTTCCCTTCCTCTCTCTCGATCGCCGACAAGTGGAAGAACTTTTTCGCACCAAAAAGCTCCAAGGAGGAGGTGAAGGCATCGCACCCAACGGCGAATGCTACCCCTCACTCGAGATCGTCTCCCGTTTACCTGACGACAACAAAATCCGACCAAGCACTGTCGACGGCAACGACGCAGCCATACGATTCCACAACTACATCGACTACGAAATCGACTTTATCGACGGAGAATACCGTAGTGCTTCCACCTCAGCTGATGACGAAATGATCTACGTCGACGATCAAAAGATGAAACGATTCCATGTTTCCATCCCGGTTTTTCTCAACTCGTGCGGTTGTCGACCGGACTCGCTCAACCTGCCAACGTATGCTTGCGAAGATCCAATGCCTGTGGAGTGTATTGCAGAGAAAAGAATGCAGCTGGAATCTCTACATGATAAACAGACGGATCCGTTGGCGTTTCCTTGCATTTGCACGTTTACGTTGGAGAGTCTGTTGGAGGTCGAGAAGAAGTCACAGGCGAGCAGCCCGGAGAGTGGGGCAAGTTCGCCGTTTGGAGAGGAGTTGGACTATTTGCCGGGGTACAAATCGCTCGAGTAGCATTGTGTAGTAGTAGACAGCATCGTCGCTCAGTCGGCATTAGAATACCCAAACGTCTTTGAGAGAGGTCGAACATGCTTACAAGTGCATTCTTCCTTGTCGGGGCTCCTGATTAACGCCTGATTGATTGCTCGATACGGTTTGGTGGCGCCGCATTTTGCAGGCCGTTTTGCTCCGACAGAGTGGGTTCCAACGCCGGCCGAACGGATGTTGTGGTTAGGCAAAGATAAGCTTGCAGTAAGCGGCGATCGGCTTGTCAGCGCGGGGTGTGGGTGAGCTGAGTTACATTCCAGCCCCGCATGCCACTTGTGTGCTTCGGTCATTCGATGAGTCGATCGATGATAGGCATCTTGACCAAATCATGTCGTTGAGTCCAATGGATCGCTTGAGCACGCCAGAGCTTGACTCGAGTAAGCGAGTCGTCGGATTGTCGTTGAGCAGCAACGGCAGATCAGACCAAACCAAAGAATTGCGGGGTTGGCCCTTCATCGACAGCCGCTGTAGGGCTACTGCCCGGCGATGTGCGAGTCGATTGCTCTAATTCTGTGACCGCGGCACCAGCCACACTCTAGACTTGAGACTCGGAACAGCGGCTGCAATGCAATTCGCCTTTGTCCTGACAGCCGAAACGTACTAGCGCCCAAGGAGGCAGGACGCACATTGTAAAACTTACGCCTAGGATCTTGACAAGGCGGCTGCTGGGAGGAGGTTTCAGCAGCCAACTTTGCACCGGCTTTGAGTTTGGCCCGCCCTTGACGAGTTTTGACAAGTGACAAGTGACAATTGCCAAGCGAGTGGAAGCTACTGTATCTCTTGTTTTTCAACGCGGGGTAAGCCAAGGTTGACGCTGAAAGGATGAAAATGCGGGGAGACCCAGCGCGGTTCCTTGATCGCAAACGTGATTTCACCCGCGCTAGCCTTGCCCCTTACAAGGCATCACGATAAGCTCACATCGACGATAGGGGGTCCCGAAATTCGTGGCACACCGGGAACTTACGCTCCATTGTATGTGTGTGTGTGCACAGTTCCTGTGATCGGACCTCGCCGGTTTGCGCCCTGTCGCCTTAGTCACCGCGCTTTCATCTTGTGATAGCCTTTCAGGCTCAGGCATGCGACACTCGAGTGAGGCAGATTGCGATCTCGAATCTGGTCCAAGCGTGGGAGAATCTTTTCTACAAACCAAGGATTCGGTGCGTCTGAAGCCCCACTGCCAAGATTGTGATGTGAGCGAGAGAAGGGAAATCACCGCCCCACCACTTCTGCCCACACACACACACAGCTGAGCCATTCGAGATCGGATCTAGCTCGGTGGGGACGCGGCGGCGGTGAATGAGCGGAATGAGGAGGGGAAGGAGAGGAGACCGGCACCGCCTTGTTGCTGCTGCAGAGAGGTCAAGCAGGAAAACTAAAAAAATTTCCGATGGTGCAGGTACACAGACAGACACAGCCAGCGCGAATGGGGCCGCGGCGCATGCGGACCTTCCGCATTCTAACTGCAAAAAGGAGGAGCTTCGGTCGAGCTGCAAAATTGTAGACAAACCTGACGCGGCGAAAAAGAAAATCGACGCAAGATTCAGCGACGCAGCCCTAAGTCAGCTCTGGCACGCATAAAGGCACTCCGGCAGATCCCGAACCTCGAGATATGGAAAGAGCGGAAAGAACGACCAAATATCTCTGATGTTCTGCAAACAGACCTCGCTGAAAGAGATGTTGGTATGCCGATCTCTGGCAAGCGTAGCAGGATGTCCTCGCGACATCTCATCGTTGTATACAGCCTGAGCCTAACTGAGCTATCTACAGCAATTCACGACAGAAACGTGGTGGGTCGACTCATGTTGACATCGTTGGCATCGGCTTTCATATCTGCTGATACTTACTGTATCTGGAGAAGCAGCTTAGTCGAGCACGTTGTTCGTCGGAGGCCAAACTTTGCAGGCAATCCAATGCAACCCCAATGCAGCTTCGAAAAGCGCCACAATCTCCTGCGATACTAATTTCCGCGATTTCCCGAGTGCTTCTATCGCGACAGCGAATTGATGTAGCAACCGAACGGATGATCCTCGGCGTGGCTGCCGTTTCGCATGGAAAAAGATGGGGTCTGTCACTCAGTTTAAGGCGATCATGCCGCCGCTCGAAAGACCTGCGCTTTCTTTTTACGCCAAGGATCTGCCATGCGAGCTTCAAGTTGCAATCCTTGAGATCTTTGGAGACCTACGATGTCACTGGCATATGCATGGAGTGTGCCATTTGATCAATCAACAGGCAGAAGCATGAAATACGTCAAAGCGACAAGGTGTCGATGCAGGAGGACGTGCTGAAGCGAACGATGACAGGCCTCGCCTGGTTGAACTGCATCCATTCATTTCAGGCAAAACAGCAAGCTTGTGGATTCGATCGCTTCTTCATTTCCACACTGTCCAAACAGCCGCCAGCTCTGATCAAGTCGACACATTCTTCTTGATCGAGCAACCATGCGATGTCAAGTCAGAAGGCAAGTTGGGTAAATCACAGCGAAAGGACCGACGCGTGATCATCCGGCGTCTAGTTTGCTCCACGGAGCGACCTCGACGAGCGATCCAAGTCAGCAACCAATGAGCAGTTGTGTGTCAGTATACAACCAGCTCGGGATTAAGATCCAGAGCCAACGAAATGTCACCAGGAACGGAGAAGTTCTGCCGATGCTGATGGCGATGACATTCAGCAAACGAAAATGCTCCAAGCAGCGATATGATTGATTCGCTGCGGTTGGACCGCGGCCCTGACCGACGTGCATGCGCGGCCAAGAGTCAACGGTAGTGTGCCGCCAGAGTCAAGACGCTGATCAAGAGCCAAGATTGCCAAGTCTCTGACGACAGTGAAGAAGGTTTTTCCTGTTTGTATCGACCAGACTTGGCAGCTATAGACCAGCTATGCAGGCCAACGGGAGGCAGTGACGACGATGAGCAAATTTGCGTTTCCAGTGCCGCCTCCAAAGATGTCGGGAGGACGGTCGGTGGAGCGGCGATCCTGGGTCCCGGTCAAAGGGTCAAGCCAAAGCGAGAGTGAAGAAGCGACGAGAGTCGAGGTCCGCTTTCCTAATAACCGGTCAATACTCTTGAGCTTCTGAAAGAGTTGTCGGCAGTCTACCTACTCTCCAACTGCGGAGGCAGAGAGCAAAGATTGACCGACCGGGGCGATGCGGGAGAAGAATTTTTCACACAAGTTTTAGCGTCAGACCGGAAAACTTGCTTGTCTCTCCCCGCGATTCATTGGCTGGAGGTGGGCTTATAGTTTTCCGTTGGCAGGGCGTAACGCGGGAATCGCGCGAAACTTTTGGTTCGAGTCTGTCACCAATCAAATGGACTTTGCGTGTTTCAAATGTCTTGCCGAAACTTGTCAGCGAACGTTTGAAAGTTTTGGAGCAAACAATTTGACCGAAATGACTTAGAGTCACAGACACACCAATGCGTATCGTTAGAAGGAACTTTCCGCAAGATACCCCACAGTCAAGTTTTTTTGATCCGATATTACTGAGGGGAAGGATTTTTTTTGCAGCACTTGAGCCTTATGCCACGTTGGATGCTCTCACGCCATTGTGGCGATTTTTTCATTTCTGCGTGCAGCCATTGTCTTCGAGCCCTTCTCTGTTTTCGCTGTTCAGGTGAGAATGTATTCGTTGCACTCGGTTGAGGACGAGGTTGTTTTGCTTCTGACCATGATCTTTGACAACGTCTGCGTGTCGTTGGACGAGGAGAAATGAAATCAAGCTGTGATTGCACTGGTGTGTGTGTGTGTGTGGGTCGGCAACGGTTTTTGTTCTGCTCAGCAGCTGAGCAAACGCAACTCTCTCTCGACGTTCTCACGCTCTCCGCCTCATATTTATTATTTAAATTTAAATTTAAAGTTATGCCGGAAAGTCAAGGGGTGGCACGTCTTATCGATGATTCCCCCCTTTTTTTTCTCTCTAATTTTTGACTTGGGCCGAAGCTGGAATGAGCGCTTTTTTCGGTGGCTTCCCATCCGCCGCTTTTCCCTCCTACCCATTTCAGCATTTCACGCCATTTTCAGATTTGGGTCGCATCCGCAACTCGGTCAATCACATTGAGTTCAGTCAGCACTTCATTCTTTCAGTCACACACTTCTCCGGTCAGTCACACAATCTTTTTCCGTTTCGGTTTTTTTTTCTCGCAAAAACCACCGCCGAAAGAGGATCGTCCCTTTTTTTCTCTCGCTTTTACCCCACTCTCTCCAATTCACCGTATCCACCCTTCCACTCCCTCTCCCTCCTTCTATCCATCATCGTCCACTACCACTCTTCCATCCGATACGGCCATCGACGCCCATCTTGCGACTCTTCGCATCTACATACAGTCGCACTCGATCGCATTTTGTCAATTGCAACGTCGACATCTACCCCCCCCCAAACTCGGAGATTTACGGAGTCCCCACACTGGAAACAGCTCAGCTCACTTCAGCCCAGCTCAGATCTCATTTCGACAGCACCACCACCACCAACAGCGATTCCATTTGCACTCAGCAGGCCTCTTGCTCTTTCATCACCACTACCACCACACAACACCCTTGTATCTTTGAGAGCATCGTATTCGACTTCATCGCCGCTCTTTGCTGCCGTCCCTCAGCGCCCCGGCATTATTTGAAATCGCGCTTCTTTCACAATGGCTCAGCCTACTACCACCAACGTGGCTAATCCAAGCCCAGAGGCGGCTGCCCTCACAGCCAGCAACTACACCGTCGACAAATCTCAGATCCCCCGACCTTACAAGTGTCCGCTCTGCTCGCGTGCTTTCTACCGTCTCGAACACCAGACCCGTCACATCCGCACCCATACCGGTGAAAAGCCTCACGTCTGCACCCACCCCGGTTGCGAGAAGCGCTTCAGCCGCAGCGACGAACTCACCCGTCACGTCCGCATTCATGCCAACCCCAAAAAGGGTGGCGCTCACGCCGACGATAAAAAGGCTTCTGCACGTAAGTCGGCCGGCAGCTCTTCCACACACGCTTCCGCCCCTGCCATCGCTTCTGCTTCCTCCAAACCTGTTCACGTGAACAACAGGCAACTCCGATGGCAGGTTGGCGACGACGAGGGTGACGACAGCGATTCCGATCGCGAACTCAGGCATGCTGGCCGTCCTGCCCGCAACGGCGAGATGTCGACGCTCGCCATGCTTGCTAGCGACGAGCTTCACGAACTTCAGCGTGCAGAGCGAGAAGGTCGCCGATCTGGTCCGCCTTCGCACGCCTACCACTCGCATTACGCCGCCGACCCTTACTCGGATCGATACCAGTCGCATGGATCCAGCAGCTACCCTTACCCTCCGGCTGCCCCCGCGTTTTCTGGCGAAACCACACCACCTGGATGCTCGCACGAGGACTGCCACCGCAAGTACAACGACCGCATCGCTTCTGCTATCCTCGCTCGACCTTCTTCAAATCGTCACGTCGCCGAATGTGGCTACTCGCGCCCTTCGCACGCCTCCTACAACGGCAGCCATCCACCTCCCAGCCTCTACCGTTACTACCAGCACGGTTCGCATCACGGCGCCGGTGGATGGGCTTCCACTTCCTCGAGCGTTCCCAGCAGCGTCGAGCACTCGCCTCGCTTCTCGCCCGACGACCACCTGCACGGCGACGACTATGCTTCCGAGTCGGAGCACGCCGCTTCGCTGCACAACGACTCCAAGTCTCGTTTCCCCTTGGACGTCAGTGGTAGCGGTGCTCACTCGTTGCACAGCAACTCGCACTGGACTCCCAGCAGCAGTCCCGTTCTCGGTCCCCTGCGCAACATGAGTTTGCTCGGCGGAAACACGGTCCCCAACAGCCCATACACTTCTCGTCCCGGCTCTCCCCTCCACCACTCGCGTCACGGTCATGGTCACTCGCCTCCTCACCACCATTCGCACCACCACTCGCACGAGGGCCCCGCCCACCAGTCTGGTCTCGGTCACCACGGCTCGCACCGTCACCGCTCGCATCCTTACATGGAGTCGTCGGCTCGTTCTCGATCGCATCATCATCTTTCTTCGCTCGGAATGGCACCCGTCCAACCCGCCATCCCTCCCAGTACTTCTGGCGAGCGAAGCACTGCCGCTGAGCTCGATTCGCTGGCTAGCGGATCAACGGCCACCTCGGCCTCGACTTCCCCCTCGCAACCTTCGTACGTGCCGCCCAAACTTTTGAGGAGTCACAGCTTTGGTTCGCGCAGCAAGGGCATCCCTTCGCTCAATTCGAGTGCCAGCCTTTCGGCTTACCACTTGACACCCGTGCATGGCCCCTCTGGTGACGCAGAGCGCAGCGGTTCACGTCGCAGCAAGATCGAGGATATCCTCGATGGCGGCGTTGGAAGCCTCAAGCCGCACCACTCGACTCGTTCATCGCATCCTCACCTTGTGGCGGATCCTTCCTCGAGAACGCTCCCTCCTCCCTTCCCCGCAAGTGCCTCGCACAGGGACGGAAGCCATCACCCTCTGCCCGGACACCACTACACGCACGCATACAACTACCACCCTTACGGCGACCACAAGAAGAGCGCACGCAGCAGCTCGCGTTCTGCACCCGCTAGCAGATCGGGTTCGCCTCATGACTCGCCCGTATTGTCGCATGCTCTACCTGGTCTGTCTGGCTCCCGATCGCACAGCCGTCAGAGTTCGATCGGCAACAGCTTTGCCGCGAGCAACGGGCTGGCTAGCAGCGAGTCGAGCCCCATCAATGTTTACTCGCAGATTCCAGCGAGTGCTAGCAACTCGCCTGCTGCAGGTATTGGTCCTCATGCTGCTGCCGCTGCAAGCAGTTCGAGTGGCCGTAGCAAGAAGGGTTTGGGTTTCGGCATGACGCCCATCCACTCTGCGCACCGGGGTGATTACGGTCCTACTCTGCCGCCCTTGGATCAGGCGCTGTCGAGGGAAACTTCGCCGATCAGCATGCATCTGCCTCCGCCGATGAAGCGGATCCACTCGCATTCCGAGGTTGCGCCTGAGGTGGATATGGGTTCTGCCTAGTTTTGTCACGGTTGCACTTTTTGTTCGTTTATCGCATTTACCACTACTCTGTTTTTCGTACTTTTTGCTCTCACAATAGATGGGTTTTTTTTTTTTTTTTTCCGTCATGCACTCAAAGGACGCTGTTTGTGGTTTGGATGTGAGTCTGGCTGGTTGAATGTGAGTTTTGGGAGCGAGGGGTTGAGGGTGAGAGTGACGCACGAGAGGCGAACGAAGGGCAGTTATGGAGGAAGTGTTGCAGCGTGGGTTGGGACCAATCTTTTCAATGTATGAGTTGCGAACGGGGTTGTATGAGTGTCACGAAGTTGTTCAGAGATGATGATTTTTTTGTTTCAAAGCTTTGATCTGGCTTGAGATTTGCTAAAGATCACATCTGACAAAGCCAACTCGGGGAATGAGGGTTGGGTCTTTACATGAAGTCCAAATCATCATCAAGCGCTTCATCGCCATACGCCTTGGTATCGATCACATTCTTAGCGCTAGCCGTGCCCACCGTCTTAGGCTTGGGTGCAACCTTTGCCTTTTGACCACCGGTCTTCTTGGCTTCCTTTTCGGCTTTGACCTTCTCCTCTGCATATGTCTTGAGCATGGTCGAAGATTTCCTGATATCCACGTCTCTCAGCGTGGAAGCGATGAGCTTGTAAAAGTGGGGTACAAAGTGCTTGTCGAAGCCGGGTTTGGTCGAGTGCTTCTTGATGAGTTCGGTGAAGAGAGAGGTGGAGAACGATTCCCAGTCTTCTTTCGAAGATGGGTTGGCGGTTTTGAGAGAGGAAAGACCATCGTCGGAGAGTTTGGCAGTACCCAACAGGTTGGCAGCGTTTTCAACGTCGGATTTGAGTTGCGCTTCGCGTTCCATTCGTCGTTTGGCTATCGGATCGTCGTCCCATTCGCCGGATTGATCGTCTTCCTCCTGTGCAGAACCAAAAACGTGAATGTCAGCAATTGCTTTTCAACCTTGACAAAAGGGAATCAAAGCCGGCCCTCCTCCACGAGAATCCCAAAGAAGGCTGGCGGTGTAGGTGTGTGTGCGTGCAATACCTACGTCAAGTCCCTGTTCACGACGCAATCGCTCCTTCTCTTCCTTCTCAGCAATCTTTTGCTTGACGCTCTTCTTCTTGCGTGGCGGCAGAATCACGGGTTCCTTGGGAGTTTCCGGTTCCGAGTCGTCTTCCTCCCAATCGTCCTGTCCATCCCAAAAAAATCCATCGTGAAAGTCATTGTCAGTCAAGTCATTCAACTCTGTGATGGATGAGGGTTAGGGGTTGGACGCACCTTGACTTCAGCTTCCACATCCTCATCGTCAAACTTCTTGCGCCCAGCGGCGGACAGTTTGGGTGGGGCAACCGGCTGCTGCGGCTCGTCGTCGTTTTCTATGCGGGGGGAAAGAAACAGAGTCAAAATTAGCTTTGCTATTCAGAGAGCAGAAAGGAGAGAGAGTGTGTGTTGACTTACCCCAGTCGCTCATCGTTGCGTATATGTGTCCAGATCAATAGTGGTGATGGTGAGAAGAAAGATTATGCGCAAGGCATCTACAAATTCTTCTTCGCACAGCAACATGAAAGGCGCAGGTGACTTTTGAGTGCATATTTTTTCTGCGATAAAGTCACACGCACAGCAGTCAAATCTGTGTCGCATCGGCACCGAGAAAATCGGGGATCTCATACGTTCAACACGCTCCAACGCTATCGAGCTTCGGTATGACATCGTCTCTACGACAATCTATTCCAATACGATACAAATACACAATGATGACACAAATGACCAAAGAGAGAAAAAGAGAGATGCTCCCAAGTGAGCGATTCGCCATCAAACTACTCCTTACCGCTGAAATTCGCTTCCACCGCCTCCTCAAACTCCTTCTTCCACTCCGCCAAATCCAACTTCAGCTTCCGCATCTGCAACGGCTTTGTAAACCAGTCATCCATCCCGCAATCCAGCCCCTTCTGCTGATGAAATCCATCAGACAAGGCTGTGACCGCTACAATTTTGAAACCCCTCTTCCCGCTCTCTTTCGAACACAACTCTTGCGCCACATGTCGACGCATCAACTGACAAGCCTCAAACCCCATCATTCGAGGCATGTTGATATCTAACAACGTCACAGCGGGCAGATGCTTTTTGAACTGTTCGACTGCTTCAACGCCATCAATGGCTTCGTGGAATTCGATCTTGGCTTGATGCAGCATGGTGGTTAGAATGCGCATGTTGAGCGGATTATCCTCGCAACAGAGGACGCTGAACTTGGGTTTGCGAGGTGTTGAATTAGGCGGAGACGAAGAAACTGGACCATCGGACAGCGTTATTGCTGATAGTTGTGCAGATGGTGATTCTGGGGTCGAAGGCGGTTTGATTTGCGGTTTGGGATGAGGAGCGCGAAGCACCTCGTCCATTGCGTCGGGCGACACAACAAGATCGGCAAGCTTGTCGCCTCCGGGCAAGACGCTGGATCCATTCTCGCGGGTTTTCCGCTCTTGTTCGTCGATGAGCGACATTCTTCGAGGAGAAGGATGCTGGCTCTCTGGATCTTCGGTGCTACCTGCCAGCTTGACCTGTTTCGCGAAGGGCGAATCTGTAGGTTTCGTCGGTTCTGGATCTGGCTTGGCCGAGACCGGAGGTGCAGTGTAGCCCAGATGACCGTGTTTGTGTCGAACCGTTTCGTGATCGGTCCTCGTATCCTCATCTCCCTGCTGCTCAGCCAGCCTCAACAAGTTGGCAAAGCACCTCGGACCGAATGGCTTGCGCGTGACGAATGTAGGCCTCCTACTACCGTTCTTGAAAGCAGCATACTCGATACCTGCATCTTCGTGCGCCTGCAGCAGGCCGATCTTGACACCTGGTTTGGTCTGCGCCAAGATTGCATCAATTCCACCTTCCACTTCCAAGCATGCTTCTTTAGGAAGAAGCAAGAAATCGGCGTCTGCGATGTGGGATGTGCAGTAGAGGTTGCCAAACGTAGCAAGCTGCGCTGAGATGACTTGAGCAAGACGCTGCAGACCTTGACCTTCGAAGCTATACAGATAGATGAGTTGGTCGGACTGAGATGGGGGTGCGGGGTTGATGATGCGTTCGGGCAGACTTTGCACGGGAAGCCGAACGGTGACGATGGTGCCTCTGCCTTTATCGCTGGAAACATGCATGGCTCCACCCATGCGACGAACGATACTGGAACACAAGTTGACGGAAAGCCCTGCGCCAGCTTTGAAGTTGTCGGCTTTGACAAACGGTTCAAAGAGGCGATGGGAGAGGAAATGCTCGGTCATGCCTTCGCCGGAATCTTCTACGACCAAATCGATAAAGTGCTGGTCCGACTGAGCCAAAGAGCCAGAGGGAGGGAAGGACAATTCTTGTTCGCTCCAAGGGGACGAAGCGACGGAGGGTGAAAGCGAGATTTCGACGTAGCCTTCGCTGGTGAACCGCAGTGCATTCGAGATGAGCTTGTGAGCGAGCTTCTTGACGAGGCTGGTAGATACGACCGTCTTCCAACCGCGCAGACTGGTGTCGGTCTGCAAGATGAGTTCGGGTGGGGGTGGTAATCTGGCATCGTCGCCATCTTCAGCACGGATCTGTCGCACCTGCGCATTCCACGCTTCGGCAGCTACATTGTCTAGCAATTCGCCGAGATCGACGGGCTGTTCTGGGTGAACTTCGTGCTCTTCTTCAGCCTCGCGAGCGTGAATGGTCTCGGTAGCATAGTCTCTGAAATCATCAAGAACATTCTGAAGCCTCTCTCCAAGACCGGCAAGACTCTCGAGCTTGTTGAGCAGCGATCTGCGCGCTACCTTATCCTGTATTGGTGCTGCGCGCAGCTCTGTTCGGAGATCGTCGACGAGATTGAGAAGGCCGTGTACGGGGGTGCGTAGTTCGTGCTGTACTTGTTGAATGAGTTGGATGTGAGCTTGATCGACGGCGACGCTCATTGTATGCGGAGAGACCTGCTCGCCGAGTTCGCCACGCGAATGCTGTAGCGCACTGGTATTTGGATCGTCGAGACGCTGCGAGAACGGCTTGCGTGGTGAGGAGAGATGAGTCATGGCCGTGCTCGTTCGGTGAAGGAAATGTCAGGATGCAACAAGTGGCATCACGAAAGGAGGAAAGATAGAGACGGTGGAGACCAGCCAGAGGAGAGAGGCGGAATGGAACTAAGATGTGGATGTGCGACAGTAAGGCCTGATGCCCATATGATCTACAGCGGTTGAACCGATAGACCCTGTACAGGACGTATTTGAGAACGAGAGCAAAGAGCGAGAGACGCAAGGACAAAGCTTGAAGGGTTTAGCGATCTTTAGTTGCGTCCTGTTGGTGCTTTTCGAATTCGCTTTGGCAAGATTCGCATCCGGCTCGAGGTCATGCTTCTGCTGCTGCTGGCTGCTGCTGTCAATTGACTTTAAAGGCACTCAAAAAGTCTAGAACTCCGCTATGAAAGCCACACTTTGACTCGGAATCAATCCCGCTTGGCGTTTGTTTCACAGATCGCGATCTTCAGACGATCATATCGCCGATTGTTTTGATCAAAATGTTACGCCGTCCATGGCAACAATTCCAATTTTGCGCTCAGCTCAGCCTTGGCGTTTTGGGTGGAACGGTGTGGAGGAGTATGCATGCTGTTGTTCTTGGACGACTCACACCAACGCAGCATCCACACTCCAGCAACACCATCAAGCACAAACATGGACCAAGCCAACACAGCTCTGTCAATACCTGACCAGCAGATCATCGCAGAGGACCAACACTCGCAAGATGATTCGGTACCATCTACGCCCCTCGCTGGCCAAAGCGGTGCACAGACTCCACTACACGCCGCCGCTGACCAGCCTGACAGTTCAACACCGCAACGTTCTCTCCCTGTAAACGATGAGCTCGAGCGCTTTCGCTCGGAATGGAAGAAGGAAGTTCAAGCCAGAGGTCACCCATCGTATGCTCAGCCACCACCAGCTTCCTCGGCAGCCAGCACATCGAATGCACAACAACCTTCGTCATCGAAAACTACACAACATGCCGCAACGCAACAAGCAATTGGCTCACAATCTGACCACTCGGCTCGAGATGATGGTCTCAGTGGTGATGGCCAAGACCTGTCCGACGAGCTAGACGACGGTATGCAGCTTCAAGAACACGACTCGCTTCTTTTCCCAGAAGCAGCCATTTACGCACCTGCTGCACTCAAGTACTCGAAAGGCGCACACAAGATGCCTCGAACTGCCACACAACAGCCCCAACAAAATCATCTTCCAGCTCCCATCATCCCTGCAGAGTATCACCCTCCACCATCTTCTACATCACCTTCGACAAGCTCTGTAGCCAATGGCGTATCTCATGCTTTGCGAGACCGTATACGTGCTTCAGCCGATTCCTCCAGCTCTTCTGCGCCAAGCCCAGCTTCCAGCTCGTCGTCCAGACAGCCTCAATCACTATCTACAACAGCAGCGTCTCGAGCGCCGCGCATCATGGCCACACCCGATGCACCCGCCAACGCAAGCCAACCGACCCAAGCTGGTATGCGCAGTGCCGTAGAAGCGTATGTGCACGCGGTCGAGATGGAGCGCAGTGGAAATCTTGATGAAGCGCTCGCATCCTATCGTCGTGCATTCAAGCTCAACAGTAATGCCGATCAACTCTATCACCGAGCTCATCTGCTTCTTACCGATCCGGCACTGGCAAACACATCTTCCCAGCAAAACGACGCTCTACTATCCAATTCTGCCATTGCAGACAAAGTACGCAAGGCTCTCGATTTCGATGATCATCGTTATGTGGCTATCAAGGAAAGGCAGGCCAAAGAGTGCGAGGCTCGAGCTAGGGGTGAGCCTGTTGACACGCTCGACTCCAAAACGACAACAGAAACTGCATCTGGTGCAGTGCAAACTGCGGATAAAGTCGCAACAAGGCTGCAAGAATCACGGCCAGATGAACTAGCAAAGCTGTTCGAGAATCTATCGATAGAAGGTGGTGGCGAGAGAGATTTCGGTCTGGTGGCTTTCGAGCCTGAAGACGAGGAGAAGAGTATGCCCATCGCTAGGCTACCCGACGAGGTCCTCCTGCATATTTTACGCATGGTCATCGCACCTAGAGGCAGGAGGGGTGCAAAAGTGGTCAAGCCAAAGCCTACTCCGGAGGAGCAAGCCGCAATGGATGCTGCTACTGCTGCTTTGACGGGTCGTGCAGGTGTCAAGCCAAGTACAACCAAACTTGACGCACAGAAAGCTGCCAAGTCTAACGCCACGGCTACCACTGCTGCTGCCGCCTCAAATGGTGATGCAGCCGTTAACGGCAAAGAAGCAGCGTCATCCACAGCCGAAATTCCAACAAACGGAGACAAACCCATTACAGATAAACCCGGAGACAACAACCTCGGCATGGTCAACCGCAAACAACCGCTCGGCATTGGCGTCGTCCTCGGTGGCTCAGACTGGCAATCGCTCGAGATCCTCGCACGTACCTGTTGGAAGTTTCGACTGCTCACCAAATCCCCTTCACTCTGGCGCGAGATCGTTCGCGAGACCTACTATCCACCCATCCTCGACCTTTCCATCACCCTGACCACGCTGTACGAACGACACCACTCCGACTGGCGAACGGCCTTCATCAACCAACCTCGTGTGCGTCTCAATGGGTGCTACATCGCTGCCTGTCACTACGCTCGTCCGGGACTGAGCGAAGATGCCTGGGTGCGTGTGATTCACGTCGTCGAATTCTATCGGTCTATCCGGTTCTTGCCCGACGGAACGGCGTTATCGCTGCTCACTACAGATCCGCCATCGGAAACGGTGCGTAAGCTCGAACCGGCACTCAAAGCCAAAGGTTTTGCAAAGGGAAGATGGGAACTTTTCGAATATGGGCTTGACGACGATGAGGAAGAGGGAAGGCCAAGAGGTCCCAAAGTGGTGGTCGAGGATTTGAGGGACAAGAGTATGCACAAGTACGTGTTCAGGATGGTGTTTGGATTAAGAAGCACGACGAGAGGTAGGTGGAACAGGTTGGATCTGTTGGAGTATTATAGTGTCAATCTGACCAATGGTGAAGTGCTGCCGTTGCCGCAGAAGCATTCGAGGCCGTTTCATTTTTCGAGGGTGATTGCTTATGGCGTTTGATTGGCGACGCCAACGAAGGAAGAGGTCGTTTCGGTCATATCGATCATTGGGAAGGTTCAAATTTGTATTGCTACACTCATGTCGACGTTACATGTCCCAATCCAACCCGCCATCGACTTTTTGATCAACATCATACTCCTCATCCGTACCCATCCCTTCTTCATCTACATCACCTTCGACGCTGTAGGTATCGATCCAACCCTCCACCAACTCTCTCTGCTCCTTGAGCGAGTCTCGGGCGTCTTCTGCGTCCAATCCGTACGCCGCTAACGGTGTATGACCCTGCAACGCCTCCCTGATCGTCTCCCTTGCCTCTTGGAGCAGGTACACGCTCGACGGCGTCACTGCCAACGACGATAGGATCGGAATCTCTTTCGGCTTGACCACTTTCGCTCTCGATCTCGCGTTCGAGTCGGTGATGGGCTGCGAACGGTGATCGAGCAGCGTGAAGAAGTTGGGGAAGGATGAAAGCACGTTGTACGACTGTGGAACCAGGTTGCCGAGTCCGAACGGTGGGTGTGCGTGGGCGAGGAGCGAATCGAGCATGCCCAAGCCGAGAAATGGGTTGTCGAGCGTAGAGTCTCGTAGTACGGCAGTGTGCGAATAGGGACGCGACAGGTTGTAAAGCAGCTTTTTACGGGTCTTTTCGCCACCTGCGAGCGATGATGGAAGCGATAGGTCGATCCACGAAGACAGGACGAGTCGAGTCCCACGAGCAGCGAGCTCCAACTCGGATTCGATTGGCGCCCCACGTTGACATGCGCGCGAGTCTCGATCGGCACCGTAACCGTACGATGCCATCAGCGCGTCCACCGGGTCCATCGAGCCGCTGGCGGCCGAACCGAGAGGCGTAGGATAGGGCACCGGAACAGCACCTCCTAGATGTACGAGCTTCGTATCCCTTCTCCAATTCAAACGCGATGTGAGCGAGCCAAGTGTCTCGGAGCGATCCTTCAGACGCGTGCGTAAAGTCGCCGTTTCCAAATGAGCGGATAGCAAAGCTGCGGCATGATGCATGTCTCCCAAATCCATCCTGCCCAAGTATCGCCTCCAATCCGCTCCCACTTGCGTACTTGCTTGCCAATCAGGCACGCTCAGTGGCGTGACGACCGTCGAAAACTCCATAAAGTGCACCAACGATTGCAAGTTGTTCATCCTCCGTATGCGTGCCAGTCTGTTCTCCCATGCTGCGTTTTCCGCTTCGTCGGGGATAAAGTTGGTATTGCCCCACCCAGCACCGAACACAAGATGGCTTACTTTGGGGAACTCGTCGACTAGATTTTCGAGATACTTGGACCCCAATCCGCCAAAAGCATCCGAGGTATCGATCGAATATTGGAATCCTTGGAGGAGATCAGCGTCTTCTGCAAACCAGCGAATACTGGTATCGAGAACCTCTGACTGTCGTTCGAGCTCGTCGAAATGCTTGGCTCCTGCAGAGAAAGTTTCGAATCGAGTGCGGCCATCTGCGCTCGATGGCGAAGAGGCGGCGTTGTACGATCCAGGCATAGGTGCAGTCAGCTCCCCACCGACAGAAACGAGCGATCTGGAGTGGAAGAAAGTTCGCGAGTAGTCTGACCAGAATCGATGCGGTCGCTTTGTTCGTCGCTGTTTCGGCACCGATGGCACAGCAGTATTCATCTTGCCCATCCCGTCTTGTACCTCGTCGCTGTCCACATCATCTTCCTCATCAGAAGACCCCGGATCCAAACCCTGATCTTCCAAGTCCAGCCTGCGCTGATACTTGCTTGTCCTGGTCTTCTCTGCCGCGATCACTTGTGCTTCGGCTCCCCATGCCCTCAAGCTGTCGTGTGCTACATTCCTCTCTCCATCTTCGGCAGGAAACGAATCGTACAAAGCATTGAGCTTGCTCAGCGCACCGAATTCCTGTTCGGTTTCAAAGATGATCGTTCTCGGATTATACGTGTCTTGACCAGTGAGCGTCTGTCCTGCCTGAAAAGAGACATCGTGGTCGATGAGTGGCTCCTCGTCTTGGTGCGCGTCCCGATCGCGAGAAGTAGAGCCGGAAGGGAGGTCGGACTGGTCATAGGTGAAGTAGGATTGCTGTTGGTTCCAAAAGTGGGTGGAAATGTGGTTGGAGAAGGAGCCGAATGAGAGGTAGATGATTTCTTTTTGCGACATAGCTGATGTGATCTGGATATAATAGTCTGTTTGAGAAGCCGGCACAGAAGGTGAGGGCAATGTGCGCTGTGCTTGTAAAGTAAGGAAGAGGTCTACGAGGAGGAGCAAGAAGAATCGAGCCGCTGCGCCAAATTTTAGCTCGGATCTCGGATGGTCAAGAATCTAACAAATCAATATTTTTGGCACGGTGTGGAGGCGGATGGGCCAAGCGCAACTGCGCCGATGTCGTGCGCGTTCTGCGCCAAATTGAGGACCAAACTCAAACTGAGCTTTCCTTCTTCCTTTACCTCTTCCCACTCTACACACCGTCAACCACGACAGAGAACTCACAAAGATGGGCGACCGAGCTATGCGTGAGTAACAACTCGTTTGACGAGGACTCTTTCATGCAACTACTGACCATCCAAGTTGCTTGTCTCCTCACACGCAGTACTGGACATGGGCTTCGCCCCGGAACGAGTCGACTGGGCGCTCTATGTCACCAAGAATGCAGGTCTGCAGCCCGCACTCGACCATTTAAAAGCCAATCAGGACAACCCGGTGCCATCGGACTACAAGTCGGCAGCTCCAGCCGCTGGGTCTAGCTCTGCGAACGCTAGTCACGAGGTAAGTTTTGGTCATGACCGATTCTAGACGCGCTCACCATTGGCTGACCGGGTAGTACCCTTGTGCACAGTACGACGAAGAAGACGAAGCAGCTCTAGCCGACCTGGTCTCCAAGAAAGGCCAGCAAGCCGCCGACGACGCAATCAACAATGTCGGTGAAGCCAAGTCCATCAAGTGCACTGACTGTGGCAAGATCTTCAAGTCGCCCGCATTCGCCTCTTTCCACGCCGAAAAGTCAGGCCACACATCGTTCGAAGAGAGCACCGAAGAAATCAAGCCGCTCACCGAAGAAGAGAAAAAGGCCAAACTCGAAGAGCTGCGTGCCAAGCTCTCGGCCAAGCGTGCAGCTCAGAGCAAACTCGATGCCGAGGAATCAAAAGCCAACGAAAAGATCCGTCGCAAAGCGGGTCAGGATCTTAGCGAGGTGAAAGAAGATATGAAGCGTAAAGAGCAGATTAAAGAAGCCGAACGAAAGCGCAAAGAGAAGGCGGAAGATGCAGCTTTCAAGGCCAAAATCAAGGCGCAGATTGAAGCGGATAAGCGGGAGCGAGCGGCCAAAGCAGCAGCAGAGAAGGCGGCGAGGCAAGGCGGTGGAGCACCAGTGGCGGCGGTGCCTGCTGGACCGAGTGCTGCTGCATTGGCTGCGAGTGCGGGTCCACAGGCGAGCAAAAGTTCGGCCAACGAGGCGAGGCTGAGAGTGAGAGCGCCAGGTGGCATGTGGATGGGCACTCTTCCTGCCGATGCTACGTTGGCTGATGTCGCGGCCAAGATCAAGGCTGAGGGTAAAGACGGGGGTAGTGGGCAGCTTAAGGTGAGTGACGCGACGGCATCGTATCTCAGGTACACAGTAGGCACTCTGACACTTTTATGGATTGCTTTGCACTAACAGTTCTCGACGACGTTCCCAAGGAAGTTCTTTGACGCAAGCGACGCAAGCAAGACGCTGCGCGAGCTCGGACTTGTACCCAGTGCTGCTTTGGAGGCTTCGGCGCAGTAGAGAGGAGAGGCAGACTTCACAATGATATCAGCCCTCAATAACGATTTTACTTCCTATACAGAACTGTTTATGAGGCCGTTGCGGCGCCCTGAGAATGCATTCATAAGTATCACTCTGAGATGGTGTGCGAGAGAGAGCCGACGGGCCAAAAATTGCCCACTGTTAAATTTAGACGCCTGTCGGCTGTCAGAAAAGCCGAACCCGCAGCTGTCAACTCAGCTCGGACCATCCTAACCTTCTCGCAACCATCACTATCTCCATCACCGCCGTCACCAATTGCGCACCACTTCGATCTACTCATCATGCTTATCGTAGGCCTCACCGGTGGCATAGCATCCGGCAAATCCACCGCCTCCTACCTCATCTCTTCCCACCCGACCCGCATCCCCATCATCGACCTCGACGTTCTCGCACGCGAAGTGGTCGAACCTGGCCAACCCGCTCTAACCGCCTTACGCTCCACCTTCGGCCCTACCGTTCTCAACCCGGATGGAACGCTCAACCGTGCCGAATTAGGTCGGCTTGCATTTGCGACACCTGAAAAAACAAAGTTGCTCAACAAGATCACCCACGGAGCGATTCGACGTCGAATGGTGTGGAAGTTGCTCCGATACTGGATTGGTGGTGAGAAGGTGGTGGTTGTAGATACGCCGTTGTTGGTCGAAGCTGGGTTGTGGAAGTTTTGTGGAGAACTGGTGTTGGTTTACTGTAAGAGAGAGGATCAGTTGAAACGTATGTTGAAGAGAGACGCAACAAAGGGTTTAACGGAAGAAGACGCGGAGCAGAGGTTGAAAGCTCAACTGCCGCTCGATGAGAAACTGCCTTATGCAGATGCGGTGCTGGATAACTCTTCAGCTCTCTCAGCAAAAATCGATGAAAGCTCGGCGCCAGAGTGGACACGAGGATTAGATAGACAGACGTCAGTGCAGCTGAGAGTGCAGGTGGATCGATTGGTGACGAGGTGGGTGGATGGGTATTCGGGAGTGATCGGGAGTAGTAAGTGGTTGGCGCAGTGGCTGGTGCCGCCTGTAGGGCTGTTGATGGGTGTTTGGAGAGCTTGGGTGCGGACTAGGGCGGTGAAGGCGCGGTTGGCGGAGGGTAAGAAAAGGAGGGAGGTGCCGAGTAGCAAGTTGTAGAAGCACAGGGATACCCAGTCGCCGCTTTGCTCGGAATGTCAGAGTCTGCTTACAGCTTGTCGATGAATCCACAGACAGGTGCAAGAGTGCATTGCTTGAGCATTGAGAGAGTCCTCACCAAAGACAGACAGCAGTGCAAAACAACGTAAGAAACTCTATGCGCGTCTATATCAACAGTGCAAAAACATGATGATATACAAGTGTTGGAGTCGATCAAAATCTACAAAACGAAAGCTCTAGTAAACATGAGCATACTTGGAATGCTTCCTCAGCACATGTCCGTACCTCTGCAAACCCCAAAGCGGTACGATCAACACCGCAAAGATGGCGCCCAGAATGCTGCATCCTATGCCTACACCGAGCCTCTGGAACATTGAATGTCCGAACAGGGGGAATGCCGCCGCGATACTGCTCCTAATCAGATCGTTCGCGGCCAACACCGACGCCGCGTATTTGGGATACGACATTGGCAAGTACACCAACAGACTTTGGAAGAGCAAAAACACTCCAGGTAGCAAGAACGCCGAAAAGATGATCGGAACGATCCAGTGAATGTCTTCTCTACTCGTCCAACCGAATCCGAACAGCGAAACGGGCACGAAGAAGGATGCGAACAGAGCGATTGAGAGACGGTCTTCGGGCACGATGATGCCCCGGGATGCTTTGGCCAGGAATCGAGGGTTAAAGTACTTGCTGAGGTACCACAGGTAGCCGAACAACGTGATCACTCCCGACACCGCTAGGCCGAGGAACGGCAGGCCACTCTCGCCGAGGTTGAAGTGGTGGAGCTCTGAGAACACGATGGGATAGCTCTCAAAGTAGAGATAGAAACATGCATACGCAAGGCCTACGTAGACGCTGGTGAAGAAGACGACCGGCTCGATGGAGATGATGAGGGGACGCAGTAGAGCTTCTTTGGTAATCTCGACGACGGTGGTAGCTTGCTGATCGAGTTCGCTCTGTGCCCTCAACTTGTCGTTGCCGGTCAACTTCCTCAACCTCTTGGCACGTTGCAGCAGGATGTATCCTTCGTAAGTTTCTGGCAACAAGAGTGCCAGCACCAGCGTCGTAACACCGGAAAGGATCGTCAACAACCACAACGGCCACCTCCAACCCAAATTCATTGCCGAAAACCCACCAATCACGGGCCCCAGCACGGGCCCACAAACCGCACCCACAGCCCAAATGGCGATCGGAAACGCAACACCCACTCCCTCATACATATCCGCGATACTAGCTCCACCAGTCGCCAGAGCCGGACTGCCGAAGAATCCAGTCCAAAACCGCATCGCCATCAGCGTGCTATAATTCGGCGCTAGCGATGCGACAATGTTGAAGATGACGAAAACGATCATACTCGGGATATAAGTCCAGTTCCTCCCGATCGCAGGTATCTCGCTTAACGGCGACAAGGCGAGGGGACCAATAGCGTAGCCGAGGATAAACAGCGACAGGCCGAGGGTGGATTTGGTCAAACCGACGGAGAACTCTTGCATGACACCTGGGATGGAGGGGGTGTAGATGGCGGATCCAGAGTAAACACCGAAAGTGAGGAGCCCGATGAGGCAGGTGACAAAGGCTTTTTTGTGCGATGACCAGTTGCGCGGGTTTTCGGTGTCGGTGTCGCTATACCAGCCGACGATGATGTGGTCGGAAGCAAGGGCGGTAGACTTTTCGATGTTCGAAGGAGAGTCTGCAGCACGACTAGCGATGCGTGCGACAGTGTCTGTTCCCTGAGCCTGTGAAAGCGCCGCTTCAACATCGAGCCCAGCAACGTCGTGGAACGGGGCATCTTTGTCGAGTTTCTTCTTGTCGGGGCACTGGTCGCACAGTGTCACGGTCTCGGAGTTGAACGCGGTCTTTGGTTGCGATGTCGGTGTGCTTGCGGATGTCGATGAGCTTGCCAAAGAAGAGGAAAGAGAGGTAGAGAGCGAAGCTGGGAGGACAAAGTCGGGGCGCTGCTCTGGGCGTGGAAAGATTCGGCCATTGGAAGCCTGATTGAGCAAGGTGCCCACCCAAGAGGATGCGACGGCTGAAGTCATTTGCGAAGAAGGCGAAGGCTTGGTGCTGTTGAGGGTATGAGGGTGTCTTGATGCGAGGACGAAGCGCAAGCCTTGTGACTGAGCGAGGGAGGTGGATGATGATGAATGAGGAAGGACGATCAAAAGCCTTGTTGAAAGCCTTGATTATATACCTTTGACGACCCACCTCGAAACCGGACGTTACGGTCCCTAGAAGATCGATGTGGGTGTGGAGAGAAATGAAAACTGAAACGATGCGCAGCATTCTTCTTACAATCTCTCCTTCCCTCAACGACGACGATCAATCGAGCAACGATGTAGTTCGGAAAGAAACAACTCACTCCCTGTCGGAAATTAACCTTTTTGACATGTGCCTTTTCCGGCGTCACCCCTGAAAATGCCGAGCACGCGACTCGCGGCTATCCAAAAAAGAATTTTCCGCCCACGTTTCTTCATGTCCACGGAGCACAAGATGGAAGAATTTTCTGCCACAACGCTGCTGCTGCTGCCAACAGGGTCTTTCCATGCAGGGTACATGTCTGTACGCAACAGGTCTGGACATCGACAGATACAGTACGGAAGTGGTGTAAAACCCGAGTACGAGGCGAGAATGACGTTATCTCTGCCAGCTTTCAAGGCTCAGGGTCTTTTACGTCGGAGAAAGATGAGCAGGTCGGAATGCATGTCGTGCTTTGATCCCATGGACACCCTGGGAAGGTGGAGGAACAATGCAGAAGCAAAGCGTGCCAATCTGGGCTGAGTATGAGCATGAAGCGTTCGGTGGTACGCATCGGATTCCGAGCAAGGTGCTGCTCCCGAGGGAGGATGGCCAAAGTGGATTGTCGAGTAGATTGCCGGAGTTGCTGCGGCTATCTAGCTGCGCGTCCCCTCGCACGCGCGCCCCATGGCCCAGTAGCGAGTTCGGAAATAGAGCCGTCTCAAGATGGCGTGCGGCGAGAATTTCGAGGGAAATTCGCGTCTAAGTTCTCTGCACGAACGGCTTTCAATGCGCCAAGTCACGCCTCGATCCTCAAGTCGATAAGCTGCTGCTCCGCGGTGCGACCTCTTTCAACAACCTTTTGCGACCATATCCGATTGTGAGATCCATATCAAGTTACGGCGCGTGACCGAGACATCTCTTGCCCTTTCGAGCATTTCTAAGCTGAGTAGGGCTTCAAGGGAGATAGGGCCACGGGATTTGGGATCCCTTTTCGAGGCCGCATTTTCGAAGCGACTTTTCATTGCCGACTCTTTATGGTTGCTTGCTTGATCTCCTCTCACCCTCTGCACGCTCCTCGATGTCTGTGTGCAATTGCGATCGATACCTTCGAACAATTGCTCTTACAATACAAATACAAACGCTGCCAAGCTACAGCCCAAACGTCCACAATCACTGAAAAGCAAGCTTCCTAGCTAGCCGCTTTCGTTCTTCGATCTCTTTCGCGTCAAGAGGACGCTTCTTGCCGTTGCTTTGCGAAGGCTGCTGTCGCTCGTGCGCTTCGTCCTTCTCCTTGCTATCCGACAGCAACGGATGCGCAGCTGGATCGTCCGGATCGAGCTCTGTGGTTGGATGTCTTGGTAACTGCTTGAACGGTGTCGGTGGTGGACCCTGTATGAAGTATGCATGATGCAGTGCCTGGTTGGCACTCAAACGCTTCAGTGGGTCATAGAGCAGTGTTCTTTGCAAAAAGTCGAGAGCTTCCGGACTCGCAGCCAGAAACAGATCTGCCAAATTCGACTTTGGATGCTGCGGCGTGAACCACGATACCGCATAATCCGGTAAAGACTTGTGACTCGGCCAATCCTTGTCGCTCGGTGTGCCCAACGCTTTGAAGATGGTCGTCAGCTGGTCTGCATCCGATTCGCCGGGCAAGTAGGGCACGCGAAGCATGAGTTCGGCAAAGATGCATCCTACACTCCACATATCCACGGCCGACGAGTAAGCCCGCGATCCCAGCAGCAGCTCCGGTGGTCGATACCACCTCGTAATCACCTGATGCGTCATTCGTGCACCAGGATCGCCGTGTTCGCGAGCAAGACCAAAATCGGCAATCTTGAGCTCGCCTTCGGGAGAGATGAGCAAGTTGTTTGGCTTCAAATCGCGATGCAGCACCCAATTGCGATGACAGTACTCTAAACCTCGACAGAGCATGCCCATCCAGCTCTTGATGTCTGCTTGAGTGAAGATCAGCGCCTTATCCTTGATGAGTGCTTCCAGATTCGTGTCCAAGAATTCGAGAACCAGGTTGAGCGATGGAGATCGAGAACCCGAAGAAAACACATCGACCATCTTGATTACGTTCGGATGTTGAAGCTCCTTCAGAAACTTGACTTCTCGGATGGCGGTGACATCCATGCCGTTCTTGTTAGATATGATCTTGATCTTTTTGATGGCCACCTTTTGTCCTGTCTTGATGTTCCGTGCCAGGAATACCGACGCATATGTACCTTCGCCTATCTTGTCCACCACAGCGTACAGGTTGCGGATCGCCAGATTCTGGGCTGCTGCCGTCTCCATCTTGGGCAGAGCAGGATCCACCGACGTCGTGCGATGAGTCCGTTCGATGAAGAGGCGCCGAGTAGCCACTCGGGCTCCAAACTGCTGCCTGAGTCGTGGTGTATGTTGTCAAAGGCAATCTCTAAGTGCGGCTCAGTCAAAGTCAAAGCGGAAACGAGGCGTGTGGAGCTCAGCCAAAAATGAACACACAAGAATACGATCCGATTTCCGACTCGAAAATTACAAGATCGATCCCCGATTTCCCACGATATGTTACGTATAGAGTCAAGTGACGACATGGACAGAAAGGAGCAACGGTTGCTCTAGATGGCGTCAATACCAATCTCTTTGAGCTGCTTGAACTCTTGCCGGAACAACTCGATTCGACCCAGTGCATACCGCAGATTGTCAAATGTCTCGGCAGATCCAGCCGCGGCCGACGATTGTGTGCTCTTCTCGGACAAGACCGTCTCTTCGACCCGCTGACTATCAGCTTCAGCCTTGGCTTTGACGAGCACAGATTCAAGCTCCTCCTTGGCGAATACAATACCCCACAATCCCCATACGGCATGAGTAGCCGGACTCCACAGATGCACCTCGCGCTCGAGTCGGTCCACCTCCTTCTCGATGCTTGCGTCCAAGGAGGCCAGAGCTAGCATCTGCGGCGACGCCGAGCCATCCAAGGACGGAGAAGAAGCACCGAGACAGCTAGCTGGCGTGCTGGGTGCAGATGGGTTGCCAGCTCGAAGCGCACCGGATGGAGGCGCTTGCCAGGACGACGAGGAGATGGACTCGATGCTGCCCTTCTTTGAGAGCGTTCGGCCAACTTTAGTCTCTGCGTCGCTGGAAGAGTAGCCCGAAGCCGAGCCCGGTCGGGTGACTGCAGATGCATTCGAGCTGCTTTGCGACAGCGGCGGACGGTTGCGTTCACCTGACGACTTTTCGAGCGCCGCAACCTGCGCAGCACCAGTGCCGGGCGTCACAGGTGCACTTGGCTTCTCGGCCATGATGGGGCCTTTGATGGCTGTATCAGGCGAGGGGTACTGCAACTCGGCGACCGGGGGCGGTAACAGCATGTCGCCGGGAACGTCGAGAGCCGCGGGTCCACCCTTGGTTGCGCGGCCACCCATTCGAAGCAGTCGTCCTTGTTCAACATAGGCACGAAGCCACTTGCGACGTTGCTGCTTGTCAGGATAGCTGCCATGATGCGTCAAGGACCACGACAGCGTGGGATGATGGTAGTCGGCACGCCACTCCTGGAAGTGATTGGCAATGTCGTAACCCCTAGGGTTGGGACTGGCATACTCAAAGTCGATGACGACGATGCGATGGTGAAGCGGCGGCGGCTTCTTGAAGTTGGCGCGGCTGCGGCTCTTGGACCTTACCGGGACTGGACTCTGCGAGCCGGTAGCAGATGCGATGCTGTCGCGCCTGGTGTTGTGCGATGATAAGCGGGGCATTCCAGCCGGGATGGAAGGCACTTCGACCGAGGGCGATTTGGCGTCTCGCTGTCTCTGTTCGTGCTGCGATGCGAGGGACCCATTCGAAGCGTTGAGATGCTTGATGGCAAGCAGATTGCCATACTGAGCGTCATTGTGAGCAAAGACACGGCGAGAGGGGCCTTCACGTCTCTCCCACTTTCTGACAAAGCGTTTGTAGTCGTCGAGTTCACGATAGAGCGATACAAGGTCGATGGCACGGATGGCTCGAAGCGTGTTGCGCAAATTTCCGGGGGCGGGACCGATCGTGGCAGTGGAGAGCGTTGTCGGGCTGGCCTGCAACTCCTGTCGGATGGAAGGATGGCCGGAGAAACACATGGCGATGGCTTTGGCGCCACTGTCGGTCTTTGCAAAGCTGTCAACCAGTTCGACGACCTTGGCCGCCTCACGCGACCACCGCTTGAGTCTTCGCCAGACGCCCGGGTAGGGTCCCCGAGACGACTTTGGCTTTTGTGACGATCGGCCGAGTGGACCCAGAGCAAGCGGACTCATGGGTCCGTCTGTGACAGGAGGGAAGTACGAATTCGGCGTATCGGTGGCTGACGAGCCTGAAAGAGTCGGGCTGGTGATCCTGCTCAAGGACGGGCTGTCGCCAAAGAAGCTGGACTGGGAGTTGTAGCTGGTGGCCAACGAATCGAGCGAGACAGCCGAACTGTTGCGGTGTGCGAATGCATACCTTTCCGGCTGATCCATGCTTGCTGCAGGCGAGGGTTCATCGGGGCCCATGGCAGCCGGACTCGCACGTATGATGCCGCGGCTATCGAGACCATAGCTGCGAGGCGATGCTACATCCTTGTCCGGTTGGCCACTGAGATGGCGTTGTCGAGTTCTGCGGCGAGGACGATGCGAACTGGCCATGATGTGGTTCTCAATACCTCGTCCAAAGCCCTTTTCGCTTGGTCCCCGCAGATTGCCTTGCTCGAGCACAGTCTTCATGACCTCGAGCGGCACCGAGTGAAGCTCGTTCATGCGGCGTGCAACCCAATGTGCACGACCTTCGCGGCCCTTGACGACGAGTCTGCCGCCTGGCAGCATGTATGCCTCTCTGTCTCCAAAGTCTCTCATACCTTCCTTCTTGATGGGATCGCAATCGTAGAACTCTTCCACTCGGCCATTGGCAAAGGTGCCGAGGATGTGCGGACCGATCTCGTAGAGGCTGGACAAGGTGTGAAGGATGAGAAGCTCAGCACGTCGGGAGAGAAGAGCTTCTGAGCTAGCGCCGTAGACTCGGAGGAGGACAGTGGGCGGTGGAGCGACTGAGTTGCGGGTAGAGTCGGCAACATTGTAGCTGGCAAAGAAGACTGCATTGGTGAAAGCGCCGCTGATACGTTTGAGGCCAAGCTGGTCGGGTTGAAGCGGCCACAGCGAAGGGTCGACAGTCTCCTGAGTCCAGCCATAGAGTTGGAGCTGTTCGGAAAAGAGCTTAAGGACCTTTGTGTGAAACTGCACCGTGTCGGATTGACGTGCGTCGAGACGCCAGCCTCGAGCGGCGGGGATCCCGTCTGCATGCATATCTTCCTCATCCGCATCGAGCGCATCAAAGCCATCTGGTTCAGCCTCGCGCTGGGCATGCTCTTCTTCCTCCGAGTCTGGTGGTGATAGTTTTTGTGTCGGGCTTAGCGGAGCATCCTTGTTGATCGAGGTGCTTTGCGATGACGACGACGAATCTTCAGAAGCGTTTCTCGGTGAGAGACTGCGATACAGAGATTGGAATGCTGTCAGACCAGCACCAGTAAGCGACGAGGAGCAAGATGCTCGTGAGGCATCCATGAATCGGATGCTTGCCGAGGACTGAGAGGCTACGGGAGTGGCTGCACCGCTGGGCAAATGCGCCTGTCGAGGATCAAGATCCGCATTGCTGGGACCGTGTGCGAGAAACTGTTGGGCTCTCAATGTAGTGGGCGAAAGTGTGAGGCGATACTGCGGTTCCTCGATGGCTTCGAGCGACAAGGCATTGAGATCCGGGTCCTGATCCGAAAAGTCATCGGCACTCGATGTCGATGAATACGAGTATGCTGACAGTGCAGGAGAGGGCGATGGTGATGGAGACAAGGGCGGGTCCAATGCTGGGGATGCGATCTCGGGCTCTTGTGATCGGCGCCGTTCCGCAAGGATGCGATTGTCCTGTTGTTGCATTTCGGTTCCTCCAATCTAAACCAGATTGCTTTTCAGAGCCGGACAATGACAAGGTCGGTACTGCCGATAGGAAGAGTGACGAGACAAGCTTACTTGTTGCCGTGCATGCTGCTGGATGGTTGTTCAAGGTTGAAAGGTTGAGGGTTCGGAAAGGCCGAGCTGGTCTGTTGCTTGACTGTGGTTGATGCCGATGCACAGAGTGTACTGAGTCGAAGCGTTCGAAGCAGTTGAGACAAGGGTGTGAGGTTTCCCTGGTGGGCGGAGTGGCCGAAGATGGTGAATCGAGCCGACAATGACTGTTTCTAAGCTCGTGGAGGATACTGGGGCTTGTCGCTGTTCCTTGCTGTGTCCACTCTAGACGTCGCTGCTGAATGACAGAATGTTGGAGAAGAGTGTGTCGATGATAATGATGGTGATAATTAATCAAGCGTCAAAACTAGAACATGTTTGATGTGTCGGTCCATCCGATGCTCGGTCTGACTGCTTCCGAATCACGAGGAACGAACGAGCTTGAGGTTGATTTCACCTCTAAACTGCGTGTCTGAAAAATGCTCAACAAGGCCGCTTGCCAAGATGCCTCTTCCATCTCTCTCTTGCCTTTGGCTGGAAGACTCTCTCTCACACTCGCGTTGCTTGCTCTTGAAGTTCGGTGAAATTCGAGCACTTTGGTCCTGTCACACTCCACTTCTCTCTCAGCTCTTTGGGCTCTGACGTAGGATTTTCGGACACGGCCAAGCGAAAGGGTCTGCGTTGGACCTTAACATTTTCAAATAATGCTTCTGAACAACTTCTTCCGGAAACGAGCCGTGCTTGCCTGCTTGTTGCTCATCATTGATGTCCATCCAATGCGCTGGAGATATTCAACGAGCCTGTTCAATGCTTCAGCTACAGTTCCGAATGTAATGACAGGCCTTGACGATGATTGACTCGCTACAAAACGGCTTTAGTTCGACTTGGAATTTGGCGCTGGAAAAAGGCGCGTGCAGCAAAGCCAACTCTAGACAACCGAGACAGAAAGAGACACGGCAAGAGAAGAAACACGGCTCATCCGCAACAGGATGCAGTCGGAAGGACCGCCTGGCGGTCTCTGGCGTCCGCAAAAAGGAAGCTTCGGCCAGCCCGACATCAGTCCAAAGTGAACATGAGAGAGATCTGGTCGTCGCGTATGGATGGAACCCCTCATCGGCTAATTGCTTGCTTGCTTGCTTGCAATCCGCGTCTCCTTCTCTCTCTTGCTCTATCGTCGCCATTCTTCTCCATCCATTCCTTCCTTTAATCCATCATACTCTCTTCTCTTCACTTTCATTTCGACCGCTCTTGACTCGTCGGTTGCGCCGCGCCGAGACCGCTTCTGCTTGCGATCGCAGTTCACATTGGCTTCACCGTTGGCATTCAGTCTCGGACGCTGCTCTGCCGCCCCAGCCTGTCTTGCTTCGCTTCCTCTTCTACCACCAACGACAACGACTCAGCACTCTTTGAAACGATTCAACAGCAGTATCATCACCGTATCAAGCTCGAGCTCGACCTTTGAGTGAGCTCAACCATAGCTTACCGGTCCGCGCGCGACATCACAATTCACCTTCTACTTCCACTTCCGCTTCCATTGTCAACAGACCCATCTATACTGGCTGAACCGTCGCAACACTCTGGCCACTCGCCGCTACGGCCAGCTCATTCACCATGTCCATCATCCTCCCCGACTGGGTAGCTCACCACAATGATGACAAAAAGGGCAAGCTCTCCACCATCTTCAGTGTGGCCGTCCATCCCGACTCGAGCCGTCTCGCCACGGCAGGTCTAGACACCAAGATTCGCATCTGGTCCACCGCGACCATTCTCGACCAAGCAACGGAGAAGGATACAAATTCTCATCGACTACTGTCCACACTATCAAGACATACAGGCAGTGTCCTCGTGGTGCGATGGGCCAATTCGGGACGCTTCCTTGCTTCCGGTTCCGACGACACAGTAGCTCTTATTTGGGATCTGGATCCAAGCGGTATGGGCGGAGGTAGCTTCGGATCGAGCGAGGTCAACATCGAAAGCTGGCGACCATTCCGCCGTCTAGCAGGTCACGAATCAGACGTCGTGGATCTGGCGTGGGCAGAAGACGACGAGTTCATCGCAACCGTAGGTCTCGACTCCAAGGTCATGATCTGGTCCGGATCCACTTTCGAGAGATTACGCACCATAGACGGTCATCAAGGTTTCGTCAAAGGTGTCGTCTTCGACCCTTTGGGTCAGTATATCGCTACCGCCTCCGATGACAAGACCGTCAAAATCTGGCGCACCTCCGATTGGGGCCTCGAACGCTCCGTCACAGATCCTTTCCTTACAAGTCCCTCGACAGCATTCTTCCGTCGTCCGAGCTGGTCGCCAGACGGCACTTTGCTGCTCTGCGCCAACGCCATGAGCGGTCCTGTCTTTGTCGCCAGCGTCGTCAAGAGATCGAGATGGAGCAGCGATATTTTCTTTGTCGGCCACGAGAATGCCGTCGTGGTCACCGCTTTTAGCCCCAAAATCTTTGTCGGTTTCGATGGCGGCACCCACTCGTGTGTCGTCGCCTTAGGCTCGCTGGATCAGTCCGTCTCCATCTGGGTCACCGGCCTCGAGCAGCCGGTGTTGGTGGCAAGGGATGTCTTTGAACGTCAGGTTATGGATCTCTCCTGGTCGGCCGATGGCTACACACTCTACGCTTGCTCCTCCGACGGCACGGTTGCAGTGTTCAACCTGACTCCCGAGCTCATCTCGGACGCATTGAGTGCCGAACGACTCGAGCAATCGCGTGCAAAGCACGGAGTCAAGCGCATCCGAAACGTCGCTGCCACATCCAACGCCGCTTTGACGACAGGCACCTCGGATCGGCCCAACGTCCTTCAGCCACGCAAAGTGGGTCAGCCGCAAGCAGCACGAGCATCTGTGGCGCCGGTTCCTATCGCAGGGACCTTCGCTCCCGTTCGTCCTGCAGCTTCCAAGACCGAGCGTCTCCAGCAAACCATCACCATCACCAAGGACGGCAAGCGTCGAATTCAGCCTACACTCATTGGTGACGATCTGGCGCCACCACCACTGGCACCTGCGCCGGTCGCAACCTCGCACTCATCGATGCAGACGATTCAGCAACACCAGCTCCCAGCCATGCGCGAGGCAGTCGGTGGGACCACGACGGACGGCTTTGGAGCCAGCTCGAGCGTCAATGGCGTGCACTCCGGCATGGCGAACAGCTCCTTCCACGGTGCTGCAGCGCCAACGGCGCCAGCAGCATCCTACGCGACGATGCCTGCAATGGCCATGCCCGCGGGCGCTGCCGCATCGATGATGCCCTACGTACCGGTTGGCTTGCCATTTGGAATCATGCCTGAAGGCGCTAGTCCCGAAGACATGATGCAGTTCTGGACCGAATTCCAGCAGAGGTTCATGCGTGGCAAGAAACGCAAGGCGGCCGAAGTCGAGGCCGAGACTGACATGGAGGATATCGAGCCCATCGGCAAGCTACAAAAGGGCAAGACGCGCGCCGACATTGGCAGAACGCTCGGAGCAGAACATCCTCGCGATCCGCCTGGTCCCAAGAAGGTGCTAAGGGAGGCTCTCACGGGTGTCAGCGGGATCGTTGAGCACGGTGTTCGCAAAGGCGTGCATCTCTCTGTGCCCGAGACGCTCAGCATCTATCGTCGCGACGAAGACGGAATGTCGATCGAGATTCGCAACTTTGACGAATCGCGGCCCACGGAGATTGCGAGGCTCGATCCTTCGGACAAAGATCGCGTGCTGTGGCTCGACTTTAGTCCAACGCCGGCGACGCTAGCTACAGCAACATCGTTCTTCTCGGCAGTAGCGTTGGAAGACTCGACCGTGCTCATCTACTCGGCACGCGGGCGAAGGGTAGGCAATCTGCTGCTCGACTCGGCATGCTATCGACTCGAAAGCAACGGAGTCGTCTTGATGGCAGTGACAATAGCAGGCCTCATGTACCGATGGAACATCAAGGCAGACCACGAGATCCATCGTCCCGTCTCGGTGCTGAATCTGCTCGGCGATCCCGAGAATCTGTTTTCGATGACAGTGCACTCCAATAGCGCACCCATTGTCATTCTACACAGCGAAAAGGCATACACCTTCGACGACAAGAAGCTTGGCTGGGTTTGCATCAGCGATGGATGGTGGGCAGAGCATTCAGAAGCTTGGGACGGACGCACACGCAGCCGTGGCAGCGAGGCGTCGATACGCGATCCTGTGCGCGCGATCGAGGCCGAGATCAACACAATGTACGTGCGTCGCGTTCACGGCGACAACCAGGTGGGAGCACAGGAGGAGTCAGACGACGAAGACGAGTCACCGGTGGAGATGAGCGTTCCCGAAGATAAAAAGTCGGACTTTGTGATTGCTGTGACCTTGCGCCACTTGGAAGCGAGGATGCTGGCTGCTGTGATTCTGGACAGTAGCAACGAGTACAAGAATCACTTGATGGCGTATGCCAAGCGCATCGCAGAAGAAGGGATCAAGAACCAAGCCGAGGATCTGATCAAGTCGCTCATTGGGCCTATCTACTACAAGCCCGAGAAGGATCGCGATCAGACGTGGGAACCGACGATTGTTGGATTGGACAAGCGTCAGCTGTGCAGCCAGGTGCTACAGGTGCTGGCGAGACCACGCAACTTGACTTCGCTCGTTCAGCCGTACCAGGAGATCCTGGCCAACATGAAGACCTGAGCAGCGACATTATCAGAGGTTCCTTGATGGGTCTATCTGATGATGTCTCTGCTGCTGCTTGTCTGTCATATGTACCGAACACACACGCCTCGCTGTCTCTGAAATTGTACTTGTACGCTTTTCTGGACAGACGACACCGGTCGCGGCAGGATGTAACGTCGCCACGTCGTGAAGGGGCGCGATTTTTTTCGGCTGCAAGCATCTGTTATGTTGAGCAATGTGGGTGCATCCAAAAGTTCGAAGAGCGGGAAAGTGACTCGACTCCGCCAAAGCGCACGGATTGGAAGAAATCTCGAATCGAGTTTAGAAAATTAACGCTCGAGACTGGTCTGCTGCCATGAAATTTCGTCTTTGTCGTGGCGAATTGGAATCTTAGCGAGCGAGTTGAGAGGGCGAGTCAGAAATCATGCAGCTGATTAGATCTGATCTCAGAGTCCTTCTCGCCACCATCACCAATCATCATTTCAACAACGAGCGACGTCTCATCCTTACGGACACACTCGCTCACTATGTTGTCTTCGTCGTCATCATCGCAAAAGCTCAAAGTCGGTCTGCTTGGTGCCACGGGCACGGTAGGCCAGCGATTCATCCTTCAGCTCGCTGATCATCCACAGTTCGAGCTTGCTGCTTTGGGTGCATCCACTTCGTCGGCGGGCAAGCCATATTCGCAAGCAGTACAGGGAAGGTGGAAGCAGATTCGAAAGATCCCCAACAATGTCGCCCAAATGCCTGTCTACGAATGCAAGCCCGAACACTTCTCAGAGTGCCAAGTGGTGTTTTCTGGGTTGGACTCGGGACCGGCAGGACCAGTCGAGGATGCATTCCGTAAAGCGGAATTGAGGGTGTTTTCCAACGCAAAAAACTACCGAACGGATCCATTGTGCCCCTTGGTGGTGCCACTGGTGAACCCGGAGCATATGGAGATCTTGCCTTACCAAAGACAACAGGTGGGAACCAAGACGGGTTTCATTGTGACGAATGCAAACTGCTCGACCACAGGTATTGTTGTGCCTTTGAAAGCGCTGGAGGCCAAGTTCGGACCTCTCGACAAGATCTTGGTCAACACGATGCAGGCTATCTCGGGTGCTGGTTATCCTGGTGTATCGTCGCTTGACATTTTGGACAATGTGGTGCCATTCATCAGCGGTGAGGAGGAAAAGATCGAGTGGGAGACGGCCAAGATCCTGGGTGGAATCAAGACAGACAAGACGGCCTTCGACTACCACGAGCAAGACTCGCTCAAAGTTTCGGCCCACTGCAACCGCGTCCCCGTCATCGATGGACACATGGAATGCGTCTCTGTTTCGTTCAAGAACCGACCAGCTCCGTCACCAGAAGAGGTCAAGAAGTGCTTCGAAGAGTTTGTCACGGAAGCACAGACCATCGGCGTCCACTCTGCTCCTGCTCAAGCCATCACGGTTCACGAGGAGCAGGATCGCCCACAACCACGTCTGGACCAAGACTGGCAGAACGGCGCCGGCGTCAACGTGGGACGTGTTCGTGAATGCCCCGTCTTCGATATCAAGTTTGTGGTGCTCTCCAACAATGTCATGATTGGTGCGGCTACGAGCTCGGTGATGAATGCCGAGATTGCGTTGGCCAAAGGATACCTTTCGTGATTCATTCGTCATTCTGTGGACTTGTCTGCAATACAGCATATGTGTCTCATTGTAGTTGCTTTTCCTGTGCTGGTAGTGTGTGAGTGCGTGAGAGGAGTGTCTGACTTGGAAGAGCGAAATGGCATAGGGCAAGAGAGGCATAGGGGAAAAGGGTTACTAAAAAAATAAGAAGTAAAAAGAAAGTAGCTTCTGTCGGTTTCGATCCGACGACCTTTGGGTATCACCACTCGAAAGTGGAAAGGATTATTTCATAGGGTATTCATATGAGCCCAACGCGCTACCTACTGCGCTAAGAAGCTGCCTGAATGGAAGGCGGGACAGCCATTGCTCCCATAAACTATGAAATTGGTTTTCAATACTTTCCAAGGGCGACGCGTTGCGTGCATCTTCAAATTTGAGCAGACAGAAAAAGCGTCGACTCTCGAGAAAAGCGTCAAAGCGTGGACTTTGGTGATTGCGTGTGTGACAAAGAAGCGCAGATGATTTTGCGTGTGTGTTTGTCTCTCGATTTCTGTCTTCTGATAGGCTGACAGCGATCAACCATCATCCATCCCTCTTTTGGTGTCTCTCATTTTGCAGCTCAGCTCTCCCTCAAAAAGCTTAACAATCGCATTCACGGACTCGACACGGCGAAACGGACACCCACACATTGGGAAGACTTTCTTTTCAAGAATGCCATCTGCTAACATCATCTCGGAGTCACCGCGCTCTTCTTCACCTTCTGCCGTCGACACAAACGGCACTTCGGCTCCACCTCCGACTACACACAAGACGATCACGCGTCAGCGCTCTTCTTCGATCCAAAAGGGAGCTGCTGTGCTACGTGCATTGTCAAGAGCTGAATCCGATTTCGATCGTGAGATGCTCCAGAGGAGTTCTGTATTGCAATCCGAGAACGGACCCGACAGCATCACTACGCCCGTGCAGAACACTTCAGCAGGCGTCACTGCCGCTTCCTCCTCCTCATCCACAGCAATGCCATCGAACGGCTCGCTGAAAACAGACGCGGCGGCTGAGGTGCGTCGTCGTCGACCTCAAGCCGTCAAGCGCACTTCTAGCAATTCGCTCTCCAAACCATCTCGTCCCAACGGTCATGTAGCGCCCGCAAGCAGCAAGAGCTGGGAGATCCCACGTAAGATCTTCCACAGCTCCATCGGCTTCCTCGTCCTTCACCTCTACCTTTCCGACATCAGCTACAAGACAGTGGTAAGAAACTGCTCCGTCTTTCTCGGAATTGTCGTGACTGCCGATGTCATCCGTCTCAACCATGTCGGCTTTGAAAGGTTCTACGAGCGCGTGCTCGGCTTCCTGATGCGCGAGTCAGAGAAGGATAAGGTCAACGGTGTGGTCTGGTACCTCGTTGGCGTGATTACCTCGCTCCACTTCTTCCCAGAGGACATTGCCTGTGCGTCGGTCATGATCCTGTCGTGGTGCGACACGTGCGCGTCTACATTCGGAAGGGCGTTTGGAAGGTATACGCCTCCTCTGCCTTCTCCGCCTTTTGCGAGGCGCAAGTCCACCGCCGGATTCGTGGCTGCAATTGTCAGTGGTGCGCTGACGTCGTATCTGTTTTGGTGTACTTCGATTGCTTCTCGTGGCATGCGAACCAATGGTATCTCGTGGTCGGGGTCGGGTTACGCTCATCCGGCTATCTTTGGTACAGATCGCGTACCTGGTGCGACGGGTACTGGCTGGGCTGGCTTGTCCCGTGGCTTCTTGGGTCAAAACGGTGCTGGGCTGCTGCCGGCTGCATCCGGTCTATCAGCTCAATACCTCGGCGCTGATAGCGTTGCCAAAGGTAAGTTGGGTACCGACGCTTTGCCTCTCCACAAAGATGTACCCGGTATGCCCTGGTGGCTGCTGACGCTGGGTTCTGGTGTTGTAGCTGCGGTCGCAGAGGGCCTTGAACTCGGTGGAGTGGATGACAACCTTTCGTTGCCTGTTCTCTGGGCGACGGGCATGTGGGGTTTCTTCTACGGATGGGGGAGAGTGGCTGGTGCTTGGCTCAGGTGGGTTTCATGAACGAGGCGCAATGTCACAGAGCGAAGAAAAAAGTGGGCTGCAGAGGAAGCGCTTAGACCATTCATCCCCAATGACGGGACATGTATACATGCAAAAAAAACTTGACAAGATGATACCCCTTTCCATCTGCATGATCCGACGATCAAAGGTCAGCCGAGAAGTAGTGAAGGACGAGTTTGAGACCAACTGGGTACTTGGATTACAAGGCAGAGAGCGTTCAAGCATCAAGTTTGTCCTTGATCTTGCCGAACAGCTTTGACACTTTCGAGCCTCCCGAGGGATCCCCACCGGTCTGAGGAGGTTGATTGCCAAAGTGTTGCAAATCATCTTGCTGTTCAGCGCCCAACCTCAACCTTTTACCGCAGTTTGGTCTGGACGACAACACCGGCGTTCCATCATTTTCAAAGCAAAGTCGCTGGATACACATCCTTCTATTACCCTCCTCCCTCTCCAACGCATGAAAGACGATGAATTGCTCATTCTCCACACCCAGCACGACGCATGCTCCACCAGGACCCATAATGCTTCGTGCGCGATCTGTCTGCAGTAAAGGTTGAGGAGGGCATTGATAGGGACCAAAAAGACCGTTGTGCGAGATGGCAAAGGATGTTGCGTAAGTGTTATTGGTGAATGTCCCGGAAGAAAAGAAGAGAATGTATGCGTTGCTGGGCGCGTGGTGGAAGAGATAAGGTGCTTCGAGGAGGCCGTGTTGGTAAGCGTGGGTGGGGCCTTGGAGTGGATGCATATCGCCGGTGAGGGAGAGACCATCGGGGGAGAGTTCCGAGAGCCAGAGCTGAGGGTGTTTGGTGTACATTTTGTCCCAGTCGGTCTGTCGATTCAGAACGCAGAATCAGTTATTGTGATATTGAGAGGTGGAAAAGAAGCAAGGGGGTAGAGGAGGAGGGGGACAGAACGTACCTTGTAAACGAGATACCGCTTGCCACTTGCTGGGTCTTCAAATGGTTGAGGGTCGAGGGTTCCTCCCGTCTCGCCCTGTGTGCCGTGATGACCGTGAGAGAGAGGTCAGTCGGACATACATATATGGCTTTTGGGAGGTGATGATGAACTCACTCTATAGATCAGAGGACGGTCGGTGATCCAGCGATAAGGACCCTTTGGATCGCTATCGGAGTAGGCGACGCCAATGCACTGCTTCTTGTAGATTGCATCTTGGCACGACACGTACATCAGATAGCCTCCTCGGCCTTGAGGTGCTTCGATGACCTCGGGTGCCCACAGGAAGCCCTGTTGAGCGAAAAAAAAAGGCTTTCAGCAGGTTGAGTTTTCATGGGTAGTCTTGGCCTAACAGCAGCGCATACTCACAGGTGCACCAGATTGGTAAGACAGCAGAGGACCAGGAAGACAGTCGTGTTCATGATGAGACCACGAGCAGAAATCTTTGGTATACGAGCATTGGATGTTTTTGCCGTTGCCGTTGGTGGCATATGCGTACCATGTCTGGGAAGCACGGTCGTAGAACACGCCTGGATCGGCAAAGTCGTGACCCGTCACTTGACAGCGTAGCGTAGCATAGCACAGCATTAGAAGAGAATGCGTGTCAGCTTCAAATGCATTCAGCGAGGGGTTCGCGAGGTGTCATTGTTGGAGCTCACCCGGGTTGACGTAGCCTAGATGGGGATGTGCTGGCATTGTTGATGGTCGTCTCTAGTGTGATGGTGAAGGCGAGAGGACAAATGGCGTCGAGTTTCAAGCAACATGAGAAGGTAGAGCTGATCTGTGCTCAACACCACCCTGAACCGGCGGCAGAGCATCATCATCATGACTAGGAGGCTGTGTACCGAACGGGCAACAGCATCAACTCTTTCCTGCACAAATGACCTCACCGGCAGACCTTGGAAGTCTAGAAACAGTCGTTGAGCATCGGTCGGTTAGGCGGTTCGGATAATCCGCACCTCGCTCTGTTTGACAGCATGTGGAGGTCGATTTCTGGAAAATTGTGTACTGCAAGACCCTAACAGGCTATTTAATTATTACGAAGCATGATATAAGCAATCCCTGAGCGACGGAAAGGCGCGTGAAAAGGCGGTCAGCTCCTCGTTGTTCACCCCTCTTACGCTAAGCCTGGTATCACCGGCTGCCTTTCACACTTGATTCCCATTCCAACCGAGTGTTTCGTATCGCACGTTGATCATGTGGGCTTTCCATCGCGCAAACCAGAGAGAATTTGACCGGCTTTCAAAGGAACAAAAGAGCGACGTTACGATGAACGCGGAGAAGGGTTCGAGATCGTCGAAAAAGCGAAAAGAGAAAAGGTATTCCATTTTTCGAAATACAGATTGAAGTGAGAATTGTATTCTCTGCTCCAATTTTGACGCCCGATGACAGGATTTTGACTTGGTTTGATATTTGGTCGAGTCGCTGCATCTGTAACACACACACACACACACACACACACCACAAAACAAGCTGCGTGCGGAGACGCCGAATCAGAGACGCCCGTGTCAGCTTTCAACATGATTGATTTGGTTGCTGAAAAGTGCTCAGCCATCCTGCCTCTTGCCAGAGTCTCTACCCCGCACGCTTTTCTTTTCTCTACCTCGACTCAGGCCGAATTCGGCCCTGAAACCCGGCTTGTCTTGTGCTTTCCTCACCGGTCAGAATTGGCACAAAAGAGACGTCCGCTTTCAATTGCATCTTTGGCTTCTACTCGCGCCCTTTCCTCCCTCTTCCCCACCATCCATCGTCGTCCAACTGCCTTTGCCGTGTCACTCGTTGAACCCTCCTTCATCTGATCACGACCAGGCACTCTCCTCGCACTTCTTCACCCACCAACCTCTACATCTCTTCAAGCTAAGCACGCACACCCCGAACGGTCCTCTCGCACCTATCGAGACAAATCCGCCACCATGTCGTCTTGGACCGACAGCCTTACCATGGAGACCATGGCAAAGGAGAGGGCAAACCCTCCCTTTGACGTCCGAAAGGTGTGTTTTCCATACCGTTTGTAATTGCATTGTTGTCTAGCCGCACACACTGACTGTTGAATCATCTCTGCCTTTCTCTCTCGTAGATGTCCATCGAGCACCACGGCAGCGAGAACGATCTCATCAAGAAAGAAAAATTCATGCTCGAAGCCAGCCGTGACCCTGTCTTCTACTCGGCTGACATTTATGACCTCACAAAGGAGCAGATTCGTGAGCGAACCATGCAGCGAATCCAGCGTCTTGCTCACTACGTCACCAGCGAGTCCGTCGACGACTTCCAGAAGCGCATGGAGCTCATGTCCATGCTCGACCCCGGTCTCTGGACCCGTCTCGGTGTCCACTACGGTCTCTTCCTGGGTGCCATTCGATCCGGTGCCACTCCCAACCAGTTCTCCTACTGGATGGAGAAGGGCGTCATCGCCTGCCAGGGCATGTTTGGTTGCTTCGGTATGACCGAGCTTGCCCACGGTTCCAACGTCGCTGGTCTCGAGACCACCGCTCACTTTGACGCCACCACCGACGAATTCGTCATTCACACCCCCAACCTCGGCGCTACAAAGTGGTGGATTGGCGGTGCTGCCCAGACCGCTACCCACTGCTCCGTCTTTGCTCAGCTCATCGTCAAGGGCAAGCGATACGGCACAAAGACTTTCATCGTGCCCCTCCGTGACCCCAAGAGCTTCCAGCTGCTTCCCGGTATCAACATTGGCGACATCGGAAAGAAGATGGGCCGTGACGGTATCGACAATGGTTACATCCAGTTTACCAACGTCCGTATCCCACGAGCTTACATGCTCATGAAGCACACTCAAGTCACCCGTGACGGTGAGGTGCGCGAACCTCCTCTTCAGCAGCTCACCTACGGTGCTCTTCTCCAGGGCCGTACCGCCATGGTAGCCGATGCTGCCAACACTGCCAAGAAGGCGCTCACCATCTCGGTCCGATACGCTGCTGCACGACGACAGTTCAAGTCGGACGCCAAGGCCGAGCTCGAGACCCAGATCATCGACTACCCCATTCACCAGCGACGACTCATGCCTCTGGTCGCGCAGGCGGTTGCTTTCGGTTACACTGCGCTCGAGCTGCAGCGTCTCTTCGAAGAGACCTCGCAGGCACTCGAGGCGCTGGAGCCCGGTGACCCTAACCTCGACGCTACCATCGAGAAGCTCAAGGAGACTCACTCCACCAGTGCCGGTCTCAAGGCCTTCTGTACCTGGGCTACTCTCGAGACAATTGACCGTTCGCGACAGGCGTGTGGTGGACACGGTTACTCGTCCTACAACGGTTTCGCCAACATGTACTCGGACTTTGCTGTACACTGTACTTGGGAAGGTAAGTTTCTGCACCGACGATGATGACGACGTTTCTGCGAGTGCTCAGTCTGCTTTGATAAATACTGACGGTATCGTACCTCTTTTCTTCTTTCTTTCTTTCGTTCGTTCCCTTTTTTTTTCAGGCGACAACACTATCCTTGCGCTTCAAGCGGGCCGTTTCTTGATCTCGGCCTTCCAGGATGCTCTGGATGGCAAGAAGCAGGTCAGCCAGGGTACCATGTACCTGAACGACCTCGACAAGGTCTTATCCGCCAAGTGCAAGTCGGACGAAGCGCTCGACACACTCGACGGCATCGACCGTGGTTGGGCCACCGTGGCTGCTCACGCCGTCAAGAAGGCTTCCGAGGACTACCAGGCATGCATCAAGGCGGGTCGAAGCAGGGAGCAGGCGTTCGAGGACTGCTCGCAGGTGCGCTTTGTCGCGGCCAGCGTCCACACCAGCGGTTACATCTTCCGACAGTTCCGCTCGGCCGTCGAGCGTGTCAAGAAGAGCGACGACGGTGTGCGAGAGCACCTCGAGCTGTTGGCTAAATTCTACGGACTGTGGCAGATGGAGGAGAAGGCGGCCTTCTTCTTGCGCAGTGGCTGGTTGACACCAGCACAGCTCGACTTTGCCTCAGCCAAGGTCACCGAGTACTGCGCCAAGACGCGATCGTTTGCCATCCCGCTCATCGACTCATTTGCCATTTCGGACCACGTTCTCAACTCGCCCATCGGCAGGTACGACGGAGACATTTACCGCGAGTACTTCCGCATGGTGCGCCGCAACAACCCACAGCTCAAGGAACACCCATACTTTGAGCGTCTCATTCGACCTTTCATCGAGCGACAAATGCCCGATGCTGAAGACTTTGACGAGGCCATCGGCATCGATGACGAGATCGAAGAGATCAAGCAGGACCGCGAGGAGGCCGAGGCTGAGACCAAGGCACAGGCTGCCGAGAACAAAAAGTAGAGTCGTACATACACAAACACATACACAAATACACAGGTTTCTGCAAAGTTTTGGATCTTCATTCCGTCTATGTAATCAGATACCGTATATGCTCAGATGCCTGTCTGCAGATTGTGCCTGAAGAGAAGAGGAGATGAGAGGCGTCGTTGCAGGAGCTCAGAGCAGGGGTTTTTTTGGCTCAAATGTGTTAGGTTCTTGTGGCAGAGGATGATGTACTTTTCTCGTGCGTGAGTGTTGTGCGCCAACAACGGGGCTCGAGCCAAGTCTAGCCTTGAAAGGTGGGAGAAAAATGAAACGGAAATCCAATCTTTGGACCCCGCACGCGCCGCCCCCATTTCGGCTTTTCCCACTTTCCACGCTGGAAGAAAGTCGCAGAGTGTCGCTTTGCCTGCCGAGTGTGCGAGAGAGTGACGGTCACGGCATCGTTGCCAACTTACAATCACCAAAGCTCACTTGCAAAGAGTCATACTGCCAGCATCAATATGGGGAAGAACGGCGTTCTGGGCCAGCTGAGGGGCATCGATGCCTTCTCCAAGACCATGGACGATGTGCGCATCCGCACCAACGCAGGCGCACTCATCACACTCATCTCGGCGCTGCTGATCGTGATGCTCACCATCGGCGAGTTTGTCGACTACCGCACGGTTCATCTCAAGCCATCATTGGAAGTGGATCGATCTCGAGGCGAAAAGTTGACGGTCAACATGAACATCACGTTTCCGCGAGTTCCCTGTTACCTTCTGTCGCTGGACGTGATGGATATCTCTGGCGAGCACGTCAACGATATTCAGCATGATATCGAACGAACACGCATCAGCCACGATGGCAAGGTGATCGAACAGGGGAAGAAGACGCTCAAGGGAGAAGCGGCTCGCATCGCCAACACCAAAGGCAAGGACTACTGCGGCGACTGTTACGGCGGTCAACCTCCTGCGAGCGGATGCTGCAACACTTGCGACGAGGTGCGCGAAGCGTATGTTCGCAAAGGGTGGAGTTTCAGCGACCCGGATCACGTGGATCAGTGCGTTGCCGAAGGATGGTCTGAGAAGATCCACCAGCAGAACAAAGAAGGATGTCGGATCTCGGGCAAATTGCACGTCAACAAGGTGGTAGGAAGCTTCCACCTTTCGCCTGGTAAAGCGTTCCAGCGCAACAGCATGCACATCCACGACCTGGTACCTTATCTTTCTGGAACGGGAGCCGAGCACCACGACTTTGGTCACATTATCCACGAGTTCAGCTTTGGCTCCGAGCAAGAGTATCACGGTCTCACATTTGCGAAGGAACGTGCTGTCAAGGCCAGGCTAGGCGTCAAGGACCCACTCGAAGGCGTACGTGCACAGACGCAACAGAGTCAGTTCATGTTCCAGTACTTTGTCAAGGTGGTGTCCACCGAGTTCCGTCCGCTTTCGGGCGAGACGCTCAAGACGCAGCAGTACTCGGTGACGACGTACGAACGCGATCTCTCACCAGGTGCAAACGCAGCTGCACTAGCCGGAATGTCGAACGAGGGTTCGGGAGCACACATCTTGCACGGCTTTGCCGGCGTTCCAGGCGTGTTTTTCAACTACGAGATTTCGCCGTTGAAGACGATCCACTCTGAATATCGACAGAGTCTGTCGCACTTTTTGACGTCGACTTGCGCCATTGTGGGTGGTATCTTGACGGTGGCAGGTATCTTGGATAGTCTGGTGTACAACTCGAGGAGGAGGTTGGGATTGAGAGATGGCAGAGATGATCATGGACAGGAGGGGCTGGGCTTCACCAGTAAGACTGGTAAATTCTTGTAGATAGAGAGTGTTGCATTCAAGTGTTTGGCGTCATTGATGGAGAGCGGATCGTCTGACGAGATCGCAATGCGAGGAGGGTTGAGCCAAAAGTGGCGCCAAGTGTTCTCTGTCCGGCCTGACTACTCGTTGCTCGAGTTTGAGTGCTGTTTGCAGGGTCCAATTCCTGCAGTAGAGTCGCCGTAGTTCTCACCGGTCACCACGTCACATTCAGAGTAAGTTCCAGCGTGCAAAGAAACACCAACAAAACCGAGGGAAGAGCCATCTCGCCGAGCTTGCGTGTTTCAGAATTTTGGTTTTACGCGAAGGGAAAAAGGAAGAGAAAAGAGAAAGAAAAAAAAGAAAAAGAAAAAGAAAAAGGAAAAAGCCACACACAGCAGCTCGACACAGGACGCGACTTGGTTGAAATTGTCGCGTCTGTCCGATTGACAGGCGAGCAAGCAAGAGCGGCAAAAGGGCGTCGGTTTCTTTTCTTTTGAACGGCGTGTGCTTTGCAGATTGGTTTGGATTGGATGGCTGAGCATCGGCAGTCGAGAAGGACTCTTACTCATCCCGATTGGCGAACGAAACAGTGCCGAAACAAGCGGGTGTGCAGCCAAAGCCAAGAACGTAGGGCCAAGCAAAAGAGCAAACAGCGGCTGAACCCTATTCACGATTCAGTCTTGTGCCTGTCGGATCGATTGCCCATCCCACGACCATCGTTCACCATCACCACCAGCATCCATTCACCATACCATTCCCCCGGTCGCAAGCAAAGCAAGCGTTCACACTTTCATTCGATTTCCCGTTTCTTGCATTCTTTCATTTCGGTTTCATCTTTACATCTTCTCGGTCGAACCCCTACGCTTCCGCACGCACGTTCCCTTTGGACTTCATCAATCAAGCGCCCCTCGCATCCGCAAACCTGCTCACGCACGAGCAGCCATAGCATTGCACGTTGCACCTTTCAGCACTCGATCCATCATGCTCATTTGAGTCCACGAAATCACAGGCTCGTTCAGCCAGCTCCACTCCAGCCGTGCATCCATAGCGTCAAGCTCGCTCCCAACCGCAATCGCACATGTTGGAGGTCGCTAGGAGTATGGCGTCCTCCAACGATACATGGGCAAACGCTCCTGTCCAGCTCGTCTCTTCCAGGCTCGAGCAGGGTGCAGCCCGTCTTGGCTCCACTCCCTCTAGCAGCATCGATTCCACCACTTCCCTCACCTCCAAGCCCCGCCTCGAACGTGCCGAGAGCTTCATGAGTACCGCCTCGGCCTCTTCTGCCATCTTTGCCGCCGCCACCATCACAAAGGCAAGCACCGCCACCATCCGCAAACTCGAGCCTACCGACGCATCCGCAAAACCCATCCGCTTCACAAAGTCTAGACAGGATCAAGAGCCCATCACACCGTCATCCTCGATCGAACATATGAGCTCACGCAGCACAGACGTTACCGAGTATCCAACTTCTCCCACCTCGGCTGCAGATCATTCACACACCACCGTTACCACCAGCTTTGACACAACCATTCGCACGCCCGAAGATCACTCGCACAACACGTTCGAAAAGTTCGGCACTGCATCACATGCCAACATCACCCTAGGCCTTGCAGAGCCCACGTCATTCTTCTCCGACTCTTTATCCGAAGATGAATCAAATCGATCCATGTCCGCGACAACGTCTCGACTCAACACGCTCGAGTCGGAACGCTTGGGCATAGCCTCAACTTCAGTCTCACGCAGAAGCTCGGATAACGCCAACAGCGAACTCGCAGCCAGTGACATGTACAATTCCACCATGCCACATTCCTCGTCCTATCAAAGCGCCATCTCTTCCTTTGCCAACCCCGCCGAATCGCTTCCTCACGCATATCGCACAGCACGCAATGCTGCTCAATCTTCTTCCACCACTTACAACAACAAGCCTGCTGCCGGCGCCAAGTTCGGCTTGGGTATTCAAACAAAAGGGCCTCCTCCTTCGCAGATGGCGCCCCTCACAGAGCCTTCCCTTGCTGCCCGCTTCCTCACTGGGCCAGCTCTTGAGGTGGTTCCCGAAGCACGAGAGTCTCCTTATTTGGGCAGTCGCGCAAGCCAGACCGCCTCGACTCCAGATTTGGGTGCTCCGTCAGCTTTGACCATCACCACCGCCCTTCCACTCAACACCGAGCCAGTCTGGGGAGAGAGCTCTTCTGCCATTGCTTCTACCACCGCAGATCCCACCCTCGGAGCCATGGCCTCCTTTGCATTTCCCTCCCCTGCTCTGTCATCTGCCGGTCTGCCAAGTACAACGAGCAAATCGACTCAATCTCGCTCTTTATCAGCCAGATTCCCTCGATCCCCCGGCAGCGCGTTCCACTCTTCCAACCCGTCCATTCAATCGTCCACATCCAACATGAATGCAAGGCAGCCTTTCTCGTCCAATAGGAACGATGCCGGCCTCCTGCAGGCTTCCACTTGGTCTCATGCGCCTCCTTCCTCCTTTGGAGGATCGGTGGTTAGCTCCATCGCAGGCACGTCGGTAGCCGGCTTCTCAAGCCTAGGTCCCACCAATCGCGAAGACATGCTCCAGCGGCTCCTGCTTGACCAAGCTCGTGTCGATTCTCAAGAGTACGGTACTCTTAGCTTGGAAGAGGTTGCAGAGGCAAAGCGCGATCTCAAACACGTCGAGCGCAAAGTTCAGAGCCTTCGCACCAAGCTCAAGGTCGAGATCAAGATCAGAGATGCTGCCGTCGCCCTTCGCAGAGCCCACCGTACCACCGCTGCGTCTGCTCATTCTCCCACTTCGTCCGTGCATCTCGTCGTCTCTCCCACTTCGCCACGCTTCCCTAACATGCAGTCGGCCACCGGCACTCTGGCCTCTTCCACTTCCACGTCTTCCTCTTCTTCCTCTTTCGCCGCACGCAGTCGTGCTGTCAGCATATCCGCCAGCGAAGCCAAAGCAGACGAGGATGTCGCTATAGCCACCGCCAAGGTCGACAAAGTCGCCAACGAGCTCTTCAAATGGTCCGAACGCGCCACTACCCTCCGTCGCAAGCTCCTCGAACACCAAGCTGCTACACTATCGGAGCGCGTCCAGCTTCTCGAATCCGACCGTCAGGTGGTGGAGGAAAAGCAACCCTTCCTCACCACCTCCACCTCGTTCGAATCGCTCGCCCCCTCAGCTTCAGCTTCTGCCGTTGGCATCAACCGCTATCGAGACGCCGGTCATTTGTATCAACAGTCTGCAGACGAGCCCTACATTCCCAGAGGTCCCGAAGATTCACTTCGTCACAATCGTCTCGAGTCCGACCTCAGCGCCATCAGCGGTTTTAGCTTCCTCGACGCCACCGCTCCTGAGAAGCTGCGACGTCTGGGTGAGGAGGTCCAGAAGAAGCGCGAGCTCGTCCGCAAGCTGGAAATGGATCTGGATGCAGCCAGAGATGCAGCCCGTCGCAAGGACCAGACCTCAGACCGCCTCACACAACAGCTGGAGGAACAGTCGCGCGAACGTAGTCGCGCCATTGAAGAACTACGTGCACTCCAACAGCAGCTCCGTCGACAGGATGAGCTTGCGCTTCAGGCCCAAGAGCAAGCTGTCAAGGCCGCCACCGCCGAAGTCGAGCAGAGGATGCAGAGGCAAATCGAACAAAGCCGCAGTCGCGACCAAGAAAAGGAGGATGCTCTTGTCAACGCCAAGGCAGAGGTCATGGCTGGTCAGCGTGCGCTCGTCGACGTTCAATCTCGTCTTCGAGCCTCGGAAGACCAGAGCAGGTCCCTTCAGATCCGCGCAGAAGCCGCAGAGAGAGCTCTGGAAGAGCACAAGCGCAAGTTGGATGATGTCCAGGGCGAGTCGACGCGTCAGTTGACTCAAGGCTCGCAGGATCTCGCGTCATTACAAGCAGAGCTCGTCACTGCCAAAGCAGCGCAAGAGAAGATGGGCAACTTGGCTGCCGAACGTGCCAAGGCGATCGCAGAACTCGAGAAGCAATCACAGGAGGCAAGAAGCACTTTCGATGCCGACAAGCAGAAGATGGTTGCGGACCATGCCACAGCGATCGCGGACCTGAGCAAGCAGCTCGAACAGGTTCGCAGCGATCTCAGTGCCGAAACGCGCACACGGACAGCTGTTGAAGGGGAACTCAGTGCATGCAAGAAAGAGATAATCGAGACGCAAGGACGGGCAGACCAGGCGGACAGCAAGTTGCGGGAACTCGAGCTTGCAGTCGGTGCGGAACGCCGCATCATGGCCGAGCGAGACGAGCTCTTCCACGCCTTTGAACGTCGTCTCGAGAGCGCCGAGAAGCGTCTCCAAGAGCAAGACAAGCGATGCGCAAGGATGCTCGGCAAGCTTGAAGGCCGCGAAGAGATGGATGACTTGCTCGAGCGCATCAAGGCTGGCGCTGCGGGCATCGCAAAGAAGACCAAGACGGCTGGTCAAGACATTGCAGGTCTGCTCTCCAGTCTCGAGACTCATATCGGAGATCTCGAGCTCGAGCTAGCTCGTGCCAATGCTCAGATCTCGGGCTCACCACGCGACAGCACTGCAGCTTCCGATGCACGTGAAACCACCTCTGACGAGGGTCAGCTTGAAGCGAGCATTCAGGAAGTTGGGAAGTGGAAGGCCGAAGCAGAGCGACTTGAGGAGTTGCTCCAGTCAGAGAAGAACAGGAAGACAGAGGTTCCGGCACAGGATCAGCAGGACAAGAAGAGATTGCAGGAGCTCGAAGCTCAGGTGCTTACGTTGTCAGAACAGAACAAGGGTGTCAAGCTTGAGGAAGAGGGTCGAAGGGCGCAGCTCGAGGCTGACATGCAAGAACTCTCGCAAAAGTACGAAGAGCTCCAACGCCAAGGAAAGGAGAGGGTTGCAGAGCTGGAGCAAAAGCTGGAGCGACTCGAGGGACGAAATCGAGAGCTTGAAAAGCAGCTGTGCAACGCATCCAACCTAGCTTCTCCTGCCGCTTCCATCGACTCTCTGCCGCTGCGATCGAGCAAGGTCGCCTCGCCGCGCAGCGCCACCTTCGCACCGCAGAACAAGGGAGTCAACAACCTCATTGACAGGTTTGGCGACGGGCGCAAAGTCTCGTCGGAACTTCGTGCGGATGACTCTCCAGCTGCCATGATTGCGTGCATGCGGTCCGTCGAGAATCTGCGAGCCATGTTACCCGACTTGCCAGCCGCTGCCAAAGGCTCTGCAGACTTGCACGCTCTGCGAGACGCTTTCCAGGCTAGCAATGTTGCACCAACCAGTCCGTCAGCAGCAAAGTCGCCGACATCAGCGCGTGCGGTGTTCGGCGCTGCAGGGTTGCAGGCAGAGCTCGATGCAACAGCTGAGCGTCTTCGAAGCACACTGGCCATCAGCCGTGCGGTCATCGATCTGGCTCTGGAGGCGGAAACAGACAAGGAGAATCTCGGCCCTTCCGAGGGTGGAAAGCAGCCACTGGCCGCTTCTCGCACCCAGGCGGATGCGCTGTCATCCCAACAGGCGCTCGTGACACGGATCACTTCTTTGACCGTCAAGGTGAAGGAGCAAACTGAACGCGAAAAGCGTCTCAAGGCAGAAGTAGGGGAGCTCCGACAGCAGCTCGAGGAGGCTCAAAATCACGAGCGCGTCCCGTCGTCGCCTTACGGGCTGACGCTCGGGAACGACTCGATGCTTGGCTTGTCGACCTCCCCGGCTCGACCTGGTGAGACCGTCGACTTTCTTAGCATGCCCAAGAGCATTGGTCGAACGAGCTCAAACAAGTCGATGCGTTCATTGATGATGGATAGAGCTGTTCCTATTCCGACAAGCGGAGCCTCGCTAGCGCCGCCACGATCGCCGAATTGTGCGGATGGCATGCCTTCGCCGACGCGTTCGAACGTTAGCGGCTACTCTTCGCCATCCATCCGGTACATTTCGCCCTTTGCGCCTTCGAGCTTTGAGGCTCGAACGCCACAGAAATCGGCAGCAGAGCTACGCAGCGCAGGCGCAGATAACGGCGCTGGCAATGTTTCGCTCTCCAATGCTTCGATGTCGAATGTGCCCGAGACGTGGGATTCAATGTCGTTGCGATCGGTCAGCAGTCCAAGCTCTACTCATGTGGGTTTGCCGAGCTCCGCTGCGAGCGTCAAGAGCACTTCTCAGAGTGCTTCTCAGACGTCTGCATTGGTGCAACGGGCAGCAGCAGATCCGTCGGCGTCCACTGGTATGGTGAAGAGGACCATCACGCTGGGTATGGACGTGCCTCAGCTCGTGTCTCGAGTTCGAGAGCTCGAACGGCAACTTGAGCAGACCGCTTCGATCCGACAGCGTGCTGAAAGGGCGACGGAACTCGAGACGCAGCTTCGCGAAGCCAATCAAGCCTATACGAAGCTGCTCGATCGATTGGATGCGGAGCGCCATGTTGGAACGCATCAGAAGGTCGAGATTCTCAACGAGCTCAACGATGCACACAGCAAGCTGCAGACGACGCAGGCCCAGATCCAGCTTGCTCGTAGTGTCTCGCCTGCGCCGTTGGTCCCGCCCAAAGATGAGATAAGGGCTTGAAAACCGACGTAAAAGTGCCATTGTTTGAAGCTAGCTACAATCACTGTTCCTGGAAGAAGGATTCATTGAAGGCACTGTATTTTTAAAAAGATCTCCAAATGGATTATAAGACGCATCGTGCATGAATCTTGTAGCTGTGCTCAGTCATAGTGTATAGTTTGTGATGTCTTAGTTGCAAGGCAGGGTGAGCTTCAGGTACCTTCGGCGACCGAGTCCGAGATTCGACAAAGACGTGACGTCACAAATATTTGCAAAGGCTGGATCGTGACGGGGTTTTAACAACGAAGCTTGCGGAGCGGCGAGAGACATTGTCCAGAAGGAACTGAGACTATGAAAGATCACCGGCACCGAAAGAAAGTGAAACTGAGACATTCGACGACGGATAAGATCGTTAACCCCAACGTCTGTTCCTTGATTTCATATAGGGCGTCCCGTGTCAAGCAGGTAGATGCAGGCGTGGGGGCGGCGCACAGCGACAGCGGCAGGGAGCGGTGGATGGGCGGTGTGCTCATTGTCTCTCTCTCTCTCTGAGCCAGTGACGCTCAACCGAGGGTTGGGGAGCGCGGGCGGCGATAAGGCTTCCAGTCGAAGGTTGGTCTGCACGGAACTGCGAGCAAAGGTAAGCGACTTGGCAGTTCCCAGCGGTGCTTGAATTGAGCCAACACTGATGAAATGCCTTCGACCCGGATATCTGGATAAAAAAGAAGCCTGCGGGCGTTTAGCGGGTTCTGGCACTTTTCGACAACTTTTCTCTCGCCCTGCAAATTTCTTTTTCTAAAAGTTTAAAAATCCCAGCTCATGCTCACACGGCCGAAAAAGGCATAGAAGGGTTGTATTGCGGGTCAGCGACGAAGTCTGCTGGCTCAAAGGCTCCCAGCCCGCCAGCCGAGCGTCGAGACGCCTGCGCAGCAGATGGCGGTGTCGATGGGGCTGGGGCCAAAGGCGAGACCCTAAAGAGAGCCAACATCGCGCCAGGAGGAGCTGGCAGGCACGAGAGGGCCATCCCGAGTGGTGAAGAGGGCAGCAATCGAGAGGTCCCTGCGCTCGCCGGCTGAGCGGTCGACATAGCGCCTGAAGCAATCAGAGGTCCAACGGCCAAGGCACTGGATCGTGTCTGGGCTAGCACCGAGGCGTGCTGCCCAAGTGGCTGCCCCACGTCTGAATGAGTGGCCAGCGTAAGCGCCAGGCGCGAGTCCGGTGCAAGCGATAGCGCGCCTGAGCGTGGCCACGAAGATTGGGCGGATGAGGGGCTCCGAGCCGGATGGTCCGAGGCCGAAGAGAGGGGTGGAAGCACTGCGCCCGGCCAAAAGGACTCGCAGCCGCGCGACTGGGCACTCGAGGCCTCCGACAAGAGGGGCAACGACCTTGACTCCAAGGCGGAACGGGTCCGTTTTTGAGGCCGGCAGGGTGATGACGGCGTGGTCGGTCGCCAATTCGACGCTGGAGACGCGCAGGACGACCGCCGGGTCGGACGAGCGGTCCCAAACAACCTCACCCGACCGCAGAAAGCAGGCGAAGGCGAGCGTGAAGGCTGCGCTGAAGACGGCGCGATCCCAGGAGGAGAGATCCGCAAAGGAGTCGATGGCGAGGAGGCGTCGAAGTAGAGGGAGGGTGATGGGGAGCTTAGCCCCGGTGCGTCGGGCGCCGTGGAGCTTCTTGAACCCGCGAAGAGCACGTTCGAGACGGCCGCACTCGAAACCCTGGAGGGAGAGGCCGAGGTCGACGTGGTGGGAGCGGAGGTGGCCAAGTTCGTGCTTGGCGGAGTGGTAGGAACGGCCGTCGGCAGACATGCTGGCAAGCCACTCGAGCAGTTGGAGGCCCGAGGCCGGAAAGCAGGTGGTGCTGGAGCCGAAGAAGAAGGCGCAGAACGTGCGGAAGGCGGTGACGGCACCACCAGCACGGTCTCGAGTGCTGGTCGCCAAGCCGTTCCAGAGGAGCGAGGCCGCCGCCGAAGAGATGCCCAGGCTGGATGCGAAGGAGAGAGGTGGCTGGTTGGCTGGGCGACGGGTGCCTGCTGGGAGAACAACTGCTGGTGAGCTTGTGGGAAAACCTGACAAATGCGGGCAAACTGTCGACGAGAAAGGAGATCGGCCAATACGTTGTCAGTAGACGACACGCGGACCAGGCGCAGAGTCAGGTTGTGAGTGAAGCAGAGCCCAAAGATCTCCCGAATGAGGCGTTGCGTGAGAGGGTCGCGAGAGGAACCAGAGCGAAGACCGTGTTCTACGTTCTCGTTGTCGACGTGTACCACGACAGTGGTGGGCGAGGTCCAGTGAAGAAGGAAACGACGAAGGGCCTCCAGCACCGCAAGAGCCTCGAGGAAACGGATGTTCTTGCCGCGGTGCCGGCGGGGAACCTCTTTTGAGAACGCAGCTGTGGGTTCGTGGGCAAGACCAAGGTGAGCACCGTACCCTCGAGGACAGGCGTCTGTCCAGACATGGGCGACGAGGAGGGGTGAAGGAGCCAGGATGCGCGTACCGTGCCAAGTGTCCAGCACGGTCACCCACCAAGCCAGTTCTGCCAGAGCCGGGCGAGGAATGCGGCAACGGCCAGAGAGCCTTGAACGGCGAGTGCAATCGTACAAGCGGCGGAGGAAGGCTTTTCCGCAAGGGAAGACTTGAGAGACGAATTGGAGAAGACCAGCAACCCGTTGTATGTCCACCAAGTTGGCGGTGCCACGACTGAGCAGGGTGTGGCACTGAGTGAGAATGTGGGCGCGCCGTTCTGGCGTGATGCCCACAGTCTGTGCCGCTGAGTCGATGTCGATGCCGAAGATCTCGAGGCGAGTGTGGTCGGCGAAGGTCTTTGGAGTGGAGAGGCGGAGACCAAGAGCTGCTGCGGCCAAGGCAAGTATCCGCACGGGGAGCAAGGCTGAGGAAGAGGCACCTTCTGGGACTGCCCCAAAGGTGTCATCCAAGTAGTGGTTGATCGGCCAGCCTGGCGGTAGGCACGATGCAACCACCCAGTGAAGGAACTCCACGACCAGGTTGAAGAGGAATGGCGAGCTGCTGCCACCAAAAGTGAGGGCGTTCTCGCGGTAGCGAACGCCGTTGTACTGGAATCCTAGCAACAAGGCGTCGGATTCGGCCACAACGATGTGTCGAAACGCATCCTCGAGGTCGCCTTTCCAGAGGCGGCAGTTGGGGCTTTCGCGCACAAAGTCGACAAGCTGGCTGATGGATTCGTAATGAATGCGAACTGCTGCTGGGTTGATGCCGCTGTTGACCGAGGGGAGGGTGGTGGCAGATGGGTGTCGAGGGTGAGATAGGTGGTGGATGGTGCGGAGCTTGGTGGAACGAGGCTTGGGCACCACGCCGATGGGTGATTCAACGAGGTGCTGGTTGGGGCTCACGACGGTGAGGCGGCCCTCGTTGAGGCGAGCTGCGATCTCACGTTGAAGATGGGCGTGCCCAGCGTCGTCGATGGGCAGGTTGGTGGCCAGGCGGTTGCTGTGGCGAAGAGGCCCATCATAGCCAAGGAGGCAGCCGTGCCGGATCATGCCAAGCAGCTGCGAACGGAAGCGTTCATCAGGGTAGTCCTGGAGGAGGTGTTCCCAAGCGTGCAGCTGCATCTGCATGGAGCCAACCCGCGCTGGTGCTGAGGTGGGGTCAAAGACATCGATGTCGAGCGTGGTGTTGGGGCGAGGCGGTGGAGAATGCTGGCGTAGAGCCAAAAGGAGCGAGAGGCACCGGTCAGCTGTAGGAACGTTGAGAGCTGCCGGGACCGAAGTGAGGAGCCGGGCCTGAGTCTGCCGCGGAGACGAAGGGAGGGAGGGACCAACGAGGTCATGCTGAGCCTGAGTCTGCTGCAGAGACGGAGAGGGTGTAGACCGGGCTTGAGTCTGCCGCAGAGACGAACCCACCTGGTCGAGTGGGCGAGAGGGCCAGAGGATGGGACTCACCATGGTGCTTACGCCGACTTCTTGACGGCAGTCGGAGGCTCGGGGCACGATTGGACGATGTGGTCACCTTTGCAACGAATGCAGATGTGAGCCCGCACGCACTTGGGGTCGGAGCAGCCACCAGAGTTGAAACGGAAGCAGACCTGGCCGGCAGTGTCGGCGCGCTGACGCTTCTGTCCCGCAGACGGCGTGGCGTTCAGCTGGCTGGGCTGGGTGACGGTCTTGGATGAGTTTTTGTTGGAAGGGGGCGGTCGACGGGGAACGCCACCGATATCTTTTTGCCAGGCAGCAATGTCTTGCTCGACCCAGTCGCTGGCAGTGGCATGGCCGAAGCGGCGTTGGCAGACAGTGAGAACGTACTCTGCCACGGTGGACCAGAAGTACTGGGTGTCGAGGTCTATGATGTGGACAAGGAAGGCGTTGAGGCTGGCGGCGAGATGAGGGTTGTTCTCGCTAGTGGTGCGAAGGGCGGCGTAGATGGACCAGGCTTGCGCAAAGCTGCGTACGTCTGGGACGAGGCGCAGGAAGGATCGAGAGGCCGAATCGGCGGAGGAGGGTGGTGGCACGCTGACTCGGACACCGTTGACGATGACTCCCAGCTCCCGATCTGGATCGCTGTTGGTGGTGTTGTGTGCCGGGTTACGAAGCTTGCCAAGCTCGTGAGGTGGCAGCCAATCATCGTAGACCTGTTGGGCGAGCTCTCGGAAGATCCAGGGAAAGAGGCGGCGAAGTTGCAACTCACCAGAGGAGGAGGATGAGGCTACTGCCGTTGGGGCCGAAGAAGGGGTTTGGGCAAGGTCGTGGCGCAGAGAGAGGACCAGTTGACGAATCTCCGCCACCGACTCTGCAAGCTGGGTGATGGTGTCGGCTTGCTCGTCGAGGCGGCTGTGGGCGGTAGTGTCGACTGGGTGCTGAAGGGAAGGCTGGGTTGCGTCCCAGATCGAAGGTGCTGCTAGAACGGACGACGGTGGTATTGGGTCGGAGGACGTGGCTGCTGGCGGTTCTGGCGCTGGAGCGACAGAGTCGGCTGTGGAGGGGGAGCCAGGGGCGGTGAATACTGCTGGAGCCAGAGTGGAGACCGAAAGAAGAGGTGCAGGTCTTGTCTTCCTGCAGGCCGCACAGCGAGTACAACGTCTGCCACCGACGCCGATGTAGTGGTTGCGTGGAAAGGAGCGAGTGCAGGCAGAGCAGATCTGCTCCGGGGCCATGACGAAAGGAGTGGATTCGAGGAAGCGAGAAAAACGCTGGCGAGAGCGTGCTAGCCACGAACTTGCCAAATGTGAAGAGGCAAGGAAAGGCAGAACGGAGCAGTGAGCTGGAAGTGAGTGGGTGTATGAGCGAGCTCAGATGAACACGCCTGTCACGTGACTCATCTGTGATCCTGAGGAGCTGCTATGAAACAGTTGAAGGTGGAGACGGTACGAAACTACCGCGTGGTTTTGCTCAACTCTTCAAACGTGTACGTGCTGGGTCTTGGCCCAAGACAAACTTGTTCTCTTTGCGACCTTGCTTACTGCTCTGATCGTACAAGCAGAGCTGATCAACCACGACACAATACTCCTGCAACTTCAGCTCAAGCAAATCAGGTCGTCCATCATCCATGACTCTGCTGCGCACACTCCTTCACTCCTGCCAGTCAGTCCAAAGCGTCAGAGACCTGGATTCATGTCGTATTGTGTACTGTACAGTCTTGACATTTGCAATCGCTTCCAGTTTGTGACATTGCCGGCTAGCACCATGCATCTGAGCTTTTTCAGCCTGTCATCCAGGGTTCGGTTTCGCGGAGCTGAGATCCAAAACCCACGAGACTGAAAAAGAACCCTCCTAACCACTCTGTACCTATTGTCCATGATCTTCAGCCTTATTCCTTGTCAATTGGCGATCTCTCGTTCATTTGCTTCTCCTTTCGAAAGATGTATGCATCAGTCCCGTGCCGCCAGATTTTTTGCGACCCAGAAGATCCCGGATAATCCTCCCCGAGACGCTGCTACTTCCCGGTCCTTGGCCCGGCTTCTTGGTATCCTTTATCAGATTCGAATCTGGCGGCTCGTTAAAGCATACTGCCAAGCGCAAAGAGTTTCCAGTAAAGTCGAGTGTGCGGTCGAGCCAGGACGGGCAGTGGCAATCTGGCGAGCCTGACGAACTCATGTGTCAACGGGCTCGACTTGTCACAATGCTACTATAAGAGGGGAAGCTCGCTGCTTGATCCAAGTTGCCAATTTTCCCCCCATCCTCATCTGCCTTTCCTCTCCAAGCATCTCGGTGCTAGCTTACGTGCGTATTCTCACACTTCTGTCCAGCACAGGTCAAGGCAAGCCATGCGTCCGGCTTCTTACTTTGGGGCCTTTTCGGTCTCCGCCCTTTTTGGGCTCTTGGCGAGTCAGATCAATCTGGCATACGCCGTCGACTCGCCATCCACCTATGGTAAAGGCGATTGCACCATGGAGAACTGTCTTCCAAGCCAATCGGGATATCTCGAGGGCTACAACTTCGATCCTGCTGTCGTCGGCGGTCCCACTTTCGGTCAAGTGTGGAGCACTGCTCCAACGCCTTCTGACAACTACCTTGCTCAGCCCATCACTTACACTCAGGCTGGAGGTAGTCAGAGCGTCATCGTTGCCTCGGAAAAGAACTACGTGACGGTCCTCGATGCTGCGACCGGTGCTCTTCGTCAGCAACGTCTGCTCTATTCGCCTTTCACCGCGGTGGATGCGCAATGTGCCGATCTCTCGCCTTACATCGGTATCACGGGTACTCCGGTTTTGGATCCATCCAGCAACACTCTTTACTTTTGGTCCAAGCACTACGCGGCCGGAACCACCTCGGGCATGACCAATGGTCGCTACAAGTTCTACCGTGTGGATCCTGTAACGCTTCAGGACAAGTTCCCTCCTGTCGATCTTCAAGGAACTCAAGCCGGTAACCGACCCGATCTGTACTTTGAAGGCGGCAAAGTGCTGCAACGAACCGGATTGTTGCTCGCCAATGGTGTCGTCTACGCCGGCTTTGGTGGCCACTGCGATAATTTCAACTACACCGGATGGATCGTCGGCATGGACGCAGCCACCGGAAAGTACGTCTCTTCGTTCAGCACCCAGTCGGGTCCCTTTGGAAAGACAGGCTCCGGTGTCTGGCAAGCTGGAGGTGGTCTGTCTTACCATGGCACCTACATGTGGTTCGTCACAGGCAATGGCTTCGGTGAGGAGCTTACCACGGTCCCGCGTAATGGACGCAATCCGCCTGGAGCGCTTGCCATGTCCGTCGTCAAGTTGCAGCTCGGTAGCAATCTCACTGCCGTCGACTTTTTCGCTCCATCAGACTATAGAGCGATCGATGCAGCCGATCAAGACTTTGGAAGTTCCGGAGTTGCCTTTTTACCGAAAGGTTTCTCGGCCGGCAATGTCGGACGTATTGCTATCGCAAACGGAAAGAACTCCAAAGCATACATCATGAATGCTGACAACCTCGGAGGCTTCAAGACCGGCAACGGTGGAGGTGACGGCAATCTGCAAACCATCCCACTAGGCGGCCAGTCCTTCTCGACCGCAGGTGGCTATCCACTCGAAGGTGGATACGTCTACATCTCGTCCACTGGTTCACCTACGCTGGCGCTCAAGTTCGGTGTTGACGGTAACGGCAACCCAAGCTTCGCTCAGGTCGGTCAGACTGAGGATGTATCGACGAACCTTCGAGGTGTCGGTCACACAACCGTCACATCTAATAACGGACAGCCAGGTACCGGTCTTCTCTGGATCACCGACACTCAGAACGGAAACCTGCGTGTGTACCGAGCTATTCCTGGTTCCGATGGCATCATGCGACACATCTATGTTGGCAACCCACCTTCCGGTGGTCTAAAGTATCAGCGTCCAATTCCCGGAAATGGTCGCATGTTTGTGGTCTCGACTCAAGGCTACGTTACCGCATTCGGCGCACCAGTCAACCTTCCATTGAACTGCACGGCAAGTGTCAACTTTGGCAGCGTCGTCGTCAGGACCAACTCCACTCTTCCAGTCTCATGTCAGGCCGTGATCAACAATCAGGTCTCTTCTGTCAAGATCTCGGACAAGACTTTCCAAACGACTGCCATTCCGACCACTGCACTGACTGCCGGTCAGGCCTTCAACTTTAACGTCACATGGACTCCCACTGCTGCTGGAATCGTTGCTGGCACTGTGACGCTTAATACTACTAATACCGCCGGCAGCTACGTCAACACTGTACCCATCATCCTTAGAGGTAACGGTGTCACTAGTGGACCTCAGTTCTCCATGGTGCCTACCAATGTCGCCTTTGGAGGTCTCGTACCCGGGGCAGCTGACACGATTGGAGGTTTGAACAAGTCCATCTCTCTCAGCAATTTGGGTTTGAAGCCGCTGCAGATCGTCTCGTGGGATTTCGATGAGACCTATGGTGTCAGCGCTGACGATGACGATGATGATGCCCCTTCCACCGGCGATCCGGATGGCCAGTTTGACAAAAAGACGACAACGGGCAACTTCACCCTGTACGCGATGCCGTCGACGATCGCCAATCAATCTTCAACAGCCTTGGTCGTCAACTTCAACCCAACGGTTCACGGCACCTTCACCGCAACGCTCACGATCTACACCAACGGTGGCAACCAGACGTCAATCATCACCGGAAGTGCGGCAGGTGCTGCTCATCTTACGTATATCACCGATCAGTACGATGGCACGCGACTCACCAATGCCCCCTACATGGACTATGGAAACGTGTTGGCTGGAACGAACAAGGTGCAGTCGCTGCGCGTGACGAACGATGGCGAATCAGCGCTCGTCATAACCAAGAGTAAGCCGCCAACTAGCGCCGCGTTCCACTCGCTTAACCCTACCGGCGATCTGACCGAAGGTGAAGCTATCAATCTCGATGAGACCGAAGTCGCACCGGTGGAGCTCCAAGCTATCGGATCGCAAGTCAACGTGGTTCCTTACAACGTGTCAGGCACCTGGGTTCTCAATGGCAACGATCCAACATTCGGAGTGCATTTCATCGACATGTCAGCGCGCATCGTTTCTCGACAGGTGGGACCTTTGTTGGCTACAGCAAACCCTGGAGATGTCAATGGAACCGCACGATACCAGTATCTCGGCTGCTACACCAACGTCAATGGTGGCACGCTTCCCAACCACTTGACCAATACCAACACCAACACCTTCGAGAACGGCCAGTGTTTCACGATGGCCGCAGCTCAAAACGGCGCCATCAACTTTGCTGGAACCATGTACGCACAGGAGTGCTGGACCGGCATCAATGCTCCAGACCCGTCGCTGAAAGTATCGGACGATCAGTGCAGCTTCCCGTGCAATGGTGATTCTACCCAATTATGCGGTGGCCAGGGCTACATCAGCATCTTCTACGACAGCACCGCTTACAACGCGACTTGAGGCACTTTCTGCCCCAATGCGTACACCGGACCCAAGATCGTGCCCAGCTCCGGCAAATACTCGTACGTTGATTGCGTCTCCGAAGCACCGGGCTATGCTCTCAGCGCTGCATCGTACAGCAATTCAACTGGCATGACTGTCGATAGCTGTGTCAGCTTCTGCTCGACCAATGGATACTCTCTCGCTGGTACCGAATACGCTGGCGAGTGCTACTGCGGCAATTCCTTGGCCGCTGCCGCGCAATTCAACCAGACTGGATGCACCATGATCTGCACAGGAAACAGATCACAATACTGCGGCGGTCCATCTAGACTCAGCTTGTACGCACTCAACGGCAATGTCACCGGAGGTACGCCACCTGTCACCTCGACAAGCGTGTCGTCGTCAGGGACGGCGACGGGCACTTTGACCTCTTCCTCTGCTACCCCAACCGCCTCTGGCCTGACGCCAGACGATACTGCCAACTACCTTGGCTGTCGCACCGAGGGTAACGGGGGCAGAATGTTGGCTCAGCTAGGATTCGCCTCAAACACCCTCACCATCGGCTTGTGCCGCAGCACGTGCGTACAGATGAACTATACACTTGCAGGTGCCGAATATGGTAGGGAATGTTGGTGCGGTAACGCGTACGCCTTCAACTCGGCCCCTGCTCCAGAGACGGACTGCTCCATGCCGTGTTCTGGAAGTGCATCGCAGGTCTGCGGTAATGGCAACCGCCTATCGATGTACAATGCTAAGAGTTCCAGCGGAACGGGTTCATCCTCTTCTTCTTCCTCGTCGAGCGGTTCTATCTCGTCAACATCCACCTCGACCAGCACCGGCACTAGCACAAGCACGAGTACGAGTACGAGCACGAGTACGAGCACGATCACGAGCAGTGCTAGCTCGATCTCATCGTCGACCACTACGTCGTCGACTTCCACTTCCACGTCCTCTTCATCAGCCCCGCCAGCGCCTATCAACAACGCATCCGGATACAAGGGCTGTTACACTGAGGCTACCAATGCTCGTGCGCTACCTTTCACAGGTACAAGCGGAACGATCGAGGCTTGTCGGGCATCTTGCACGGCTGCAGACTACCAAATCGCCGGTCTAGAGTATTACGGGCAATGCTGGTGTGGTAACGCCCTGTCTGCCGGATCGGTAACTGCACCGCAAGCAGACTGCAACACGGCTTGCTCAGGCAACGCGAACCAGATTTGCGGTGGACCCAACCGACTTTCCGTCTATTCAGATGCCCCCGATATCACGAACATCGTGGTTTCGCAACCTGCCACCGTTGGAAGCTACTCATCGCTCGGCTGTTACGTGGACGACGCGAGCAACCGATTGGTTGCAGACACGGTACCGCAGCTGGGCTCGAACACCTCGGTGACCAGTTGCTCGAACGCTTGCCAGGGCTACAACTACTTTGGTGTAGAATTCGGCGCAGAGTGCTACTGTGGCAATGCTTTGCGCTATGCAGGTACACAGGCCAGCCTGTCCGACTGTAACGAGCCTTGCAGTGGTAATGCAAGCCAGTACTGCGGCAATAGCAATCGAATTGGTCTTTATGAGCTCACCTCGTTGGTTTCCCCTACCACCAGCTCCAGCTCGGCTTCTGTCTCCACGTCCACGTTCACCTCAACCTCTTCCACCTCCACGTCCACTTCGACCTCGTCGACTTCGACGTCTGCCACTTCGACTTCGACTTCGTCCACCTCAACCACTTTGACGTCTTCGTCGAGCAGTACCCCTACCAGCGGCGCGTCTTCGACCAGCACCACCTCCACCACCACGAGCACTACCACCACCACGAGCGCACAGCCCTCAGCGACTCTTCCCGCCACCGTCAAGGCTCTCGGATGCTTCATCGATGGATCGACACGCGCGCTGAGCTTCCAAGCATACAAGAACAACGCAACAAACACACCGTTGGGGTGCCAGCAAACGTGTTCGTCCAAAGGATATCGATACAGTGGTATCGAGTACGGCAACGAGTGCTACTGCGACAATCTGCTGGGAGGATCGGCATACACGCAAGGAGCTGGTCAAAGCGGCTGCAATCTGCCATGCAGCGGAGACAAGACTCAAACTTGCGGTGGAAGCAGCCGAATTCAAATCGCTCAAGACACGCAGTGGAAGCAAAGCTTCTTCACTGTGACTCAAGCCGGCTTGTGGCGTTTCAGCGACTGCATGGTCGACTCTGGCTCGCCCAAACTGCTCAACATCACCTTGACTTCTCTGAACAAAACGGTCGAAGGCTGCTTGGGCGCCTGCAACGCTAAGAACCTGCCTCTCTGCGGTGTCGAGTACGGAGGAGAATGCTACGGCGCCTATCAGCTGCCTAGCACCGCTCAAGAAGCTCCAAGCACTGGTCAGCCCAATTCACTGGCTCGCGGCTGCAACAAGCCTTGCACCGGTAACTCAACCATCGCTTGTGGTGGAGCAAGTCGCTTGAACCTCTACACACTCAACGCTACGCTTCCCTTCATTCGACCTTCCGCGTTGGAGTACCTCCAGTAGAAACTCGCACGCACGTTACTCTGTTTTGCACTCGTAGATCGAAGCGACCGAATGCTTTTGCCCTCTTCAGATTAGAATTATAGAATGTCTTTAGCCTCTTCAGCCCATTGAACGCTGCTTGGATTGAACTTGCATTTGTCAGCAACTGAGCTATAGGAGGGGGGTGCTTAGGACCCAGAGCGGCAGATGCGTGCGACTTGTACATCTGCTTCCGCGCTCGTCGACTCATCTCAGAAGCCTCTTGTGTTCGTATCACTTTACTTTTCGAAGCTCCTCTTTCACTCCTAGCATCAGACATGTTCCTTCAACTGGGCTTTTGAAATTGTCTGCGTCTCGCAAGAATTCATTCAACGCAGCGCTGAATTGGACACGCCGAAAGTACTTGCTTGGCACATGATCTGCTGCGGCCCCTTCCATCGAAAGATCGCTCTTGGCGCGAGCTCGGCTGAAGCAGGTTCCGAGCTACAATGGCGCAAACGAGCGATGCAAGATTGACCGCGCTGTTCAAGGATGTTCTCCATGAGCTTTCCTGTGGACTCTGCTTGCAGCCGACAAGCCAGTTCTTACCTAGGTCAGACACTTACCATTTCATGTGGCTTTGGCGATTTTGTGCTGACAGCAATGTCGGCAACCGGTCACATCTTCACGCCAAATAAGCTGTGTTCTGCGATCGTACCTGTGCTGCTTGCTATGGTCGTGGGAACTTGCAGCCTTTCGCCTTGATGTGCATTTGTCATTCGGCTTGGCCTCTGCGCCAGACTTGCTGCTTGGACCTGCCCCGGGAAGGGGCTGCTGCCAGCTCAACTGCTTGTCAGATGGTTCCCTTTGCGCAATCAAAGTGCGAGGGAGTGAGCTGTGTTGGCAGAGGTCACACAGTCTTAGCCAGTTGACGAGCGGGATGCAGATTTGAAAACCAAGTTGAATTTAAAATGTGGATTAGAATTTTAATGGACGTCTACAATCATCGTTTGGAGCACACTTTTCCTTCCGAATGAGCGGGCCTCCTCACCACATAATCTACTGTAGTCTTTCTGTTTAACCCATTGCCAGCGCAGCGCGTCGCGAAGCAGAAGGCCCGTCTCTGGAGCCGACTCGGTGCCAGAAAGGCTTTATCTTGGTCAAACTCAGGGGCGTATCCGGGGAGGATGTCTTTCCGGGTCTGACAAGATTGAACGTTCGTGACATTGTGACATCAATGGTGAGGGTGCACCTTCCAGCTGAAGAGATCAAGCCATTCTTCGAACGAGACAATAGCATGATGATGCCTCTTGACATCCGCAAACCTCACATTGCCGGTCACATTATCGAAGGCGACAGACGAGCAACAAACCACGACCGAGCCGCCGCCGCCTCATTCTCTTTACCACTCTCTGCGTTGTCGTCGTCGTCGTTTTTAATCGGCGATCCGCAAGCTAGACTGTCCGTGTCTGATACACGACAACAACAGGAGGCTCCTCAGGAGATGGCACAGCAAGCGACGGAGGACGACATGGAGGAAGACAGTCATTGACGAGCTCGCCGCATCTCGCGCTCTGATACCAACTCGAAAGTAGGCAATGGAAGTTTGTGTTTTTAGGCTAGGATGCTTAACTACTTTTGACGTGAGCGTCGCTGGCGTTGAGCACTTGAGAGCATGCAAATTTTTCTGAACACGTTTGCCACACGCAGCTTCGGTATCATCTGGAACATTCTGCTCGGGGCCGAGGTGTCATTACGAGAGCGAAGAGGAGGAGATCGGCCCTTTTTTTTTTTTTTTTTCAATGAGCTTACATAAGCTAGTACAGCCCTGATACAGCCTGTTTGTGAGAACACAATACCAGTTGTGTACTAGTATCTCTATACAGGCAGGATGTATCAGTGTGTGTCCAGTTATACACAACATGAGTATTTCCGATGTGGAGTGAGGCGCGCTTCAACCCTGCATCGCCCTACGTCCAAGAAGTCGCGCACGCACGCTGACAGCTCGGAATACGGACGCACAGCCAACACTGACACCAACACTCGCTCACCACCATCATCGCGTCGCTCCTTTGCACATCTGGATCTGCACCACATTGTACGCCCTGTTCTCGTTGCTTCCTTGAGCCTCTGCACGGAGAGATCCTGGGCTTCTTCTTCGTACACGACATCCGACGCAGCACGTTCGGGCACAATTGCGACATCTACAGCATCTTATCTATACAAGTTCGCGTTGCTCGACATCCTTTCGCAATGCGATCTGCCAACGCTATCCGCTGACCATTGACAATCACAAAAAGACACACTGGAATACTCCCGATCTTCAGCCATCAACTATGACAACTTTCACTCCCAACAACAGCCAGGACTCGCCAACGACGAGAATCATGACTCCGAGTTCCCCTTCAGCAAGACGTGCCGGTCACGTCCGTTCCGCGTCCATTCTCAGCTCCAGCAGCAGCGTATCCATTCCCTCGCGATCTTCTTCAGTCATGATGAGTCCAGCCGCGGTGCCGGCGCGCAACTCGTCCATCGTCAACTCGCCAAGCAAGACTCGGATCCAGACTGCGCCGCGAACAGGTCTACCTCTCACCGCATCTGATCTCGCCGATACTATCGCTTCTCTCACTCTGGCGGACAAGTCAGCTCCCACATCAGCAAATGCTCTCAGTCAGGCGACCGCCGATGCTGTTCTTTCTGCTGATCTCGAGGTCGGCCGCGACGACATCGACAACGCACGCACGCCGCAACCCCCATCCAGCTCCTTTGCTCCCCCATTCCCGTATTCTCAAAACCAGCTTGCAAGCCCACCTGGAAAGCATTCACCTGACCTCGGCTTCCGTCACGCGGACCTTCTCGAGATTGGCGACGAGATTAGCGATGCCCATGACGCAATTCAGATCATTCAAGGCCACATCTTCTCGATCCAGGAGCAACGTCATGGAAGCAAAACGGGCCTGCGCTCCGACTTTGGCCTCGACACCGCAAGACATGCCGAGCCCGGAGACGTCCAAAGCTCGCCAGAAGGCTCATCGCTTGGGGGCATCGATCTTTCCCTCATGCAGCTTGACGAGAAGCTCGAGGCACTTTCTCGCTCCATGCAGCAGCTCGAGGTTCGTCTGGCAAACCTACGAAATCCTTCCGCAGACGCAGATGACGGAGAGGCCGGGGACACGTCCATCATCGACAAGGAGATGAGCATCTGGCAAACGAGTGCTCGTCGCAACAGTATCGGAAGTATCGACAGCTTGGGCAGCCTCGACGATATGATGCTGCCCAGCTTTGCGCCGGCTCTGACGCCGCGAGCATTGCGTGTCAAGTATGACGACCTCTGCTCCGAGTGGGCCTCGTTACAAGAAGAGGCAGAAGCGCTCAAGAAGGAGCTTGCTGACGATAAATACCTCGACGTCTTCCGCTCCATCAGTGTTCAAGCTGAAGGCATGATGGACAGCCTGGATAAGGCCATCTCGCTGTGCAACACGTTTACCCTGCAGGTCCAACGCGACCACCTGGCCGGAAAGTTGCAGCGACCAGTAGCAGCGGAAGACGATCTCGAAGCAGAATACGATGTTCAAGCCAAGCATGACGAACTCGTCGCACTCACAAAAACATTCGATGTCAAAAGGTCCTACTACTTACCGGCGTGCCAGCAGGTCCTGCACAGTCTTGAGAAGGGATGCAAGGAGCGTCAGACGGCCAATGGCACCGTCCTCCGCCGCCTGTCGGATCTGCGCTCTCGCTGGCGCACCTTACGCGACGAGCTGAGCAAGACGGAAAGAGACCTGAAGCGCATGGAAGCCCTTTTCCGCCGCGTCCGCTCCGACAGCAGCGGCTCGTCGATCGCCAACGACGTGACGAGTCCGGCCACTTCCGTAGCAAGTCTCCCGACGCTTCCCTCCAAGTCGAAGTTGCGAACCAGCGCATCGGTGCAGTCGGGTCTGGGCTTGGGAACGCCAAGTCGAGTCTCAGCCATATCTCACCGCACCACGCCTCCCTCATCCTCGTCGTCGTCGCGGATTGCCAGTGGGCCTGGTCGATTATCGAGCTCCTCTTCGGTGGGCTCCAATTTGTCCAATACACCCCCTGCAGCGGGAACTCCGCAGCGTTTGAGACGCATCTCTGCCACCGCAGAGTCGCTCGGGCTGCATAGTAAACCCGTGTCGACACCGCCTCGAGCGGGGCTCTCGAGACAGCTCGAAGTACCTCGATCAGCGCAGCAAGCAGGAGGCAGACCCATCGGTGGCTCGCTGTCGCCATCGTCTGCAGACAGTCCTATTCGGAATCGTGCCACATCCATGGCCAACGCGGCGACCGGTGCTGTTGAGAAGGGCGTTCTCGGACGATCCCCTGCCGCCAGGCCAATGCCGATTGTGGGCAGTCGCAGCACAGCTATCAGTCGCGAGCCATTGGGCACGCCCAGCCGTCCTCCGCCATCAAGTTTTAAGCAGTCCTGGCACGACCTAGACACCCCGGGCGCGCATCGAGCACGTGCTGGGCAGCCTCAGTCGATGGCGCGGTCGCAGTCGCAAGTCATTTGGCCATCCGAGTCGGCAGACAAGGACGCAGACGAGTCGATCGAATACCTCAAGTTTGAAGGAGAACCCTCTACGGCGCGTCCCTCTTCGTCAGCAGGTCAATACTATCGTCCGCCATCTGCACAGGGCACTGTGAGTGATGCCAAGTCGAGGAAGCGAGAATCAATGATACCACGTCTAGCGGTACAAAGTTTGGATGCAAGTCACACACCGAGTCGACCCGGATCGGCGCTGTCGCAGGCGTCGTCCTCGACGCCAATGCGGTATACGGGCGCGTCGAGACTGAGCATGCAGACGCCGGAGCCTGCAATTGTGGCGAGGGCGCAGAGGCTGAGCATGTATACACGTACACCTTCGACGGGTGTGGCAGGTACCGGTGCACACACGCCCAGCAAGCGAGCGAGCAAACCTCCGCCGACCAGGCGCAGCGCTGCGCTGGCTTCAGGCCGTGCGACACCTTTGTCGGCGGCTGCGCTAGCATCTTTGCCATCGGCCGAGCCAGGCTCGTCACTGAAAAGGTCGAGCATTTCGAACCTGCGATCGCTCCACAATGGGCGTACTACACCGACGTTCAGCGACAATGGATCGGTGGGAGGCATGTCGACGGGAACGTGGTACGCACCAGGTCGAGGCGCAAGAGGAGTCTCAGGAGCAGGATCAGTGGTTGGAAGCAGCTATGGTGGCATGGGTACCATTGAACAGTACCGCGCTAATCCAAATGATGCACTGGATGTCGAGGTTGCCGCCATCTGCAACGGCCTCGGTGTGTCTCTGGAGCGGATCGATCCGCCGTTGCCTCGAGGTGTCCGACTGGAAGAAGGGCCGGGCAAAGACAATCGAGCGCAGTACGAGATTGGAGGAAGAAAGATGGCATGCCGACTGCTGGAGTTGCATCGACCGGCGGGAAGCGCCGGAGCGAGAGCTGGAACCAAGGCGAAGAAGATCTTGGTGCGAGTAGGCGGAGGATGGCAGGATCTGGAGCAGTGGCTGCTGGCGCGCCTCAGCGCCATCTAGAAGAAGCCGTGCAGGCTTCTAGGCAATGTGGAAGACGTTGTTTACGAGGGGGAGAGCGTAGTAGTGACTGAGGTCGTGTGTGAGAAGAGGAAGTGAGTTAGATCGTGAGACGACATGAAGAGACATCTGGGTGGAGATAGGTGAGATCAATGTGATTGAAGAATGCGATACAAGTAATTTACTGTACAGATGGGATCAAGGTGTTGGTGTGGAAGCTGAACAAAGCCGCTGATCAAGGAGCCGCTGGAGACGGAGTCGATTCGAAACCTTGTTGGTGGATCTTGAGCTGATCGATCTGGTGCTGAAGCGAATTGAGGTCGATTTTTTCGAAACGCCTCTGACGAGGTGTGCCTGCAGGAAGGGGGAAAGCGGTCTCGGGGTTGGGCGTAACGGCGATGTATCTGCGACGCTGCTTCTTGGATGAGGGGTGAGGAGTGGTTGTGAGTTCTTTGGCATGGAAGTGGGTGGGAGTCAGCTTCTTGATGGGAAGCTTGAGGCCGGAAGGGGAAGTAGCTGCTGCATTGACTGGCGATGTCGAAGCGGGGGCTGCATCAGCATAGTAGAAGTGAACGTAGCCGGGAGCGGTAGCAAAGATGGTGTGATCCTTTCCGATGGCGGCATTGGGACCAGGATGCCACGAGGTGCCGCGTTGCCTGAAGATAATCTGGCCGGGGTATACGATTTGACCTAAAGTGCGGCGAAACGACGTTGGTTCATGTCAGCGCACGAGATCTATGCTCTGAACAGCCTCGATACAAAGAGTCTACATACCTGTCTGCTTCTTGTAACCAAGACGTTTACCGGGCGAATTGCGGTTATTCTTGGTGGAACCACCACCCCGCTTGGTCGAGTTACGAGTCTGAATGGAGCCCCCAAATGTGAAGGCAGGGAGAATGGAAGAGGTTGAGGCGATGCTGGTGGAAGCGATGGCGAGCGAGGCAGGAGCTTGCCATGCGGAAGCTCGAACTGCAGCCGCAATGGCTGTCCGTCTGAGCAGAGAGGAGGTTGTGCTGGTGATCATCATAGCGCTGAATGGACAAAGCGTGGTAGCAAAAGAGGTCCAGAGTGATGATAGGCGAGCCAGAGGTTGGTTGATGAGTAGGCTGAGCAAGACAAGAAGAGGCCAAAATCTGATCTGTCACGTGTGCTATGCTGCCAAATAATGCTGACTAAGCTTGTCCGCACCCAAAGTCGAGAAATCAGACTCGGAACGCGGCGGAAGCTTGGGAGATTAAAATCAAAAAGTCGGACTCAGGACGAGGATTTTGACAGGTGCGAAGAGTGTGTGCTCAGCAGAAAGACAAACTGAGAGCTCAAGTTTCAAGGTCAAGGTTTTTCTCCACACTCGGTCGGTCCCTCTCGCCGTCATCATCCTCATCCTCATCATCATCGACCTCACACAAGGCACCAAATACGACCTTCTGGCTCTCCTCCGCAGATTGGATTCCCCATCTACGTCCAACTCTCTCCCCTCGTCGCACACGTCGTGCCCAAATACATATCTCGCCATTATGGTCTGGCCTTTCTCTTCCAGTAAATCGGCGGATGCATCCTCCTCGTCCTCGTCAGCGCAGCCCGCATTCGAAGCTGTTGCCCCTGCACCCGTCGATACCACAGTCAAATCCAACACCACTCCAACCTCGGATAGCCCCACCGACTACCTCCGCAGCCACGCTTTCCAGCAGCCTTCTTCGCCATCACCGTCCTCATCTGCCTCCGGTGCCGAGTACATCCCGAATGCAGCTTCCCTTCTCGGCGACTCGACCCTCGACTTGGGCGCACTGTCTCCCCTCGCAGGTCTCGGCAAGGATGATCTCGAATACCTCGACTTGACGGATGGTGCACCGTCGAGCATGGAAGGCGCACGAACCGCCGTCCCTTCGCGTGGCTGGTCCGACGACCTCTGCTACGGAACCGGCACCACTTACCTCTCCGGTCTTGCTATCGGTGGTCTTCTCGGTGCTAGGGAAGGCTTCTTCCGCCCCCTTGGTGTCGATAACCCCACTTTCCGTCTCCGACTCAACGCCGTCCTCAACCAGGTCACCCGTCGAGGTTCCTTCTTTGGCAACTCGGCCGGTGTCGTCGCTCTCATCTACAACCTCGTCGACGCATCCATTGACGGAATCCGTGGAAAGCACGACATCTATGGTGCCGTCGTTGCCGGTGGTATCTCGGGGGCCATGTTCAAGTGCACTGCTGGTGTTCGTCCAATGGCTGTTGCCAGCGCTATCATGATGGGTGCTGCTGCCACATGGACTACCGCCAAGCAGTCCCTCTTGTAAACATCGACCATGACAAGGCGCCTTCTCGCCATCAACAAAACTCAAGTTTGCTGTGTCCCAGCAGGATCGGCTGGTAGCCTTTTACCCCCCTCCGCTGTGCAGTCTCCGACCTTACACACCGCTCTGCTCTCATAGACACTCGTCCTGAACTCATGTTCCCTCTGTTCCACCTCTGATGCAAATATTGCAATGTACACTACTTCGAGTCATGCTCACATCTCATGTCTTCGTGCAGTTTCCACCACAGTCTGTCTCTGTCTCTCTCGATGATCTCCTTCGCAGGTCCGTGTGGTATCGAATAAAGGTGAAAAGTGAAAAGGTCTCAAGTGATGATCTTGTCGATCAATGTTTGCCAGAAAGCGGGATCAAAGTTTTGAGTCTGGGCTTGTCCCTCAAATCCAGCCAGATTCTGTTGCGACGAGGCGTCGCCCTGGAAAATGTTCGAAGTTCCGCCAAACGCAGAAGACGACAAACTTTCGGGAGCTGTCATGACATCCGACTTCAACCGAGCGGCCTGGTTTTGCGCCGGCATTGCTCCGCTCTGCTGCTGTTGCCATACATTGTTACTGCTACCCAGGGGCTGGGTGCCCGAGATGAGATCGGCGAGCGAGTCAGTCGAGGACGAGGTCTGGTCGGCTGCGTAGCTCGAAGAGACGGGTGCAGCCTGTGATGTCCAACCACTCATGACGGCGCCAGGTGTGAGGGGACCCAGGGGCCTGGATGATGCCGCGCTCACACCGGCTGTATTCGGAGCGAATCCGCCAATCGAAGGTCCACCCAGCCCATTGAAGCCTCCACCGAGTCCTTGCCCCACAGACATGCTTGTGGAGCCTGTAGCGTTGCCGGCAGAATTGTTATTGAAGACGCCGCCTAGACTTCCAAGCGAGTCAAGACCCAAACTTACACCGGCCGCACCGCCTCCGAGACCGTTTGCGCCATTGTAGGCTGCATCATAAGATGGCATGGTGGCGGCTGCCCACTCGGCTTGATACCACGCATCAAAGAACTGCTGCGCGTCCTCTCCGCCACCGTTGGGAGCAGGAGCCATGGAGGGCGTCGTTGATCCCGTGGTGAGCGACTCGCCGGTAGCATTTGCCGCTGCAAGTGCGGCAGGCAGCGAAGAGGTTGATGGACTGTTGGAATTGCTTCCGGATGAGCTTGCGCCAACAGCATGCGTCAAGCCATGAGCATTGAAGGACCAGTCTCCCGAGCCTTGACGTGATGGCGGAACGGAAGAAGTGCCCGAGCTGCGAGGTATAGCGTCCTGCCGCGGCGATTGGGTCGAGGACTCGGAGAGCATGGAGGAGCGCTGGATCGGACGTGGCTGGGCATCATCCGCACCAGCCTCGTTGCCATTTGCAGATCTCTGTGATCCAAGTCCAAGCAGCAAATGCGCATCTGATCCCTCATCTCCACGCTCTGCGCCAGATTCACGACTTTTCTTGTTCGATTTGGATTCGCGATCAATGGTCTCACTTCGACGACCGACATCGGTTGACCTGGCGCGCTTGGGAGCTCGAGATGCGGAAGTGGCACGCTTGGCGGTGCCCTTGGAAGAGGCAGAGGCCTTTTCGACCTGTTCGATCCTCGAGAGGAAGATGCCGATGACATTGGCTTCGCGCTCTCGCATTTCATCGCGATGACTTGCTGGTTTGCTGCGGTAGTTGTCGACATAGTGTTGGAGATGAGCCTTGAGCTTGGGAGCGTCGGGCGCATTGGGGTCCATGAGCAGAACGACACCCACTACGAGCAAAGAATGGAAGTACTTGTAGGTTCCGATTTGAACTCGATACAGCAGCAGTGGTTCGTCATCCGACCTGATCTTTCTCAGACTTTGCACAAAGTCGCTGCGCATCTCGAGATCGTGGAGAGCAGCGTTGAGACTTGCTTGGCGGCATGGGAGGAATCGAGCACCGTTGGGACCACCGGATCTGAGCAGGTAGGGACGATGCAGTGCAATGCGGACCGAATTGATCTCGGTATGCAACAAGAAGCGATGGACGTTGAGGAAGCCATATGTCGAGTCGAGCGACTTGTCACACTCGACACCGTCCTTTGTGAGTCGGGCACGGAAGTAGAAAGGCAAGTTGTCTTGCAATTCGCGCATGCTCTTGTCGAGGGCGAGCACATCGCTGACATGGACGGGGTGCTGCAGGTTTTGGAACGTTGCCAGGATGCGACCCTCGAGCTCGGCGATGCGTTGACGAAAGACGGTGTAGGAGTAGGCCGTCGGTGGATCCACGCCTTGGGGCAACTTTGGTGGATGCTTGGGCGCAGGAAAGATGTCCTCATCCATGACGCCACTTGGGACCTGGGTATCGCAGACACGGTCATCGATGACAGCGGGACGACCTGTGTTGAGAGCCAAAGCTCGGTCGAGGAAGTAGACGGCAGCCCAAACTCGTCGGCGAGCTTCGGTCTCAGCGAGGGAGAGGCCAAGCTTGGTACCATCACGATGAAGGCCGATACTGAAAGCAGCACGAACTGCTGAGGAGCCCAGGGTGTAGGCTTCGCCGATGCGGCGATCCAGCAAGAGGAAACGGCAAGAGGCGAGCCAGGCGACGATCTGGTCAACATCTTCGCGGCCCATGATGGAGCTCATTAGCAAAGCTCTGCGCCCTGCATAGTGGTAGCGTCTTGCAGCCTTGAGTCGATCGCGCGGTCCTTCAGGAAAGAGTTTATGCTGCACAGAGAGCATGGAGATGGCGCATACGTTGCAGAGGAGGGCAAAAATGTTGATGTTTGAAGCATTAATCTTGGGACCTGAGTTCCAAAAGGCTTCGAAGGATTTGCGAAGGCTGCGCTGCGGAAGCGGCTGGCGCATCCAGTTGATGTCGTTGAAGAAGTGGTCGATGAGGATGTTGCAGTGCGCGCGAGTGCTGAAGGCGCCAAGCAGATCGGGTGTGGGTGCAGTGGGACAGCCATATTCGGGCATGACGACATCGAGATCGGAAGGACCCTCGAGGGTTCTGATGGGCAAGTTGAGTGGAGTCGACTTTGTCGAACTGCCTGGTAGGTCATCAAGGATAGAGCTGATACGCATGTCCATGGAGCCGCCATTGTAGAAGCCGGTCTTGGGACTGTAACGCCCATCGGTCTCGAGCTCGTCAATATCGTCGTCGGCATCTTGGTCATTGGAACGATTAGGCAGCTGCTCTGGTGATTTGGCTAGACCAGTGTCAGACCACACAGCTTTGGATGACGAGCCGGTATGGATGTGAGAATCGTTGCGAGAAGACGTTAGGCGGCTGGTGGATGCAGCATTCGGTTGCGAGTGATTGGACGAAGGAAGAGAGGCGGTAGCGAGATGTTGGATCTGCTGTGCAAGCTTTGGAAGATAGTCTTCGAGTATTCTCTCTACTCTGGAGAGCCTTGAAGCGACGTCGTTGGTTTCCTCGCCTGGTTGGAAAGTCCTGCACCTCTCTGGAATCTTTCGTGCGATGCAATGCTGACAGGGTGTTTCACGGTTGCACTTTTGCTTGCGACGATAACATTCTGTGCAGGCGAAATGGACTCGGTTACGTTTGCCCGTACCTCGAGAGAAAGACTTGTGATCGTCGGATGGCGATTCGTCTTGGTGACCCTTGGGAGTGTTGGCTGCGGTGGAAGACTGACCTTGGCTGTGACGCGAATTGGCGTCATCTATGTGTTGGCGACTATTCTTCATTGTGGAGCTGCAAGCCAAAGGCTGGATGAACATCGACTCAGCAGCAGCAGCAGCAGCGGCAGCGGCAGCCAAATTGGTGGTGCATATGCATAGCTTGGCCGGAAGGTGATTGGCAAGCTTGGCTGAATGAGAAGATGGATGGTAATCGAGAAGGAAGAGACAGGAAAAACGTGCAAAAGCGACTCAGCCGATTTACCGGAAAAAGAAACAGGCGAGCCTGATGCAAACCAGGCAACTCAAAAACCTAAAATCGGCCATTCCGATGGATATCCTCTGTTCCGCGTGCTCAGCAAAGCAGCATTATGCCGCATCACAGCTTCGTGACTCGTAACAGTCTGTCATCAATCACGGACACTATCCGGACTCGGCATCCCCGTTGTGCTGCTTCTCGCTGTGTCGAGCAATCAAGGATACCATGGCAGTTGTCGGCAAATCGAAGCGGGCCAATCGTACTGTACAGTGGCTTATTATGCTGTCTTAGGGCAAACACCTTGATTCTCGTTCATATGAGGTGGCACTAAGTTGACAGAGGTCCACAGTTCGATCATGGGTTGGCCCCCACCTCCCTTTTTTTGCTTCTTTGGGAGGACAGGGATCAGCAAGTTCATACTTGCTTGACCGATGGCAAGAGATAGACGAAAAGTTGTGTTCTTTCACAGGGTCCAAGGCTCGTCTCTGCAGCAAGCGCGCGCCATTTCGGATTTCGGAATTGCCGTGGACTCCACCAAGCCGCTCTGCTGCGCTTTCCTTTTTTGGGATTCGCTTCTTCCGACTGCTGTCACCATTACGACCATCATCATCTGACACAGCATCGACGCATTGTTTTTCACGCAATGTCAAAGTGAGTCCATTTCTTTGTAGCTGCGGAGGCTCCGATGGCTCTGTCAGCTGTCTTCTGCAAGGCCCAACACTGGACGGGTGACTGATACGACCTTGTTCCTTTTTCACAAACAGACATCATCCAGATCTCATCCTCTGTCGGAAGCTGCCTGGAATCGCCATCGGAAGACTGTGCGAAAAGGACGACGGCAAGTGGTAGGTATACTACTCTTTCTGAGAGCGATTGCAAGACCATGAGCTGATCAACCTTCTCTTTTCTACTTATACGCGCTGCCTCGCATCAGTCCAATTTGCGATTCCTACGTTCGCCCCGCCACGTTGGTTCGCATCTGTGAAGAGTGCAACTTTGGCTCTTCTGGAGGCAAGTGTATCATCTGCGGAGGCCAAGGTGTATCGGTAAGTTGGCCAACCTTTTCTTACTCTGCACATTATGCAAGCTGTGATTCTGATCCAAATTCTGCACTCTGTTTTGTGACGCAATACAGGATGCCTATTACTGCGCCGAATGCACAAGACTCGAAAAGGATCGTGACGGCTGTCCCAAGGTCGTCAACCTCGGTGCCAGTCGAACCGATCTGGCTTATCTACGCAAAGCCAGGAATCAACAGCAACAGTGAGTTTCGCCTGCCACTGCACTGACCCTCTCGCTCCGATTGCATTTCCCTTGCTCACTCTCTCTTTGCTATATTTCCTTTTGCATCTCACAGATTCCAACGAGGCTGATTACCCTTACTGTATCCTTATCGAATCGTGACTCTCTGCATCTGTACTTGTACCAGCTCAAGCAATCCACTCAGCATCGTTCCAAAATAGCAAACTCAGCGAAGACACTCGGTGACAGTCACTTACAACACGGTCAGGCTGTCATTGATGCATTCTGAAATTGCGCGTCTTTAGCTACAGCTCGGCAAAGAAGAACTCGGTCGTCGACGGCAGCGGCGGTGGCTGCACAGCTGCCGGTAGCTCAATCTGTTCGCCTGTCAAGTCCAGTAGCTTCACCTTGATGCCAATCTCGGTGAGCGTCTGGATCAAGTCGGCCGTCTCGCGCGTGCTGACCACACCGCCTTCGCCGCCGCGTAGCATGTTGAGTCCATCGGTCCACTCAGAGAATTGGCTCGCATTCAATGCTTGCATCTCGGCCAAGCTCGCGTCTGGCGACTGCAACAAGCTGATGACCAGATCACCACTCGTCTTGCCACCGGACCCAGCGTCGCCAGCAGCACCGCCGTGGTGCGAAACCTCTGTCACCAGGCTCAGATCGATCCGTTCCGCAAGGTCGTCTAGCCCACCTCGAATAGGGAAGCGCTCCGACGAGTCGCAGTAATACAAAAACTTCTTGTTGGGTGCCAATCGGTAGAATCGCCACGGCTTGGTCGTACTTGGTGCACCATTGCCTACGTTGCGAGAGACTGGCACAGCAGTGTCGATAGTGCTCGTCGATCCTCTACGCTGCTTTCTTCTGTTGTCCGATGCATTTGCAACTGGGGTTGTTACGTTGCGGAACCATGCACCTTCGAGCAAGCACTGAATGCGCTGTTGACGCACAAATTCGTAGCTCTCCCTGTAGATTCGTCCACGCAGGTTGCGCATCGACGCTTTCGAGTTGGAGTCTTCGTCCAGCTCGAGTTCCTTCATCTGTCTGTCTCGAACGGTGTGATATTCCGAGTTGAGGAAGGCATCTTCCAGATCGAACCATGTCCTGCTTGTCTCCTCCTGCATCCCCAGTGCTTCGTGAACCTGGCTACGCACGAGCGCCGCGACGCGTGCAAAGTCGGAAGCAGCTGCTCCAGACTCGTTCCACATGCGCAAGAAGAAGCGCAACGCCAAATGGTGCACCTTGGAAAACGACAGCAGGAATGGCAGATAGGTCGTCGAAGTGGTGTACGAGCCCGACTCGATATTCCAATGATCGGCGAGAATGGAAGTGACTTCGATCGATGCTCGTGCAAGCATGCATCGTCGCTCCTCGGGTCGGTTGATTTGCTCCAGAACAATCTTGGAGTATCCATCTGGATCCGAGCGCACGAACGACTCGAGACATGAGAGTCCGAGCCAGCCAGTGCGTCCGAATTCTTTAGCTGCTGATTCCGACGCAAATCCGATACGTCGCCATTTGTACCGCGTGGTCGCACCGATCGAGTGCCTGGACTCGTCGTGCGAGCCATTGTGCGCAGCTGCCGGGTTGGGAACCACGACATCACTGATCTTGGCCTGTAGCCAGATGTACGACAGAGCATGGACGTGGCGCTTGTCTGTGGGAGTCACCACGGTGCGCATTCGGCGGTGTGCAGCTCGGATGACATTGCTCTGATATTCGAGAATGGATGAGGCCAGCTCGTCTCCTCGACTCGAGTCCATGAGCCAGGCTACAGCTTTGGAAACATTGAGCTTCTCGAGCTCGGATGTGAAGCTCTCGAACAAGTCGTCCGAGACGTTGCGTAAAAGGCTGTTGATCAGACTCAGACTGTAAAGCTTGAGCGTCGTGTCCGAACTGCCAATACGGTTGACAAGGGTTTGCAGAAAGAGCCTCTCGCGTTGGATCTCGTTGTATACGAATTCGAAGCCATAGCGGTAGACGGCGGGAGCAGACGTGTTTGCAACATCCCGACCATCGGTGACGACGCGACCGGTCTTTGGCGAATCCTGCGGGCCGGAGACGACGAGCTTCTTGAGGATGGCGGTGGCAGGTCGACAGACATTGATGCGTTCTTGAGTGACGAGCAGTGTTACGACCTTGGCGACAAAGGTGGCATCGATGATCTCCCAACCGTATTCGAAGCCCTCCATGAGGTTTTGACAGCTGGTGAGAGCATATGCCAAGGTGTTGCCCGAAGAATGACTGCGAATCACATTCAACAGCTCTTTGACACCTCCTCTGGCAATAAACTCGTCCGTGAAGGCTGTTTCTCGAATGAGTCTCTGGAGTGTGTAGGTGGCCATCTTCAATGTTCTGTCGTCGCGTGAGCTGAGCTTGTCGACCATTTCGACTGCCTCGATGGTAGGTGATGGGCACAGCTTGAAGTTGGCGCCAGCTTCAATTTTCCTGGCCATATTGGTGTCATCGATGAGCTCGTCATCGTCATCGTCCCTGAGAGCAAACAGAGCTGGTGGCTCTTGCACGCCGAGATGAGCGTTTGCACAGAGCTGGCGGATGACGTCCTGCACGGGCAAGCCGGGGTCGATGAGAGCCTTGATGGTGGATTGACCATAGGTGACGAGGTTGATGCGGTTCGCGATCTGGGGTGATGCGAGTTGAGGTGTTGCAGGGTCGATGTAGCTGTGTTGCGATGGTAAGGGCGATGCAAGGGTTGGCAACCCAGTCCGGCTGGGACCAGGCTCAGCGCCGGACATTGGTGAGAACAGATGCGAGTGGAAGCAAAGAGCTGGGAAAGTGGTATGCTGATGTTGTTGTCGTTCTAGTCAGAGACGGGATGGTGGTGTGAGTGACGAAGGGTGATGAAAGCCGCACCCGAGCGAATGGCCCGCGGGCGCAATAAATTATTATTTAATATACAGGGCGTACTGTACATGTACAGTACGTGGTAAAGCTCTTCTCCGCAACCGAGAATGGGAGAATGGCTCTGACGTCCAGACTTGTCTCAGACAATTTGACCGACTGCATCTCACTAGACTGAGACAGAGCAAGCAAAAAGGCACGGCCAATACCAGCAACAAAGGCAATGCAAAGGACTTGGAATGATATGTGTTAATATTGTGAGAATTCAAGATGGAGGTGATGTTGCTTGGTTGCTTGTTTGCTTTTGCTGCTGCTCCTGTCGGGCATTTTGATGTTGCAAGATCTTGGAAGGCCATCCTCTTCTCTTTCCACTCTTCTTGGCGCGACCAGAGAATTTGGCCACGTGAATGGGTGGTGAAGTGATGCCAAACTCCGAACGCATGTCATCGATGTTCCTCTCCCAGCACCTCTCCCACTCGATCGAGATGAGAGGAACTGAAGTTGTTCCAATGTGCATGGCCCATGGAATCAATGTCTGTAGCGCTGATAGATCTGCGGAAGACGGTGCAACCTGTGCGGCTTGAGATGATGACGGCTGACCGAGAGCTGCAGTAAGAAGCTGGGATGGTTTGGGCAATGACGACAGACTGGACGCAAGAATACGAAGCGTACCACCAGCAGCGGCAAATCCAGCGACGGGCATGTTCATCTGCGCCATTTCAAAGTACTTGACCACGGTCTCGCCGAGCTGCGTCACAGGCATGCGAAGCAGCAAGTGATAAAAGTCGTGCGACTCGCGATAGCGCTGGATGAGGTACTTGTGCTCGGGCGTTGTCATGTAATCCGCTTCAGCACGACCGTCGGGACCAACACCATTCTCTTTGAGCCATTCGATCCATTCGCGTCCAAAGGTGCCGCGCTCGAGTTTAGCAAGGTAGTCCACATTGACAGTTTCAGAGTTGACAGAGGGCCGTTCGATGAGCAGTCTGCGTCCTGATTCGGTCGAACGCATCAACTCTAGTAAGTGGGGCAGCGATAGACCTGAAGATACCTGTGTAAGCATTGACAGCAAGTCTACGAGCCAGGCCATAGAGAGCATCAGCATCCATGACAGGCACCATTCAGGCAGATGAGAACGGACTTACCTCCACGAGAAGGATTGTTGAGCAGGCCAAGCGCGCTTCCCGCTGTTAGCAGAGCTCGACCGAGAGCAGAAGTGGGGATATGCTCGACCTCATCGATCCTCATTTCCCTGCGAGCCTTGGCCGAAGCCGCATCTGAACGACGAGGAGAGGTAGGAGCAAGTGTCCCAAAGCCTCTTGACGCTATCGGTGAGCGTCGACATGGGCGTGCGTTGGAAAGAGATGGTAGCCTCGACATGGATGTGCTGGCACTTGGACTCTTTGGCCCCACTGAGACCAGCTGTTTCGCGCAGTATATCGCCGAAGCCATACTGATTCAGAGTGCCAACGGAGCGTGACCGATGCAGTGGAAACTCAGTCAGGAGCAGAGAATCGGTGTGACAGAGGGAAGACGACGAGTGGTGGCTGCACCCTGGCACGGGCCATGGCACAGCAAGAGAGCGGGCCACTAAGCAAAGGGGAACTTGCTAAAACATTTACTGAAAACTACACAAAACATAACACGACAAAGGCGTGTGGCATAAAATGCAGAAATCGAACATAGGACAAAGGGGACAGCAAATGTACAGTGACCTTGGATGTGATGAAGACGCGCTGCAAAGACTTACAGAGAAGGCCGCGATTGAGCGAAAAGCTGTACATTTCTTGACATTGTGATTCACCAAAAAATGAACCCTTTCCGAAATTGCCGACCAGAAAGGAGAAATTCCTCCACTCAAAAAAGGCTCCAAAAATAAATATAATAAATAAATAAAAAGGCGGGTGTTGTTTGATGCTCGAACCAACACGAATTCGACACGGAGAATGAACTCAGCCTTTGACCATCATCACCATCATCCGCTTCAGCACATACAACCATCGAACCATGCGACCGACCTAGAATCACAAAACATAAACGAACAAGGGACCTTTACCATGGTCCGAACATCTGCATCATCTTTCGAGGTGCGGCCCTCACGGTGGCAGCATCGCATCGGCCATGTTCTGCTTCTTACTGCCTGCCTCTCACATACGGCCACTGCTCAAACATCAACAACGCCAAATCATCAAACAGCTGCTACAATAGACAGGCCTTCTTGGGCTGTACGCGCTCTCGCTGGAGTAGGACTTGGGTGGTACTGCTTCATATGGTCTGTATGTCTTCTTGGTCTGCGTCTGGCCCGTCAATTTGCACGATCCGAGTCGCCACGTTCTCCACTCTCACCACCTAGGTCCTCCGCCATCCTCACAAATCAAACGCAAGATTCGAGTAGTCTCGACTCACTCATGCAACGAAAGCAACATGATCATCAAGAGCATGCCGAATCCGTCCCCGGCGTTTCCATCTTGCGTCCACTCAGTGGTCTCGACAGCAACCTCTACTCCAATCTGTCCTCTTCATTCACTCAGGATTACCCCAACTCGCGCTTCCAAGTCATAATTTCTGTTCGCGACGGTACTTCCCTCGAGTCGCAAAAGGTCCTCAATGTCGCTCGAATGGTGGTCGCCGCCCATCCCCATGTCGACGCCCGCATCATTGTCGGCGATCAATTCGCCGGTGTCAATCCAAAAATCAACAACCTCGTTCGCTCTTATGCAGCTTCCAAGTACGATATCCTCTGGGTAGTCGACAGCCAGGTTTGGTCTCCCTCTGGCGCTCTGGCACGTGCTGTCGACGATCTCTGCGCCGAACCTCACAATCGACCTCGTCCTTCTCCCGCCTGGCTTTCACGAAAGACTCACGGCGAACGCGTCGGTCTCGTTCACCACGTCCCATTTGCAGTCTTGCCAAGCACCTCGTGGGGTTCCAGGATCGAAAGAATCTTCCTCTCAACCACGCACGCAAAAATGTACCTTGCTCTCAACGCGCTCTCGATCGATTCGTGCGTCATGGGCAAGAGCAACATGTATCGCAAATCCGACCTCGCCTGCGTACCCGACTCGTATTTCAATGTATCGCATCACGGCAGTCAGGGCGAAGAGGGCGCCATCGGCAGCGTTGCTTTCTCTCAAAAGCCTCAGTCATCACCGACATCCAGAACAAGCGGATCAACCTCACCTTCAGATCAGAGCGCTCACCTCAACTCAACCGCTTTAGAGCTGTCCAATGATCAAGTCAAGACTCTCTCGCGTCCGCTTGCGCGCTTCTCCATCTACCTGGCAGAGGACAACATGCTCGCCCAATCGCTTTGGAATCCGCCGCTCAATCTATCGCACACCCTCTCCTCCTCCGACCTAGCCTACACCTCTGTCGGCGATATTCGCACTCTGGCCGACTACACACGTCGAAGAATGCGCTGGATTCGTGTGCGCAAGTACATGTGGCTCGCCCCAACCCTGTTAGAACCTTTGACCGAGTCCATCATGTCGGGACTCGTCGGCTGGTTCGCACTTTCAACGTTCTTGTTGCCCGCCATCTGGGCTTCTCCAGCTCCTCTGCCATGGTGGAGTCGGGCGCTTTTCTTCTGCCTACATTTTGGTGCATGGTTCGTGGTCGATTTCATCATGTTTCAGCGACTCTCGGTTGCGCACGAGTTCCTCGCATGCAACCCGGGCGTCGATCATGCAGACACGATGTGCATTCTCGAATTTGCTGCCGCTTGGGTCATGCGCGAAGCTCTGGCGCTTCCCATCTGGGCATGGGCCATCATGGGCAGCACCGTTTCTTGGCGCAACAGGACCTACCGCATCCTGCAAGGCGGACGCGCCGCTGTCGTCTCCTCCTCTCCTTCGGCGTCGAAACAAAACTCGAGACGCTCAAAAGCTCAAAATGAAGATCTCGATCCGCTTTTGCACTCGGATCATTAGACGGATCGAGCACATCTTTGAGGTCACGATGTCACAATGATGCATTCAATCCAAGTCACGGGTTTCTTCAACAGCATCTTGCGTTTGGGTCGATTACAGACAATGCAGTATGAGTGAACTTTGACATGCTCTAAGCGGATCAAGGGGCGAGCAATTTCTCAAGCGTGTCGCACTGTTCCAGCACCGCACGCTTGGATGTGCCACCCTTGGCATCACGACGCTCGACGCTCTGTTCAAACGACCACACCTCCATCACGTCGGCTTCAAACTTATCCGACAAGGATTGCAGGTCTTGGAGTGTAAGCTGCGATAGCGAGCATCCTTTCTGCTCGGACAGACGAACCGCACTTCCCGAAATGTGGTGTGTCTCGCGGAACGGAAGTCCCTTCCTGACCAGATATTCTGCAAGGTCTGTAGCGAGCATGTCGGGAGTCAAAGCGGCCTTCATCTTTTCCGGGAAGATGTTGAGCGTCGAGAGCACACCCGTGGCGATCTGAATGCCGTTCTTGGTGGTGTCGACAGCGTCGAAGAGGGGCTCCTTGTCTTCCTGCAAATCCTTGTTGTACGTCGACGGAATACCCTTGAGCGACATCATGAAGCCCGACATTTGACCAAAGATACGTCCCGACTTGCCTCGCAGCAGCTCCAAGCTGTCCGGGTTCTTCTTCTGCGGCATGATGGATGATCCTGTGCTGTAGGCGTCGCTGAGCTGCATGAATCCAAACTCGGAGGTTGAGTAGATGATAAAGTCCTCGGCCATCTTGCTGAGGTGCACCGCGGTCAAGCTGGCCCACATGAGGTACTCGACCACAAAGTCACGGTCGGAAACGCTGTTCATCGAGTTGGGTCCGACGGTCTGGAATCCGAGGTCGGTTGCAATTGCATCACGGTCGAGGCCGGCGAAAGGGTTGCCAGCCAAGGGACCGGAGCCAAGAGGCAAGACCGAGATGCGGGGCATCAGATCACGCAACCTGGCAAGATCGGAAGCAAAGTAGGTGGCATGCGAAAGGAGGAGATGCGACCATCGGATGGGTTGAGCACGCTGAAGATGCGTGTAACCAGGCATGAGTGCGTCAACCTCCTCCCTACCACGTGCGATCATGACTTGGATCAAGTCCTTGAGATAGCCTTTGATGGCCTTGACCTCGTCCATGAGCCAGAGACGCATGTCGGTGGCGACCTGGTCGTTCCTGGACCTACCGGTGTGCAGCTTGCCACCGACGCTGCCGATGAGCTCGGTGAGACGTCGCTCGTTGGCGGTGTGGATGTCTTCGTCGTCTGGGTGAATCTTGAAGGTGCCGTCCTTCCACTCCTGATTGACCTTTTCGAGACCAGCGACGATGACGTCCTTCTCCTGCTCGTTGAGTACACCCGTCTTGACGAGGGCACGGGCGTAGGCTTGCGAACCACGAATGTCCTGCGCGTGCATACGCTTGTCGTAGGAGAGCGATTCGTTGTAGGCGAAAAGGAGAGGATCATTTTTGCCGGTGAAGCGGCCTCCCCAAAGCTTGCGCTTGGTGAAATCGTCGGATGTAGAAGCCATTGTTGTATGAACTATGCGATAATGATGGTGATGATGATGATGATGATCGAGAGCAAAGGTTGTCGGGATTGGAGCAGACAAAAGTGAGTTTTGGTTGTGGTCCATGCGAGGTTATCAATTGGTTATCGGAAGAAACGAGCTGGTGCAGTGCTGCACGCGAGGTGACTCCTCTCTTTTTTCTCTCTGCACAACTCTAAAATTTTGGTTGAAGCTGCAAAAGCAAAAAACATTCTACTCGCACGTAAAGGTGGCTCAGGCAGCTGCACGTACAGTATACGGCAAGTGGGCTGAGTACGATTGTGACACAGATACCGCAGGCTCAAGCGTGGGAAAGCAGCCCAACGTGGATCGGAAGAGATCAAGCCTCGTTGAGGAAGCCACCTTTACAACGTCGGTCGGCGCAGAAGGAGGCGCAGCGCATTCGAGAACAACTCAGGAGCACGACGCAGCAGTTTCAGATGCTTTGCACGAGACAGAGTGTCGGCCTAAGAGAACCTCAAGTGTCTGGCGGAGCTGGATTTCTGGGCGTTGGCAGCAGGCGGCTGCGAAGCGTGCACCTGAAGCGACAGTCTCCCTCCCGGCCAACTCTCAGATAATCCAGACACACAAGTCTAGTTGGCGACCATCGAGGCACAGCATCAGCGTGGTGTTTACTGATTCAGGACAGACTTTTCGGAGTTGTCTTGAGAATTACAGTATGGCTGGCTGTTTGGACGCTTCGAGATTTGTTCATGGTCTCAGATCAAGCCTTGCCAGTCGATCATCTGCTTCTTGTTCGGATGGCTTCGACCTTCGATCGCGCAAAGTGAGCTCGCTAAGACATCAGTAGTGCGTCCAAGTCCGAACTCTCGCTTAAGTCTCAGCCTCGACCGCCCTTAGGTACAGTATCACTTACCGGTCAGCCGCAAGACCGGTCGCCGAACAGGGTCAGCTCGTCTATGGAGCGCTGTGTACTTGAACGTGGAAATACGTCGCTGGTAGACTGGTCTGCTTCAAGCGAGTGGGTCGAGCGAGATAACGTTAGCCCTGAAACTACTGTAGGAGCTATTGGCTGCACAGGTACATAGGAGATCGCAAGGTCTATCTAAGTTGACCGCCGCTGCGAACAATTTGGCAACTGCCTCCGCGTGCTAACATACAAGCATCAGTTTTCCCACGTCGGATTTGATTGGCGAAAGCTTTCCAACAGCATTTCCGAAAGCTAAGTTTCGTTACCGACTCGACGTCAAGTCCGCTGAGCCGACTCCGTCTGAGTAAAGTACTGTAGCTTGATCAACAAATGAGTTACAGCACTCAACTCGAAACTCGCAAGACCAAGACAGGTCCGAGCCTTTGTCTCAGAAGCCGAGCTCGGAACCGGCAAGGCTCTACAGACCAGAGGAACGTGCACCTGTTCTTTGCCTCAAGTTGCGTTGCTGCAGGCATGCTCGAGTCGAGAGCTCGCTTGGGAACCAGAGAGAGAGGCATTTTGCGTCGATCATATCTTAGAACATTGCATTCTTTTTCACAGGAGGCAGCAAGCAACACAAGCGGTGACCCTTGAAATTCTGTCTTGTCTCCCCGCTACCTCGCTTAACAGATGCTACTGTCCAAGCAGAGTGGCCTAGCATCCGTCTCAGTGTTGCTCTGCCTTCACGTCTTGCCGCGGTTGACTAGTCGTCTTGGCTCGCTTGGAGTAAGTTATGGCAAGGTTGCAAGCCTGCCTTTCTGCACTAGATTCCTTTCCACCTGACCCTGAAATCCCTCTTCTCCGTGTTCTACTCACGCTTGACACTTTGCTGGCGCCTGCGTATATGGTTCCGGTACTGAGCTCCATGTGCAATACAGTAGCGAATCAAGCGAGCCTCGTGAGTTACTGTACCCGTCGTCCGGGTATCGAAGACAAGCGCTGGCAGTTGCAATTGCTGCGACTGTCTCGACCTTGCATCTTGACACTCGCCCGCGGGTCTCTCTCAGCTTGACACTCTGAACTCTGTCGTCTTGACCTTCACCTTCGTTTTGATATCCTCGTTCTTCAGCCTACCACTTCCTTTCGACCTCTCGACCTCTCGACCTTTCCACCCGCGAGCCCCGACCGTCTCTTCTCGGACATCCTCTACACCCTCCAACCGCCGTACTTCACCATATTGCTGAAGACAGTTGACAAGTACACTTCACCACCATTGTTGTCGCTTCGCCTCTTTCCCACCCCACTCACAACCGTACAGGACCCCCATCTTGCTTCATCTGGTCCCGCATGCATCTTCAATAGCCACCTCGAAATCGATCAACACGAATCACATCCGAATCACTGGACCAATCACATTCCATCACTTCTGCTGCCGGTCCCACCACTGTCCTTCCTCGCAGCCCACACGTTGTAAAAGTATTGGTCATCCTTGAAGCAAGGGCGGATCTACTGCAGCTCGGTTGACAAGGTGAGCGCCTCATTTGTCGGTCGACGGCAGCTTTGCCTTTGCTTGTCAACCCGAGATTCTGGTACGACCCTCCCACCCTGAAACGCCAGCTCCTTACTGCATCGCTTCGTCTGGCCTATTCGGAAGCTGCATCTATCCTGCGAGGCCCAGCCCACCCAAGCCACCCAGTCCGTGCCGCCCTGACTCGCGCGATCAAGCCGCCCTACGCTGATCATCTCTGGCAGCGCACTGCAAATTTACTTTCAAGCCATTCAGATCAGTCAGCTTAACTTCATTGTCTGTTGCCCATCGTCGTCGGTCGCTAAATACTCCTGCAAATGCTGTTCACGTAGACCATGTCGCCCATCATCACCCACATCCCGAGCGCCAACTCGCCCGATCCGCCTTCTTCGTCAACGGGCGTGGAGCTGCTGGACGATGCCAGCAACAGTGACGTGCGCCTCAGGATTCTCGCCGCCCGTCAAAAGAAGAAGGCAGAACTGTCAGCATCAGTCAGCCTTGGTGTGGATGAATCTTCACGCTCCAATCCTGACCGTCTTACGTGGATTGGAGTCGACGACGGCCTTGACGAGTCCGCAGCTGTTCCTTCTCACAGTGACGACGACGATGCGGACAGCACAATCCTCGGTCACTATATTCAAGCCTTACCCATCCCACCCAAAAAGGCTCTCTCTGCGGAGCAAGAGCTGAAAGCTTTCAGATCTTCGTTCGCCTCCGAGGACACATGCGGCAGCTCGCACGAGTCCAGCTCTCAGATGAGCTGCTTGTTGGACGACGACACAGACGCTCACAGCCTGCATACCACAACGGCAACCGACACTTCGTCAGGTCCTCCATCCCGACGCTCGTCGAGCAAGCGTGCAAGCAGCATCGCCTCGCATCGACAGTCCGACACGGTTCCCGGCAGAGAAATCATCACAACGGCATCGTCATCGTTATCGTCAAAACCGAACGGTCCGCCCCCAAAACTGCCTCTCCCGCCCAAGCCTCTTACGCCGCCACTTGCCCGCAGCCCTTCCACAAAGAATGGGGAGTTCGCCGCTTCCCGTAGATCCGGTCGTGCCTCTGCACTCACGGTTGCTTCGCCTCGGTCTTCAGTCAGCGCACAATCAAGCTGGAGGACCAGCGGCGCTACTCTCGCTTCCCCACGCCCATTGAGCGCCTTCAAGGATCAGACTGGATCTCACGAAAATTCGGACGAGGAACTCGATGGTATCCGCGACATCTCCAATCATTTTCCGGCTCCAAACTCTGCGTCTAGTGTGCGCACATGTTCGGTCTTACGCATCTTAGAAGAAAAGCGCACGCACTCCAGCAACCACTCAGAATCCTCATCAGAGCCCTCACACATCCAGCCACAGCCGCATCGCCCTAGCTCATCGTCCCGCCGAGCCTTGGTCCCAGTTCGAGAAAGCTTGGAAAATGCTCTTTCTGACGAAGCGACTGCAGAGGATGACCAGCTTAGCGCTGCTCAAGGCGAGCAGAGTCATGATAGCACACTCTCGGATGTTCTCAATCTGGCCGACAGTCAAGGCGTTCTCATGATTGGCAGGCGAGCCCAGCAATCCTCCTTGCTCAATGGCGTCAATGTTGCTCGAGTCGGACTTGGTGCTCAAACGCTGTCGCGGCACAATTCCGAGCATTCCTTGCACTCTATCTCAGCTTCACAGAAAGCAGCTTCATCGCCGGGATCAGAGCAGCTGGAAGTGATGCGGGATTCGCAGCAAGACCAGATGCAGGAATCGAGGTCCAAGCAATACGAACCACGGAAACATCATCAGCGGACAGGAAACATGTCCAGGAGCATGAGCGAGCTTATGGCGGCTCTTGACCTCGACGCAAGCGAATGGGGACAGCGCCTGGGCCAGTCAGAAAGCACGAACTTCCGGGACGCACAAGGCGGCTCAATGCAAACAAGGGAATCCCAGCTCTTGGACGGCAGGCCCCCACAATCTCAAGCGAGCCTTCCGACCAGCAATTCCAGCCCGCGGATGGAACTCCCTGCCTCGGATTCGTTGCCAGACTCGATGCCGTCCTTGAGCTCGTCAGGATCACAGGAGCTGTCGCTTGATGACTCTCGCGGCCCAGCGACGGCCGAATCATCGCTCATCCGCTCGAACAGCGCGAAAAGTGCGGCTTCACTTGCCGCCACGGCCGACACGGCGCACGGCAATGGCACCAGCGGTGATTATTGTTCCATCTACAACGCCCATCGCGGCTCGACTAGTACGATGGCATCTTGCCTAACTGCACCGGTCGTGCGCATCGAAGATCCCGAGGGAGACCAGCTTTCCGACTCGGAGCTCGACAGCGATACCTCTTCCATCGACGACATGCCCAGGAAGCGCAACAAGCTCAGTCGCAAGAAAAGTCTTGGCTTCGAGCAGCAACGAGCTACATTGCGTCCCCGCCCTTCATTGGTCGCTCGATCCGCTTCTCTCTCTTCCGGCCCAAGCAAGTCTTTCCAATCAACTTTGGAACCGACAGAAGAAGAGGACCTGACGTCGTCAAATTCTACAACCACCACGGCCACTAGCGAGGGCAACAATGATCCTTACGCATTCTACGAATTCTCTCCGAGCTTGCCGCCTTTCATGCCAGCCGGCCTGTCTCCAATCGACCTGACTGGCAGGGGCACGTGGTCGAGCATCGTCGCTCGTGCGTCAGAACGTATGCGCTCCCGCCAGCCATCGGTGGCCTCGCTAGCCTCCTTCGCCACTACCGAATCCGGGCCTGTCTCTTTACGTCAGGTTCGCGCCACTGCGCGAGCCAAGCGGAGAAATGCCGATGCAGCTCATCGCGCTCGCGAGCAAATGTCGGATCGCTTTGCTACCATGAGCTACCAACCTTTCGCTATTCACGACCATGCAGCTTCATTCGCCAACCACGGTGGTGCGTCGCCAGTTCCTGGCTCCTCCACCTCCGTTCGTGGTGCTTTCAGCCCTGTGGGAGGCTTGGTGTCTGGACGAAGTTCCGCGATGAGCATCGCTAGTTTTGCGGATTCCGTCACTGTTGCCGCAGGCGATTACGGTACACGCTGGCCAGTCGCGATCGGTGCTAACGAAGGTGCCGCGTTTGACGATGCTGCGTCCATGTATACTTCGACGCATTATTCGCTATCAAGGACTCCATCGGCTTCTGAGCCTCCAGCGAAAAAGTATGTCGAGTTCTCCATGCAGACATCACCTCAGCCATCGCCGACGGAGAGCAAGTTCGCACCTGTTGACACTCTCACCGTCGATGATGCGGTGCATCGAGCGGATGCACAGGTTGGGACCAATCTCAGATCAGCTCCGGCCAGTCATTTGCGCACTGGTCTGGACTATCTTGGCATTGATGCCCCTCTGCGTCGCCGCAAGAGTGCTACTTCGCTTCTCAGCATGCACGATATGACTTCCGAGCTGGACGAGCCTGGTCTTTGGCCATCACGGATTCGAGCGCCGCGGCTATCTTCAATGTCGAGGCGGCGTAGCGAGGAACAACACGTCAGCGCAACAGCCTCCGATGAGGGCACTAACAGCGACGAAGAATCCGACTTGGACGTCGACGCAAACCTCGAGGACCTTGCAGAGCGTTCCGGAGTACTGGACTTGTCGCGCGGATCCAAGCGAAAGATGCATTCGACTGCCACAGACACGCACGAGCCGGTCTCTGGCAACGACAGCACAGATCGACCCATCGCTTCGATCCCAGCTAGATCTCGTCGGATTTCAGCAGCGCTGGACCGCATCCGAGCACAGCGCGTCTTGCGTGGTGCGGGCTGGGCCAGCTCGGATGACGAGGACTACATGGGAGTGCTGAACACGCCGCGTAGAACAACTAAAACCGCTCGACCCTCTCTTCCAGGCAGCGTCCCGAGCAAGGTCACCAGCGGTGCGGGTTCGATCCGCAGATCCAAGTCTATGGCATCCATGGACGGTTCTAGGCGTGAGGTCTCTGCCCGATCGATGCTTCGAGTACGTTCTCCAAGTCCGGATCTGAGCATCCTGACCAACCCGAGCGATGACGAAGAGATCCTTCTCACTGCAGATCTCGATATAGATCCTGCTGAAGTCTCGCACAAGTCGATCCTGGATGAGGAATTCGACATGATGGTCGGTCAGACGATCACGTCGCGTTTCTCGAACTCTGTCAAGCCGTCGAGTCAGACTCAGACGCCGCGTGCGAGCAGCGAGGCATCGAGCAATCAAAACTCCGCGTCGGACAATGATGGTGTCGTCGTCACCGAGATCAGCGACCAATCTAGTTTCGAGGATAGCAAGGATTCGCAGCAGACAGTGCAGATGCGCACCCGCTCAAGAACAAGTTCGATGAGCAGCGTGATCGAGATGATTCAGGAAGCTGATGAGCTTCTTTCATCGACAGGGCACTCGATCGGGCACAGCTCGTCTGGCCATGAAACAAGCGTAAGTGATTCGGGTGGAACCAGTGGTCATGATCCACCGAGGCCGAATCAGGCGGCTGTGCTGGCAGTGGCAGATATCCTCCGCCGTCGGGCGTCGACGCGATCGAAAGCTTTGCCGACTCCCGCCATGCCATCTTCCAGCTCAGCGATCGAGGAGCAAGTGTGTACGACTGATGCTGCCCAGCCCGGAACGATGGAAAATGTTGCCGCCTCGCCTAGCATGCAGGAAACGCCCGACACCAGGGCTGGATCCGAGATCTGGACAAGCTTCCATGCGGATCGATCTAGCAATGCTTCGACTGCTACGACATGGTCGTACCGCAGCGTCGAGGATGCACAGCCTTCTCGAGAGCCGGAATCCGAGGAATCAGGATCACAAAACACCACTGCAGAGATTGAGGCTGATTCAGCAAGAAAAGCGGAATCGGCGAATGCCAGGAACCAGACTCGGGCCATTCCCATTCTGCGCAGGAAGAGCAGTGGGCTTCCTGTCGCTCGGCCTGCAAGTCAGAAACCATCGAGGCCGTCGCTACCGCTCCCATCGAAGCCGGATGGTCTGCATCTCAAACATGGTGGCCAAGGCAGCACGACAGGAAGCAATGGTACTATTTCACCACCCTCACATCCGGCGATGCGCAGGTATCAAAGTGTTGCCAGCCTGCGAACGCGGATGCCGTCGGATGGGAGCAGATCCATTGCCAGTGGTCAGGGCTCAAGGGCTACAGCAAGGTACAGCGATGGACCGCTCCCCGTCACGCCTTCTAAGGCAATCCGCAGCGTGGGAGGCGGCGTCACGCCGTCTAAGCTGCCAAGCCTCAGATCTGCTGCGAGCGTCACTTCACTCCCAGCATGTCGAGCGGTCACGCCCGCCGATAAGCGAGCCCGAGAATGTCAAACGCCTCAAAGGTTGCCCGTGCTGAGCGGGACTGGCCAGAGCCGCTTGCCGTCGCCACGCGGGATGCGGATCAGTGGTCTACCGCGACCTGCGACTTCATCCTAGCAAACACATACAAACCGCAGTCGATGCTACTTCTGCTTCACTGTCTCCTTCCACTTTCACCATTCGGTATGCTCTCTGACTTTCATGTTCCTGTTCGTTGCTTTCTATATACCCGCTTTGCTTTGTTTGTCAATTGTCAGAGACGCAGCTTTGGACTGCTTCCCCATTCTCGATCAACTGATTCGGCAGTGTATCGACTGTGAGGAACAAGTCATGAACGATGCAAGTGGGTGAATGCGTTGTTGATTGCGGGAAAGGCAAATCGCCGGAGATGCTGGGCCACGTTTTGGGCCGTGGCTAGGATCAAATTTGATTTTCAGCAGCTGCTAGCCGCGGTGCATGGGCCAGTGCAACTCATCATACGTTCTACTCAGCCTCCTTCCTGCCGTCCGCAGCCTTGAAGGGACAAGAAGGATCGAGAAAGTCTATAGCAAGAGGTAGCAAGATGAGTAACGCAACATATACACAAGGATATTCGGAGGCAGTGCTGAGGTCTCATGCCTCACGCACAGCAGAGACGTCGGCTGCATTTTTGCTTCCTCATCTGAAAGCGGATGCCAAGATCCTCGACATTGGTTGCGGACCGGGAACGATAACAACTTCGATGGCGAAATACGTTCCAAGAGGTAGCATCGTCGGCACAGACTATTCTGCTGAGGTGGTGGCAGAGGCGCAAAAGCGACTCAAGCAGCTCGCGGTGGCAGCAAAGTCGGATGAAGAGCGCAAGCTGACTGAACGATGCAGCTTTCAGGTAGCATCGGTCTTCGAATTGCCATACCCAGACGATTCGTTTGACGTCGTCTATTGCCATCAAATGCTGCTGCACCTTCCTCAACCTTGGAATGCACTCAAGGAGATGCGACGAGTCTGCAAACGTGGCGGGCTCGTAGCTGCACGTGAAGGCGACTTCAGCTCGTCCATCCTCTTTCCAGAGACTGAAAGCTTTCAACGCTGGATCGATACTTCCACCGCCATCTATCGCTCAATCGGAGCAGAACCAGACGCAGGTCGAAGGCTTGTAAGCTGGGCCATCAAAGCAGGCTACCCAGCAGGCCCAGAGCACATTACATTCTCGTCGAGCAATCAGGCATACGGGGGGCAACCGCACGCAAAGTTTTGGGGCCAGATGTGGTCGGAACGTATTGCGGCGGAATCGTGGAAGAAGCAAGCATTGGAGACGGGCAAGGTGAACGAGCAGCAGCTCGAACAAATGCATCAAGATTGGTCGACTTGGAGCGACGCACCAGATGGAGTGTTTATCATGGTCTGCGGCGAAGTGCTGCTGCGCAAGTGATATTGGGGTTCCACAAATGAATTAACGGTTCATGGGAGTCAGTTACTGCATTTTGTCTCGAACAAGGCAACAGACGTCCGAAGACGTATGCGGCTCACTGATGTGTGTGAGAGAGAGAGAGGAAGCCAACCACAAACGACTTTTCCGCGGGCCGCGGACCGCGCACCACGCCAATTGGAACGTGCGCGAACGAGTCGCAACGGCATCGAAGACCCAAGGATTTGAGCTGTTCAGGGTCTAGAGCTGAGTGAGACAGTCCTCTGAAGCCGACGGGTTGGTCACAGGACGACTCAGCGATCATGAGCAAGCACAGGACCAGAAGCCTTTGAGCTGTGCTCCCGAAGAGTTGTGGTGGCGATGCTGAAGGCCCGCGTATAAAAAGGAAACATTCCCGCCTTGCTTTTGTTCTTGCCTCCTCCCCATCTTCTGTCAAACTTACGAAGCATCGTTGAGATCGGCGCAATCCCCGCACCCAATCGTCATTCGAAGATCAAGGATCGTTGTAATCGCCGGACAGCATGTTGGCTCCTATCACCGCACTTGTCGGCCTGACCAGTTCCGCCCTGGTCTCTGGTAAGTTGAAACTTGGCAAAAGTTGCGATTCAAAGGGTTGGAAATGAATTGTACACGGACGCTGACAATGCCCTCACTTGGTACATCCCCTTTCTACATTGAAACAGGTCTGACATTGGCCTATCCTCTATTGATCAATACGCACTTTCTGGACGAACAAGGAGCCAAGATCGCACCGGCTGCCCTGCACGTCAATTTGAACATTGCTCAAAGGCTCACGCTGTGGGAGCGAGCGTTTAAAGCGGGTTTTGTCGTACCGGCATTGTCGCTGCTCACCGCCGTCTGACAGGATTTGCTCTAAGCCATGACGCCAGGAACGACAAGACGGTATTTGCGAAGCGTCTGGGCAGCAACTGGGAACAGCGCAAAAAGCTTATCCTTGGATCAGCCGTGTTGACTGGCAGCTTGGTTGTCTTTACCGTCCTTGCCATCCTGCCTACCAACAACAAGCTCATAGCGTTGAGGCAAGCCGCCAACAACAAGGAGCAGATCGACGTAGCTCAAGCCGAATCACTGCTGCGAAAGTGGACGCAGCTGCACAATGTGCGTGTTGGCGCTGCTCTCTCTGGCTTTGTCCTCGCCCTGTACTCTTTCATCGTCTTGTAATTGACTGTCATTCAATCTTTGTCGGCTTTTACTTTCCGAGTGTCTGTTGTAGCGTCGTCCATGTGACGCGGGATGGCGCGCAAAACTCAAGTTGACCGACCTTATCTTTCCTGCTGCGGACTGCATGTGGCGAAACCCTTCTTTTGCTACGCGAGCTTCAGTCCGGGCAGCCGGGCATCACCACACTCAAAACTCAAACTTCGCACAACTTTAACTGACAGCTCGTACCGCAGATGATAAGACTCTGAAACTTGCTCGCTACTTCGCTCTTTCCTACCATTCCCTTCTTCTGTCTCGTATGCAACACCATTGCGTCTGTGGCAGCCATGACGATCCCCCTCGACAGTACCTTCGCCCAACCGTCAACGCAGACCAAGGTGTTGGGGGAGCTCTTATTTACCCTTGCAGATGACGAACTCGAGCATGAACCTGACTTCTATCACGAGCTTCACGAGCCTCATCAAGAGAAGCCCAAAAAGTCGGCTTGGAAGGAGCTCCTATCCTTACGCCCAGAACTTGACTCCCTGTCTAAACGCTCGGAGGAGGAGCAGCTCGACATTGTCAGATCTAACCTTGCTCAGCGTGGGCTTGCCACGCTCCCTCATCACAGCCAAGTTCTGGCAGACAAAGGCATTGATACGCAAGCGGACTATTCCGCATTCATCAAAGAGAATCAGGAGTAGGTATTAACTGCTTCCGTCCCTCTTTTCATAGTGATATCGGTCGTAAGTAGTGTGCTGACATCCTCAATCTTCGAACCGTTTGTCGACTGGTTCATCAAGACTGATGAAAAAGATCACAGGTGCCGATCAAGTCATTGTCTGGAATACCGCCAGGCGCGAATCCACCGTCTCCGTCTCTGCTAGCCTTGCTGGAGAATATGACAGACAGCGTAGGCCACAAGGCATCTAGTCCCGCTTCGACATGCCTCTCGAACCTCCGGCAAGTTATGCGCACATCGATCAGGATCACACATGGGGTGCACAGGTGTGCTCCATGGCCATCGCTGGTACCCTTTGCCTGCTCGATGGGCAAACAATGATGGATCCTTTCGAGGCAATGGACAAGGACATCGGAAAGCAATTCTCTAGGACCATGATCATCAACCTCTGGAGGCCTGTTTGTGGGACCGTCTACGACAAGCCGCTCGCAGTGGCAGACTACCGCTCCATCACAAAGACGTCGCTCTCGAGGCACGCAAACTACTTCGGTTGCGGCTTTGACATCCACGAAGATGCTGCTCAGCGATGGCACTTCATTCCGCAGCAGACCAACGACGAATTACTTGTCTTCAAATGCTACGATTCGCTCTCGCTCCAACAGCAGCAGCAACAATTGCAGAATGCTGACGTCCAAGCCGAAGCGCTCTATGGCGCACACTGTGCGGTGATGACTTTGAAAGGGGACCTTCCCGAGCCTTCGCCCAACGCACCACCAAGAAAGAGTGTCGAGTTCCGCTTTGTTGCCGTCTGGCGCTGAAAATATATCGTGTCTTCTCATTCGTCGAATCTCAGCTGTAACTATTGTCACCATTTCTTCATCCTCGCATATCGAACCAGGTTGCGTCTGTGTTTTTGAAAACAAAAGAGAATGTGCCACGGACGATGCTTGCTTACGCTGTATTCTCTGGCCTGCGTAACGGCTCGGGACGAGTGGCAAAGTAGGTCGACGTCAAGATGGCAGCACTGACGAACTCCATCATGGTCACCAAACAGGTTTCTTCAACGATGAATTGTTGCGTAAGACCATTTGCGTCGTAGACCTCCGAATTAAAGTACTATGGCGAGGACAGAGGTGAAGTAGAAAGAACGACGAGATCAGTTTTCTGAATGAGATCGGACAGGAACGCAAAAGGATCTGTGTACTCGCATTAAGATCGGGTAGAACCGCCTGAAGGACACCAAATATACCGCGCACAACTAGGAACGGCCAAGTGACGAGCAGCAACAGCAGTGTGGGATGAGCGTACCATGGCCTTCTTGACGATGATATTTGATCCGATTTCGACACCTCCGGTCTTTTCGCTTCAGCAAAGGGCGAGCTAGCAGGTACAGGCGGGCTGTCGTACCTATACTCTCTGTGTTGATGAATAGTGGCAGCGATGCAAATCAGCAACGCAGCATTGATCGACAAGAAAACTGCTTGTCCTGCCGCTCTCATGCCCCTTGAGGTGTCCAGCTTCGATTTGACTTGGCTAGGTGTCAGGTTCTTGTCAGTATAGGCAGCAGAACTGAGCGAGCCACCCGAGATGATGATAGCGTTCGCAGCAGCGAGTAGCAAATCGACGATTATGATGCGCCTATTGGAGACCTCTTTCTTGTCGCTGCTGTTGCACTTCCACTGGAACACACTTCGCAGACGCCTCCGCCAACCAGAAGGATCCTTTGCTGGATCTTTAGGCTCCATCCAAGAATAGCCCCAGTGTTTGCGTTGCCAGGCAATCAAGTAGCGTGCTGTACAAATGACCAGCGTAAAGTACCCTTCGGCGCCAAGCACATAGTAGGCGACGAGAAGGTGGATGTTTCGATAGCCAACGATGCCGAACGAGAGGCCGCAAGCTTGCGAAGCGAGACGAACAAGTACATGCAATAGCAGCACGAGCCAACGTGATTTCCAAGGCACTTTTCGGAGGATGAAAAGAGTCGAAAGGAGTATGAACAGCAGGAAGTAGAGAATGAGAAATACCAGCGAAGCGCTGGCAAGTGGTGACCACATCGTTGCTTTAACAGCGATGCTTGCGATGACGATGAAAGGGTAGCAAGTAGCTCCACCGCGGTCTATATATTTATCATGAACCCATCGTATGTCGAATGAGTCACTGGACTCAGCCTCGGAAACATTCAAGCACAGTCATGAAACCGACGGTCGAGGCGCGCCATTCCGACTCTGCTCAGCTGCTAACTTGGATGCGGAAGCTGTGTCGCGCCGCTGATAAGGCGAACCAGTGTTCCTGCTGCGCAACCGATGTTACAGGAACGAGAACCCGAATTCGGAATCCTCATCGACTTGCATGACATGTGACAAGGCTCAATCTCCGCATCAGCAAGATGTCACACAACATCCTTACGCCGCGTCGAAAGGCTTAAAGGGGGCATCGTCCACGTTTGCCGAACATGTTCTCGAACATACCACAGAACATTCATTCATGTCCACGCATGCTCGTTGGTCTACCGTACGGGTGTCGAATGAATTGTAGCAGTCCTGTCTCGCTTGAAAATCTCTTCTGGTCGCATCGTTTGCGCAACAGATCAAAGCCGGCAAAAGGTTATTTTTGCGAGCCCGGCAATTTGGTAGTGTGGGGAAAAACGTCGAGGCAGTCTGCGCCGCAGATCATGTTTCTACCGCGCCATGGATGACGTTCTTGCCACCGTAAAATATCCCGACCGCTCGCCGACGAATGCCGAAAGTGAAGCCTTAAGAGAGAGCAAGGGTGCAAGGAGGTTACAAAAGATTTGACCGACGTTCGCGCAGAAAGCAGCGCCAAGTGACAATTGTTCACGCCCCCTATGCCTTGTCGGTGATCTCTGCTGAACTACCGAAAGCCTTTGCGCCGCTAACAAATAGCTCGTATTTCGGCGATCTCGTTGATTATGATGCGAGTCTCGGCACGACATCGTGCAACGTGACCGAGCTGAACAGCTTTCAACAACATCTCTTAAGCGAACGTGGACAACGAGATTATCGTTGACACACAGAGACCGACTAATACCACCCTGCTTGGCCCCTCCAGATAGGTCTAGGTGGACACTAACATTGCCGATGCCGAAGTGACATGCCTGGAACAAAGAAGATTCGCAAACAGACAATGGCAGGAAATGTGGGGTAGACTCGCTACCATGCCCAATGGGACCCTCGCCAGCGGATCTCATGCCTCTTCAGTGGCTTTGTTGCCACAGCTATGGGTTTCTTGATAGCTGCTCAATGTTGGATAGAGCCTTGAAGGCATATATAGATGAGGCTGGCCACCTCACATTTCAGAACGAACACACCTACCCGTCCCGACCCGACCCTCCAGTCTCAAAAATGATTCTACCTTCGATGATCGAGCTGAGCTTGGTCATAGCTGGCATCCTCAGCACAGCCTTCCCTGCCTCAGGAACTGCTCTTCCTGCATCTCACTTGCGTTCGCGTCAATCTTCCGATGCCGTGCCCAGACCCGGTATGGGCTTCAACACCTACAACCAAGTTTCGTGCTCACCCACCGAAGCCAACTCGCACACCACAATGGATCTCATGCAGTCACAAGGCTACATCGCTGCCGGATACAACTTCTTCCAGGTCGATTGCGCCTAGGCCTCCAGAACCACTTCGCGTGACTCATCTGGCAATCTCATAGTTAACACCAATTCGTTCCCCTCGGGTATGAACAGTCTAAGCTCGTATGCAACCTCCAAAGGTCTCGAATTTGGACTGTATTCTGACGCCGGTGTGCGAGCCTGTGATCCTCAGGTGCCCAGTCCTGTTCTGGGCAGCTTGGGTCACGAATCTCAGGATGCAGCCCTGTTTAAGAGCTTCAACGTCACCTACTTGAAGTATGATAATTGCTACGCCGATGGCAGTACGGCTGCCGACAATGCACCCAAGAACGCCCGCAGCGATTTCCCATCTCGCTTTGGTGTGATGAGCCAAGCATTGTCGAATGTCGGTATCAACAAGTTGCTGATTTGCCAGTGGGGCGTCCCGCAGAAGCAGTCCGATGGCAGCCTTGTCGGCCCTGCTCAATGGACCTCGGGTCTTAGTACGTCGTACCGTCTGTTCGACGACATCGCTGAAGGCTGGATCAACGTGGAACGCATTCTGAACCAGGCTATCCCGATCTCACTCAATGGTCGCAGCGGTCCAGGACATTTTGCCGACGGTGATCTGCTAGAAGGTGGCAATGCAGGAATGACGATCGACGAACAAGCTACGCATTTTGCTTTCTGGGCCATGATCAAGAGCCCTCTGGTCATCTCGACGGATCCGTCCACCATCTCGTCCGACGCCAAGGCAATTTTGCTCAACAAAGGCTTGATCGCTGTGAATCAGGACAGCCTGGGTGAGCCTGTCAAGCTGATTGAACGAAGAACGAACGACTTTGATCTTCACGCTGGGAAGCTTGCCAACGGCGATTTGGCGGTGCTTGCTTTTGACTGGACCAACACGCAAAGGACCATTATCATCGATTTCTCCGATCTGAACATTTCATCTGCTGACGTCGAGGATTTGTGGGATGGTACATCCCAACAAGGCGTGAGCTCGTATAGCAAGCAAGTCAACGGTCACGGTTCTGTTCCTCTGCGTCTGAGCAACAGTAAGTACGACAACACGGGCGCTCCCGCTTTGACCTACATCGAAGCTGAGTCGGGCACGCTCGCCGGCTCTGCCGCCACAGCCCCATGCTCCGGCTGCTCGAATGGCTCCAAGGTCGGCAACATTGGTAACGGCGCATCCAACTCGCTCACTCTCAGCGGCATTAGTGCCAGCGCCGACGAAGTGGTGCTCTACTTTGACTATATCAATGCGGAAGTTGGGTTCTCGTTTGTAGGCGCGACCAATCAGCGAACTGCACAGATCAGTGTCAACGGCGGAAGCCCTCAAAACGTCAGCTTCCCTCTGACGGGCTACGATTGGGGAAAGGATGTGACAATGGGCTACAAGGTCAGACTCACAGGTTTCCAGAGTGGTCAGTCGAATTCGATCACCATCTCCAATCCCAACGCGTACGCACCCGACTTTGATCGCGTCGGATACGTTGCCTGAAGTCAGGAGCGCAAGCCAATCACTCTCTCCTCAAAGTCAATCTTCAGTATTTCAATGCGATTTACAGTGAAGTTGTGATGGTATTTACGATAATGGAGAAAGGTGCTGATCATCACCACATGGATGCGGCTGCATCAGTGGAAGGCTTGCTCAACGTTGGTTCGAGAGGAGCAATGACCAAAAGATAGCCTTTTCTAACACCCGACTGTCTTGTGTGTGACATTGATAAAATGCTTGAGCCGTCTCCGTACTTTTTGAGTGCACGATCGCGCTTCCTGTCCATCTTGGCCATCTTCCTCTCTTGCTTTCGCTCGTCCCTCTTTTCCTTTCTCTCTTCTTTCCTTTGCTTCCTCAACATCTTTCTCTGCTTTTGTCGAGCTTTCCAATGCCTGTGGGCTGGAAATGGGATTCGCGTTCGTCATCGCTGCTGTCGGATGAGCTGCTAGAGCTCGAGCTTGAGCTGCTGGACGAGGCAGATGTGTTGGTTCGCTTGCGCTGGCTGGAAGCGGTGAAAGACGATCCGGGGATAGGAGCGTTGGGAGAGCGAGCAGTGAGCCTTTCTCCATTGAGAAGGATGTATACATCGAGATTCCTCGCTGTGAAGAAGCTCTGCTGCCACATTTCGACAGTCTCGCAGATGAGGGGATCTTTGCGCTTCTTCATGCCTTTCTCGATGGCACGAGTGACAAGGAAGCCGGTGACGCCCAGATGCATAGTGACAGGTGCAACGTTGGAGATGATTCGCTGTTTTCCCGTCAACCTTCCGCCCACGGAGAGATCTTCCAAGAATCGATCCCAATCGGCAGCGCTCACGTTGCGTTGCACCATGAGTCCACCAGGATAGACAGGCAGGAAACCGTCCGCGAGAAGTTGCTTGCTGCTCTCCTTCTTACCAGCGCTGCTGACGTAGATGGGCTCGAAGTTGCAAAGCGGGTAAAGCTGAGATGGCTCGAGGCGTCGCGAGAAGCTCGGTGGGGGAGCCACAGCGCGTTGCTCCGTGGAAGGACCAGAGAAGCGCATCTTGAGGCGTGTCTCGAGATCGACTTGAGGCAGGTGGGTGAGTCGAACATCGTGTGGAGAGGGAGCCCAATCGGGCGAAGTGGCAAAGGGACTACCGAACTGAGCTAGCGCTGTCTGTGGATTGATTGGCAAACCGCCGTACGAGACGGATGCCGAGGTGGCATGACTGACATAGACAGAACGCGAAGAGGAAGGGGATGCAGAAGCGGAGACATAGCTGCTGCTGCTGCTGCTTTGAACATTGGCGGACTCTTGCTGGCGTCTCTGCTGCTCCTTTTCAGAATACTCCTCGAACTGCTTGTCATCATGACGCTGCGAGGGCATCGACCGTGGATGAGCTGTCCAGCCCATTGCGGCGTCGTAACTGGGAGGCATCGCATCGAGTTGAACTGAGCTGGTTCCAGCAAAATGGGAGGTCGTCGAAGCCATCGTGGAAGTTGTGGTCGTTCTTACAATGCGGTGGTCTTGGTTGATTGAGGCGGACGAGTGTGTGCGCTGATCATGATGAACGACTCACAAAGACGGTTCGTATATATACCTTATCTTCAACATCTGTCTCGCCTCCAACATGACATTGTGAGGAGCATGCTACTTTGGAGAGGCGCTCCTCGTTTAGCCGCAGGCGAGTGCGAATAAGGGCCCGAGCAGGTCACCGAGTACGCAAAAGGACCCTTTTTTGACTGGTGCGTTGTTCGGCAGCTGCGTTCCAAAACAGGCAGTTCCGCCGGAAATGCTGTTTCGGCGCCGAAATCGGTCCCGAATTGACGGGGGGTTTTTTTTTCTTTTTTTCTTTTTTTTTTTTTTTTTTTTGCTCTTGCAGCTTAGACGATGTAACAAATCCAAAAAAATCGCTTTCGGGTAAAGAAGCTGCGGTTGATAGCCGGGCCAAATCCCGCAAAATCGAATTGGCGACTCGGCACTTTTGAAGGCTTTGCAGGTGGTAGCCACAACGTTCTTCTCTTCATCCTACGACATCCATACCCAGTCCGTCATTTACAGACATGTCTGATCCAAAGGTGAGCAGGGAGCTCCTGTGCTGTATCAATACAAAAGCGAGACGAATACTGACCCCGAATTCTTTGCTGTTCAATCCAGTCCGGGTATCTTCGAGAGATCTATGTTGGTGGCTTGAGCGGTGGCAAGCCTCAAACGACCGATTTGAAGCTGCTCGAGCAGCAAGCAAAGGCCAAGATCCCATCCGAGGCATACGCATATGTAGCTGGCAGCGCATCCACCGAAAGTACAGCGCGCGGCAACCTCGACGCCTTTAGCAGCTGGCACATTGGTATGTTTGCCTGTACTCCTGTCCTTGTCAAAGCCTCCCCTTATTGACCTTGACTGCGCATCAACAGTACCATCAATGCTTCGAGACGTCTCTCTGGCCGAATTCGACAGCAGCACACGTTTATTTGGGCGAGACTACTCGTCGCCTCTGGTCGTCGCACCGATCGGAGTACAGGCTCAACTGCATCCAGCTGATGCGGATTGTGCTACAGCTCGCGCAGCAGCCCATCTCGAAATCCCCTTTACGCTCTCCTCTGCCACCAGTCGTCCATTGGAGAAGGTGCACGAGTATGCAGGCTTCTCCAAAGGAAACGAAAAAGAGGACGGCGTAGATGCGTGGTTCCAACTGTACTGGCCACAGGATGACGAATTGACCCAGAGTCTGTTGGCCAGAGCTAACAAGGCTGGATACCGTGTGCTCGTCGTGACGCTCGATACTTGGAACCTTGGATGGCGCCCCAGAGATCTTGACACCGGTGAGTGCTTCCAAGAGGGGAGCAGTTGCTGAACGACATCCACGTACTTACGCCGATCTGGTATCTCCTCTTGCTTTTCCAAACAGCCTACAACCCTTTCCTGACAGGTGAAGGTGTCGCCAATGTTTTTTCTGACCCCGTCTTTATCAAGAAGTATTGTGACGGCAAGGTACGTCTGCACCACTGCGCTTCTGAGAAGAGGCGACTGGCACTGACACAAGCTCTTCGCTTCCTTCCACAGGACCCTCGACGCTCGGACGTGACAAAAGACGAAATCACCGAGGCCTCGGTCGCAGCCATCGCACAGCTCTCTCCCGGCGTTTCTCATACCTGGTCTGACCTAGCCCTGTTGCGTAAACTCTGGGGCCCTAATCCTATCGTCCTCAAAGGTATCCAATCGGTCGCCGACGCTGCACGTGCCGTCGAAGCTGGCATGGATGGCGTATGGGTCTCGAACCACGGCGGTCGTCAAGTCGACGGTGCAGTTGCCTCTCTTACCCAACTTCCCGCCATCGCAGACTACATCCACTCTTTACCTCTCAAACAGAGTCAAGACAAGAAGACCGTCATCTTTGATTCGGGCGTACGTTGCGGTGCAGACATCATGAAGGCGCTATGTTTGGGCGCGGATGCAGTGGCTGTCGGTAGACCCTGGTGCTGGGGTCTCGCTATCAACGGTGAGGATGGTGTGCGAGATGTGCTCAAGACCCTGCTGGCTGATTTCGAGCTCAACGCGGGCCTGGCAGGGTTCCAGTCGACGAAGGAACTTGGTAAACATGCATTGGTACGGGCGGACGGCAAGCTGTAGAGTCAGATTCCTTTCGATTGTCTTGTCTATTAGCTTGCAACGAAGCTCCCAAAATGTGCTGGTGTAAGCGCTCAGCTATACGTCGAGCTGTGACTGCAAATGCTGTGCTACGTGGAAGATCGCCTTATCACAACCCCACTGAGAGACAAGCGTCACGCCGACTGGCAAGCCATCGTCGTGCGCAACACCGGCCGGCACTGCCAACGCTGGCATCCCAGCTAAGCTTGCAGGTGCAGTCAAGACATCCTGGACATATTCTGCAGGATCTCCTCCTTCGCTCTCCCTCATCGCCGAGGCAAGTGTGGGAGCTGTGTCGACAGCAGAAGGTTGAATGATCATGTCCACTCCTTCCTTGTCCTCCTCGCTGTCCAATTTCTCTCTGCTAGAAGGGTGTTGAATGCGCAGCACAGCGGCAAAGTCTTGCTGCACCCGAGCCCGAATGTGAGATGCATTGAGGAAGAAGTTGTCGAACGCATCAGCGGTCAATGCAAACGTGCCGAGCAAGATACGCTTGCGCACTTCGTCGCCGAATCCTGCGGTACGTGTAGCTGCATAGGCATGGTATCCCGGCGTGCGGGACTTGTGGAGCCCATACTCTACTCCATCGTACCGCGCGAGGTTGCTGCTTGCTTCGGTGCATGAAGTGATGTAGTATGCACTGAGCGCTGATGGCGTACTTGGCAGACTGATCTGAACGACTTGCGCTCCTAGCTGTTGCAACGCGTCAACTGCGCGTCGGAAGGACGGCAGCACCCGCGGATGCATTTCAGCGGGGAAGAACTCCTTTGGCACTCCAACGCGGAGACCTTGGAGTGGTTGTGACGAGCTGGAAGAGTCGAGCGAGTTGATCAGGCTTTGCACGGAAGCTGCTGCTGCTGCTCGGGCTTCAACACTTGCGCTGGTTGGGTCTCGTGAGTCGTGCTGCGCAAGCACGTCGTATACCGCTGCGACATCCTCCACTGTCTTTGCCAACACACCGACCGTATCTAAGCTGTCCGCATACGGTATCAACCCCCATCGACTGATAAGTCCATAGCTCGGCTTGAGACCAACAATGCCGCAGTACGCCGCGGGCAATCTCACACTTCCGCCCGTGTCGCTTCCGAGCGCGAACCTTGCTAGTCCTGCTTTCACCACCGCCGCAGATCCACCTGAGCTTCCCCCCGCTGATCTTTCCACCTCAAGATCCCATGCTTGTCCTTGATTTGCAGCAGCAGACGCTGGATTTCGCACAGGCCCGTAGATTGTGTGTGTGTTGTTGGATCCCATTCCGAACTCGTCGCAATTGGTGACGTAGTTCATATCCGCGCCAGCTTTTCGAAGGAGAGAAATAACGGCAGCGTCAAAGGTTGATTCGAAGCTCTGCAGCATGGCGCTGGAGCAGGTGGTGGGAGTGTCACGGATGCACATGTTGGCTTTGATTGCAGCTGACCATCCTTTCAGTGGGCCGTCGACTGGGCTGTCCGCTGTCGAGCTTGAGGACGGAAACTTTGCTACGATGGCGTTGTAAGGGTCGAAAGGACCATCTTGGCAAGCGCATGCGTCCTTTGATGCTATTGGTGATGTCGCGAGGTTTTGGCGATCTAGTCTCGCGGGCGATGAGGAGCAGCAGCTGCCGGCACAGCGTCGACCAGAACAAGCACTGCTGGTGCCTACGTTGAGGCAATGCTGAGCAAGTCGACGTCTCGCCAATGAGGCTACCATGACTGCGATTTGAAGAAACCACGTCGTTTGCGAGATGTGAAGATAAGGAGCGTCGGACCAAGTTTGGTGTGCTTTCTTCTCGCGAAAAGCTGGACCCTGAAAAATTGAAAGGATGGAGGCATATCTATCTATCGTACGAGACACCGCTCCGTTCAGGGATGAGTCGACAAACCCTCGCTGCACTGAGTCCGAGTCGAAACTGACGGTAATGTCATTGCTCTTGGATCGCTGTGCAGCGGCTGTGCGATGTCCGATTGCGTTTGGGAACCACACGATAGTATCAAGGACGAACAAACAATCACAGGGGCCAACAGAACGGAGCCCGTAAAAATTGGTGGGAGGGCGAGTTCTAGCTGAGCTCGCTACCACTAGCTAGATCCTGCTCCAGTGGGACGACAGATGTCCTTTGTCTCTTTTTGTCAGGAATCGGACACCAAGCACAATGGAGATCGTTGGTGAGTAGAGCTGTTGAATGCCTGTCGATGAACGACAAGGTGAGACAAGCTTTGTTCGGCGTTGCGTGTACCGTGTAGAAGGTTGGAAGTTGACCATGCTTTTCTACTTTTGACCGGTCGGACCGAGATTGATGGCGGCACTGGTGAGCCCTCATGTCGATTTAGCTGCAGCTAGCGACGTTGGGCCTGGGGAAGCAGACCAAGGAAGCCTCTGTCAAGGTGTGGTATACAATGTGCTGTTGACACTCGGACATAGGGTCGCGAGAAAAAGTCGGGACTGAGGTTCAATGGGTAAAGAGAGTGAGACACACCGAAGAGATCGGAGAGCGAATACGTGCCAACTCCTATCCATCCAGTTATCAATGCAAAGATATGGGGGTCAAGGAAACTCAAAAGGTGGGACAGTAGATCCAATGGGGCGTTTTCTTGCAGTGGCTGCGTGCATGGTCGGCAAGATGCAGGCATGAAAATCGTGTTCGATGGGCATGGCAAAGTCAGGCGGCGTATGCTCCATGCTGCCGAGGGATCATATGTACCCGGAGCGGTAACATTTACTCAGCAAGGAAGAGAACGAGAGGCAGACATTCTTGATGAGAGTGAGCATGCAGAGTTGTATGCACAAGTTAGGCGAGGGTGAATGGTTGGGTAACGAAAAGAGGGCGAAATGGCATTCCACGATGGCGGTGGAAGGTGTGCAAGCGAGCAATCGAAAGAGACCAACACCGACACGCGGAAATATACGGCTGAAGAAGCGTCCCATGATGCTCAAGAGCACCACTACACACCAAGCGAGCACACGGTGCGAGCTTTGTTCCGCATGCAAGTGGACCTTAATTTGTAGATTCCACGCTCATCGAAGAGCATGATGCTCAAACACCAATTCTTTGCGCGCGCTGGCTAGGATGCAAGAGTGCCACCTCGCTCGCAGCTTGGCGTGGTGAGTACGAAGGATGGATGATGGGGTAAGCGGCTTTGTCTGCTCGGCGGCAATGCAAACATATGGACGCCACTCTACATAAATGCGTGACTATGAGGCTAACGCAAGCATTTCATGGAACCTTTGTTCTGCTTGACTGATCGACGTGGCTTTGTGCGTACGGTTAAAACCTGGGCACTGAAGAAGAAGAATGACAAAGGCGATTCGGAATCCGAAGAGGTGCCAGACATGGTTGCCTTGCTTGCCTGTTGGGTATAGCACGGTCCGGCGGAGTCTCTTGGATTGGTTCTCAGGTCGGAAAAAGGGTCCAGGCTCAGAGGAGTGCGTCGGACGCTGAAAGCAACGCGATTGATGCACCACCAAGGTTCCATCCAGCAAAATGTTGAACCGTGTCTTGCAAGGCAATGCGTTGTATGGACAATATACTGTACTGTAGGTGGAAAGCGACGCATGGTAACAACGATGGCAGGGAAAGCAAGGCAGGTCACGCGGAACGATCCCACGCTTTGTGACACTGATACTTCGATGCTAGTGGAACCGCTCGCAGAGATGGCGTACTGTACGTACTCAAACAATGGTGGGGTCGGGTATGCAACTGGAGGGAGGGCCTTGTCACGGATGGAGAGGAGAGATGGGCTAGGTTGCGCCAGGGTCTGTCGTTGCAGATTTTACCGGAAAGCCGGAGCACCAAAGGCGTCAAGGCAGATGTATTGAAAAAAAAAAAAAAAAAAAAAAAAAAAAAAAAAAAAGACATGCCGGACGAGAGTGTGTTTGACTGCAGAAAACGACTTCGGCATTTGCTCTAGAAAAGGAACTTAGGGCGGTAATCATTTGTGCCTGTCTGCAACTGTAAAATTTGTTCACCAGTTTCAATGCTCGCGGTCGACTTTTTTGCTCGATTTTTTGCCACCCTCTGATGAAGCGCCTCGTTCCTTGTCTCTGCTCACGAAACTGACTCAGAGTTTTGTGCCAATTTGTGTAGCGAGAAAGAGAGATTCGGAGCAAAGAGTGTTCATTCGCCTTGGTTTCCGTTGTCTGCTTTTTTACTGTACATTCGATCCCTGCGGCGATATGTTCGGCTTGGCTTTGGCTTGGCTTGACATGACTGTGCCTCTCTTTGTCCGCCTATCAACTCGGCTGCTTGCCCTGTCTGTGCAAAAGTGACTCTATAGGCTGCTGCTGTCGCTCCATTCGCCGGCAGTCAAGCCTTTCATTCTGCGCACGCCACCGCCATCGAAGCCGACCCTTTTTTTCCACGCCAATCCAAGTCGCAGGTGGTACTCTCTCGTTTTTTTTTTCCTAATGTACGCAACTCACACATACTCGCATACGCATACAGTCCACCTGACCCTGTTGCTGTAATCTTTTCTTGCGTCGTCCAAGTATTGACCATTGCAACCACATCCATCCTGCCTTCCCGCCACCACCCACGACTTTCCATCTCTGCCTTTCTCATCATCATCATCAATCACCAATTCCACCCGGATCAATAAGGCAGCATCACCACCCCAACACTCTTGGCTATTTGGCCATCATCGTCACCACTTCATCCCGACTTCTTCGTCTTTGTCCATCATATCCTTCGACCAAGACGCAGCCGCAACTCATACACATCGTCACCGGTCTGACATGACACAATAGGTTGCTCTCAACTTTTTCTGTCTCTCTCAGTCTCTCACGACCTCCACTCGGTATTCAATAGCGGCTCATTCCGTATCTACTCGGTACCATATTCGACATAGTCGCATTGCTCAGGTCATAGAGCTTTCGCCACTTCACTCAACGCTTTCGTCTCGAACGAAACCTTAGCAGCTCTTTCTGCTCATCAGCGCAGCTTGTTCTGCGCTCCCCTATCGTCGTTCTGACGATCTAAAGCCGCTTCACGTCACTTAGTATCGTCTCGTAGGCTACGGTCATCGACGTCTCCCCAGCACTCGAACATTCAATTCGCACCACTCTGCGATCTTCGAGCTGCGCCCACTTTTCAGATTTCTTTCTCTTCCGACTAGCTGACCGAGTTCCCCAACTCTGACAGCCCCCTTTTATTTGACGCATCGCCGTCTCTCACTTCTGAAGGGTTAGCCGCTTTAGACAACCGACTCGTTTATGCCAATTGCCGCTACCGCATCTAGCTTCGCCGCACAAGATATCCGGTCCGCTTCGCCTTTGCCACCTACCCACTCGCTTCGCATCCTCATCGTTGACGACAACCATGTCAACTTGTCCATCCTCAGCACGCTTCTCAAGCGCCGCTTCGGCCATGCACTAGCACGTCCGCCCATCAGTCTCGATAGCGGACTCAAGGCGCTTCAGCTGCTCCGCACCGAGATCTTTGACCTCATCTTCATGGACATTGAAATGCCCTATCTGGATGGCGTCGAGTGCACCCGTCGCATCCGCGCAGCCGAGGACGGCATCCTTGCTGCCAATCGCTTTGCACATGTTGTCGCCGTCACCACCAACGTCGGTCCCGAGCCTGCTGCACTCTACCGTCACGTTGGCATGGATGGCATGATCAGCAAGCCCGTTCGCTTCCACAACTTCCAGCAGTACTTGTGCCCACTTTCCGTCGAGGCGATGGAAGCCAAAGGATCTGTTACCCCTGTGCTCGTGGGCTCTGAAGAAGTTTTGCCACCCATGCCACCCATCGAGCTGGATCAGCGACTCTTCTTCGTGCCCACCGCCAATGGGGGCATGGTCACCACGGCCAAACCGTCGGAGCGCGACTGCGCCTCGCCCACACCCGAACATTCGGATGCCAACCAGTTTGCCGCCATGCTCAAGGCACAGACGTCCAAATCGCTGCGCGATCGCAAGGCGCTCTCCATCTCTCGTTCCGCCACGCTTTCTGAACCGCGCAGGTCGTCGTTCAACTCGCCCAGATCCGAGCACCTACCCACCATTCGCAATGCCCAGCAGTCTGATTCGGCCATTACAGACGACGTCGGTGGCCCTCAGCAGACTGTTGCAAAGGACATCTCCAACACGCCTCTGCTCTCCTTCGAGTCGCTTGTCGAACGCGAGACCCGCGAGCGCGAGCTGGATTGCATGATGCAGAGGCGTGCACCTGTCCCCATTCGACCTGTACCCATTCATCGCATCAGCTCGCCCGCTTACATGCTGGACGCTTCGCCCATCAGCCGTGTTCGCGCCGAGCCGGCTATGCGCTCCAACCCGGATTTGGCTGCGTCTCACGCCGTGCGTCCGGGCATTCGTCCCCTGCCGCCTAGCGCGCTGCATCGAAACGACTCGGACAGCTCGTCGAACAGCGTCTCGGACAGTGCTGGCAACACGGGCACCACATCGTCGTCTTCGGCTTGGTCCAGCACCACACCAGTGTCGTCGGACTCGGCGACCACGACGCAGCGCTCGTCTTCGCTCGATGTGCTCAGCAGCTTCGGCAATCCTCGTGCTACCAGCCTGTCGTCGGCGCTCACGACTCCCGTGTCGTCTCCGATTGACATGGCTGCGCTTGACGACCAGAAGGTCCACAGCGATGGCAATGACGGCGACGGCGACATGCGCGAGGCTGTGTTCAGTCCTTGCGCCGATGAACTGCTCGGATCCTATGGCGCCGGACGTGGATTCTTGGAAACGCCTACAATGCCATCGTTGCCGCCTTTGTGCAAGCGCGCCGTTTCGCTGCACAGCAGCCCACGCGTTCGCGTATACGATGTCGATGACACGGATGAGTCTCGACAGCGCAGCGATCTTGGCTCGCGCATGGCTACGTTGCAACTGGACTGATAGCGCAAGGAAAGGACCTTATAGATACGATTCTTCCCATCCACGTCGGAATGTCGGATCACGTCGGTATCGGATCGTCGCCTTCTACCCCACCGCGCAATTCTTCAGCGCGTTCTGTGTCGCCTACACAGCAACATCAGGGTTTCTGTCAAGCTGCAAGGGATCTCTACACTGCTTTTGCTAGTTTATCATATACACGTTCAAGCCTCCAAAATCTCGTGTGGCATTGTCCCACTTCTCTCTGTTTCAGCTCTCTCGCCGCGTCTCACATCTATACCCTTTGTTGCTCCTCGGGCTCAATCATCTAGTCACCTATCTGGAATCATTTTCTCATTTTCTCTTTCTCTCTGTCTTACGTAGTCATTCTCGCTGTCTCTCTCTCTCTTCTCATCTGGGGTATCTATCTTGGGTTTCCGTGTTGGTTGTTTCTTCTTGTCATTGTTGGTTCTATGTATCTAGGGTTTTATCAGTCAAGTTACTGTATATCTTCTCAAAGACCAAGTGTGGCTGCAATTTGCGTTTGCGTGTGCTGGCTCTCTCCTGGTCATCCTGATGAGTTTCGAGTACGAGGCTAACGTACTGAGGAGGCGAGATTGGTGCTTACTAATGCTGACATTGACCAACCGCGAATTGGGTCTGTTGGGAGCACCGAGAATTCAGGTCAAGATCTCAGCGCAGAGAGAGGCTCTCACTCGAGTGTTGGACTCGCCAACGAGACGCGGACAAGGGAGCTTGACACGCGCTTGGCCGACTCGGTTGCTTTTCCAATTCGATGACGGCCTTTTTCGCCCCTAGAAAAATCAGAGCGCGCTCCCTCTTTTTGCGATTTTGAAGAAATCACGCTTTGAGTGTGTGTGTGTGCACGGGCGTCCGAGTGCGCGTGTGCTGGCTGCTTGCTCGATTACTGGCTGTGCTGTTCCGGCCGTGCTGTGCGGTGCTGAGCAGTTGAATGTGCGCTTTGGAGGGTGAGCAACAGACTTGCGTACGCATCGACACAGCCCGCGAACCAGCTCGCTCTTTCGCTGATCACCCCTATCTCAGCTAGACACCACAACGATCATATCGACCAACCCCTTTTATACTTGCATCGTATCGTCACGACTTGAACGAATCCTCCTTTGTCGACTCTTATCTTACGAAAACCACAGCCCAAACACCTCATACACGATGGTGAGTGATTCACACACTTGATCTTGCTCCATTATCACGCACGCAGGACCACGAGTGGGATCATCAACGAGACGGCTCCGCACGAACCAGGTCCTCGAATGCATCGCGACTATTCGCCGTCGACAACGCAGCTGCCTTGTTACTGCCCGAAGGTGTCTCCGATGCAGGATGAAGCTTTACTTAGCTTTCTCGGACCAATGTGTATCTGCTTTACAGTGGTCTTGCGTGACATTGGAGAAAGACGACTTTCGCAAAGATGCGACTGTGGGTGTGTAGATCTAAGCTGACGTTTGACATGCTTCTCTTTCCCTTGTGCTTTTACTGCTACGCACACTACTGCAAAATGGATGCCATCTGCGTCTGATCTCACTTCCAATCGATGATACGATCATGTCTGTTCTTCATCTGCACCTCACCGGTAACAGGACCGCATCAAGGAGGTAAGCACCTACATAGTGATACAGCCTGCGCAAACAATACAGACGCCAATCGAAAGAGACACGAAACCTGACCACATTTTGCTCCAATTGTCTTGAAACGCACACAGAAACTCAACTCGCTCCGTGTAGAGGCCGACGCAGCAAGCGAGCGTGCCGATGAGCTTGCGGCCAAGAACAAGCAGCTCGAACAGGAGTTGCTCACCAAGGACCAGGAGATCGCTTCGTTGCAGCACAAGCTGAGCGTAGCCGAGGGCGACCTCGACAAGCTCGAGAGCAAGCTGCACGAGCACAAGTCGGCGCGCGAGGAGCACGAGTCGAACGCGACCAACTCGGAATCGCTTCAGCGCAAGGTAGACTTGCTCGAGACTGAGCTCGACACTGCCGAAAAGAACCTGCGCGAGACCACGGACAAGTGAGTGACTCAACGATTATTGATCCGACTCAGTTGAGGATGCCAAGGATGCTGACCGAACGCGTTTGCATGTATTTCCAATTGCTTTGCTTTCATCTCGACACAGGCTGCGACAGGTTGACGTCAAGGCCGAGCACTTTGAGCGACAGGTTGCGACGCTCGAGCGCGAGGTTGCACAGTGGGAAAAGAAGTACGAAGAGGCCGAAGAGCGCTACCGCACCTCGAAAGCAGAGCTGGACGAGGTGGTGGCACAGATGGAGAGCCTCTAGGTCCTTGTCAGAGTTGGAGTTGGAGATGCATGTGTTGGTCAGAAGGGCGCAGAGTGCAATGGCAACGAGTCAGATGCGGACGAGGAAGGCTTCGAGGACGCATTGCAGGACGAGATTGGGGATGGCCAGACAGAAAAGCAGACGATTGACGGCATCGATAAGGGTGTTGTGGGCATGGTACGCAGTCTATCGCAGCGTACACTGGCGCTAGTTGCATCTCCGATTCACCATCTTCTAGTCACGCTTGTGAGCATCTGGGCTCAGGCGTTGCTGGTTTTGCTAGCATCTGCACCTCGACCGTTGACGGTGTCGGAACATATCGGTGACGAATCTGCATCCGACGAGTTTGTTGATGCACCTTCCGAACTCAAGCTCAGTGTCGACGGTATCACGAGTCGTGAGCACGCTCAAGTCCTATGCTAGGCTCGTTGGATGCATCTCGTTTTTTCTTGTTCATGTTTCCCGGTCCCAGTCCCTTTCCCTGTCTCTCCCCTCCTTGGTTCGTACACATGCTAGTTCCATCCGACTCTTTCAAGCCGATCTAGAAGAAACCAAAATTGCGTTCATGACTGTTCTGGGCTGTGCATTGTTTGTGAGCACAAGGACCTTTCAATGTGTGCTTGCCTTCACCCTACAGTCCAGTGTCGAAAGGGTGAGGTGCAGTGAGGTGCACCAACAGTGTGAAATGGGTGTGGAGAGCACGTGACTGACTCGAACAGCGGCGCGAACAATTTAGGCGGTCTCTGTTGGTGTTTTTCTCAACTTTGTTTTGGCGCGCTGCTCATGCGGCTGCTTTCTGCTGTCAAACAGCGACAACGCACAGCAGCATGACGGTTGATTGCGGACCAAGTTGCAAGCTCACCACATCACGCTTGACACCATCGTCTCTTTCTTCCTTCCACCTGTTCAGAGGGACTCGTCCTCCTATTCACCTTTGATCACCTCACGGTTGCTTTGTTACACGGAAGGCTCCTCACTTCAATCACCAACACAACATCATCTGCTTCTTCATAACGCCTATCTGAATACAGAACTCATCATGTCGAGTATCCCAGTCCCACAGACGGTCAAACGTCAACGCACCGCTGCTACCATGCCAGGCGGTGCTGGCCCAAGCAAGCTTCGAATACCGGCTGCGACTCGTACCATCCCCGTTACTCGCTCCGTCAGTGCAGCAGACAGCGGCAGATTCGTCCCTGCTCGACGCACAGCTACCAAGACCACCACAACAGCCGCCTCGGTCGGTCTCACACTGCCACGCGCACCCATGACCAACACAACCAACAGGCCAGCTGCAGGTGCCGGCGCCACAACACGCTCCGTCAGCGCATCCAAAGTTGCCACCGGTGCCGCACTGCCAGGCAGCACCGCAGCGGTCAGAAGGGGCGTCACTAGCGTCACACGTCTTCGTCCAGGTACCAATGCCGCTAACGCTGCTGTAGCCGCTGCAGCTCGCAACAGCAACGGGAGCACCACGTCCGCCAATTCTGGTGATGTCGACCCATCCCGAATGGACGCTATGGAATCACGACTCGCATCCATGGCCGAATTGTTT